>CM057449.1:210952500-211552500 GCA_016271365.2 Neoceratodus forsteri | reverse complement strand
GCCAGTTCCATCCTCTCCTCCACCCACCCCCATCCTTCTTAATCCTCACTATCTGATCCCTACAGTTTCTTTTCTCCCTTATGTATCTGAAGAAGTCATTCTCCCCTTCCCTGATGCCTTGAGCCAGCCTCAGCTCCCCAGATGCCTTGGCTGCCCTGACAAGCCTGGTTACCTCCTTGGACTTCCTCACATACAGCTCCCTACCCTCCTCCCTGCCAGTCTTCTTGAATCTCCTAAAAGCAGCCTTCTTTGCCCTTACCCCCTCCAACACCTCCCTGTTCAGCCAGCATGGCCTCCTAGCCCAACTCTTTTTGCACAGAGTCCAAGTGCATGATTCAGTAGCTTCTCTCAGCCCAAGCTTGATGCTAAAGAAATCTATTGAAAATGGAAAAAAGGAGTTTTAATAGGAGTGCCATGTTGACTAGTACTTTTTATACTGCTGGCCAAACAGTACTGCATATCTGTCAACCTGTCAGCTCTGAAATGAGGGAGAATGGTCCTCAAAAAAAGGAACACATCCTTAGACATGGAAATGTAAACTCAGGATACTGTGCAAACCAAATGTGCTAACTACATTTATTCTAATTTAGCATTTTAGAATATTATAAATTTCTGGATTCAAGTTTAAATTTACACCACATCCTCTATGTTGGCAGTGCCTGCAACTAGGATGTGACAAACATTTTCAAGGGGGGGGGGAGAGAGAGATTCCTTGTGTTCCATGCTCTCCCCTTACTCCTCACTCATGACTGGCTATGTGAAAACTGCCTATGGATCACCTATTGAGTCAAGTAAGTTGTCCATGAAAGTGTTGCTTCATTCTCTCCACCAGTTCTGATAATTATAAAACTATCAGGAACAGTACAAAAATGTGTAAGTCAAATTATTTAAACAGCTACTCAATGTTTGTGGCAGTAATGTGTTCCTTCACTCAACACTCCGCTCGTTCTGTGCAACTTAATAATAAAACACTTCACTACATACCCGGACCTACAATTACTGTGATTATGTCTCCCTCTCTTTCCCCTCAGATATAGCAACATGAATTTGGAAGCTGCATGCTTTCATTTGCTAATGATTTTAGGTCTGTATTGGTCAAAAGCATCCACTACAACTGACTACCTTCTTGTGTTTTATACAGTTTGTCGTCAAGGCACAGGTCAGTAAGCATAGGAAAAACCAAGAGCAGTTGTAAAATTCACAACAAGAATTTCATTTGTACTAGCAGTTACATAAAAAAAATAATAATAATATTGTTCAGTACAACTATTTACAAAGGTCAAATAAACAGAAAACATCCATCTCAGTTTTTCTTCAATCTCTGTGTCCATCTTTCTTGCAAGCAATTGCAGCTCAGCTCTCTTATAAGTCCTTCCAACCTCCATTCTTAACAAGCATCCTGTTTCTTCCAAAGTGTTCTTGTATATTTCAGGCAGGTGCTGGCAGGAACACAGTGTCCCTGAGCTGAGGCCCCTTTTTCACAGCTCTTCTGCAAAAGGCTTAAAAATTGCACTCAGGTAACCTCTTGAGTTTCCAATAGGTTTTTTCAATCAACTCAAACCACAATTATATACATTCCAAAAAGTAACACTATATAATTTCTAAACAAAAGGGATCCCAATATCAGTTACATTTCCATACAATGATTTGCATATATTTTTATATCAGCAGATATGCAAGGGAGGAAAAGACAGAATAGCAAGGGAAGACTGAGAGACAGTCAGAGGCAAAGAATTGCAAGACTGTTGGGGTGATCAAATCCTAGGTCTCATGAGAAAATTTGGCCAGATAGAGAAGAGACAGAAAAAGATTTACTCCTTCAAACTCTTTCCATAACAACTGGGACAGGGTCCTATTCCACCCGGTCACATACACCCCTCCTTAAGAGGGAACCGGTTTTATCAGACAGGTTTCCAAAACTTTATATCAATTCTCTAATATTATTAGCTTCTAACTTTCAGAAATTAAGCAAAGTGCAGTATCCTTTTTTCTATAACAGTACAGCAAACAGAAAAGTTCAGACTCATACATTTGTTCTTCAACCTTCAGAACCCTCAATTCCTGATCCATGTCTTGACAGAAAATCAGCATTGCTATCCTCGTTACCAGATTTGTGTATAACCTTGAACTTAAATGGCTGTAGTACCAGGTACTACCTTGTGATTCTGGAATTATCTTTCATTTGGTTAAGCCAACAGAGAGGATTGTGATCTGTTATAAGTACAAAGTCGGTTCCTAGTAAATAAAACTTAAGGGACTCCATGGCCCACTTTGCTGCTAAACATTCCTTTTCAATAGTGGAGTACCTGTTCTCTCTGCCATGCAACTTCCTACTTATGCACAGAACAGGATGTTCCTTCCCATCTATATTTTGACAAAGGACTGCACCTAGACCTACCTCTGATGCATCTGTTTATAAAAAGAATGATTTCTCAAAGTCTGGGCTTCTTAAAACAGGGGCTGAACACAATGCAGCCTTAATGGCATGAAAAGCTTCATCACACCCTAGGGTCCATTTCACATTATTTGGGTACCATTTTTCCGTGAGTTCGGTGTGGGGAGCAGCTAACTCAGCAAAGCTGGGAACAAATCTCTGATAAAAACCAGCCAGCCATAAAAATGACTTGACATGTTTCTTTGTTTTAGGTACAGGGCTGTTAGCTACAGCTTCTATTTTAGAAATCTCTAGCTTAACTTATACATGTCCTAACATATAGTCCAAATATCTGACTTCCTACATGCCCAATGCACATTTGGAAGGATTAATAGTCAGACTTGCATTTTTAATAGCTTGGATAACTGCTCATAGGTGTTCCAGGTGGCTTTTCCAGGCAGGACTATACACCACAATGTCATGCAGGTACACAGCACAACAACCAGTATGAGGTGATAAAATTACATCCATGTACCCCGGAATGTAGCTGGTGCACCATGTACCAAATGGCACAGTGGTGAACTGATAGAATCCAATGGGAGTGGCAAATGCAGTTTTATCTCTGGATTCCTTGGCTAAAGGTATTTGCCAGTAACCCTTGGTGAGATCAAGGGTACTGATATACTTTGCACTCCCCAGTCTGTCCACCAAATCATCTCTTCTGAGCATAGGATAACTGTCAAATTCTGACACTTGATTGAGTTTCCTAATATCAAGGCAGATTCTAACACCCCCTTTTTTTTTTTTTACAGTTACCATTGGAGATGACCAAGCACTCCTCAACTCCTCTATGATACCCAATTCTTTCATTCTTTGTAGTTCTTTAACCACATCAGCTCTTAACTGCTCTGGTAATCTGTATGTCTTTTGCCTAATAGGACGGGCATTCCTTGGGACTATTACGTGCTGGACCCCTTTTGCTCGACCTGGTACTGTGGTAAAAGTACTGTTAAATGTCTTTAGCAAGTTACACATGTCTGCAGTTTGTTCTGAGGTTAAGGAAACATTCACCTTTACAGCATCACCATTTACAGTTTGTTCCAGTCTATCATAAGCTACACCAATATCTTCCTTATCAGTTTCTGGTAAAACTAGCAAAGCAGCTTTTGGCATTTTTTCAGACCATTTCTTGAGGAGATTAGCATGGTACATCTTAGTAGAATTTTTCCTGTCAGGGGTCTCAACCTCATAGTTAACAGTGCCAGTACATCTAAGAACCTTATAAGGCCCTTGCCACTTCATTAACAGTTTATTTTCTGTTCTGGGTAACAGTAGCAAAACCTTTTCACCTGGCTAGAAACCTTTTTCTTTAACCCCATGGTCATAATATACCTTCTGCTGGTTTTGGGCTTCTTCCTGATTACTATGGGCAATTTCAACATATTTTGCCAGCTTCTTTCTTAGGGCACATACAAGAAGTTACAGAGTGTTTCTGAGTGGGGTTATCTTCCCACATTTCTTTTGTCACATCCCCATACAGATTTCAAATGGTAAAAACCCTGTTAATGCCTATGGCACATCTCTGTAAGCAAAAAGTAGGTAAGGCAAGTATTGGTCCCAGTCTTTCCCTTCCCCTTTTACAAACCTTTTTAACATGCATTTCAGGGTTTGGTTAAAGCGCTCAACAAGACCATCTGTCTGATGGTGATAGGGGGAGGTTCTTATGGCAGTGATAACTACTAGTCTGTACAGCTCCTTAAGTAATGCAGCACCAAAATTACTACCCTGATCAGTAATAATTTCTTTAGGTATGCCCACTCTGCTGAAAATTTTTGTAAGCTCTGCTGCCACTTTTGAAGCTGTGACAATATGCATTGGAACTGCTTCTGGGTATCGAGTGTCATAGTTGCATACTACCAGGATAAATCTATTACCTTGTTTACTTTTGTCTAAAGGACCAACCACATCCATTGCAATACTCTCAAAAGGCACATCTATCAAGGGTAGGGGCACCAGGGGCACCTTGTCTTTTCTAGTGACTGGGGCTACTTTCTGACACTCAGCACATGAATTACAATAGGTAGCAACATCTTCATCCATTCCAGGCCAGTAAAATCTATACAGCAATCTGGCAAGGGTGCGATCCCTCCCTGAGTGATCAGCCATAGGACTATTATGAGCTATCTTTAACAACTCTGTTCTATACTTCTTCGGTATAAACAATTGTTCTGTCTGTTCCTGTGTCTGAGGTTTAACCCAAAGTTTGTACAGTAACCCATTACATTTTTAAAACATTGGTCCACCCTGTTTTGGTTTCACCCCCAGCTGCTTAAAATAACCCTGAAGAGAAACATTGTTAGCTTGTTCTGAAAGAAAATCACAACCAGTAATCAGTTTAGTTTCAGCATTTTCATATGTTAACCCCTTATGTCCATCAGTCATTTGTTGTCACAGTTTCTTCAGGTATCATCTTTCTTTCCTGGATTTCCATATTTTGGAGCTGTGCTCAAACAAGTCCTAATTAAAATCAGGGAAAGGAAAAGTGTCACCACTGTTTGGGATTTTCTTTGTCTAAGCTCTTGTCACCACAGCTGTTGAAATATCAGGATTTACTCCTTCTTTGATTAACTCAGTAAATCCTGGAAAGTCATTTCCAATAATCACCGGTGTAGGTAACTTAGGTACTACTCCCACTTTCATTTAGTGCGACACACCCTTAATGGTCAGAGTCACTTGGATGGTGGGATAGTATCAATTGTCCCCTTGGATGCAGATGACACCAGTACCTGGTCCTTTTGCACAGTCTTTTCCCAGCACCTCAACATGCAATGGGGTCTGTCTGCTTCCTGAATCAATGGGTCCCTTTACAGGCTTATCCCTCACTTTCACATCTGTTAAGTACTTGCCCCAATTTGCTAAGGACAAATCTGCTCTAGTGCCACTCTCCTTACTACAGCAGTTTCTTGCAATATGTCCTGGCTTGTTACAGTTATAGCAAATAACATCTTTGGGCACAGATTTGTTACCCCCACCAGAGTTTAAATGAGAAAAAGAGTGTCTTACTGGTGCTTGGCTGTTCATTCTCAGCTTAGACTTCTGTCTCTGCTAGTTTGGCTGCCATTCTCCTGGTAACCACTCCTGGACTTGCTGCTGCAGAATTCATACCTTTATCCATGCTTCCCTGGTACTAGGTCCAGTACCCATGCACAAAGCTCCTGGCTTAGAGTATGCATGGCTTAAATCACAATTCTAATACCATCTGTCATTGAGGCAGGAAGCATAGGAAAAACCAGAAGCAGTTGTAAAATTCACAAGAGTTTTATGTATACTAGCAGTAACATAAAAAAATGATATTATTCAGTATAACTATTTACAAAGGCCAAGTAAACAGAAAAAGTCCATCTGAGTTTTTCTTCAATCTTTGCGTTCATCTTTCTTGCAAGCAATTTCAGCTCAGCTCTCTTATAAGTCCTTCCAACCTCCATTCTTAACAAGCATCCTGTTTCTTCCAAAGTGTTCTTGGCTATTTCAGGCAGGTGCTGGCAGGAACACAGTGTCCCTGAGCTGAGGCCCCTTTTTCACAGCTCTTCTGCAAAAGGCTTAAAAATTGCACTCAGGTAACCTCTTGAGTTTCCAATAGCTTTTTTCAATCAACTCAAACCAAAATTATATACATTTCAAAAATTAACACTATATAATTTCTAAACAAAAGGGATCCCAATATCAGTTACATTTCCATACAATGATTTGCATATATTTTTATATCAGCAGATATGCAAGGGAGGAAAAGACAGAATAGCAAGGGAAGACTGAGAGACAGTCAGAGGCAAAGAATTGCAAGACTGTCGGGGTGATCAAATCCTAGGTCTCATGAGAAAATTTGGCCAGATAGAGAAGAGACAGAAAAAGATTTACTCCTTCAAACTCTTTCCATAACAACTGGGACAGGGTCCTATTCCACCCGGTCACATACACCCCTCCTTAAGAGGGAACCGGTTTTATCAGACAGGTTTCCAAAACTTTATATCAATTCTCTAATATTATTAGCTTCTAACTTTCAGAAATTAAGCAATGTGCAGTATCCTTTTTTCTATAACAGTACAGCAAACAGAAAAGTTCAGACTCATACATTTGTTCTTCAACCTTCAGAACCTTCAATTCCTGATCAATGTCTTGACAGAAAATCAGCATTGCTAACCTCATTACCAAATTTGTGTATAACCTTGAACTTAAATGGCTGTAGTACCAGGTACTACCATGTGATTCTGGAATTATCTTTCATTTGGTTAAGCCAACAGAGAGGATTGTGATCTGTTATAAGTACAAAGTCGGTTCCTAGTAAATAAAACTTAAGGGACTCCATGGCCCACTTTGCTGCTAAACATTCCTTTTCAATAGTGTAGTACCTTTTCTCTCTGCCATGCAACTTCCTACTTATGCACAGAATAGGATGTTCCTTCCCATCTATATTTTGACAAAGGACTGCACCTAGACCTACCTCTGATGCATCTGTTTATAAAAAGAATAATTTCTCAAAGTCTGGGCTTCTTAAGACGGGCTGAACACAATGCAGCCTTAATGGCATGAAAAGCTTCATCACACCCTAGGGTCCATTTCACATTATTTGGGTACCATTTTTTCGTGAGTTCGGTGTGGGGAGCAGCTAACTCAGCAAAGCTGGGAACAAATCTCCGATAAAAACCAGCCAGCCATAAAAATAACTTGACATGTTTCTTTGTTTTAGGTACAGGGCTGTTAGCTACAGCTTCTATTTTAGAAATCTCTAGCTTAACTTATACATGTCCTAACATATAGTCCAAATATCTGACTTCCTGCATGCCAAATGCACATTTGGAAGGATTAATAGTCAGACTTGCATTTTTAATAGCTTGGATAACTGCTCATAGGTGTTCCAGGTGGCTTTTCCAGGCAGGACTATACACCACAACGTCATCCAGGTACACAGCACAACAACCAGTATGAGGTGATAAAATTACATCCATGTACCCCGGAATGTAGCTGGTGCACCATGTAAACCAAATGGCACAGTGGTGAACTGATAGAATCCAATGGGAGTGGCAAATGCAGTTTTATCTCTGGATTCCTTGGCTAAAGGTATTTGCCAGTAACCCTTGGTGAGATCAAGGGTACTGATATACTTTGCACTCCCCAGTCTGTCCACCAAATCATCTCTTCTAGGCATAGGATAACTGTCAAATTCTGACACTTGATTGAGTTTCCTAATATCATGGCAGATTCTAACACCCCCTCCTTCTTTTTTGTTTACAGTTACCATTGGAGATGACCAAGCACTCCTCAACTCCTCTATGATACCCAATTCTTTCATTCTTTGTAGTTCTTTAACCACATCAGCTCTTAACTGCTCTGGTAACCTGTATGTCTTTTGCCTAATAGGACGGGCATTCCTTGGGACTATTACGTGCTGGACCCCTTTTGCTCGACCTGGTACTGTGGTAAAAGTACTGTTAAATGTCTTTAGCAAGTTACACATGTCTGCAGTTTGTTCTGAGGTTAAGGAAACATTCACCTTTACAGCATCACCATTTACAGTTTGTTCCAGTCTATCATAAGCTACACCAATATCTTCCTTATCAGTTTCTGGTAAAACTAGCAAAGCAGCTTTTGGCATTTTTTCAGACCATTTCTTGAGGAGATTAGCATGGTACATCTTAGTAGAATTTTTCCTGTCAGGGGTCTCAACCTCATAGTTAACAGTGCCAGTACATCTAAGAACCTTTTAAGGCCCTTGCCACTTCATAAACAGTTTATTTTCTGTTCTGGGTAACAGTAGCAAAACCTTTTCACCTGGCTAGAAACCTTTTTCTTTAGCCCCATGGTCATAATATACCTTCTGCTGGTTTTGGGCTTCTTCCTGATTACTATGGGCAATTTCAACATATTTTGCCAGCTTCTTTCTTAGGGCACACATACAAGAAGTTATAGAGTGTTTCTGAGTGGGGTTATCTTCCCACATTTCTTTTGTCACATCCCCATACAGATTTCAAATGGTAAAAACCCTGTTAATGCCTATGGCACATCTCTGTAAGCAAAAAGTAGGTAAGGTAAGTATTGGTCCCAGTCTTTCCCTTCTCCTTTTACAAACCTTTTTAACATGCATTTCAGGGTTTGGTTAAAGCGCTCAACAAGACCATCTGTCTGATGGTGATAGGGAGAGGTTCTTATGGCAGTGATAACTACTAGTCTGTACAGCTCCTTAAGTAATGCAGCACCAAAATTACTACCCTGATCAGTAATAATTTCTTTCGGTATGCCCACTCTGCTGAAAATTTTTGTAAGCTCTGCTGCCACTTTTGAAGCTGTGACAATATGCATTGGAACTGCTTCTGGGTATCGAGTGTCATAGTTGCATACTACCAGGATAAATCTATTACCTTGTTTACTTTTGTCTAAAGAACCAACCACATCCATTGCAATACTCTCAAAAGGCACATCTATCAGGGTAGGGGCACCAGGGGCACCTTGTCTTTCTAGTGACTGGGGCTACTTTCTGACACTCAGCACATGAATTACAATAGGTAGCAACATCTTCATCCATTCCAGGCCAGTAAAATCTATACAGCAATCTGGCAAGGGTGCGATCCTTCCCTGAATGATCAGCCATAGGACTATTAAGAGCTATCTTTAACAACTCTGTTCTATACTTCTGTGGTATAAACAATTGTTCTGTCTGTTCCTGTGTCTGAAGTTTAACCCAAAGTTTGTACAGTAACCCATTACATTTTTAAAACATTGGTCCACCCTGTTTTGGTTTCACCCCCAGCTGCTTAAAATAACCCTGAAGAGAAACATTGTTAGCTTGTTCTGAAAGAAAATCACAACCAGTAATCAGTTTAGTTTCAGCATTTTCATATGTTAACCCCTTATGTCCATCAGTCATTTGTTGTCACAGTTTCTTCAGGTATCATCTTTCTTTCCTGGATTTCCATATTTTGGAGCTGTGCTCAAACAAGTCCTAATTAAAATCAGGGAAAAGAAAAGTGTCACCACTGTTTGGGATTTTCTTTGTCTAGCTCTTGTCACCACAGCTGTTGAAATATCGCAGGATTTACTCCTTCTTTGATTAACTCAGTAAATCCTGGAAAGTCATTTCCAATAATCACCGGTGTAGGTAACTTAGGTACTACTCCCACTTTCATTTAGTGCGACACACCCTTAATGGTCAGAGTCACTTGGATGGTGGGATAGTATCAATTGTCTCCGTGGATGCAGACGACACCAGTACCTGTCCTTTTGCACAGTCTTTTCCCAGCACCTCAACATGCAATAGGGTCTGTCTGCTTCCTGAATCAATGGGTCCCTTTACAGGCTTATCCCTCACTTTCACATCTGTTAAGTACTTGCCCCAATTTGCTAAGGACAAATCTGCTCTAGTGCCACTCTTCTTACTACAGCAGTTTCTTGCAATATGTCCTGGCTTGTTACAGTTATAGCAAATAATGTCTTTGGGCACAGATTTGTTACCCCCACCAGAGTTTAAATGAGAAAAAGAGTGTCTTACTGGTGCTTGGCTGTTCATTCTCAGCTTAGACTTCTGTCTCTGCTAGTTTGGCTGCCATTCTCCTGGTAACCACTCCTGGACTTGCTGCTGCAGAATTCATGCCTTTATCCATGCTTCCCTGGTACTAGGTCCAGTACCCATGCACAAAGCTCCTGGCTTAGAGTATGCATGGCTTAAATCACAATTCTAATACCATCTGTCATTGAGGCAGGAAGCATAGGAAAACCAGAAGCAGTTGTAAATTACAAGAGTTTTATGTGTACTAGCAGTAACATAAAAAATGATATTATTCAGTATAACTATTTACAAAGGCCAAGTAAACAGAAAAAGTCCATCTGAGTTTTTCTTCAATCTTTGCGTTCATCTTTCTTGCAAGCAATTTCAGCTCAGCTCTCTTATAAGTCCTTCCAACCTCCATTCTTAACAAGCATCCTGTTTCTTCCAAAGTGTTCTTGGCTATTTCAGGCAGGTGCTGGCAGGAACACAGTGTCCCTGAGCTGAGGCCACTTTTTCACAGCTCTTCTGCAAAAGGCTTAAAAATTGCACTCAGGTAACCTCTTGAGTTTCCAATAGCTTTTTTCAATCAACTCAAACCAAAATTATATACATTTCAAAAATTAACACTATATAATTTCTAAACAAAAGGGATCCCAATATCAGTTACATTTCCATACAATGATTTGCATATATTTTTATATCAGAAGATATGCAAGAAAGGAAAAGACAGAATAGCAGGGAAAGACTGATAGACAGTGAGAGGCAAAGAACTGTGAGACTGTCAGGGTGATCAAATCCTACAGTAGGTCTCATGAGAAAATTGGGTTGCACAACCCGGCAGAGAACAGACAGAAAAGGAGAGAATAGAACAAATCCCTGCATTCAAACTCTTTCCATAACAATTGGGACAGGGTCCTATTTTAACCTGTCACACAGCTGATTCGAACAGGTGTGTGAGGAGGCTGAGAAAAGAAAAGCTAACAAAATCTGTGGATGAGCTCCTACAAAAACCTGGTGACACTTTGGCAGGGTTTGTTGATCGAGGCTAATCAACTATTCAGAAAATACTTTCCATCTTTTAGAGCACTTAAAAAGTAGTAGGTGGCATTAACAAATCGCTGGCAGCATTTGAACGGAAAGCACTTTTGGCGGAAGATGCAGCACAGCAGCATGCTGAAGATCTGAAAAGAGTGTCAGAGCACCTGGCCAATTTGAAAGTTGGGACACTGAAGGACTGTACGGCCACTGGTATGTGGGAATGGAATGAATGGAGCAGCTTAAGATGAGCGGTGATGTCATGAACCCGGAAAAAGGAGTAGAGGGCGTCTAAAAGGGGGAAACATTTGGAAGGACAAGAAAATGTGTGGAATAATTCCCTCCCCCCAAAACAAGACCAAAAGAGGCATAAGGTACAGGGAGGAGGGATGAAAACAAGGACAGAAATGCCACAGAGTACTGGGGTGAGGAGAGGGGTTGGGGGCCACAACAGCAACAGAGGAACAGAGAGACCAGCTGGGCAGAAGTCATAAAGTTGGTCAGCTGCCTGCCTTATGCAAATGAAAGAACTGAAGCACTCTTATTGGATTGTTATGTCTCATTTAACTAGAGAACAGCTTCCAGCTGTGAAACTCTGACTAGTGTCACAGTCTGGTTGCATGCTCATTGGTCTGTCAGAGACGAGACCACTGTAGAGTGCTTTGCACTGGACTGAATCTACTTACCTGTGAAATGTCATTCTACCACAATATGCTTCTTGTGCACACACAAGGAAACATAAAAAAGAGATGATAAAGGCTTGTGAAAGATTTATAAATCGTGGCTATGAACTCAGCACTATTTTAAAAGCACTGCAAAAAGTAAACACCCCTTGAAAGATCTGAGTACCGATATTCAAAATTGGACAAACGGGAGTGCAAAGTTTTGTGCTGAACTTTGCCATTGCCCAGGGGACAGAGAATGCTATATTTAGATAGTGACCCAGTGCTATCCAACTGAATATATGGGCATGTTGGAGCAGCACTAAGTCAAGTAGCACTGCCCTGACATGAATCCCTGCTGTACAGTGAATAGTGCCACCAAACCCAATAGCACTGGAGTGCTAGGCACGATATTCAGTGGAACCCATGCAAATGAGCCCACTGGGTGATTGCCTGGTCCCATATAAGTAACTACAGTCACTGATGCCTAGTGGTCCCCCCATCCCACCCCCAAGTGCCAGCTTGACAGTTACATAGAAACATAGACTTTGATGGCAGATAAGGGCTGCTTGTCCCACCTAGTCTGCTCATTTCCCTACCTAGAGGATGAGCTGCAGATCCTATTTAACCAACAGATTATTTCTTTCTACCCCCCACAAAAATTGCCTTGTCTGTCCCATGCATTCTTGAATTCTCCCACAGTTTTAGACCCCACAACCTCCTCAGGAAGGCTGTTCCATGAGTCCACCACCCTTTCTGTGAAAAAAATGCTTTCTCACATTGCCCTTGAGCTGTCCCCCCTCTATCTTCACATTGTGTCCCCTTGTTCTTGCACATCTCTTTTTCTGAAAGATGCTACCCTCTTGGACTTTGTTGATTCCACTGAGGTACTTAAATGTTTCTATCATGTTCCCCCTCTCCCTCCTTTCCTCAAGGGTATACATATTAAGCTCCTTTAGCCTCTCCTCATATGACTTCTCTTGCAGACCCTGCATCATTTTAGTTGCCTTCCTCTGAACTGCCTCCATCCTGTCTATGTCCTTGCAGACATGGGGTCTCCAGAACTGGATGCAGTACTCCAGATGAGGTCCCACCAACTGTCTGTACAGGGGGATAACAACTTCCTGTTTTCTGCTGGTGATGCCTCTCCCTATACATCCCAGTATCCCCCCCAGCCCTCCCTACCACTTTCCCACATTGCTTGCCAACCTTAAGGTCATCTGATAGGATTATCCATAGGTCTCTTTCCATTTTGTTGTTGTTACTACCCTGCCCCCACTGTGTAATCTTCCCTGGGTTTTGTTTCCCAGGTGCATTACTTTGCACTTTTTTACATTGACTCAAGCTTCCATACTTCTGACCATTCCTTCAACCTTGCCAAGTCCTTTCTCATCCTTTCCATGCCTCCTTGTGTATCAACCCTGTTGCAGATCTTTGTGTCACCTGCAAAGAGGCATACTTTCCTTCCAGTCCCTCTGCAATGTCACTTATAAAGATATTAAAAAGGACTGGACCCAGTACTGAACCCTGTAGTACCCCAATAGTAACCCCTCTTTCTTCAGAGTGGACTCCATTTACAATTACCTTCTGTGTCCTGTTGTTCAGCCACTGTTTTACCCAGGATACCACCCTGGGACCCACTCCAAGGCTGGTTAATTTGACTACTAATCTTTTGTGTGGGACTGTGTCAAATGCATTGCTAAAATCTCGGTAGGCCATGTCCACAGCCCCTCCCTGGTCTACTACTTTGGTCACCCAGTCAAAAAAATCAATTAGATTCACCTGACATGACCTTCCCACTGTGAACCCAAGCTACCTTGGGTCCTGTACCCCACTGGGCTCTAGGTACTCAACAATTAGTTCCTTCAGAAGTGATTCCATCACTTTCTCTACCACAGAGGTCAAACTGACAGGTCTGTAGTTTCCTGCCTCTGTCTTGCTCCCACTTTTGTGAAGGGGAATCACATCAGCCTTCTTCCAGTCATCAGGTACCACACCATCCTCCCATGATTTGTTATAAAGGGTAGTCAGTGGTGTCACTAGTTCTCTGCTTAATTCTTTTAGAATTCAGGGGTGAATTCCATCTGGCCCCATTGCTTTGTCCACCTTCAGTTTTAGGAGTTCTTTCAGAACCCTTTCTTCTGTGAAAGGACTGAGATCGACTCCCCTATCCAGAGTGCTTCTGTTAATTGGATTAGGCACCTCCCTCACTTCCTCTTTTGTGAATACTGAGCAGAAGTATTCATTTAGTATCCCTTCTTTTTCCCTGCCACTCTCTGCCCACCCACCATCCATTCTATTCAGCCTCACTATCACTCCCTTTGTCTTTCTACACTCTCTGATATATCTATAAAAGGTTTTATCCCCCTTCTTAACTGAGTTGGCTATCTTTTCCTCAGTTTGTGACTTTGCTATTCTGACTACCCTCCCTGCTTCCTTCTGCTTTAACTGGTACAGTTCTCTGTCCTGCTCCTTCTGTATTTCCTTATACTTCCTAAATGCTATCTTTTTCTCCCTAACCATCACTGCCACTTCTTTTGAGAACCATAGTGGCTTTTTATTTTATTTTGATTTGTTTATTTGCTTCACACAAAGGCTTGTTGCCTCTGTGATGGCAGTTTTGATATTTCCCCATTGTTGCTCCACCCCTCCTTCTAGCCTGTTTGCTAGTGCTTTTCTAAGGCACTCTCCCATCTTGCCAAAGTCATCCCTCCTGAAGTCTGGAACCCTCACTTTTGTATGGCTTGACTCTGTAGCTGAGTTTATCGTGAAACACACTGTTTGGTGGTTACTTGTTCCCAAATGGCTACCCACTTCTAGATCTGATATCCTCTCACTGTCTCCATTTGAGAGTACAAGGTCTAAGATTGCTCCCTCATGAGTAGGTTCCAAAACTAGCTGTCTGAGGCATGCCACCTGAAGGGCATCAATAATGGCCCTGCTTTTGGACGTGGCTGCAGCAAAGGTGCTCCAGTTAACATCTGGCATATTAAGGTCCCCCATCAACAGTATCTCCCCTTTCTTCTGCCATCCTAAGTATGCCTTCTATCATATCCTTGTCCATTCCCTCCCCCTGACATGGGGGTCTGTATACAACTCCTGTGCAGATTGTGGTGCCATTTCCAGTCTCTAAGGTGACCCACAGCACCTCCTCTCCTCCCTGTTTACTCTTTTGTTCAGTTGCTTTTATCCCTTCCCTTGACTGAAATGATCCTCATGCCAGTGAACCCCATCTCTGATCGACAGCCCTGTAGTATGGTGCACTGCCTCTAGTGCCTAGTGGTCCCCTTGCATGCCGATTGCTGACCCATATGTTACAATATCCTTGTGTCTACTGGCTCCCAGTCTACATAACCTGGCACCATGTACAGTACAGTACAGAGGATCCGCACCCTGTGCTATACATAGGCTGCATGCTCCCTGCCTTGTCATTTGGCAACTGACTGAGGAGGTGAGAGGAGGGCTGTGCTGGTTGCTGTAGTTGCACTTCAGCACTGATGCCCATGGTACAGGAGAACTGGCTGGGTGGGTGGTCAGTATAGAGGGTGTTGGGGGGCCCTAGACACCAGGAACTGCATCTGGTTCTACAGGGACAGGGACCAGTGGGTGGGGGCCCCTCCAGTTGCTGGGGACTTTGTATTATTGTGTATATGTGTCATTCTTGCTGGGGCAAGTCTCTGTTTCATTATAATTAGCTGCAGTATGTTCATACCAGACCAGAGATCACACAATGGGGAGTCCACTAGCTGCCAGGGATGTTTCCTATGCCTACATGGATGGGGATCAGTGGATGGGGGGAATCACTGACCACTAGGGTATTTCAGGGTATCACACAAGGTCAGAGTATGGAGACCAGGGGTCAGCGGATGCAAGGGTACTGTTGTTACATATGGGATGGTGATTGACACAAGAGTGGTGGAGAGCAATGCTAGGCACCAATGACAATGCCTTGTACTATGGGGCTGGTAATTAGAGAGCAGGGGTCACTGGCACCAGGGACATTTCAGCCAACTATCAAGATGACAGTCAGGGGTGGGGGACCACTGGCAACCAGGGTGGTAGGACCTCTGGGCACAAGGGGGCAGGAGTGCTCCCCACTGACTGACTACATGGTTGGTTACAGTAGCTCCAGCAGCTGCTAGAATTGCCCCAAGTAAGATGGGGTTTTTGTCGGCAGTATTTGTGTTGTCCAAATGGACCATGCTAAACTCTGTGCAGCACAAATGTGCTGAATATGGGGTTATGCAGATATTCCTGTCCTTGCCCCTCTTTTTGTCCAGCTGCTTACATTATGTTTTGTGTGAGCACTAACCCTGTTTCACCATGCAACCACTCTTTCTGAATATTGAACTCCAGTGCACCACCAGGTACGTGCAGGGAAACACACATTTTTGCTCATGCAAATTTTTGAATGTTGGGCCCATAAAGTGCTAAAAAACAAAATCAGGCTGCAAGATACATATAATAAAATATGTTTTTGCACCACTGTCATTGCTGCTTAATGAGACATGGGGGTTGTATACAGACCCCACATCTCAGTGAAAGGAAATGGACAAGGAAATGATAGAAGGCATTTGTAGAATGATAGAAAAAGGAGATGTATTGTTGATGGGAGACCTGAATATGCCAGATGTTAATTGGAGCACATTTGCTGCAGTCACATCCAAGAGTGGGGTTATTCTTGATGTCTTGCAGGGTGCAAGCCTCAATCAACTAATGTTGGAATCCAATCGGGAGGAAGCAGTCTTAGACCTGGTACTCTCAAACGGGGATGGAGAGAGGATCACAGATTTAGAAGTGGGTAGCCATCTGGGAACAAGCGACCACCAAACAGCATGGTTCATGATAAACTAAGCTGAAGAGTTAAGTCGTATAAAAGTGAAGGTACTGGACTTTAGTAGGGCTGACTTTGGCAAAATGAATGAGTGAGTGCCTAAGAAATTCACTAGCAAATGGATAGGAAGTAGGGGTGGAAGAACAATGGGGAAAAATCTAAACTACCATCACAGAGGCAACAAGGCTTTGTGTGAAACAAATAAAACACAAGAAAGTAAAAAAAAAATACTATGGTTCTCAAAATAGGTGGAGGGGAAGGTTAGGGAGAAAAAGATAGCATTCAGGAAGTATAAGGAATCGCATAAGTAGCAGAACAGAGAACTGTGTCAGTTAAAGCAGAAGGAAGCGGGGGAGGAAGTCAGAATAGCGAAGGCCCAAACCAAGGAAAAGACAGCCAACTTAGTTAGGAAAGGGGATAAAACCTTTTATAGGTACATCAGGGAGTGAAGGAAGACCAAGAGAGGGATAGTGAGGCTTAATAAAGGGGAGGAGAGGTGGGCAGAGGGTGACAGTGAAAAGGCAGAGATACTGAACAAATACTTTTGCTCAGCATTCACAAATGAAGAAGAGGTAGAGGTACCTAAACCAAACAATAGAAGCAGTATGGAGAAGGGGCTCAATATCAATCCATTCACAGAAGAAAGGGTCCTGAAAGAACTCCTAAAACTCAAAGTGGACAAAGCAATGGGACCTGACAGGATTCACGCTAGAATTCTGAAAGAACTAAGGGGAGACCTAGTGACACCACTGACTACCATTTCTAACAAATCATGGGAAGATGGTGTGGTACCTGAGGACTGGAGGAGGGCAGATGTGATTCCCCTTCACAAAAGTGGAAGCAAAGCAGAGGCAGGAAACTACAGACCTGTTAGTTTGACCTCAGAAGTAGGGAAAATGATGGAATCACTTCTGAAAGAAAGAACTGTAGAGTACCTAGAGGCCTGTGGGGCACAGGACCAAAGGCAGCATGGATTCACAGTGGGAAGGTCATGTCAGATGAATCTAATAGATTTCTTTGACTGGGTGACTTAAGTCCTAGACCAGGGATGTGCTGCAGACATGGCCTAACTAGACTTTAGCAAGGCAATTGACACAGTTCCACACAAAAAGTTAATAAATAAGTTAGCCAACCTGGGAGTGAGTCCCATGGTGGTAGCCTGGGTAATAAACCTACTGGATAACAGGATGCAGAGGTTAATAGTAAACAGAGTACACTATGAAGAAAGGGTGGTTACTAGTGGGGTGCCGCAGGGTTCAGTACTAGGACCGGTTCTCTTTAATGTCTTTATAGGATACATTGCAGAGGGGCTGGAAGGAAAAGTATGCCTCTTTGCAGATGACAAAAAGATCTGCCACAGGGCTGATACACAAGGGGGGTGGAAAGCATGAGAAGGGACTTGGCAAGGTTGGAGAATGGTCAGAAGTATGGCAGCTTAGATTCAATGCAAAGAAGTGCAAAGCAATGCACCTGGGAACCAAAAACCCAGGGGAAGAGTACACAATGGGGGGAGGGGTACCTAACAACAACAAAAATGGAAAAGGACCTGGGGGTAGTCATATCAGATGATTTAAGGTAGGCAAGCAATGTGAGAAGGCAGTAAGGAGGGCTGGGGGCATACTGAGATGCATAGGGAGAGGCATCACCAGTTGAAAACAGGAAGTTGTTTTCCCTCTGTACAGACAGTTGGTGAGACCCCATCTGGAGAACTGCATCCAGTTCTGGAGACCCCATCTCCACAAGGACATAGACAGGATGAAGGCAGTCCAGAGGAGGACAACTAAAATGGTGCAGGGTCTGCAATACAAGTCATATGAAGAGATAATAAAAGAGCTTAATATGTATACCCTTGAGGAAAGGAGGGAGAGGGGGAACACGATATAAACTTTCAAGTGCCTCAAGAGAATCAGAAAAGTCCAAGAGGGTAGCATCTTTCAGAAAAAGAGATGTGAGGGCTAGCCCGGTGGCGCTGAAGGTAGAGGCGCTGGACGCCACACCTCGCACCATGCCGGTGACCTGCTTTTGGGAATGGACTCTGGCCGCCAGGGGCTGGCAGGGGGAAGGAAGTATTGAACATTCTGCAACAGCTCTTCTTCCTTCGGGGTGGGTGAGGGATATGTGCCACGCTGCAGTGACACCCAGCGGAGGCTGGGTGTTCTACAGGGTGCAGGCATTTACATGGGGGAGGAGGCAGTGGACATTCTGCATGTTAGTGCACTGACATCAGTGCACATCCGGCTCCTCAGTGGACAAAATAAAAAAGAAATGCAGAGCTGCTGGCCACCTTCATGATACCAGCCCTTGGCTCCTATCAGCCTCCAGGGTGGCCCTGCCTTGTCCTATCCCCGTTGACCATGAAACTGTTTGAGAGGGGTCGATTCCATGGCCCCGCCCTGGGGGGTAAGCCAGGGGATCTCAAGGTATGGGTGCACCCAATCTGCAGGTGGGAGCAGGGGTCCATTACTGGGTGGATCTCAGGTGGCCAGTGGCCACCAAAAAAAAATAAGAAAAAGCAATGTGCAAGAACAACAGGGCACAATTTAACATAGAGGGGGGACAGCTTAGGGGCAATGTGAGAAAGTATTTTTTTACGGAGGGCATGGTGGAGACATGGAACCACCTTCCTGAGGAGGTCATCAGGTAAAAAACAGTGGGAAATTCAAGAATGCATGAGACAGACATAAGGCAATTATAGTGGGGAGTAGGAGGAATAGGCTGTTGGTTAACTAGACTCTGCAGCTAATCCAGTAGGTAGGGAATGAGCAGACTATGTGGGCCAAGCGGTCCTTATCTGACATCAAAGTCTATGTTTCTATTTTAAATCAATTCAGTAGTATAGAAACAGTGAAAGATCCTGCGAGCTGAACCTGTATTGAATTCCATGGCTGAAGAAGGCCCTATCTTCAGTTATTGGAGAGGATCTGACTTAAAGGATGCATTGGTTAGGACATTATTTGAGGAAGAAAAGCAAATGATTAGACCAGTTAGACTGGACTGGATGCTTGAACACTCCTTAGGAGATTCTAGATGTGGAAACTGCACACAAACAAGCACAAAAAATACTAGGATGTTTAATCCCACCACACAGGGCAAAAGTTTCAAATTCTTTAATTTATTGTAAGTACATCGGGGATTTATATGTTACTTTGCAGTATAGTGTAGTGGTTAATGGCACAGAGCTGAAAACCTGGAGACCTGGGTTTGAATCAAATTGGCCCCCACCTGCATATTGTGTGACCCTGAGCAAGTCACTTAATTTCCTTGTGCTCCCAGGTCAGACCTGGAAACAAGGTCTGGCCTAGTGTGCCTTTCCTGGTTAAACAATTCCCCATTTCCCCTTCCCCTTTCCTTTGCCCAGGTGGACTTGCTTATATTGGCCAGACTAAGAGAGTCTTGAAGATGAGAATAAGCAAGCATAAAACAGTGATAAGAGTTGGCAATGCTGCTATGGCCAAGCATTACAATAAGATGGGATGTGGGTCTGTGGCCACCCTCAGACACACAGGAATTGAACATGTAACCATTTCAAAGAGGGGTGGCAAGCTATAAAAGAAGTTATTACAGAGAGAGGCATTTTGGATACATGAGCTAGACACATTGGGCTCAATTCACAAAGGTTGATGTAGGGCTTGCATTGTGCCCTGCATCAAACCCATTTCTTGGTGCAGATGCACCAAATGCATTGCTGCAACTTGCGACTGATTTAAGAAGATTGTGCACATTTGTGACACTTTACAGCAACTTGCACCAGATATTTAGCTGAAGCCCCATAAAAAGAGTCCCTTGATTGCCGCAAGCTAGACCAGCAAAAAGCAGGTCTAACTGGTGGCAGCTGTTGCAAGAGATCGAGAATCCCAATTGTCGGACAGGGATTGTTGAAAGCCCCATGCGTGATATGTTTGGCTCAATTGGTGCTTGCGGCATTCCTGACACTTTTGTGAATTGGGCCCATTGTATCCACGAGATCTGAGTGATGATAATGGACTAAACAGTTTTCTTTAATCACCTTTCAAGAAATGGCCTCCGAATAATAAACTTTGTTATGCATATTTCTGTTTGTTTTGAATTTTTGTTTTTGTTCTCAACAGTTAGTTTTCAACACATGGTTTAGCAATTCCATTTACATATAGGCTGCTTTTGTGTTTCAACTGCTAACTTGAAAGCATAGAGTAGCAAGATAGAATAAGTGTGTGGTATGTGGTTAGGATTGTTTCACTGCTTTAATGCATATTTATTCACAATATTTATCTATAAAGGGACTTTCCTATTCATGACATATTTATTAATTATGACATAAAGCATAAAGCAGGGAATTACAGAACAGTCAGTCTGACCTCCATTGTGGGCAAGTTCATGGAGACCATACTAAAGGAAAGGTTGATGGAATATCTAGAGGAGCATGGTCTCCAGAATGTGAGGCAGCATGGGTTCATGGGTGGAGGGGGATCATGTCAAAGAAATCTGATTGATTTCTTTGACTGTGTCACTATGACAGTAGATAGGGGCCAAACGGTAGACATCCTCTGTCTTGATTTCAGCAAGGCCTTTGACTCTTTGATCCACAAAAGGTTGATCAGGAAGTTGGTGGATCTTGGGGTTGGGGAAAAGATGGCCAGCTGGGTGGAAAACTGGCTGAAGGACAGAACCCAGAGGGTGGTTATGGGGGGAGGGTTATCTGGCAATAGATAGGTAACCAGTGGGGTCCCACAGGGCTCAGTGCTGGGGCCCGTGTTGTTCAATGTCTTCATCAATGACATTGGGGATGGCATTAAGGGCAAAATGTGCCTATGTGCAGATGACACCAAGCTCTGCGGGAGAGTTGACACAGTTGAAGGGATACAGGACCTACAAGAAGTTCTGGAAAAGCTGGGGAGGTGGTCCAGGATTTGGCAGCTTGGCTTCAATGCCAAGAAATGCAAAGTTATGCATATTGGAGCCAAGAATCCCAGGACAGAATACTACCTGGGTGAAGTCTGAGTATCTGCATCAGAGGAGGAGAAGGACCTGGGAGTGATGATCACTAATGACCTGAAGCACTTCACACAGTGCAAGAAGGCAGCAGCAAAAGGCAAACAAGATGCTGGGATGCTTATCTTGGGGGATCAGTAGCAGGAGAGCGGAGGTTATACTGCCCTTGTACAGGTCAATATTAAGGCCGCATCTAGAGCATGGAGTTCAGTACTGGTGCCCACACCTCAAAAAGGACATTAACCTGCTGGAGAAGGTCCAGAGGAGGACTACAAAGATGATAGCAGGTCAGCAGGGTAAGGCCTACGAGGACAGGTTGAGAGCACTGAACGTGTACTCCCTGGAAGACAGTGGGGGGGGGGGACATGATTGGAACCTTTAAGTATTTGAAAGGGATAAATAAGGTTGATAAGGAGAGTCTTTTTAAGCTGAGTGGCAACCATAACATGAGGGGGCACAGTCTTAAGCTGGAGGGTGGGAGGTTTAGGGGGGAGGTCAGGAAGCACTTCTTCATAAAGAGGGTGGCGGACACTTATAATGCACTGCTAGAAGAGGTCATGTCATTGAAGCCAGTAGGCAGCTTTAAGTGAGGCTGGGATAGGCATGGGGGAAAGTAAGGATCATAGGTAGGGAGAATGGAAGGAGTGGGGAGGGAGGGCAGGAACAGTAGCTCAAGCTGTGGACCCTGCAATATAAGCAGACTTTTTTGTTGTTGTTGCTGACTCGTTTTCTCGACTGCCAGTCAGGGGGAATCTCTCAGGTGGGCCTCGCTCAACTTCCACCCCTAACCGCTCACCTGAACCACTCCTACTGACCGAAGCATCGGTGTTAGGATCCCCTTCTCTCCCGCCTGGCTCAGGAGAAAGCCGAGGATCCCAGGGGGAGTAGAGCCGGAGTGATAACCAGCACTGGGCATGTGGGGCTTCAGCCCCTGGAGGACTGACATTGCCTCACCCGGCTGGCAGGGGTTTGCTGGTCTTGGGATCCCCCTGGAATGCAGCGTGCAATGACGCCTGCACATTGCTGCCCAGCTGGTGTTTGCCGCACTCAGTCCTCTTACAATGGCTAGTGTTCCTGTAGTGCCCCTGATCTCCATCAGGGGTCCTAAGAACACAGAGCGACACTGAATCCCTCCACAGGGAGAGGAGAGCTATCCTCCAGACACTTCATCATCTCCCTCCCCTGCCGATCCCCGGCTACCCGAGTCCATTACCAGAACCGGGTCACTGGCATGGTGCAGCGTCCACGCCTCAACCCTCAGCGCCACTGGGCCGGCTTAATACGAGCAGATTTGATAGACCAAATGGCCTTCTTCTGCTGGCTTCTTCATATGTTTGCATGTAAATGATTTTTACCTATAATGTTTGTAATGGTGATGCAGGTTGTGCTCAAACAGCACTTTTCTAAATAGCACTTTTCTGAAATGTAATAATACTTAACAACTGCACAGTGAATGATCGCTTGAATTAGAGGAGGATTAGGTTGCTTAGGTGTACCTAGTTGCGCTAGCCTACATGGAGATGTGAACAGGTTAAATACCTGTCACTGTCCACAGCAGACTAGCTGTGAGGAAGGAGTTACCATTACTCTGAAACATCAGCATGTTTCCTGACGCTCTCCTGGGACATAGATATGAACTTGTCAGTGCTGAATATGTTTGCTTGCATGCTGCTACAAGTTAGAACAGTATCTTGAGGCTATGGGTAAACCTTTCATACCCACAGTACAGTAGTAGCCACAGACATCGCCAGCTATTTCCAGATATTTAGCAAAATTTCTAAAGAGTTTCTCTCTGTTGCCCATACTGTGGAAATGGAGAAAGCATGAGATATTTCTGGAAATAACACAGAATTTTCAGGAAATAGCTGGCAGTGTCTGTGGCTGCTACTGTAGGCAATGTCTTGTAGATTTTGGGCTCCACCATGCTATGGAGTATAGGCTCCCATATTCAGAGCTGGCCATGTGTGCTACACTGACAGGAGAGCTTCACAGCAATTAGCATATAGCCGTATCAGAGGCAGTATTCTGACAATTAGTGCTTTCCAATGGGAGTGTGCTACTGTCTGAATAAGGGGCTGAGGTAGCACAGCACATAGTGACTACATACAGTTCTGACACACCTGCCGACTAAATATGGACTACAGGAGCACAACAGAGATAATGCAGCACAAACAGGATACCACTATGGCTCCTGTGGGCTATATTTAGCCTGAACATGCATATGAGCCCACTGGGAATGTAAGGCATTATGGGCCACTTGCATGCCCATTATGATTTTATTAGCATGTGTGTGCCTTCCCCACTGAGCACCTGTCCGACTGCTGCCTTGAATATTCCTGGTGGTCTAGTAGTCCCTTACACACTAATTGTCCATCCTTTGGCTAGCTTGAATATTTCTAGTGGTGTAGGGGTCCCCTCACTCCTGTCCCCCACCCAGTAGCTGTTTTGAATATTCCTGGTGATCTAGTGTTCCCTCTCCCGTAAGCGCATCCACTGCCCTCCCAACCTGCCTGCTCAGGATTCTCTTACCTGCACCCACTGCTCACCACCCCAGCTGGCAGCAATCTGACTGTCAGTGAGTGATTGTGAATACTATAGAAAAGTTGTTGACTGTGAGTGAGCAGTCATGCATACTGTAGAAACAGCTGTTTCTACAATACCCATGATTGCTCATTGACAGTTAGATGGTGGTCAGTTGAGATGGTAAGCAGGGGCTGTGCTGATCTCTGGCTTAGGTGACCAGGGTGAGGGTGTGTGAGAAGGAGAGTCCTCAGCAGATAGGTCATGATGGGTTAGATGCCCTTATGGGAGGGGGACCACTAGATGACCAGGAATATTCAGGACAGCTACAGCATGGATGGTCAAGACACACTGGGAGCACTAAATGACCAGGAATATTTAAGACAGCTGCATGACACGTGATTGGGGGTTGAGGGACCACTTGACCACCAGGAATATGAAAGACAGATACAGAATGGGTAATTGGGGGAGCAACTGTGTTCAGGCATATAGGCAGTGTTTTGGCAGTATTAAACAGCACTGTAATGGAGGCTTTTTAGCACTGTTGGAACTACTGAACATTCTGCTGTACCCAGGATGCATGGGGGATCCCTCATTTGCATGGGTACAGTGGTACAATCTGTGTGATCACACTCTTGGGTTAGTGCAGCACACTGAGGGCTTTTGAATATAGCCCCCACCCTGTCAGCTCCTGCTATTATTGGGTAGCACAGCAGTAACGTGGTTAGTGCTTGCTAACTGTATGAACATGGGGGCCCCGGAGCTGAAAAATATGGTGAACAGAATAAAGAACATTTTTAGAAGTTTATGGTTTCCTCATAAATTCAATGTTCTTTGACATTTTGACCCCACATTTTCAACATAGTCTTTATAACCCCACATTATGATGAGGATAGTTGGAAATTTTTATATCCTGACAGAAAGGTGGCTTTTCAAACCGACTGCAAAACCATGTTTCAGAGGGGATTTGAAAAAATAACTCCTGTCATGTTCATGAAGTGGGGTAACACAAAGGCTATGTTGAAAATTTGGGGCCAAAATGCCACAAATAATAATGTTATGAGTAACTTTTGTAAACTTTCAATGTTTCTTCATAACTTTTTTGTTTTTCTGACGTTTTCACCTCAGATTTTCAACAATCTTTTTATGAGACCATCTTATGATCAAGATAGGTAGAATTGCTTAAACCCCATCCAAAACGTGATCTGAACAATGACATCTCTCATGTTCATAAGGTGGTAACTAGAGGGTTGTGTTGAAAATCTGTGGCCATATTTACAAAAATAACAGTTTTTTCTTTATAACTTTATTGTGTTTTGACATTTTGACCCCACATTTTCTACATATAGAGAATAGTGGATGGGTGACCATCCACAACAAGGCTGTGTTTCCATTGAGGGAGTCGATGGCATCATAGAGACGTAGAGAGCAAAGCTTGAGAGGTCTCTATGATGCCACCAACTCCCGAGATGGAAACACAGCTTTAGTTGGGGATGGTGACCCATCCAGTGTTTTATGCAGTATATGGTGACCCAAAATGTGGACAGTGTCATTTTACAAGGTTCATGCCTTGTGTTCACAGTGCTCCTACATCGGTCCTCAGTATGTTGATTTCTCTCCACTGCTGTCCCTGAAGGATTCAGTCCTCTTCGAGCCCCCAAAGTTACCGGTTCTCCTCGCCACGGTCCCGCTCTGCTCCGACCCCCGTAATTGCACCAGTAAAAAAAAAGATACAAAAATGAAGAAACACTGAAAACAGATAGTTTGAACACATGGAATCTGTGTCCAAACTGCTAGTAAACTGTTAGCCCTACCCACTCACTAAGTGCCGCCACCATTTAATCCTGTATTTGTTTGAAGCCCACATCGAATCAGCCAATCAGGTGGCAGGACATGTCTGAAAATTTGTTGTACTATCGATCTGATGTCAGAGTGATACTACAACAACTTTTTTGACCTTTGAACTGTCCTACAACAAGATTTTGAAAGCCATGACTTTCTGTTCATTATAAGCCCTAACCATGTATTATATTCCTTTTATAATCCCACTTTATGATCAAAACAGGTGACATTTTTCAAATCCTGTCTGAAAGGCGATTTCTTGAAGCAACTGTGAAACATGTTTTGGAAGGATATGGGAAAAATTTCATCTATCTTGTTCATGAGGTGGGAACCTGAAAGTCTACGTTGAAAATTTGGTGAAAAAATGATAAAAAAATGACAGTTATAAGTTGAAGGTCAAAACACATTTAAAAGCCATTATCTAAACTTACTTTGATTCAGTTTGTTCCAGGTCAGCATTGAAAACAACAGGATGTGCTGGTCGTCACCAGAGTTCAACGGATAGGTAAGCAAGGGGTTCAGAAGTGTGTGGGGTGGGGGGGTGCTAAGTGGGGGGTCATGGTGGAGGTTGGGGTAGAGGAGGGTTGGGGCTGAACACGTCTTTTGTTTTTTACAGGTTTACAAGACAATGATGGGCACAAGACCACGAGGGACGGGAACTTCTGGTGGCATCCTGCTATGGCCAGCAGCTAGACTTGCAGCTCTCCTGAGAGACAGCATTTAAACACCTCAAACAATGCTCTGAATTAGCTACAGATGTAAATCATGCTTAATATAAGGAGGCGAGAGCACTCTCCTACCTCTGGGATGGTTAGAACTCAAAAGCTGCAGCAGAGTGGCATCGGAATAGTGGATGAATCAGTCTAGACCATGTGAAGGTACAAATGGCTGAGTGGCTCACAGCCAAAGAACTCCTCCATGCCACTGAAGACATTGTCTTAGTACTGCACAAAATAAGATCCCTCCAAGATGAGAAGCATTAATCACAGGAAGAAATCAAGGCTGATATCAAAAATAACAAAAACAGAGCAGATGTGCTAGACTATCCAACATTGAAGGCACGGACTCCAGAACGCAAAGACTGTTACTTCACCTGCTTGATATGCAGACTCGATTTAAAGCTAAATGTGTCAATTTGAAGATGTGCTCACACTAAAAAACTGCTTGTTGTGCGGATTAAGAGAAGGTATCAAAACTCCGAATATGGTGGATTTTCTAGAACTGGTGACCAGGGAAATGCTACATCTACCCCTGGACTTTACCATCAGTGTGGAGAGAGCCCATTGTGCCCTCATTCCTAAGCCCTTTAACCCCAAAGCAATCCCAAGATCAGTGAAATAGAGGAAAAAAAACTGATGGCAGATATTGACTGCTAGGTCCATCTAGTCTGCCCATTTTCCCCTGCCTACTGTTAAAGCTGCAGACCCTACTTCATCTCCGGCTCTACCTCCTCATTCCCATTGCTAGGGTTCCCCTATGTCTGTCCCATGCATGTTTGAATTCCCCCCAGTGTGTTTGCCCCCACCACCTCTGCTGGGCGTCTATTCCATGCATTCACCACCCTTTCCAAGCTAGCCCTTAGTCTACCCCACTCCAACCTCCTGTCATGCCTCCACGTTCATGGGCATCTCCTTTTCTGAAAGATGCTAGCCTCTGGTACCCTATTTATGCCTTTTAGATATGTGTAAAGTTCTATCATATCTCCCCTGTCTCTTTTCTCCTCCAGGGTATACATATTGAGGTCTCCCAATCCCTCTTCTTATGACTTTTGGTGCAGGCGCTGCACCATCTTTGTTGCCTTTCTTTGAACTGCCTCCACCCTGTCTATGTTACTACAGAGATGCAGCCTGCAGAACTGGAAACAGTATCCCAAATGAGGCTTCACCAATGATCCGTACAGTGGCATCACCACATTTACAGTGAGCAGGTGTGGGTACTCTTATCACATCCTATGACAAGATGGTAGGCTTTATTTAGGAATACTTTGATTTTGCAATGGGCTGAGTTCTCAGCCGCCCCATAGAGAGTGATCCCATAGTCAATTAGAGACAGGATGGATGATGTGACCACTAGGCGGAGGGCGCCGGGGGGTGGCATTGTTTGTGCCGGTAGAGTAAACCAATTCTGGTGTTGACAGTGGTACTTGGGGGGGAGAATAGAGATGGGGTGGTAATCCCTGGGGTGGTAAGGTCACCACTTTTATGGATGGTGTAATGACAGTGACTTTCTATTTGTCTGGGAATTGACCAAAACAGAGGGAGTGATTGAGGATATTAGTTAGGGGGGACAGGACTTCTTACAGAACCATATGGAGGAGTCTGAGGTCCAGGGAATCACTACTGTGCCAGGATTTACCCACGGCTTTTAAAAGGTAATCATATCTGATGACCTACAGGTGGGCAAAGGCTGTGGGGAGAGCCAGTGGGATGCTGGGGTGCATAGAGACAGGTATCACCAGCAGAGGAAAAGAGGTGGTGTTGCCACTGTACAGATCATTGGTGAGGCCTAATTTGGAGTACTCTGTCTAGTTCTGGAGGCCACATCTCCATAAGGACATAGACAGGGTGGAGGCAATTCAAAGAAGGGCAACAAAGATGGTGCAGGGCATGCACCAAAGTCATATGAGGAGGGACTGGGAGACCTCAATATGTATACCCTGGAGGAGAGGAGAGACAGGGAAGGTATGATAGTAACCTACAGATATCTAAAAGGAATAAATATAGTACCAGAGGGTAGCATCTTTCGGAAAAGGAGATGTTCAGGAACAAGGGAGAATGACATGAGGTTGGAAGGGGGTAGACTAAGGGGTAATGTGAGAAAGTATTTTCTTCATGGAAAGGGTAGCGGATGCATGGAATACACTCCCAGTGGAGGTGGTGGGGGCAAACACAGTAGGGGATATCAAAAATACATGGGACAGGCATGGGGGACACTAGCGATAGGAATGAGAAGGCAAAGCTGGAGATCAAGTATGGTCTGCAGCTTTTGCAGTAGGTAGGGGAAATAGGCAGACTGGATAGGCCGAGCAGTCCATCAATTTCTATGTTTCTATGTGTTTCTGTGTGTGAAGAGTGAATGTGTAAAGAGTAAATGTGCCAGGCCTTGCATTTCTGCAGACAGATGGATTCTTCCCATGGTGCAGGGGCAAAAGGAACCTGCACATCTGCATCTGTTCACGTAAATCCTAAAGGAACCTGCATGACTGAGGATACGAGTCCACTATCTCAAAAAGAAAGGAAATTATTTGCAGAAAACTTTGTTAGTGCACCAATTAGGGTAACTGAATGCCACAAAAGTAGGGAAATCTGACATTAGAGTTTCCAACCCTAATTCCCCACCCCCCCAAGCAACAAAAGGACAAAATCTTTACACTTTTGGCTGGCCTGAGTCTGGGCGAATCAGGGTTGGGGGGTCTTCTTTGGGGTTTTCATCTCCAGAGCTCACCCCATTTCAAGAGCAAATAAGGTGAGATGTGATGTGTTTTCTTCAGACTGGCCCTACAGGTTGTTGACAACATGTGGGGAGACACAGTTCTGTATGTTTAAACACTATATCAGAATGGGTGAGCATTAGAGCTGAAAACCCAAAAGAAGATCCCACCTCTGACTCGCCCAGACTCAGGTCAGCCAAAATTGATATATAAAGAGAATAATGGATAGGTGCCGGTGCATTACCGGTGAATAATACCATCAAGAGGCTCTGGACACGTAGGAACCTCGACAGCAAAGCAAACCTATTCATTTTTTTTTAATATGTGGATTTTAAATTTTTTTATTTTTTTTATCTTTTTGTGAGTGGCAGTCGGCCGTTTCAGTGAAGTAGGCTATGTCTTGGCCGACTGCCGTATTGTCTTGCCCCAGCCTGCTGCGCTGCACCCCACCCACCTCTACTCCTCACCTCGCTCTACAACAACTGGCAGGTAGTCCTACCTTTTCCGTTTTTGGGCTGCGGTCCTGTTTCTGCTGTTTGAGAGAAGGTTAAAGAAAAAAAAATTAATGTTGCGAGCAGGCAGTACGGTCTCGCTAAGTGACAAAGCGAGCTGCCATGTTTTTTAAAATGTTCTGCCCACCCACACAGGAAAAGCAGCCAATGAGGAGGCACGCTTAAGACGTAGGGTGCAGAAGGTATATTGTAGGGCGCTTGTAATGATAGTATTAACACCATTAAACTATACTATTAAAAGTGACTAACAGTACTATTAAATGTGATTGACAGTACTATTATCACACAAGGTTTGATGGCATTATCGATTTTTTTTGTATGCTTTTCAAACATATTAAATTTAAAATCTATATGTTAAATATATATAAACACCCTAACATCACATTTCCACACTTTTGTTGCTGTGGAAACAACCCTAACTGATGCATTAACAGAGTTTTTTTGCATTAACAGTTTTTTTGCCATGAATATATATATATATATAAAAAACACTCTTCCTCCCCTGCATTGCTGAACTGTAATCCTTTACTTCAACTACTGTATGACACAATAACTGTACACAAGATAACTGTCCCTGCAGTTCCTGATGCTGACTGAATGAAATTGCGTAAGTGATTTAGAAAGCCTTTTTAGAATGTTAGTACAATGTTTGGTATTCATGTTGCAATAATGCAGGTGTGTTGTGCAATGTTACCAAGGAGTTCTACAGAACTCTTTGATTACCACTCTGTACAGTTTTATGAAGATCAGAAAGTTGTTTACACAGCCACTTCTGGGGAATTGCTGCATGGTCACGTGATGCCTGTGCAACAGACTATGATTTATTAAGCTCACTTTATAAATAAACATAGAATCTAGCAGGTGCAAATGCAACGGCTCTGCCCAGGCATTTCTGAAACTTTACCCAAAAAGGGTAGAGCATAACAGACATAGTATTAAGACATTTGGTTGAGTGAAAGATACTGTAGATGTAAGAAACTCAAAAAGTGAATGCTGTGTAAGCATATGGGTGGAACAAAATAAAAAAAATGTTAGTCACCGTATTTGTTTTTTTTTTCATCAGATAAGCATGTTAGGAATAATAATGCTCATTTTCAGGCACAGCCTAGAAGAGTACAATATAATAAAAACAGTGACAACATCATTATACAAAACAATGGTAATACAACAATGCAAGTCAGGGTAACATGATCACAGTTAATAAAACTGGCAATTATACCAAAAGGCATAGCACAGAATACAGAGCAACAACCGTAGTATAACCAAGACCACCCAGAATGCAATAGACAGCAAATATGGTGGCAACCTCAGTCACAAGGGCTAGAGGATAGTAACAGTACATATAAAGGATTATGTATGAGCAACTATACACAACAAGGCTGTGTTTTAATTGAAAGTTTTCCATGGTATCAACAGACTTCAAGAGTGCAGCTCGAGTGATCTCTTGTTACCATGGAAACCTCGAGATTCAAACTCAGTTTGTATGTGTATGGTTGCTTGTACAAACTCTTTTATAGTGTATGAACAGCCATGGTATTCTCTGAGATTAATTTTTTCCCTTTTTGATGCCATTTTTGAGAGAACCACAGCAGCCATCACTGCGAGTCTTGTTAGCGCTGACTGAAACAAGAACACTTGACAGCACTAACGATGGCAGCCATGGCTCAGGTGCAATGTGTTACGTGAAAGTGTTCTAATCTGTTGTGCTGCAGTACTGATGTCGCTAGTGCAGCAGAACAACAACACATCACTACTGCAGCATGACACTATTCTAGGTACTGTTTGGATTTTGTTGCAGAACAGTCTTCCACCATACACTACAAAGTGCATGGTGAGATACAAGTTCACTACACAAATGGTAGCAGTAGTAAAAAATAATAAAGCACAGGGGCAAGTACTGTTCTAGAGAGAAGCAAGAACTCCTGAAAATTCAAGTGACTGACAGCACACTTTGCAGTAGGAGGCATGGAGTTCCAATGTCTGGGAGCATACCAGACAAAGACAAACTGACCTTTTCTTGTTGCACATGTGTATTCATGCAGTAGTAGAGGAAATCCCATGGATCTCAATCTGCAAGCTGCAGTGGGATATTGAAAGTGGTTGGCTAGCACACCCGATAATCCGTAGTCCTCAAAACAACTCCAGAAAAAAAGACTGCTTTCTTGCCAGGAATAGCCAGCCCAGGCCAGAGCAAGCAGTGGTGGGTAAGCCAGGAAATGCTGCTTGGAAATGCTTGTTTTATTTGTGTCACAGTATTCCAGCAGTCCATAGGTGAGACCTGACAGCAGTACCCTTGTGCAATGGCCAGGCATTCTTTCAGGGAAAGGTTATAGCTAACCATGTAGTCCACACCCAGTTTAAGGCTGAGAAATTTATAAACTGATTCAATACAAGAGCTTCAATGTTTTGGTGAATAGAGTATGCGGTTAGTAGTGCTTATGTAACTGTAGTTTACTTTGTGGCTTTTCTCTATTCCCACCCTTACTAGGTAAGCCAGGCAGTGAGTAGGGAACAGAAATCCCAGCACCAAGGGTGAGTAGAGTGCTGGAGAAGGAGGAGGCAGGGGTGGATGGAGGGTGTTTCGCAACGTGCTAAGTGGGGAACTGCCGTGGGAGTTTGGCCTTTATAGGGATGTGGGAGAAGCTATTCCCCCACATTGAACCTCAGGCTTTAGCCCTCCCATTCAGTGTTTTGGTGACTAGAATAAGGGGTTAGTAGTGATTATGTAACTGTAGTTTACTTTGTGGCGTTTCTCTATTCCCACCCTTGGTGGGTAAGCTGGGTAGTGAGCAGGGAATAGAAAGCTCAAAAAGATTACCAATGAAAAGCTCAAAGATTACTTCCTCCAACTCATGGAGAATATGACCAGTAGCAAGCAGGACAGGAAAATCCCCCAGGTGGAAGAAACATCAGAGGACCCATGGCTACTGAGCAGCCCATCTTCCAGGCAAACTAAGAGGAGATGAACCAAGGTTCTAGCAACCATATTCCAATTTCTGAGCAAGGTGAACTGACTGTAGAGATAACATTCCATCTTCAGATTCTGTTGGATGATGTGTTCAGGAAGATTGATTCTGAGGTTGAAGAGGCAGGCCCAGTCTGAAGGATTGTCCGCATCCCAAATATGGATTAAGTTCAGCTGAAAAGGGGTGCACGTGGTCTAGAATTCCAATGTGATATTGGGTGATTTTCAATCAGGTATAAATCAATGTGAGCATGAAGAGCATGAAGTAATTAAATGAGCTGCCAGACTCCACACTGTGGGAAGTATGGTGGGTCATGAAATCCTTAAAGTAATCTGTCAGACTTTGTAGAGGGTATGGGCAAGATAAAGTTTTTAGTTCCTTTGTAGAGCGGTAATTTGTTCCGATATTTGCATTGTTCTCAGAAGAGCTTAATCTTGATACTGATGAAGAAAATGCAGGAATTGAAAAAGGCAAAAAGGTGGAGTAGTAGAAGCTTGACATTCAGATTAGGTTCCCAAGGCTTGTAAGTTCAGTGATGTGCAGTATTTTGCTATAAAGGCATCAGGAGCTGATCAAGTATTTGAAAAGAAGCTTTAGGTACATAGTAGTAGGGAGTAATGTACAAGATTTTGGACCAATGGATGAAGGGTGGTATATGTTGTAGAGATAGCAATTGGATATGGATGAGAATAATTGAAAGTTTAGTACTATGAGTTTGAGGGTTGAATAGTTATTATTGCTATAATGAGACTTGCATAGGCTCATATTCAGGAAGGACTGCTGATGCAAGATAGTGGATATGGGTATTACTGAGGTTTAATCACCCATGTCAGGGGCTTAAGTGGCCATGGTGGCTTTGCCTTGCTGGTGGATCCAGTGTCTGAATACTGTGGGGAGCCCGAGAATGGGTCTTATATGAGTCTATAAATTGTTGTGACACAGGGAAGTTGAGAGCTAGCACAGAATGTAATGGGTGCCTAGCATGGTTGGCCAGGTGCAGGCAGGACTGTTGTGGGGCTAAACTGGGATAGAGAGGTGACCAGGTCGGATGTGGACGTGCAGATTGAGGAATCAATGGAAGCCTGCACTCAGAGGTGTTATTCACTGGAAGAAATTCTGGAAGGTGTTATTCACTGGAGGAGAGCAGATGTGATTCCCCTTCACAAAACTGGGAGCAAGGCAGAAGCAGGAAACTACAGACCTGTTAGTTTGACCTCAGTGGTGGGGAAAATGATGGAATCACTTCTGAAAGAAAGAATTGTTGAGTACCTAGAGGCCAGCAGGGCACTGGACCCAAAGCAGCATGGATTCACAGCAGGAAGGTCATGTCAGACAAATCTAATCAATTTCTTTGACTGGGTGACCAAAGTAATAGACCACGGAGGGCTGTGGATATGGCCTACCTAGACTTTAGCAAGGCATTTGACACAGTCTCGCACAAAAGATTAATAATCAAGTTAGCCAGCCTGGGAGTGGGTCCCAGGGTGGTAGCCTGGGTAGAAAACTGGCTGCACAACAGGACACAGAAGGTAATAGTGAATGGAACACATTCTGAAGAAAGGGGGGTTACTAGTGGAGTACCTCAGGGCTCAGTACTGGGTCCAGTCCTCTTTAACGTCTTTATAGGTGACATTGCAGAGGGTCTGGAAGGAAAGGTATGCCTCTTTGCAGATGACACAAAGATCTGTAACAGAGTTGATACACAAGTGGGGGTAGAAAGGATGAGAAGGGACTTGGCAAGGTTGGAGGAATGGTCAGACATATGGCAACTTAGATTCAATGCAAAGAAGTGCAAAGTAATGCACCTGGGAAATAAAAATCTGGGAGAAGAGTACACAATAGCAGGGGAGGTACTAACAACAACAATAATGGAAAGGGATCTGGGTGTAGTCATATCAGATGACCTAAAGGTGGGTATGCAATGTGAGAAGTCAGTAGGGAAAGCCAGGGGGATACTGGGATGCATAGGAGGGCATCACAGTAGAAAAAGGAAGTGGTTATCCCTCTATACAGACAGTTGGTGAGACCCCATCTGGAGTACTGCGTGCAGTTTTGGAGACCTCATCTGCGCAAGGACATAGACAGGATGGAAGCAGTCCAGAGGAGGGCAACTAAAATGGTGCAGGGTCTACATCAGAAACCATATGAAAAGAGACTGAGAGAGCTTAATATGTATACCCTTGATGAAAGGAGGGACGGGGGGGCATGATAGAAACTTTTAAGTACCTCAAGGGAATCAACAAAGTCCAGGAGGGTAGCATCTTTCAGAAAAAGAGATGTGTAAGGACAAGGGGGCATAATTTAAAGTTAGAGGGGGGACGGCTCAGGGGTAATGTGAGGAAATTCTGTTTCACAGAGAGAGTGGTGGACACATGGAACCGCCTTCCTGGAGAGGTTGTGGGGCCTAAAACAGTGGAGGAATTCAAACATGCATGGGACAGACATAAGGCAATTATAGTGGGGGGTTGCAGGAAATAGGCTGTTGGTTAACTAGAATCTGCAGCTTATCCAGTAGGTAGGGAAATGGGCAGACTGGGTGGGCCAAGTGGTCCTTATCTGCCATCAAAGTCTATGTTTCTATGAATATGGAAGGTAGATCCTAATGGATGAGCTCGAAGGACCACTGGATAGGTAGTTGGCATGATTATGGGCTACATGATAAGAAGATGTAGATAACTTTATGAATTATGGTGATGCCACAGGCTTGGATAGAGTAACTTTAGCAAGGTAGCTGGGCACCAGATATCCAACAATACATGTTCTGGGATAGTAGCTTGAGAAAGTCTTAAGAACATCCCATGGTTTATTCAGAGGAATGTGAATTGAATAACATGGTCAGAGTCAGTGCTTTTGGGAAAAGACTTTGAGGAAAAGGTCTATTATACAATGGCAAGAAAGAATCCTGGCTTCTGACTGGTTAGTTGGTCATCACAGCAGGGATGTTATCCTGGCATAACATCCCAGCTGATTGTTTGCTTAGCATTATTAGTTACTTCTCTTAAGAAACAAAAATATTTGTACACACAGACAGGGAATATGAATTGAATAACATGGTCTGAGTCAGTGCTTTTAGGAAAAGACTATGAAGAAAAGGTATAATGGATGATGCCAGTACTGCAATGAGGTATCCTGCAGTTCCCATTATCCTTAATAGGGATGGTTATTATGGAGTTGGTACATCTCGGAAGGAATGAGGGATACATTTCCAGGTAAGAAGATAGGAGTGAAAGAGACTCCACTAAATCTCAGATCCTATGAAGGTATGGTATGTAGTGATGTCCATACTGTTTGAATTAATAGAAAATATAAGGAAACACACTGCTGTGTTGGTTGGGAGATGAAATCTTGCATAGTCCAGATGAATTGGATTCCAGAATTAGGGCCTGGGGAGGCTATGGAAAGTACTGATTATTTTATGGAGATGTAAGAGTCTATAGGACAAGCTGTTCTAGGGATGTTGCTAGAAGAAGGTTTCCTCAGGTGAGTTGAACAGGTACTTTGTAGAGAGTTGGAAGGGAACTGTTATGATGGCTAAGGTAGGAGTACAAGACAGGTGAATGGGTAGGAGTAGTTGATCTGGCAGGGATGCTGGATGTTGATAGTTGTAGGAAAGCCCAAAAAGATATACAGCAAATGTGCAGGAGCCCTGAGCCACCAGGGAAATGAAGAGGAAGGTAGCAGTCCAAGGATGGAGGAAGACATCCAAACAGATGACCATGGACTGAAGGATAGAGCTGGAGAAGAAGACAGCAGAGGCCAGACAGTACTGACATCAGCAGGTGCAGGAAAGGTACAGACCTGGAAGCAAGCACCACATCATACCAGACTGGGATGTAGGAAAGCTGCATCAGGCGTCAGGTGATGGATCCATGCATGACCAAGAAGCAAATCCAGGTACAAGGTGCTGTGAAGCTGAGACACAATGTTCCCATCTTTGAAGGAAATGATGAATGGAAATTGCCTATAACAAAGGTGCAGTGGTGATGGGGAATGGGTTCCCACCACTGAAGAAGGCAAACTAGCAGTGCTGACAGTAGAAGTGCAGCAGCAATGCAGAGAAGGTTCCCACCTCTGAAGGAGATGGTGAACTGTAATAGTTGGTAGTAAGGTACAGCAATGAGGGAATAGGTTTCCACTGTCACAAACACACTCTGCAGGTCAGGCCCTCTGTTCCCACAGTGCCAACCTCAGAGCACAATAGTGTGAACAGGTAACAGACAGGGTAACCCTCATGTCTGCTTTTGGGTCTGAATCATCTTTAGTCTCAAGTTCTGGGGGGATTCAAACTGTGAACCTTATGCTAGATACAGAATCCTCAGCTCCACACACGCATGACACCTTGCAAAATAGTCAATGTGTTAAGAAGTAGCAAAGGCACCACAGGTATGTTCATCGTACAATTTAATTAGTGCATACAAATCGCACAGCCGCCCAGCAGTACAGGGAACAGAACCTCTACTAGTTTTTCACACCGTGCATCATCAGGAGGAGCCTTATGCTAGCATACGCAAATGTACAGGCTCAGATAACCTTCTCTTCGGGGGATGCGATATATCTTTTGCCTAAGGGCACCTAACCAGGTATCCAAAATGAATCCTTAAAACTCTATCAGAGACCTTCGGTATATTCTTACCTTTTACCAAGCTTAGTAACACCATCAAGCCCTTGAACAGTTGTCAGACTTAATATCCGTTCAACGATAACGCGCAAAAAAATGACCGAGGAGACCCAGGCAGTATCTTAAGAAAATGTTTACTAAAAATGGATAAAAACAGTAAGATAAAATACAGAACAAATATCAAAGAGCATCACAATCACATAAAAGAAAAAAAAGGAAAACTACAGAAAACTCCTACCACAATATATTTAGATCTTTTCTATCTAATGTATTACCTCTGTAAGTGCCTTTAAATTAGAGAGATCTTTGTTTCTTAAGAGCCCAAAAAGGTATGTCCTACATTTCAGACACAAGTATCTGTTTAAACTCTGTGTCTCCACACCCCTTCTGTGACTCATCTAGCTCCTCCTTTTTGAATATAAAATTACAAACATGATTTCCTACCAGGAGGTATTTTAAATAATGTGCCCATCAGCAAAAACCCATTTTCCAAATTGTGAGTCTTTGATCAACCAGTACCTTTGAGGTTTACAACCCTGCAGTTTGTCACCCAGGTGTGAGATAGCCAACAGGAATCAGTAAAATGACATCCTTTTCTGATGTAATGAAATGTATATTTAATTTCCAACTTCAAAAGCATGAGTTCATAAAAAGACCATCAAATGCAATTTTTCAAGGAAGTTAATTACATTACAGAAATTTCCTGGTCAGTGTAATACATCTAGTGATTTCAGCTGCTGACACCTTGTAATTTAAAAGGGTCAAATCTCACAGACTGACATTTCATACACTGACCATTTATTTATAATACCACTATCATACAATAATCATAACCAGCTGGCCAACTGTCACACCCACCTCTGAAGGAGACAGCAAACTGGACTTGCTGATAGGGAATTGCACAGGAATCACTGGCAGAGACATTTGGATGGGACAAGGGCAACAGAAGGGGAAACTGTAGAAAGCCTCAGGCACACGTCTTTGAAGATGAGCAAATGGCATATATCCAGCAGGAAGCAAGGGGTAGTGCAGGCAGACAAGTCCGTGAGGAAGGCAATAGGGAAACAGATTCATCCAGAGTAGCAATGAGGGAGAAGATGACAACAGGGAGCTGAAGATCTGGAGCTTGGAGGAGGTTGAGCTGGAAGGCAAACCACAACAACAATGCCCAGGAGCACAGGGGGTGGAAGAAGATAAGCAGCAAGGAAATCCAGGAGTCTGATGAACTGAGTGGAGGTGGAGATTGAACAATCTGATGGGGTTCCAATCCAGAACAGGAGGTGGCAAAGGCAAGGATGAGTACATGGAATCCATGGAGGTATAGGCTGTAGTCAGATGAAGTAGGATATTGAAGGCAAATGGAGTATAGTGGTTCCATTCCCAAAAGGAATGTGGCAACCAGATATTAGGTATAGAATGCAATTTGCTGAAACAGTAGAATGCAGAAATAGGCTCCGATCTCTGGCAGTCGGGGCCAGCTAACCTTCACTCAGTGCCACACCAGGCAGAGATGGGGATGGATACTGCAGACAAATGGCTGGGTATAGGATGAGTTGATTGAGGTAGAGAAAACATGCTCCCATACCCCGGTAGGCGGGATGAGCCTACCTTCACTCGATACTTCAGAAGGCAGAGTTAGGGATGGAGGATGTTGGGGTGCTGGAAGTAGTGGTAGCTGGTGGTAGAGAATCCAGCTGGTTGAAAGGATAGGTGAATTGAAATGGACTCCCATCCTCAGTAGACAGTGCAAGCCTACCTATGCTCAATGCCTCAAAAGGCAGAGTTAGGCCTGGAGACCGGAAAACAGCTGGTATGGGCTGAGCAAGGAAAGGGCAGGAGAATGCTGCAGAGTAAAATGTAAGCAAACAGACAGGAATATAAGGAGAATGAGCATAAGGGGAACATTAAATGGACAGAGCAGGGAAACAACTTAGAATGGACAATGCCAAACAAAACAGGAAAGATATGGGAAGGAGCACTATTTGAGAAGGACTGCGGGAACTATGACATGGGACGTTAAGGGGAAGCAGGAGGGTTTGGTAGCCATATCAGCAAAGAGGGGAAGGCATGTGATTGTGAGTGCTGGAAGGGTATGAAGTAGTGGGATTATAAAGAGGTAAATTCAGAAACGATAAGCCGAGGAGGGTATATAAATGCAGAGACCAGGAATGGTGCAAAGGGGTGAAAAGCATGAGCAGCTTTGGTGGCATACAAATCCACTGGGAAAGTTGTGTGGAAGAGCTAACAGAGTGCAGTGAATCTAGGACTCAAGTACCAGGTGAGGGGAGATGGGGAGCTGGGCTGGATGCAATATAAGGGATAGGTGATGGAGCCGGAGCACCACTGAAGCCCAAAAGATAACACAAGGGAGCAAGGGGTGAGGTCAGGATTGGGGGGGAGGCATCCATTTTTATTTCTTTTTTTTTTGATGGAAGGGATAACCACAGGAGCAGAAGAAGAGCCCTGTGCACATGGGGACAACTGGGAGGGGAAAGGAAAGAGTGGGGTAAATGTCAAGAAAATCATGAACTGCTAAGGGGAGAAGGTGGGGCTGAAGTGATAAATCTGACCCTGATCACTCAGGTGTAACTGGTGCTGTAACGCTGGAATTGAATAGAAAGGTCATTTTTTGTCTGTGTGGTATGAAACACTTTACAGACTCAGAGTAATGGGAAACTGCTGTTTGTACAACAACAGAGAGAGTGCTAAAATTTAAGTAGAAAAGGATTTGGGGAAGTAGTTAGTAGCAGCAGTGAATAGGGAAACAGCGAGGGGCTGCAGCAAGCAAAGCAAGCCAAAGGGATGACAGGCATTGAAAGAAATGGCATGGCAAAGCAAAAGTGGTTATTAAAGAATGGCAAAAACTGTACCGACAATGGCAAAACACTACCTGCCACAGATGGTCGACAGATGCCCCAGTGCTTCACTCATGGAAACGGCTGCAATAAGAGGGAGGCAGTCGGCATACCACAGGTATATGGATAAGAAGGAGCTCACCAAAGTACAAGTCCAAAGCTAACCACAAGTCCCATCAGGTCCTATGAAGCAGCCAGGCTGATATGGAGGCTGAGTCGGGATCAGAAGACACCAGCTGGAGGAGGGCTCAGAGCCACCAGACACGGTGCGGGAACAGTGGGCTAACCCAGTCTGGAGAGGAGCAGAGGAATGAGCATACTCAACAGAAGCAGGAGTGGAAAGGTCATGAGTCGGTGGCTCCAAAAGGAGTGAGAACACCCAATGAAAAATAAAAAGACAAAAGGAGAAAATGGAGGATGGGGTAGGGAATAGAAGCAAAAGAGACAAGGGGGAAGAAGGGACGGAATGGAGGAGAGGAGGGAGCAGAGGGGCAGGCAACAGAGAAACAAATGAGCACAAGGGAAGATAGCACAAGCAAGCGTAGGGGGGCCGAACATGAGTAGGAGGGGGACAGACAGGGAAAAATTAGCACAAAAACAAACAAAGGGAATAAACAAGAAGGGAGAGTAAATACTAGAAATCCAAGGAGGCACAGCCACGAGCCATGCAGAAGCCCTGTGCACAGCAAAATGGGCATGTTTCACAACACACTAAGTGGGGAACTGCCGTGGGAGGCTGGCCCTTGTATGGATGTGGAAGGAGCTATTTTCCCATGTTGAAAGTCGCACTTTAGCCCTCCAAGAAAATCAAGTGATCCCCATGGTATTTGAGAAACTGCTGACTTTTTCCAGAAGAGACTCCATTCAGTACAGAGCAGGGTGAGGCAAGGTGTGCCTGACCAAAGTCAAAGTCTGGAACTAAACAGTACTGTTTTCATCTTTCTGCAGTTAAAAAATAGTTTGTTGTCAGTCAACTATGGCTGGACGTGAGCAAAACAATCAGTGAGGTTAAACCATATCTCAGACACATTATATCAATAGCACAGTGATACAGGACCAGATTATCAGCATGCTGTACATCAGTCTGTTACGGCAGCTAGCAACATCAGGAAGGCAGTTAACAATGTGAGAATAGAAGAGTGTCTGGTATTGCTCTTGGGGAGCAACTTGCATCAGCGGAGATGAATACAGAGGAGTTAAACTTGACTTGCTGCTTTCTGCTACACAAATAGTTGCATAACCATTCAGAGATAGCAGGGAAGATACCAACAGAATTTCATTTTCAGCAGAGGTGCAAGTGATCAGCCTGGTCAGTCACTTCAGCTATATTGAGGCGGACAAACACTGCACCGGTTAACAGACCAGCACCCATGGCAAGCCTAATGTTATTAGGGAGTTTAGTTTACCTTTCCTAAAACCAGGTCACATCATTGTTACAGATTAGAGGCCCTAAATTGGCTGCAACTGGAGCTCAAAGTTCAATGGACCTTGGGAAAAGTCTGACTTTAAGTTCTTGAACACAAATGCTCCCCATTGCTTAATTGAGCCTTTAACATTTGATGATTTCACTCACGCTTACTCGGTAGCAAACAATCATTTGAAGGTCCCCTTAATGTGTACCAAAAGAGGGTAGAAAACTTCTGGTTATCATATCACAGTGCTTTCAGAATACCATCCCACTTTCAATTAGAACCTCGTCTACCTCAGATGTTTTTTTCTGTGAGGTTTAGGAATTTTTTACATAAGATAAAGGGAAAAGGGAAATTGTTTAACCAAGAAAGGCACACTAAGCTGGAACTTGTTTCCAGGTGCAACCAGGAAGCACAAGGGAGTTGTGTGTAAATGCCTGCTCTTGATATGTTTAGTTTTCATACAGCTGTGTTTTAATGCTGTCTCTTGTTTTTATTGTAATGCATTTGTTCAGAAAATTATGTATTTTATTATTGTATATGTACTTTTCAGTACCTGGGCTGTGCCTGATAAAGACATGTTGGTATCAGTGCATTAATCTAGTTAACAAAATGAAATAAATAAAATAGGTCTGAAATGGTTTCACAACATTTCATGAACCCATTTTGGGCTGCAGACAAAATGTTATGTTTAGTTATATGGTCAGTGAACTGTAAAGCCACTAGTTACTTGAGCATCTAAGCAAAGCCAGGAAGAACAACTATCAGCCAAAAGTTGTCCATGTTTTGAGGTTACCTGGTTTGAAGACCGCTACCACTCTGGCATCTTTCCACATGTCTGGGACAATCCTAGCTGTGCAGAAAAGGTTAGGGATTTTTGTAAGTGGTTCTGATGTAAATGGGGCAGCGAGTTTTAGTAATTTAGATGTCATTACCTTAGAGCCTGTATTGTTATCTGGGGTAATGCCAGCAAGCAGCTTTGGTATGTCAGATATTCTTCCCTGAGGTATCAAGGAGAGGAGGAAAACCTAGTTCAGGGAAAAGGAACAGAGGTTAAAGTTGTGGCAAATGGGCCATGTTTGGGACTATGGTATAAGCTGAAAGATCAAAGAACTTGCCATTAAAAGCATTGGCAATTGCCGTAGGATCATTACCATTTACAGCATCATCCATCAATCCCTACTTACTGTAAGTTCAGGACCGGTTTTTTGCATTCCCATGAGAACCTTAAACAGCAGCTGCTGCCTTCAGGAGAGCTTTAACAAACCATATTATTTAGACACAGTTCATCTTATATTTCATGAGTTCTGTGTTTCTCTTACCATTATTTATTAAGGAGGTCATTTGCACAAAAACAAGATCTTTGCTCCTGAAGAGTTCATCTATTGCTGTGGCTTTCTCCCTACCTGAGGTCATAATGCACTGCTTGTGACATCACAGTTACTTCCATGGCAGCAGACTGTGTTGTCATAACATAGGATTATGACTTGAGGTAGGGAGTAAGCTTCAGAGGCAGATGAACTCTTAGGGATAAAGATCCTGTATTCATGCAAACTTCTTCAGTAATAAATATTAGGAAGGAGTAATCAATAGAATATATATGGAATCAAAGCAGAATTTCACCTAATTACAATGCTTTCACATTTTTCTTTGAGGCATCAGCAGTTCTTTAATGTTATGCCTATTGAACAATCACCAGCAGATGTAGCAAACTGCCAAGGCTGACACCAGCCCAGATTTCTTGAACCTCTTCTAGTATTTGTGCCACTTTTTCATTTGGAATAGCAGGTCACCATTGAGCCAACTGTGGCAGAATCTCAGACTCTATGTTTGGTGATAGGCATACACTTATTGTAAATTGCAGAGAAAATGTCTAAAATGAAATGCTAAGGCAGAATTTGCCCAGGAGTGGGTGGTTAGAGACAACCAGTCAGTATGGACAAGATCATGAATAAGGTCATCGGGCTGTATTTTGGAGAAATTCTTAAAAAACATCAGCTAAGGAAAAGTCCTTTCGAAATCTTTTTTTTTTATTCATTCTTTGGTAACCAGGTAAGGCCCACTAGCCACTAGAGATGTAGCCAATTTTTAATCCTCTGGTGAAGTGAACGTGAAGTGGGCACTTCGTGTTGGCAGAGCACAACGCGAAGTGGGCACTGTAAAGTGCTCACTTCGCGTTATCTTTTTTACTTTGCATTGCCATTATGCCTTAACACAAAGTAAGGTGACGTGACAAGTAAATAGGCAGCTCCCCACACATCACATGGCTTACAGTACTATAAGTCACGTGCTTTAGCCAGACAGGAAGGAAATGAGTCAGAGAAGTTTCACTTTCTCCTTTGCATTCGCAGAGTGAGAAGGCTTTGTGAGAGAGCAGTGTAGGAGTCAGTGACAAAGTGCTTTATTGCCTTTCTGGGAAGAAAACAACAGCTTTTTTAAATGCTATCTTTATTTAGTTTTTGTATTGTGTTTGTGATTGTTTTCTTGGTAGTTAATTTTTTTAAAAAGTTTTGTTTTGTTTTGTGTGTGTGTGAGTGTGTGTGTGTGTCGGGGACTTGTGTGGGAGGGATGGACCCTGGAGAAGGTGAGTCGCTGGCCCTTGGGTGCAGTAAGAGGAGGGAAGTGTGGACATGTGGGGGTGGTCATGTGATGCTGGACTGCTCCCGACTCCTGGGTGTTGCTTCCTCCCCAGTGGAAGCAACAGAATCAGCAGCAGCACCAGTGCCACCAGTGGCTGCTGTACATCCACCTTCTCCGCCACTACCACCACCACCGGTAGTAGCTGTAGAGGCTCCAGCAGCACCCCCTCCACCACCTCCACAGCCACAGGAGGTGCCCCTCGAAACCATAGGTGGTGTGAGGACTGTGTTTGGTCCCCCCTGAAGCTCCCCAGTGTGGGAGTTTTTTTAACTCTGTGGGGGGAGACAGCACAGTCATGGTGTGTCATCTGTGTGGTGCGCTGGTGCGCCGTGGCTCCCGGGGGACACATTTGAGGGCTGATGGCCAGCGCACCCACATGTTCAACCACCACAAGGTGGAGTGGCAGGCTGCAATGGAAGGGGCCAGGTGTCCACCTGCTGGCCCTTCTTTAGCAGTGGCTGAGGGTGCTTCTGGGGTCAAACTTGTGCCTCACCGCAGCAGGAGGAGGGCCAGTACAGCAACTGCGCCACCACCACCACAGCCGCTAGCACCTCCCTCTCCACCACCACCACTACCTGGATTTCCACCTGCAGTGGACCTCACCACAGTCCCTGCAACAGAGACCGACATCGCCCTGGTGTGGGAGGCCCTGGAGGAGAATAATCAGAGGGTTGGTGCTTTGCAGCAGCAGGTCGACACAATACAAGAACAGCAGCATCAAATACTGACAATGCTGCACCTGCTGCTGGACCACCACGGCATCCCACAGCCACATTAAGGGATTGTTATCTGCCCCCATCCCGCTACTGTGTTGTACTGTTTTTGTGTGTTTTTTTCTTTTTTGTTGTTTAATAATAAACATTTTCCCTTCCAGGGGAATCTTTCTCGCTCCACATAGTGCAATACATTTCTGTGAAAACCGCCCATAATTTCATTACAGTATGTCACATGATGGAGGAATTCACATTCTGAAAAGCCGCCCACATTCTTCCTGCCTCCTCAGTAATGTTAGGACGTGATGCCAGGGAAAGCGTGGGTGTGTGCTCCATTACAGTGAATGTCCGCTTGTCAGAGAGCTTTCCGAAGGTTTCTTTATGTTATAATGGTCAGTTTGTGGTGAAACGCAGGGGCACGTTTACAGTAAAAAGAGCCTTGTTAGTGGAAACATTCCCACATTTCATCACAAAGTGAACCTTATAACATAACAAAACATTGGGATAGCTGCTGGACATTCACTATACTGGAGCATGCACCTGTGCTCCCCCTGGCATCACATCCTAACGTTGCTGAGAAAGGGGTGCAGAATGTGGGCAGCTTCTCTGAACAGGAATTCCTCCATCACGTGACACACTGTAATGAAATTATGGGCATTTTTCTCAGAAATATATTGCACTCTGTGGAGCAAGATATATTCCACTGGAAGTAAGGCCCCCACATATTCGTTTATGTGCATCACCATATCTATGTAACATAGTGAATCTCTGTAAAGCAGCAGCACAGCAATCTGTTGGGAACTCTGACCTATATTTTTTAATGCTATGTTACAACTTCCTTTACTTACATCCTGACGGACTGGAATGATACGAGAATTTCCAGTAGATGAGTCTGCTGTACTACCTTTTTACATGTGTGAAATAATGAAAGGCGCATTCCTTTTAAATTGGTGCTTACCAGATCTTTGTCATTGTTTTCTTCTGCTTTTCTCCATCACATCATTTAGTTGTTATATATCCCTTCTGTTGTAAATAAACAGTTATGCAGCAGTCAGTGTTTTGTGACACCACAGAATAATATTTATTGAAAAGCAGCTGCAAATAAATACAAAACTCATCAGAACAATATTGAAAGGTGTGCTCATTTTTTTTTCCATACATGAAAAAAGTCGCCAACTAAGTAAAGCAGACGGAAATTGTGAAAAGAAGCATATCATTCAAGTCATGACTCAGAGTAACTAGTGGCTGTGGCAATGTAAAGTAGCATAAAAAAGTACAGTTCAAAATTGTCATGACGTTCTTGCAATGCTGCTTTAACTGATAATGTCAGTACGACATCACAAGCTCACAACAATCACACAACACACAAAATGCGTCCCCCAAATTAATGGCGCACTCAGTCATGCGCACAGTGGTGGCACAGAGTCCTCAGATTTTTTCTGCAGGTGCAAAATGCATCCTCCTTGTGTGCAGAAAATTGACAAGTGGTAACACAGTGAAATGGGAGTGTTTCAGCACATACAAAGTCCCCAGAATAAAATGATGACCGTAAGCATCCTGTTGCTGGTCCATTGTGATCTGCAAGGCGATTCAAGCAAATGCAATGTGATCATCTCAAGTGGACGGAAGGGTGCCCTTTGGCTGTACACTAATAGTAGCCTTGGTGAGTAGATATATGTAGATACTGTATATGTTTGTGTATTTTGTAGATGAGGAGGGGGGTTGACATGGACATGTACTCATGGTATTGTTCTGTATCACAGGTCACAGAAACTGTTGGGTGTGCACATTCCAGTGCTTAATGAGAATTTTTTGTGTTGAAATTGGAAACGGATAATTGTCAAGCACATGAAAGTAAGTATTTTTTTTGGGGGGTGGGGGAATTATATTTGCAGGTTTGACTGTAATGGTTTCTTATTTTATTACTTCTTCACAGATTTCATCTGCATCCTTCTGGAGTCTGGTTGTTAATGATGGCCATGGTCATCTAATGAAATGACTTCTGCGTGTTGCATGTGTGCCCAATCCCAGGAAGGGGGGTGCCTAATGATGTGGAAGAACTTTTTTTGATAAGGCTACTTTGACAGAACAACAAAGCATCTGGAAGTTTCCTAAAAAAAGAAATGAATGACTTCTTACAACTTAACTGTTTTTTGTCCCTCCCTGGTTCTCAATCTCAGTCAAGTTACATTTCAAACCCACATCTTGTCAACTAACACAACCTGTGTGCAATATTTGCCACAGTCTTTCCAAAACAATGAAAAGGATGAAATAAAAATCTTCATACTTACCAGAATGGATTTCACATAGATATTCCATAGGTTCCTTTCTGTACAGTACAGCAGCAGTACCATTCCCACTGAGTTTTAGCAATGGAGACTTTTTTTGTTAACCTTTTAAAAAAAATAAAATAAGTGTACCATATGTGTTTTACCATTGTGGCTCTGAAAAGCTTCAGAAAACAAAACATACAACTAAAGGAAGTGAAGCAGCATAACAAACATGAGTACACATACTCACTTTATGATTTAAATATTAAGAAGTTTTGCGACTGTGGCTGATGGATGTGGTGGTCCGGACAGACTCATGCTCAGTGGTGGCAGTGGCTAACATCAGTTCTGGTGGTGGTGATCCGGGGGTCAGACAGACTCATTAATGCTAAGTGGTGGCAGTGGCTAACATCAGTCCCATTGGTGGTGGTTGGGGGTCAGACAGACTCATTTTCAGTGGTAGCAGTGGTTAACATCAGTCCCATTGGTGGTGGTCCGGGGGTCAGACAGACTCATGTTCAGTGGTGGCAGTGGCTAACATCAGTCCCGGTGGTGGTGGTCTGGGGGTCAGACAGACTCATGCTCAGTGGTGGCAGTGGCTACCATCAGTCCCAGTGGTGGTGGTCTGGGGTCAGACAGACTCATGCTTAGTGGTGGCAGTGGCTACCATCAGTCCTGAAGGTGGTGCTGGTGGTCCAGAGTGGCACACTGCCTTTTAACAACTTCAGCTAACACCTGCCAACATTAGCTACATCATCATCCTCATTAAGAAAGCTTCCCTCACAGTCATCTATGTCTGACTTATGACCACTGGGAAATTCTTTCTGCATCGTGTTGTCATCTATGTCAGTGGTGGGCCGTTTCAGGCAGCCACTGCCAGTGCCATCAGGAAGGTCCATTTCCACGTCACCAAAACCACCATGACTAGGCTGGGGTACGAATACTGAGGTTGCAGTTTGTGCTGATATGTGCCTCTCATTCATTTTAATGAATGTTAGCAAACTAACATTTGCAGGACACAGGTTTGTCCAACGATCTCTGACTATTGCACCTGCTGAGCTGAATACCCTCTCAACATTTACACTGGAGGGTGGGCATGTGAGGTACTTCAGTGCCACTGCAGTCAGCTCTGGCCATTCACTGACCTTTCCACTCCAGTACAAAAGAGGATATTCGGTTATTGTCAGATGCCTGTTTTCAGACAAATATGACTCAACCATTCTCTGAGCCACACTAAGTCCAGTTGTTGATGCATCGTCCTGTTCTCCTGAATCATTTATTTCACAAACACCCACTTGAGACAAAGCCTCCCAAAGCGGGTTGATGCTGGCCACTTTGGATGACAGACCACCTGGAACTGCTGTCCACTTCCCCTTGCAGGATATGCTTGCTGGTCCTCCAGCTACACCTTCAGCTGGATTATGCTGCTGAGGTTTGCTGACCTTGGCACAATGCCAAACACAAACACAATGAAGGAAAAAAACGCTATGGTTCTCAAAAGAGGTGGCAGGGAAGGTTAAGGAGAAAAGGATAGCATTCAGGAAATACAAGGAAACACAGAAGGAGCAGGACAGAGAACTTTATCAGTTAAAGCAGAAAGAGGCTGGGAAGGCAGTCAGAATAGGAAAGGCCCAAACCAAGGAAAGGATAGCCAATGCTGTTAAGAAGGGGGATAAGACCTTTTATAGGTACATTAGGGAGCAAAGAAAGACCAAAGGAGGGATACTGAGGCTTAATAAAGGGGAGGGAACGTGGGTAGAGGGGGACAGTGAAAAAGCAGGGATACTGAATGAATATTTATGCTCAGTATTCACAAAGGAAGAGGAGGGGGAGGTACCTAAACCAAACAAGAGAAACACTCTGAAGTCGGGGGTCGATACCAGTCCATTTATAGAAGAAAGGGTTCTGAAAGAACTAATAAAACTGAAGGTGGACAAAGCAATGGGCCTGATGGATTTACCCAAGAATTCTAAAAGAACTAAGGGTAGAACTAGTGACACCGGACTACTCTCTTTAACAAATCATGGGAGGATGGGGTGGTACCTGAGGACTGGAGGAGGGCAGATGTGATTCCTCTTCATAAAAGTGGGAGCAGGAAAGAGGCAGAAAACTATAGACCAGTTAGTTTGACCTCAGTGGTAGGGAAAATGATGGAATCACCTCTGAAGAAAAGAATTGTTGAGTACCTAGAGGCCAGTGGGGCACAGGACCCAAGGCAGCATGGATTCACGATGGGAAGGTCCTGTCAGACTAATCTAATAGATTTCTTTGACTGGGTGACCATAGTAGTAGTAGACCAGGGAGGGGCTGTGGACATGGCCTACCTAGATTTTAGCAAGGCATTTGATACAGTCCAACACAAAAGATTAATACACAAGTTAGCCAGCCTTGGAGTGGGCCCCAAGGTGGTAGCCTGGATAAAAAATTGGTTAAACAACAGGATGCAAAGGGTAGTAGTAAATGGAGTACACAGTGAAGAAAGGAGGGTTACTAGCATGGTAACGTAGGGTTCAGTACTGGGACCGGTCCTTTAATGTCTTTATAAGTGACATTGCAGAGGAACTGAAGGAAAAGTATGTGTCTTTGCAGACTACACAAAAATCTGCAACAGGGTTGATACACAAGATGGAGTGGAAAGGATGAAGGGACTTGGCAAGGTTGGAGGAATGGTCAAATGTATGGCAGCTCAGATTCAATGCAAAGAAGTGCAAGGTAATGCACATGGGAAACAAAAACCCAGGGGAAGAGTACACAATGGGGATGAGATACTGACAACAGTAAAAATGGAAAGGGACCTGGGGGTAATTATCTCAGATGACCTAAAGGTGGGCAAGCTATGTGAGAAGGCAGTAAGGAAGGCTTGGGGGATACTGGGATGCATAGGAAGAGGCATCAATAGTAGAAAACAGGAAGTTGTTATCCCTCTGTTCAGACAGTTGGTGAGACCCCATCTGGAGTACTGTGTGCAGTTCTGGAGACGCCATCTCCACAAAGACATAGACAGAGTGGAGGCTGTCTAGAGGAGGTAACCAAATGGTGCAGGGTCTGCACCAGAAGACATCGAAAAAAGACTAAAGGAGCTTAATAAGTATACCTTGAGGAAAGAAGGAGAGAGGGGACATGATAGAAACTTTAAAGTACCTCAAGGGAATCAACAAAGTCCAAGAGGGTGGCATCTTTCAGAAAAAGAGATGTGCAAGAACAAGGGGGCACAATTTGAAGATAGAGGGGGGACAATTCAGAGGTAATGTGAGGAAGTATTTTTTCATAGAGAGGGTTGTGGATGCATGGAACAGCCTCCCTGAGGAGGTCGTGGAGTCAAGAACAGTGGGGGAATCCAAGAATGCATGGGACAGACATACAGTAAGGCAGTCCTAGGTGGGGGGGGTAGGAGGAAGTAAGCTGTTGGTTATCTAGGATCTGTAGCTTATCTGTTAGGTAGGAAAATGGGCAGACTAGGTGGGCCAAGCGGTCCTTATCTGCCATCAAATTCAAATTCTATGTTGGCACATGACTTCTGTGCCCCAAGAACCAAACGAACCAGCTGACCACTGATATTTTTTACCTGTTCAGGCCCTCCCTCCAGTACTGATGCAATTCCACCTTTATATCGTGGGTCCAGCATTGTTGCTATGGCAAAGTTTTCACTACAGTGAATGCTCACATCGTGACGATTCTGGTCGAATACTGTCAGCATGTGTTGAAGCAACATACTGCTACCACTATCTCTGGCAACATCAAGACCATGCTGTACATTCACCAATGTCTGCCTCAGCACCCACAGCAATGGAATTGATTGGCTCATGCAGGCAGACTCACCACTCACTGCCTGTGTGGCATGTTCAAAAGGCCGCAAAATTGTTATTACAGAGTCCATGAGGCGCCACTGTTCAGTCATCATAGACATGGAGGCCCCAGAATTGTCACGGCTGGTGTGCATCACAAGATATCCTGAGATGGCTTTGTATTGTTCATACAACCTCTCTGCCATGTATAAAGTGGAGTTTCATCGGGTGACAACTTCCAGCTTCAAGCGGTTCTGAGGCAGGCTGTTTTGTATCTGCAACTGCCACAGTTGGTCATGGGCCTTTCCAGATCTTGAAAAGTGAGATCTGATATGTCATGCAATGGTCAGCATTACCTTTACATGATGGTGCTGCAGAAACTCCTGCACCACAAGATTTAAACAGTGGGCCATGCATGGAACACGAAAAAAAACACCATTTGTGATGCATTTCACCACATTTTACCCATTGTCACTTGCTATGAACCCAGCTCTCAGGGACAGAGGGTTTAGCCATTTGTCAGTTTCAGTCAGTACCACATCCAGCGTGTTCTCATCAGTGTTTGAACAGATCACATTGCTCATAGCAATCGTTGCATGCTGTCGAATTCCTGGAAGATTGCTACCATTACAATCCACCTTACTGCACTGATTGTTCACACTACCAACATCACAAACAATCCCCGGCACCTGCGCCCAGTGTGCAGTTATACACAAATATGAACTCCCCGCTGTTTTGCCACTTGTCCACATATCCATATTTAAATGGATGAATGGAGAGGAGGAATGTTGAAGGGCATGTCTTTATGAGTGGGACACAGTGCAGAAAAACTTAGGGGCAGCACGGGTAGAAAAGTATGTCCTGGATGGGACTTTCCATTTTGGACAGGCATGTGCAGCAAACTGCCAGAACCCAGAATTCTCCACAAAGGAGAAGGGCAAAAGATCAATTGCTAGCATTTCCACTACAGCAGCATTAAGTTCACGTGACACTGTATGATTCGGAGGGTACTTCAGCTTATGTGCAAAAACACTCTGTAACGTGGGCTGACTTAAACATTTTACATGGGGTGTGATCACAAATGGTTGTGCTCTGTGATGAATGGCATTGGCAGGGAATGGAGTGTGGACGTTTGATGAAGACAGTTGCACAGGTGATGATGACAAACCCAGAAATGCAGTTATTTTGCCAGATAAAACAAACGGAATTGATGTACCACCTAAACTAGACATACTGCATTCACCACCACCACAAAAACTGCTACTCTCACCAGCACTGGACAGAATTTCAAAGTCATTATGGTCCTCCACCTCATCATACCTGTAGTAATCCTCTGCTCTTATTACCTCGGTACTGCACACGTTTAATGTACTACTGGACTAAACAGTCATGGAAGGGGATAACATGCTCGCTATGGTTACCGGTGATGAGGGTGGACGCTCCACTGTGGTATTAGCTGCCAGTTTGTGCTGAGTCCACAGTGCCAAGTGCCTATTCTTAAGATGCATATGCTGTCCTCCTGTGCCCAGCTGGCTCCCCTTTTTACCTCACCTCACATGGCAAACCTGGCAGATTGCAACTGACTCATCATTTGCATCTTGAACAAAAAAATCTCAAACAAGGGATTGTGATGCTCTGCTTTTAACATGCCCATGATGTTGCTTATTTAAGTCTGTTATTTAAAGCACTGATGTGGTGGGGGGGTCAGGTGATGTTTCGGGCACTGCACACCTGGACTGCAACTGACCACCATGACTACCTATCATATTGATTACTGGGTCATCATCATCAACCAAAACTGGTAGATCACAAGTTTTTATTGGGGGGTCCTGCAAACAGACTCAGACACAGACACTTTAAATTTCTTTTTCTCCAGTTCCCAACTGGGGTCAATTACATCATCATCATATTCATCAACGTCACACACAACCATGTCTTCTGCTTAGATGCTAGCATGTGGACTGCATGTTGCAACAACAGCAACATCATGGTCATCATCATATTTATCATCAGCATCTACACCACCTTCACCTGATATTTTTTCACCACACTGTGGATCACTGCATGGAAAATGCGTGACATTAACTGCCATAGTGGATGGACTATCACATTGTATGCTATCGTTGACATGATTATCAGAATCCTCAGGTTCAGTTACTGGGATGTTACTGGGAAGTATGACATCATCTATGCTGCCACTCTCTTGCACTGCTTCACCCTCAATATTTTTGGATATGGTACACTGGTCAGAATTCAAACTTGATGCACCTATACTAATACTACCACCACCACTAACACCAGTAACACTAACACCACTGGCTGGGAAAACACCATCTCCTCCAACTATGAGTGAAGCTACTGAATGGGCTGTAAAAACATTGCAAGAGAAATACCTTTCCTCACTTCGCAATGCATGTAGCTTCAGCAACATATAAGGGACTAGTCTGTTACGCAATGAAAACAACTTCAGTAACCAGTGATGATGGTGCAGGAGGCTGGGGCATGCGTCGGGCAGGGTGCAGGAGAGGGGAAATATGCAGACAGGGCAGGTGATAAGGAGGAAGATTTCCCCAAGTGGGGTATGGTGCTCAAAACCTTCTGCAAAGATTGGCAGGACAGGAACAGTTGGAGGGGGATCAAGCACAGTTGGCACAATCTCGCAGTGGTGCAGATGAGGGAAGGCCAGGAGCAGTTAGAGGGGGATCAGGTTAAATTGGATCATGCTCAAGCAGTGATGCAGGAGGGGTCTGCAGGGATGAAGGAAGCCAGGCGGAAGTACAAGGGATGAAGAGGTACAGAAAGGGGTAGTCTGATGAAAGGCTAAAGGGAGAAGGTGAAGAGGTACAGATGCTGAGTGGGGGCAAAAATCAGGATAGGCTAGGTGATGGGGAACAAAAGATGAGCAGGGGCAGAAACCAAGTCAGGATGGAACATGAGGAGGAGTCCAAAGGGAGCCAAACCCCATGACACAAAGCTAGAGGTCAAAAGGACACCCAGGAAGCAGGAGGCAGTAGAGTGGCACTCTTGGGGGACTCAATAATTAAGGGGCTAAAATGGGGAAGGAAGGGAGCAAAAAAAAATTGCAGTATGGGTACAGTGCATGCCAGGGATGTCGGTGCTGGAGATGAGGCATCATATTCTTTCCTGGGGTAAGCAGCAGGATGAAAGGACACATCTGGTGTGTCACCTGGGCACAAATGACTTGGAAGGGAACAGTCTGATGGAGGTCCAGGCAAGGTTTGAGGAACTTGCTAGGTTCTGTAGGACTGTTTTTCCTTCCACTTCCTTCTCTAAGGTGTTGCCAGTACCAAGAGCGAGCATACCCAGAAAGGAGAAGATAAGGGCATTAAACAATTAGCTACAAGGTTGGTGAAGTTGGATGGGGTTCAGTTGGATAGGTGACTGGGGCTCTACATGGGAGGAGGAAGGGCTGTATGCCCAAGACAGGCTGCACCTGAGCTCTTCAGGAGCAGCTGCACTAAAGAGTAAACTGGGGGACGTCATGGCAAGGAAGTTCAATTTAAACTAAATGGGGGGGTGGCTAAGGACAGGGCCAGCCTTACGTGAGGCAGAGCACAGAGGCTGTCAGCCTCCCCCCCAAGTCACAACACTCATCAAGGCAACTCTTAGCAGCAGGGAAGGACAGGATGGGGCTACATGTTGGAGGGCTTTGGTTGCAAATACCAGGAGCCTGGTGAACAAAATGGGAGAACTGGAGGCCACCATGATGGAGGAAACATAGAAACATAGATTTTGACAGCAGATAAGGACCGTTTGGCCCACCCAGTCTGCCCATTTCCCTACCTAATGGATAAGCTGCAGATCCTAGTTAACCAGCAGCCTACTTCTTCCTACCCCAACCCCCTAGAATTGCCTTATGACTGTCCCTTGCATGCATGCATGCATGCTTGAATTCCACCACTGTTCTTGACTCCACAACCTCCGGAAGGCCGCTCCATGCATCCACAACCTCTCTGTGAAAAATACTTTCTAAATTACCTCTGAGCCACCCCTTCTATCTTCAAATTGTGCCCCTTGTTCTTGCACCTTTTTTTGAAAGATGCTACCTCTTGGACTTTGTTGATTCCCTGAGATACTTGAAAGTTTCTATCATGCACTCCTATCCTCCTTTCCTCAAGGCTACATACTCAGCCCTAAGTCTCTTCATAGTCTTCCGTGCAGACCCTGCACCATTTTAGATGCCTCCTCTGGACAGCCTCCATCCTGTCTGTCCTTGCGGAGATTGGGTCTCCAGAACTGCACACAGTACTCAGATGGGGTCTCACCAACTGTCTGTACAGAGGATAATAACTTCCTGTTTTCTACTGGTGATGCCTCTCCTATGCATCCCAGTATCCCCCAGCCTCCTTGCTGCCCTCTCACATTGCTTGCCCACCTTTAGGCCATCTGATATGACTACCCCCAGGTCCCTTTCCATTGTTGTTGTTGTTAGTATCTCACCCCCCCATTGTGTACTCTTCCCTTGGGTTTTTGTTTCCCAGGTGCATTACCTCGCACTTCTTAGCATTGGATCTAAGCTGCCATACATTTGACAATTCCTCTAACCTTGCCAAGTCCCTTCTCATCCTTTCCACCCCACCTTGTGCATCAACTCTGTTGCAGATCTTTGTGTCATCTGCAAAGAGACATACTTTTCCTTCCAGTCCCTCTGTAATGTTGCTTATAAAGACATTGAAGAGGACCGGTCCTAATACTGAACCCTGTGGTACCCCACTAGTAGCCCCCCTTTCTTCAGAGTGGACTCCATTTACTATTACTCTGTGTCCTGTTCTCCAGTCAATTCTTTACCCAGGCTATCATCTGGGACCCACTCCCAGGCTGGCTAACTTGTATATTAATCTTTGTGTGGAACTGTGTCAAATGCCTTGCTAAAGTCTAGGTAGGCCATGTCCACAGCCCCTCCCTGATCTACTACTTTGGTCACCCAGTCAAAGAAATCTATCAGATTTGTCTGGCATGACCTTCCCACTGTGAATCCATGCTGCCTTGGGTCCTGGGCCCCTCTGGCCTCTTGATACTCAACAATTCTTTCCTTCAGAAGTGATGCCATCATTTTCCCTACCACTGAGGTTAAACTAAGAGGTCTGTAGTTTTATGCTTCTGCCTTGCTCCCACTTTTATGAAGGGGAATCACATCTGCCCTTCTCCAGTCCTCGGGTACCACCCCATCCTCCCATGCTTTGTTAGAGAGGGTAGTCAGTGGTGTCACTAGTTCTACCCTTAGTTCTTTTAGACTTCTGGGATGAATCCCATCAGGCCCCATTGCTTTGTTCACCTTCAGTTTTAAGAGTTATTTCAGAACCCTTTCTTCTGTAAATGGGCTGGTATCAACTTCTGTATCCAGAGCGTTTCTACTGTTTGTTTTAGGTACCTCCCCCACTTCCTTTGTAAATACTGAGCAAAACTATTTGTTTAGTATCTCTGACTTTTCACAGTCACCCTCTGCCCACCCTCCTCCCTCTTTATTAAGCCTCACTAGCCCTCCCTTGGTCTTCCTTCGCTCCCTGATGTACCTATAAAAGGTTTTATCCCCCTTCTTAACTGAGTTGGCTATCTTTTCCTCTGTTTGGGCCTTTGCTGTTCTGACTGCCTTCCCAGCTTCCTTTTGCTTTAACTGATACAGTTCCCTGTCCTGCTCCTTCTGTGATTCCTTGTACTTCCTGAATGCTTTCTTTTTCTCTTGAACCTTCACTGCCACTTCCTTTGAGAACCATAGTGGTTTCTTACATAGTTTCATTTTGTTAATTTGCTTCACACAAAGGCTTGTTACCTCTGTGATGGTAGTTTTTATTATTCCCCATTGTTCTTCCACCCCTCCTTCCTGCCCATTTGCTAGTGCATTCCTTAGGCACTCACCCATTTTGGCAGTCAGCTCTCCTAAAGTCCAGTACTTTTGCCTTTGTATGGCTTGACTCTATTGCTGTGTTTATTGTGAACCATACTGTTCAATGGTCGCTAGTTCCCAGATGGCTACCCACTTCTACATCTGTGATCCTCTCTTCATCTCCATTTGAGAGAACCAGGTCTAAGATTGCTCCCTCTCAAGTGGGCTCCAATACTAGTTGTCTAAGGCATGCCCCTTGTAGGGCATCTAGAATAACCCCACTCTTTGAAGTGGCTGTTGAAACTGCATTCCAGTTAACATCTGGCATATTCAGATCACCCATCAGCAATATCTCCCCTTTTTCTGCCATTCTAAGTATTCTTTCTATCATTTCCTTGTCCATTTCCTCCCCCTGAGAAGAGGTCTGTATACAACCCTGTAAGGATTGTGGTGCCATTGCCAGTCTCCAAATTTACCCACAGTGCTTCTTCTCTCCTCCCTGTTTTCCATTTTGTTCTGTTGCTTTGATTCCTTCCCTTATGTAAAGAACTACCTCCTCCTCTTTTACCCTCCCTGTCCCTCCTGTAGATAGTGTATCCTGGTATGTTTATGTCCCAGTCATGGTTTTGTGTGTACCATGTTTCTGTGACTGCCACGATAGCCAGATGGTCCTCCTCCATCAAGGCCACTAATTCAGGAAGCTTGTTACTCAGACTATGGGCATTGGTACTCATTGCTCTCCATTTTTTGATGGCTTTTGCCTTCTTTTTGCAGCATCCCCCACTGACCTGTCTACCTTGGTCTTTTTCTCATTTAGTACCCTGTTTTGTAGGGAGGCTGGGATTTTCCTGCTGCTTATCAGTGCCTCCCCTTGACTAGTTTAAAAGCTAATGAAGCATTTAAACCGATTGCTCAAAGACTTTTCCTTCCTGGACAGATGCACACCATCCTGCCAGTATAGGCTGGTGTCCCTCCAGGTGGAACCCCAGTCCCCAATGAAGCCAAACCCCTGTGCTCCACACCATTTTTTCAACCATTCATTAAACTGCATGGTGCAAAGTACCCTCGCCTCACTTATGCCATTGACAGGCAGCACCTCAGAGAAGAACATTGTGTGTGCTACTATTCTTAGGCCCCTCCCCAATTCTACAAAGTCCTTCTGCACTGCTCTAATCTCATCATTAGCCAAGTCATTTGTCCCTAGGTGGACAATGATGTCCAGCTCAGACTCCCGTGCAGCTGTTCTCGTGATCCTGAGGATGCACTTCCTGTCTCTCCAAGCCATGGCACCAGGCAGGCACCTTACTTCAGTTTTCCCTGCTCCCCCCAGTTCTATCCCCCTAATAATGAGTCCCCACCAGGAGCTGCTTCCTTTCCTTGTGGTGTCCTCTGCCTCCTTCCTGTGGGCCTCCCTTGTGACAGTTGTCCTCAGCCTCCTTAGTCTCCTCTGCAGGTGCATCCATAGGGGAGCTATGCTCCCCCAGAATGGTGTATGGATTGTGGTGTGGAACAACTGACTGGGTGTGCCTCTGTTCCACCATCCTCACCCTCCCTGAGCCCACTGTGGTCCAACTGCTGTGCTTTCTTCACAACCTCTGAGGTAGTGGTGGTGGCTCTGGTGCTACCTGGATGGGGAGGTTCCCTTCCTACCATCCAGTGTGGCCTGGGGGAAGGTCCCCTTACTACTGTCCAGTGTGGCCTGAAGACGGGCAACTTTCTCCTTCAGGACAGAGAGTTGTCTGCAAATAGGGCAGCATCTCAGCCTCTAGAAAGACTCCCGGAAGACTGCTGCCCCACAGCCATTACATTGCACTACTCCCCACATTTTTTTTGTGTGTGTGTGTGTGTGTGTGTGTGTGTGTGTGTGACTGGTTTGTAATACAGAAATATATATATATATATATATATGTATATATATAATACAATGTGTATGCTTATATTGTCAGTGCAGTGCTGAGAGGATATGACAGTGATATGCACCTTCACTCTTGAGGAAATGATGTCAGAACCCCAGGTATAAAGGAACTATTTCCAGGGTGGGTGGGGTGAGGGGGAAGGGTTGACCTAAACTGTGCCCTCACAAAACAATCAGCTAAAAGCTCTGACCCACCACTGCAATGAGTGCCTTCCTGTCAGCAAGATGCCCTACACAACAATTTGACAGAGAAAATACCCTGCTAATAAAACAGAGAAAAATCCACACATCCAAGTCAGACACAGGTAAACCTCCCCAGCCCCAAAACAGGCCTGTGGTTTGTGCTCTGAAAGCTGTCAGCCCCAAAATAAGTCAACTGTGCTTTAAACTCTTTCTGCACTGAAAATGTTAAGAATTGTAACAAACAAACGTAAACCTAGATCCACCTCTCTCTGTTGCTTGAAAGACTGTCTTTTCCTGTTTCACACTGCAGGTTTTTCTATGACAACTCCTTAACCACAGTAACTTATTTAAAAATAGTTTAACTATCACAAACTCCTACGCAACCAGTAAATTATTTAAAAATTGTTTCTGTTCCAAAATCCTAGTAGTCAATCCAGCTACCCCCAAGGGACAACCTAGACATTGTAGCAGTGAGTGAGACTTGGTGGAATGAGCACTACACCTGGGAGACAGTGATCCCAGGATATTGGCTGTTTAGGAAAAATCAGGAGGGGAAAGGGGGGATGGGTGGCATTATATATCAGGGAAGGGATTGGGGCCATGGAAGGGCAGGATGAGGAGGGGGAAACAGAGATAATGTGGGTCACCCTAGACAGGGGACAGAGGGGAAAACCTGCGTCTTGGGGTAGACTATAGGCCTCCTATGCAGGGGGAGAAAGGGGATAGACACTTTGTAGAATCAGTAGCAAGGATGGCAAGGAAAGGGGAAATTATGCTAGTTGGGGACTTAAACCTTCTTAACATCAGCTGGGAGGCCCAGACAGCAATCTCCGCAAGGAGCAGGGGCATCTTAGAGGCTCTTCAGGGCATATTCCTGCAACAAAGGGTCAGTGAGCCCACTAGGGGTGTAAACCTGTTGGATGTGGTCCTCACAAATGGGGACAGTGTGGAGGAGGTGGAGGTGGGGGAAGAGCTTGGCACCAGTGACCACAGGGCTGTCAGGTTCAGGGTGAGAGCATGCAGGGTGAGGGTTAGAACAAGAACCAAGGTAATTGACTTCAGAAAGGCTGACTTTCAATGAATGAGGAAGGTAGTTGGGGAAGAAATGTTCAGGATAAGGGAAGTGCATGGGGTGGAGGAATTATGGGCAGCCATCAAGAGAGGGGTATTTAAAGCCATGGACTCACGTGTAAGAAGGGTAAGAAGGAATAGAAGACAGAAAAGATCTCTATGGTTCCCTAGAGAGGTGGTGTTAGGGGTCAAGGAGAAGACTAGAGCATTCAAGAGGTACAGGAGGACACAAAAGGTTGAGGACAGGGAAACCCACAGGTAGAAAAAGAAAAGAGGCTGGGCAAAAGATACAGAGGGCTAAGGAGGCCACTGAGGAGAGGATAGCAAAGCAGGCAAGGAGGTGGGACAAAACATTCTTTAGGTACACTGGAGAAAGAAGGAGGGCACAGCGTGGGATTGGAAGGATAGCAGGGAAAGTGGAACAATACTGGAAGGGGACTTTGAAAAAGCAGAGGCATTAAACAGCTATTTCGCCTCAATCGTCATGGAGGAAAAGGAGGGTAGGGGACCAGGATGGGGTGGGGAGGGTGACAGCCACAGGCAGGTGGCTGTGGCAGAATTCACTGCTGAAGGAGTAAGGGAAGAACTGAGTAGACTTAGGGTGGACAAGGCAAAGGGAGCCTGATAGAATACACCCAAGGGTTCTTAAGTAGGTGAAGGATGAACTGGAGCCACATCTAGTGAGACTGTTTAACTTGTCCTTGGTCACAGGAGTGGTGCCAATGGACTGGAAAAGGGCAGAGGTGGTTGTACTACATGGGGGGATGGAAGGATGAGGTTAAAAACTACTGTCCTATTAGTCTTACCTCGGTAGTGGGGAAGGTAATGGAAACACTAATTAAGATCAGGTTGATGGAATACTTGGAGATGAATGGCATGCAGGATGAGAGCCAGCATGGCTTCACCAAGGGAAGATCCTGTCAGACTAAACTGATAGAGTTTTTTGATGGGGGTGACACAGATAGTGGACCAGGGAGGAGCAGTGGATGTAGCCTATCTGGATTTCAATAAGGCCTTTGACACCGTTCTGCTTGGGGGAATGGTACATAAGCTGGACAGACTAGGGGTGGACAACAGGATCACCATGTGGGTGGAAAACCAGTTGAAGGGAAGGAGTCAGATGGTGGTGGTAAATGGGACACATTCCAGGGAATGGGCAGTGACCAGTGGGGTGCCAGAGGGGTCAGTGCTAGGACCAATATTCTTTAACATCCATGTTAGTGACCTAGCAAAGGGTCTGGAGGGATGGGTGTGCCTGTTCACAGACAATACAAAGGTCTGCAATAGGGTGGATTCACCTAGTGAGGTGCAAGCCATGAGGTGGGACCTGGAGAGGCTGGAGAGGTGGTCTGACACATGGAAATTGAAGTTTAATACACAAAAATGCTCACTGATGCACCTGGGGAGGAAGAATAGGAGGGGAAACTTACTCCTTTGGTGGGTTGGTGATTAAGGAGACGGAAACATAAAGGGACCTGGGGATTATGGTAACGTGTGATCTCAAGGTGGGCAGCCAGTGTAGCAGGGCAGTGGGAAAGGCAAATGGAATGTTGGCCTGCATTGTGAGGGGTTTTAATAGCAGGAAGAGTGAGGTGATAATGCCATTATACAGAACTATGGTTAGGCCGCATCTGGAGTATGGGGTGCAGTTCTGGAGGTCTCACCTATGAAGAGATGTTGAGCTGATGGAGAGGGTGCAGAGAAGGGCAACCAAAATGGTACGAGGGATGTAGGATGTACCCTATGAGAGAAGATTGAGAGGGCTGAATTTGTACCCTCTGGAGACTAGGAGGAAGAGAGGGACATGATTGAGACCTTTAAAGGAGAAGTCCACCCAAAACTTGAAAATATATGTGATGTGCAGAGTGTTTTCATTTGTATGTGAAGTTCTAGAGTTTCCTTCCCTCTGACTGGTATTAGGAGTTTTTCCTAAATTAGCCTGCCAGCTTTATGCTAGTTTTATGACCCCTGGGGATCTTCATCCTTGACAGCTTAATTGTATTTCTTGTTCCCACAGTGCATCTTGTCTCATGTGACAGTGATGTAAGAGAGACCCAACATTCAGCACACACATGCCAAACAAACTAAATATCTTGGAAGCTTTACAACCGGCACAAAAATTACCAGCAGCAAAGTTTTTCAGGGCAGTAAGACATTTACGATGAGGGTGGTCACCAAGCTGAATTCTACAGATTTTAAAATATAGCCATCTCTATTGTTGTGTACTGATTGTAAAGCAATGCTTTCTGCTGGATTTATGGGCTGTGCTACATCACCATCACATGAAACAAGGTGCATTGTAGGACAAAGAAGTACAGTTAAGCTGTTTGATATGGAGATCTCCAGGGGCTGTAAAACTACCCTAAAGCTAGCAGGCTAATTTAGGAAAAACTCCTTATACCAGTCAGAGGGAAGGAAACACTAGAACTTCACATACAAATTAAAACACTCTGCACAAAATATATTTTTTTAAGTTTTGGGTGGACTTCTCCTTTAAGTATCTGAAGGGAATAAATAAGGTAGAGGGTAACAGCTTGTTCAAATTGAAGAAGGGAGTGAACATGAGGGGACATAGCCTCAAACTGGAATGTGGGTAATACAGAGGTAATGTCAGGGGGCAGTTTTTCACAGAGAGGGTGGTGGAGGCCTGGAACAGGCTGCCAGAGGAGGTAGTGGCAGCTCAAATGGTGGAGGGGTTCAAGAGGGTTTGGGATAGATTTAAGGGGTTGGGAAAAGAGGGTGGAAGCATAACAGAAGGGGGGAGGTAGGGTGTTGGGCAGACTAGATGGGCCATGGTGCCTTTCTCTGCCATCACATTTCTGTGTATTTGTGTATCTATGTGTTGATGAGGTCACAAGAACAATCCAATCTGGTAAAAAATTCCTTTTGCCAGTGGGAGTTGGGGGGGGAGCACTGCCTGCCTGCAGATTTTTACAGCAGTACAAGCAGCAAAACAAAGAACAGATACCACGATCCCAGTACAAAATCAGGCAGCTGCAGTGGATAGCAGGTTCACACTGCTGCACCTGCAATTACACTAGTCTGTGGCACAATAACAGGTATATTATTTGATCTCACGCAACACCGCACACACACTAACACACAGAACAGTTTGTCTACAATGCTGAATGAGTAATGCGTAGCAAATTGAAAAGTTCAGTAATATCCCACATATTGTTATGTAAACAACCTGAAATTATGAACTGCTGCACCAGATTCACACAAAACACAATCAGCAAGACAATTTTAACAATTATTGACAATATTACCATGTGTACATTAACTTAGTCAGTTATATAACAAAAATATAACCAAAAAAAATAAGAAATCACTATTTTTCCAACTTAAATCTACCTACACCACAGATATGTCCCTCCCCCAAAGCACACTTTCACTGTCTTTCACAGCACACTCAGTGTTCTACATTAACATTCAAAATCCACACAAAAATGCTCGATAATATGAGCAAAGGAGGGTTTCCTACAATCGATGAACTAAAGTTTGAGCCCCCCAAAAAACGCAACAACTCTTTTTTAACAGCTTTTAAAAGGTTTCAATCACAGACAGCTCTCAGAGCACACTGTCTCCTACTCCTTCCTACACATACTACCCCAAACTGAGGCTGTGTAGATCAATATAGAGCCCATGTGTCCTGAAATTCCATGAATCACTGCAAAATTCACCTTCGGAGCTCAAAAACAAGGCAAAGTGAGGTGAAGTGCATTATTCTCAATACATAACTTATATTAGTGGAAGTAGTGGTCTGGGAAGGCGGAGTAATGCAAAGTCATTGTTTTCAATGAACTTTGCATTACTCATTATGACATGAAGTACTCTACATCACATTGTGGAGCACTCTGCGAATCCACCTTTGCTCCACAAATCACTTCACGGAGCAGATTGAGCCCACTTCATCCATCACTACTAGCCACAAGTGCCTGTTTTCAGGGGTGACCCAGGAGCACTGGGGTGGTTAAGTAGCTTGCTCAGAGTCACACAGCATGTGGATGGAGGTTTGGGGAATCAACCCCAAGATCTGCTGGTCATACCAAACTCATTCACAGTTCATTACTCTAACCACTAGGCTATACTGCTCACCAGACAACAAAAATTGGGGTGTGATCACTGATAGCATCCAAAAGAGTGCCTACCATGATGATTCTGCCCCACCAGTTGGTGAAGAGCCAGTCAAGTAGGGAATATTTTGATCCCCGACTGAAGTACCTGGAGGGGTCAGTAATAAATTGAAATAGGTTATTTTTTCAATTCATTTTTTTAGTGTCTTGATTTTGTTGCAAGACCAGTCAAGGTTGAAGTCACCAAACAGTAAAAGCTCTTTGGAGCCCAAATAGGTGCAAGATGACCAACCAGAGCAGAAAAGCCAGATTGGTTACTGTGTGTTGGGGTGTATACACAAACCAAATATAGTTTCTTTGAGTCGCTCAATGAAAGTACATACTTATGTAATTATAGGGTGTGAGAGAGTGGTGGAATATGGTAATAGCTAGTTAGGCTTAGGTGGTCCTTGAAGCAGATAAGGACACACGCACCCTTTTAGAAGAAGCCCTGTCCTGGTGAGTAAAGCTATAATCAGGGATGGAGCAGGCAGGTTTATGTATTGAAGGTTTTAACCAGGTTTCAGTTAAGCCCAAGATCTGTGTGTTTTAAAAATTCACTCAGGCTTCCAGTTCAGTGTTATTGGCCTTTAGACTCTGTGGCCCCCATATTCAAAGCTTTACGCACTGTACAAATTGTTGGCATCCATGCAATGCCTGCTAGCACTGGACTCCCATATTCAGAGGGCACTGCTGTACTTGCTATTAGTGCCAGTGCACATGCATGCAGGTAATATATGCAACACACAAAACACCGGCGGGTAACCTGCATAATGTGCACAGCATGGTATTCTACATGACAGTGCTGCACAAATGGGATTGCGCCATCCAACAGCACAGTGCATCTAAACTTGGAGCAAACCAAGGAGGTGGGGAGAGGCACTGCAGGCCACACACTAGGATGGGTCACCTGGTAGCACACATTGTTTTCCCAATGCAGCAAAGCACTGAGGATAAATAAAGGGCCAGTACCCACCCTGGGCTCAGGTGCAGGCCACCAAGGTGCTATGCTTGAAAGAGACAGTACTATCCACAAGCCATATTCGAAGACCTCTGTGACAAACAGACTATGGACAGGTACAGGCTCAACAGGCCCATGCTCATGAAACTGTGTGAGCTGCTGCATAAGCAGCTCCAGACAGACACCCACTGCAGCCATGGGATATCCATAGAGCTCAAGTTGATGGCTGCACTGTGCTTCCTGGCCACTGGAACATTCCAGACACTGGTGGGGGACACCACGGGTATCTCTCAGTCAGCAACCTTGCCATTGTTGGCCAGTTTCTAGATACCTTGCTGGCCTATGCTGGGGAGTTCAATGTATTCTCCAGCACACCAGCCAAATGAACAGTAACCATGCAGCAGGTCTGTCAAGTGGCACACCTACCAGCTGTACTCAGTACCAATGACTGCACCCATGTTGCCATCAGGCACCCATCAGCATAGGGTGAACACCTATGTCAATTGAAAGTGGTACCACTCCATCATTTTCCAGGCAGTGTGCGATGCAGCAGGGTGCATCATCAATGTCCTGGCACAGTACTCTGGCAGTGTCCATGACTCCTTCATCTGGCACAACTCCATCCTGTGCCAGAGATTTGAAGGTGGGACATCACTAGCAACCATCTCATTGGTGAGTATACCCCAAGGGCCTCTTTCTCCTCTCCATGTTGCAGATGATGACACTAACCCATGCCCTTTACCTACACGGGGGACAATGCATGTCCCCTGAGTTCCTAGCTTTTCACACCCATCCCATGACCCACATCCACTGCAGAGGACAGGTACAATGTGTCACACAGCACAATGCGTAATGTCATTGAGCATGCCTTTGGAATGTTCAAGATATGACTTAGGTGCCTTGGTCATTCTTGTGGTGCCCTACAACACATCCTCAGAAAGCATGTGCCATATTCTCACCATAACAAATCTGTATGTTAACAGGAACACAGCAAAACATATTGCATAACTTTTGCACTTTAAATGTGATGAAATTAGTGAGCACTTAGACAATTTAGGTGCGTTTTGAATATGAAATATTAAAAACATTGCATATGTTTTTTCTGACAAAATTGGAGGCTCATGATCTCCCTGAGTAAGCCCCTACAAGGGTAAAATGTTGAGATCATTTGCATCATGATCCCAGGATGGCCTGGAGAGCCCAGTAGTACAGAGTCTGCCTCACAACAGATCTCTTTGGACATGGAAGGTGAGTACAGACTATACAGGAGACTAATGTGTTTAGTCAATGTATTAACACATAATAATACTAGCACATAAATAGAGGCCATCCAGGCAGGGGAGTATCAAAAGGGGCATAAACAAATAAATATGCAGTACAGGTAAGGGGGATTTCCAAATGGGAGGTAAACAGAAATCCAGACCATCTTGGCAAGGGGGGATATCAAAGGGGTGTAAACACAGATATATACCTTCTATCCAGGTATGGGGAGGGTTCTAAAGGGGTGTAAACAAATATACATGCCATCTAGATGGGGTACAAAAGGTGGGTAAACTGAAATACAGGCTATCCAGGCAGGGTGAATGGATGAGATAGATTGCAGGGTAAGGGGAAGTAACACATGGATAATGTGAGGGGGAACATGTTGGAGAGGGTGGGCAATTTGCAACCAGGTGCATCCCCTACAACCTCCCCAGTTATGAACAGTATGTGTGCACTGTACCCAGTATGGTTGGGGGGGGTCATAATTCACTGTGTGGGGGATGAGAGTGAGGGCAGTGTTAGCTGCCCCCTGGCCACAGCCCCATGGGGTACTGACTCCGGCAAGATGCAAGACATGTCACAAGCATGCTAGGTGTTCATGTTCAGGCACTGCGTTACATGGGTGTATGCTGTGGTGTTTGTCGTGGGGTGTCACTACTCCCACTAGACTGGCAAGGGCTATGGCCAGCCCCCATGGTGCTTGCCACCATGGCTGCAGCTGCCAGCACAGTGGAACACAGGTGACCAATGCTGACAACAATATCCTGATGCAATTCACAGGTGGCTACTATGTGCTCTGCATGACGTGCCTCTGACCACTCCTTGGCACTCTGCATGTTGTTGTGCAGCATGTGGCCTGTGTATGCCATTTCCTACTAAGCAACACTCTGTGCCTGCATAGCAGACTACAGCAGCTGCCAGCTGGCAGCCACCTCCCACTATCACTGGGGACTGTCAATTGGGACAAGGTCAGGCTGCACCTTCAGCCATTGTATGGCCTGGGCTGCACTGCAGTCAGTGATATGGTGTGTTGTATGCACTGTGGCCTGGCTGTGGCTGGGCCAGTGGGATGGGCCTAGGGTGGCAGTGCAGTGGCCGTGTTGGTGGAAGGGTCATGGGGGCACAGCAGTGGCTGACCCTTTGGGATTGGCTGGGAGGCAGAGTGATTGCCATGCCAGAGGTGGGGTCATGGGGTGGTACAGTGGCAGCTGTGCCAGGAGCTGTGGGAGGCTGCACCACTGTGACAACAATGCCGGGTAGGGGCAGTAGCTGGGCCCCATTGTTATAGGGGTTGGCAGAGGCAGACAACCCCTCCTGGTCTGGGGCAGACCCCTCTTGTCCCCAACCTTCACTGAAGGTCTCATCATCATCAGCCTCTTCACCCTCCTCAATGGTGTCATTCATCAGTTGCACACAGGTGGCTAGCAGAGGCAGCCACTACCAAGATGGACTCAAAGCATCCTCTACCATGCCTGGGATGATGGGGTGAGATGTTGAGAGAGAAGAGGAGAGATATATAGCAATATACCATGCATGTCTGTGTGCTGACCAAGGCAACATGCATGCCCAGCATTTGGAGACACAACACCCATGCTGTTTGTGTGGTGCACCACCCATACCCCCCTGGACCACACAAGTCACATGCCCCTACACCAGTGAGCATACACTACTACACCAGTAAGCGCACACTCCATCACCAGAGAGCATGCACCCCATCACTAGTTAACACACACTGCAGCACCAGTGAGCACACAGGTGACAACGCATGGGACACAGTAATGGATTATCACAGAGATGGTTACACATCAGTAGACATGGAAACAGTCATGTGGCCTACAGCCAATGTGTCACACAGCACTGGCGTATGCATGCACCCATACATATACACACACATATACACGCATGCCCAATGGGACTGTGCACACTGGGTCACCCACAAGGCTGGGCTGGCCCCACTTGGCTCTCATAGCCACCTCCTGAAAATCCCATCATCTCCACTGGCCGTAGGATGGAGGTTATTGCCTCCTTTGCACGGGTTAGGGTATGTTCAGCGGCCAATGCCTGTGGACCCATGCCTGTCGCATGCATCTTCTTGTGTCTAGTCAACAGTTTCTCTTTTGTCCTCTTCATAATGTTCCTGAAGTGCTTACACACTACCCCCATGGGCCCGTTCTGGCCACTGACAGCACTGAGCAGTTCGTCAGCTGATGATGATGACAAATCTTTATTTTTCCAACAGGCTAGAACTATTAGGACTTTGCAGCCCTGTTAACAAAGTTGTCCTGCTTGGATACAGACTTTCTAATTTACAAAGGTGGAATACATGAGATTTCAGACTGACATTGTAATACACATGCTAGATGCAAAGTTTCTTATATACAAAGGACAGATCCATTTGGATACAACGTTTCTTATATATAAGTAGGGATACTATTACCTGCTAATGTGTAACAGTGCTGCTGATGTACGTGCTATTACTGTACAATCAATAACAGGTGCAGATATCGAGTAAAGATTTGTTCAACAAGGTTTTAAAAGCTGTCACTGTAGGTGCCTTTCAGATCTCTTGGGGGTAGTTTATTCCATTTGTTTGCAGCCCACCAGCATGAACTCATTTTCCCCTTAGGAAATGGATATTTTAGGAGAACTCCCCTGTTTTATTACCTCCCTTTGATTGTGTTAGTTCAATCCAGGCCTTCCGTACCTGGGTATTTATGCTCCGCCTCCAGGATAAGACCTCCTCCCTAGCCATGTAGGTCTGTGCCAGTGCCTGTAACTCATCCTCAGAGATGCAGTGAGCCTGTAATCTTTCTGTGCCATCCATGGTACCTGCCAGGCATGGAGGTGGAAAACATCTGAGCATTGCATACACACACTGTGCAATACAGTTGAAAGGTACATTGGAGTGAAGCCATCATCACCCCTGTCAGGGATGTGTAGGTGTCACGGCACTGCATGTCTCAACACAGCCGGCAGCTTGCCTGGAACAGGCCTGACGTGCAGTTACAGCCATAGTCAAGGACACATACACACAGGGGATAAATGGGGCAGGATCTCAAAGGAACTCAGTTCCACCACCTCCTAAAAAACTATGTGACAGCTCCACAGAATCTGTCATCATTCTCCATTGACTACTATAGAAGTTTCCCACCTAGAAATCATTTCACCACTACAGATAAATCAATAGGTGAGAGTTCCTCCACCTCAGCAATTCCAGCGTAACCACTGCATACAGAATACACACAGTGCTGTGATCACCCATGTACCTTTCCAGGCCATTCCACAATACACTTACCTCCAGCCACCTGCAGTTCTTTCTACGGAATCTAGAAACATAGAAACATAGAATTTGACGGCAGATAAGGTCCACTTGGCCACCCAGTCTGCCCATTTCCCTACCTAATGGATAAGCTGCAGATCCTAGTTAACCAGCAGCCTACTTCTTCCTACCTCCAACCCCTAGCATTGCCTTATGACTCTACCATGCATTCTTGAATTCCACCACTGTTGTTGACTCCACAACCTCCTCCAGAAGGCCATTCCTTGCATCTACAACCCTCTCTGTGAAAAAAGAACTTCCTTACATTACTTCTGAGCTGCCCCCCCCCCTTCTATCTTCAAATTGTGCCCCCTTGTTCTTGCACACCTCTTTTTCTGAAAGATGCTACCCTCTTGGACTTTGTTGATTCCCTTGAGGTACTTTAAAGTTTCTATCATGTCCTCCCTCTCCCTCCTTTCCTCGAGGCTATACATATTAGGCTCCTTAAGTCACTCTTCATATGTCTTCCAGTGCAGACCCTGCACCATTTTAGCTGCCCTCCTCTGGACAGCTTCCATCCTGTCTATGTCTTTGCGGACACTGGGTCTCCAGAACTGCACACAGTACTCCAGATGGGGTCTGACCAGCTGTCTGTACAGAGGGATAACAACTTCCTTTTTTCTACTGGTGATGCCTCTCCCTATGCATCCCAGTATCCCCCAACCCTCCTTACTGCCCTCTCACATTGCTTGCCCACCTTTAAGTCATCTTATATGACTATCCCCAGGTCCCTTTCCATTTTTGTTGTTGTTAGTATCTCACCCCCCATTGTGTACTCTTCCCCTGGGTTTTTGTTTCCCAGGTGCATTACCTTGCACTTCTTAGCACTGAATCTAAGCTGCCATACAATTGACCATTCCTCTAACCTTGCCAAGTCCCTTCTCATCCTTTCCACCCCACCTTGTGCATCAACTCTGTTGCAGATCTTTGTGTCATCTGCAAAGAGACATACTTTTCCTTCCAGTCCCTCTGCAATGTCGCTTATAAAGACATTGAAGAGGACCGGTCCTAATACTGAACCCTGCAGTACCCCACTAGTAACCCCCCTTTCTTCAGAGTGGACTCCATTTACTATTACCCTCTGTGTCCTATTCTCCAGCCAATTCTTTACCCAGGCTATCATCTTGGGACCCACTCCCAGGCTGGCTAACTCGTATATTAATCATTTGTGTTGAATGTAAAAACTATATATACATGTGAAAACAGGTCCTCCTTATAAACGAGTTCTGCTCAACAGTGATCACCTGTATAAATAAAGACTTTGATTGATTGATTGATTGATTGTGTTGGTCTGTGTCAAATGCCTTGCTAAAGTCGATGTAGGCCATGTCCACAGCCCCTCCCTGATCTACTACTTTGGTCACCCAGTCAAAGAAATCTATTAGATTCATCTGGCATGACCTTCCTGCTGTGAATCCATGCTGCCTTGGGTCCTGTGCCCTGGCCTCTAGGTACTTGACAATTCTTTCCTTCAGAAGTGATTCCATCATTTTCCCTATCACTGAGGTTAAACTAACAGGTCTGTAGTTTCCTGCTTCTGCCCTGCTCCCACTTTTGTGAAGTGGAATCACATCTGCCCTCCTCCAGTCCTCAGGTACCACCCATCCTCCCATGATTTGTTAAAGAGGGTAGTCAGTGGTGTCACTATTTCTACCCTTAGTTCTTTTAGAATTCTGGGATGAATCCCATCAGGCCCCATTGCTTTGTCCACCTTCAGTTTTAAGAGTTTTTCAGAACCCTTTCTTCTGTAAATGGGCTGGTATCAACTTCTGTATCCAGAGTGTTTCTATTGTTTGTTTTAGGTACCCCCCTCTTCATTTGTAAATACTGAGCAAAACATTTGTTTAGTATCTCTGCCTTTTCACATTCACCCTCTGCCCAGCCCCCTCCCCTTTATTAAGCCTCACTATCCCTCCCTAGGTCTTCCTTCGCTCCCTGATGTACCTATAAAAGGTTTTATCCACCTTCTTAAAGAGCCCCTGACACCATCATGACAGCTTTGAGAAAATGCAATGTTTAGCACAAGTGAGCTTATATTTTAGTATTGTTTCTGTATTTCTCATTCTTCCTTATTACTAAGGACATTTGCATGTAAACAGGATCACTGCCCTATCTGTTCTGGCTGCTTGCCTACATATGACATCACCATTTTGTTTATGACATCACAGTCTGTTGCTGTTGGGATAATTAGAATGCCATCAACGGGGGATTATTTATTTAATTTATTTATTTACTTTAAAGTTATTAACCACGAAAAGCACCATGACCAGAAGCTCGTTTCCAGGTACAACCCGGATTATGATGTCACATGTAGGATAGCAGAAAGACCAGACACAGTATAAGGGACAGTAAGCCTCTTTCATACAGCTGTCCTTGGTAATAAAGAAAAAAGGCAAATAATTATAGAAAATACATGAAATATAAACTGGACTGTCTAAATCTCATATTTTTTCCAAGTTTTTCTAACGGTGTCAGGGGCTCTTTAACTGAGGAGCTATCTTTTCCTCGGTTTGGTCCTTTGCTGTTCTGACTGCCTTCCCAGCTTCTTTTTGCTTTAACTGACACAATTCTCTGTCCTGCTCCTTCTGTGATTTCTTGTACTTCCTGAATGCTTTCTTTTTCTCTTGAACCTTCACTGCCACCTTCTTTGGGAACCATAGTGGTTTCTTACATCGTTTTGTTTTGTTTATTTGCTTCACATAAAGGCTTGTTACCTCTGTGATGGCAGTTTTTATTATTCCCCATTGTTCTTCCACCCCTCCTTCCTGCCCATTTGCTAGTGCATTCCTTAGGCACTCACCCATTTTGGCAAAGTCAGCTCTCCTAAATGGTACTTTTGCCTTTGTATGGCTTGACTCTACAGCTGTGTTTATTGTGAACCATACTGTTCGATGGTCGCTAGCTCCCAGATGGCTACCCACTTCTACATCTGTGATCCTCTCTCCATCTCCATTTGAGACAACCAGGTCTAAGATTGCTCCCTCTAGAGTGGGTTCCAATATTAGTTGTCTAAGGCATACCCCCTACAGGGCATCTAGAATAACCCCACTCTTAGAAGTGGCTGCTGCAACTGCACTCCAGTTAACATCTGGCATATTCAGATCACCCATCAGCAATATCTCCCCTTTTTCTGCCATTCTAAGTATACTTTCTATCATTTCCTTGTCCTTTTCCTCCCCCGAGGAGTCTGTCTCTAACCCTATGCGGATTGTGGTGCCATTGCCTGTCTCCAAATTGACCCACAGTGCTTCTTCTCCTCCTGTTTACCCTTTTGTTCTGTTGCTTTGATTCCTTCTCTTATGTAGAGAGCTACTCCTCCTCCTCTTTTACCCTCCCTGTCCCTCCTGTAGATAGTGTATCCTGGTATGTTTATGTCCCAGTCATGGTTCTGCGTGTACCGTGTTTCTGTGACTGCCACAATATCCAGGTGTTCCTCCTCCATCAAGGCCACTAATTCAGAAAGCTTGTTACCCAGACTACAGGCATTGGTACTCATTGCTCTCCATTTTTTGATTGCTTTACCTTTTGTAGCAGCATCCCCCGCTAACCTTTCTACCTTGGTCTTTTTCTCATTTAGTACCCTGTTTTGTAGGGGGAGGCTGGGATTTTTCTGCTGCTTATCAGTGCCTCCCCCCTTGACTAGTTTAAAAGCTTGCCAATGAAGCATTTAAACTGATTGCCCAAAAGACTTGTTCCTTCCTGGACAGATGCAGACCATCCTGCCAGTATAGGCTGGTGTCCTTCCAGGTGGAACTCCAGTCCCCAATGAAGACAAACCCCTGTACTTCACACCATTTTTTCAACCATTCATTAAATTGCATGGTGCAAAGTACCCTCGCCTCACCCATGCCATAGACAGGCAGCACCTCTGAGAAGGATAATGTGTGTGCTACTTGTCTTAGACCACTGTCCAACTCTACAAAGTCCTCCTGCACTGCTCTAATCTCATGATGAACCAAGTCATTTGTCCCTAGGTGGACAATGACATCCAGTTCAGACTCCCATGCAGCTGTTCTTGTGATCCTGAGGATGTGCTTCCTGTCCCTCCAAGCCATGGCACTAGACAGGCACCTTACTTCAGTTTTCCCTGTTCCCCTCAGTTCTATCCCCCTAATAATTGAGTCCCCCACCAGGAGCCGCTTCCTTTCCCTGTGGTGTCCTCTGCCTCCTTTCTGTGGGCCTCCCTTATGACAGTAGTCCGCAACCACCTTAGTCTCCTCTGCGGGTGCATCCATAAAGGAACTATGCTCCCCCAGAATGGTGTATGGATTGTGGAGTGGAACAACTGACTGGGTGTGCCTCTGTTCCACCACCCTCACCCTCCCTGAGCCCACTGTGATCCAACTGCTGTGTTTTCTTCACAACCTCTGAGGTAGTGGTGGTGGCTCTGGTACTCCCTGGATGGGGGAGGTTCCCTTACTACTGTCCAGTGTGGCCTGGGGGGGGAGGTTCCCTTACTACTGTCCAGTGTGGCCTGAAGATGAGCAACTTCCTCCCTTAGGGCAGAGAGTTATCTGCAAATAGGGCAGCATCTCAGCCTCCAGAAAGACTCCTGGAAGACTGCTGCCCCACAGCCATTACATTGCACTACTCCCCACATGTCTGTCTACCTTCTTGTTTATCCTGTTTATATTTTGTGTGTGTGTGTGTGTGTGTGTGTGCTCGTGTGTGATTGGTTTGTTTATACATTATACAATGTGTATGCTTTGCTCTTTTGATATTCTCCAGGTGCAGTTAAGCTTGCTAATGAATGCATACATTCTATTAATGACAAGCCAATGTGGATGTTTGCCCTCAGACTGCAAAATTAGCTAATTTGCATACATCAGTTGAATACTGCAGGTTTGCCCCATGCACTAGTGTAGATGCACAAGTGCCTGCATTGTGTTTGCACTAGCACAACATCCATATGTGGTGCAGATATGGCATCACATGCCATGGACAATGCCATCATACAGTGCAGTCCTGTACACAATGCCATTGTGGAATGGTACTGTGCAGATCTGTGCACATGCCACCCCATGCATGGTATCTGCTCAAGGATCCACCCCCCGGGCATATGCATTGTGCTGAGCAAATCGCCATTAGCATAGTGCTAGCATGGAAGTATGCTGCATGCTCCAGCAATGTTATTCTATGTCAATTTAACTTATATGCAGTAGGATTCTTTGTATGTGTTTTGCACAAAACACCTGTGACCCCTGGGACCCTCCCAGCTGAAGGTAACATGGTACTGTTAAACTTCTCTGACATCTTCATCTGTATTTTTTAAATGAGTATTTTAAACCAGTGGGGATTTTTTTCTTTTTTTTTTCTGCATGATCTGGATGTTAAAATTATTGTTTGTTCTAAATAACTGCCATTAGGCTTCTGAAGAAAGACTGGTTGGTCCGAAAGCTAGAGCATTTTGTTCTGGTTGTTACATCTACAGTATGTTGGTCCATTAAAATGTATCAAATCATTTGCTTCTGGATCCGTAAAGCCCTGAAACTTTCAAGAGCTCTGTGAGAGGGTTAGAACTACTGTAGGCAGCAAACCAAAATGTCTGGTAGGCAGAGCAGGGCTTAGCTGCATTGGGACCAGAGGTGGTTTACAGCAGAGCTGGCCAACCTGGCTGATGTGATGGTGGCCAAGGAAGACCAGCTGCTAGATGAGGGAGAGAGGTCTGACAGGCCAAGTTGAAAGTTGTGGGCATCCATGGAATGGTGCATTACAAGATGCATAGGGGTCACATGCACCAGTGACCAATGTTGCTGCAAGTATAATGACCAGAAATAGTGGAAGGCATGCTGCCTGCAACAACTGCAGGCGATGGTTGAGAGTAGCATTGAGCCAATGCCAGGTGAGTACAGATGGCGCTATGTATGGTTTGGGGTAATATCATGTATGCAATACTGTTTTCATGATAATACATTTCCGAGGCACTGTCCCTGAGGGAGTGTGCACTGTACCTGTGTGTCCCTGCTATGTTCTCTCTGTCCTATAGAATCTGCTGCACTGTATTGCCTGATTGTACAAATGCAGGCATATCAGCCCACTGTGCCAGTTGATGTCCCCAGTGCCCTGTGCATTACAGGACTCACGGTGGATGCCTGAGGCATGCATCTATCATAACAGAATGGTTGTGTGCTACCACAGTGACATGGCTGCAGTATCAGAGTGGTTGTCTGGGAAATGTATTTTCTCATTTAATGTTATTCAGATTTTGTTTACATGGTGCAATATACAGGACATGTTAATGCCTATTGTCAGGTATGCCCCAGGAGGATGTCACATGTGTTCTACATGTAGCTGTGCTGTTAGGTGTACCCAACAGCACATGGATGTGGCCACTGTGTGTTTGTTTCATTTTGATAATTGGGTAAGGACACTGGGACAGGCCCATTTTCAATTCTAACCTGAACACATGTAATAATACATACACAAAGCATAAATACACAAAACAGAACAACAAATAATTAAAAACATTTACATTCATGAGAAGCAAGCAGCCATAATTTCAATTTTCTTTTGAAACTTTCAAACGTACCAACAGTTCTAAGATTCTTGGGCAAACTATTCCATAAAAATGGAGCAGCAACAGAGAAGGCTCTAGAGTCAACTTTAGTGGAACAAGACTTGTGGAGGGGAAGTGTTCCCTTAAAGTATCTAAGATTCAGCGTCAAACTTCAAACCTTCAACAGTTCGGTGACGGGATTCCTCTCAGTCTCAAATAGGTATTTAAAAATTAAGCAATAAACAAAGTACATGGAGTGGGCATTGGGTGGCAACCAATCAAGGGAAGAATATAGCAAACAATGATGCATTTGGGGGGGGGGGGGACTCCTAACACAAAATGGCACACGTTATTGAACACAACTGATAGAGACTGGGTTTCCCTAGCAGACAATTTATAGTAGGGTCTCCCTGTGTAATCGAAATGGTGTAAAAGCACCCCAATATCAATCGTCTTTCTAGTCTCAAAGTTGAAGTATTGTTTTAATTTATTCATTATACCCAATTTTTGATTTATCTTATGATAAACTGTTCTAATCTGAGCTTGGAAAGATAAACTAGGGTCCAACAGGGCCCCTAGATACTTAAATTCATACATTTGCTCAAGAGAATTTCCATAAGCATCACAAACAACTAAACTAGAATTATTCTGTAAGTGAAATGGGGTCCCAAACAATATGGCTTTAGTCTTAGAAGAGTTCAAAACCCAAAGCATTGTCACTGAACCAGTGGCAGACGATGTAAAATCTTGCTGTGGATGAAAAGTTAAAGATGCTAACAACTGAGACTGAATAAAAAGTATCAGGTCATCAGCATAAAGAAGGCTGTCACAGGTTAGGCAAGTAGAAGGTAGAGGATTAATAAACAAAGAAAACAAAAGAAGACCCAAAATAGACCCTTGGAGAACACCAGAGGGAATAGGAAAAGTAGAACAAACAGAGGTATCAATAGAAACATACTGTAGAGAGAGTGATTAGATAAAGAGTCCCAAAATCAAGCAACCACATTATCAGAAAGTCCCAATTCACCCAATATAGTGCATAGCAGTGAACGATTTATCAAATTGAATGCCTTGGTCAGGTCCACAAACACTGCCCCAAGCATACAACCATTATCAAAACTGCAAAGGGTGGCATCAGTGAACCTGGCCAAGGTAGTCTTTGTGCTGTGATTAGGCTGGAAGCCATGTTGTTGGGAACATTACACATCATACTTTTGTAAATAAGATGTGATTTATTGACAATTTTTCCAATAATTTACTCAAAGGGTTGAGAACAGAGATAAGGTGAAAATCATCAAGCCCAGATGTACCAGATTTCTTTGGAATGGGAACAATTCTAGAGCATTTCCACTTAGAAGGAAAAAATCCAGTGACTAAACTTATATTAAAAATTGAGCATAAAGGGCATGCAATATAGGGAAAGTCTGATAAAGAGGCAATCTAAACCCTCCCCACAGTTACTATATTTTTCAGGTATAGTCAGTGCTAATTTAAGGACCTCATTCCAAGAAACAGAAAAATAATAAAAGGGGGTACTACCAAGTGAGCTGCATGGTTTTGAGGCTGATAACCTATGCCCGGCATCACAGTAACTTTATAGATCTGAAAAGTTCAGGCTAAACTGGATATGTGACCACCCCTGAGGAAGTTGACAGAGACTTGCTATTACATTTAGCTTTGGGGGACAGAAGTCAGTTTACAGATAACCAAAATGACTTATAATTTGTTAATTTGTCAGATATGGTTTTCCTATAAAAAAGTCTTTGCATCCTTAACCAGACAAGACACCTTATTTCGAAGGAACCTACATCTCTCTAACAGGAATTGTGAAGGCACATTCTTAAAGTTAGCCCATGCAATATCTCTAGCCTTCATCTAGTCCTTAATTTCAGCGGTAAATCATCTATTATGTTATCCTTGGACTCTCAACTTTTTAAGAGGAAAGAACACATCCTGAACTGGGCTGAGTACCTTACAGAAGAAATCAAAGGCATTATCAGGATCTGGTATACCGTCCAGAAAGGACCAGTCAATTCCCACCATGCAATTATGTAAAGCAGTCATATTAACACGCTTAAAATTCCTAAACTGTAATGGATGAAAAGGAACTTTAGGGCACCTGAAGTTTAGTACACACTAGTTAGCCTGGTGATCTCTGACAGAGTCAGAGAGCATCCCAACATAGGACACTCTCTGAGGACTGCCAGTGACTGCCCAATCCAAAATAGAATGGTTACCTGTAGCTGTGTTTAGTCTTGCAGGATCAGAAATAAGCTGAACCAGTGAGAAGGACTGCAATAAATTCTGTAACCCCAATTTATCTGATTGCTCCCAATTAACTTTAAGGTCACCAAGCATTTTGAAGTCTGAACCACCCACAAATTTAGCAGTAAAATCAAATAGTTGTTCCAGGCCCATTATACTACAATCTGGTGGACTGTATATGCCACTTAGATAAACGTACTTACTGCCCCCCAAAACCAAACACAATACCAACCAATCACATAAACAATCGTTATCCACACTGCTTAGAACAAAAGTGATCTGAAAATGATCCCTAAAATAAATAACAACCTCACTCCCCTTCGTTTTCCCTTTTCTATCAGCCCTTACCAAACTATACCATGGAAGTGCACACAAATTATCCACTATATTAAGTTTCAGCCATGTTTCAGAAACAAAAATTAAATCGGGTTTGGAAGCATTAGAAAAATGTTTTCAATCTCAGCCAATTTGGGCAGTAAACTCAGATAATTCAAATGTAACAGACTAAGACAATGTGTTGCATGCCAGGGAACAGTGGAGGGGCAGTAGAATTGGCCAAATCAGCAGGTCTAGGATTCAATTCAACATCCCCTATAAGCAATAGTAATCTAAAACAAATAAAGAGTTTGAGAAAAAAGCCTACTGTACATTCCCCTTCCCCTTCCGAGTAATATTTTTACCCATAGTATACAATAATGAACCACTCACAAAAACAAGTCCCTATCCCCAGTACAAATTATGCAAGTAGACCAATGGCTAAGCTCACTAAACAGCATATTAGACATAGTGAAATCACATGCATCACAATTAACTTTGATCCCTTATAAAGGAGTATGCAGATGTAACCTATTCACACATACTAAAATAAGTATAATACCACAACTAACAAATATATACCTAATACCCTTCATAATCACAACCTGCAGAACACTAACCCTAAATCAAATTGGACAGGAGTCTCTGCACCAGCACCTCAGCTCCCTCTGACCCCCTCAGACTCCCTCTGCACTTGTCCACACTTAGGCCGACGCATTTTAGCAGGCTGCAATATAAGTCCCTCAGCCCGACTGAATAGGCTGCCACCAACAATCGGGGGGGGGGGTGGCATGCAACAGAACATAGGAATGTGTACTGTTTCCAGTGACACAGGTGGATTCAGGTACTTCAGAGATGGAGCCAGCAGCAAGCAAAAACAGCAGTAGGGCACATTATAGGAAATAAAATCAGTCATGAGTTCCACACTATTGGCACAAATAGCAATGCTTTTTAAAACTAGCCCAGTAATGAGTTATTGCACAGTTCAGCAGCTAAGTCTTTCTTGCAACAGTCTTGGTGGCACACAAGTTCAACTGAGCTATACGACTGAAGAAAACAGCAGTGTCACAACCCCACTCAGCAGGTCAGGCCCCCTTCTCCCACAGTTCCAACCTCCAAGCACAGTATTGTGAACAGGAACAGAACAGGGTAACCCTCCTGTCTGTTTTGTGGGTCTGAATCACCTTTTGTCTCAAGTTCTGGAGGGATTTAAACTGTGAACCTCTTGCTAGCGTACCCAATGTACAGGCTCAGATAATTCTGCTCTTTGGGGAATGCCAGATATCTTTCACCTACGTGCGCCTAACCAGGTGTACAGAATGAACCCTTAAAAACTCTATGAAAGACCTCAGATAAACTCTTACCTTTTCCCAGTTTGGTATTACCATTAAGCTATGCACAGTGTCAACTTTAACCATATATGCTTCACTTGTCAAAGAAAGAATTTGGAAGGCACATCAAGCAGTCTCTTTAAAATAGAGGTTTATTTTAAAATAGATAAAAATGTAAAATGTAAATACAGAACAATATATCACAATGCATGCAATCACTTAAAAGAACAAGGTTTAAAAAGTGCAAATTTCTACCACCAGACAGTTAGACTTGTCTATCTAATGCATATCTTCTATCAGTGCTTGAAGTAGATGATATTGCTTGAGAGAGACCAATCAAGAATGTCACTAAATGGAATACAGAATACAGTTTAAAACTGTCTTTGCCAACCTCTTTCATGAGGTCACCTAGCTCCTCCCTGTCAGAATATAAAAATTATACAAAACAGGATGTCTTATCAAGAGGTATTAAATTCTGTGATTTCAGCAAAACTCATTTTCCAAATAACTTCTTTGATCTATGAACAGTTTCCTCTCTCAAAGACATCAAATTATTTTTATGACTCTCTCTGCCAGATCTCACTGAGGTGTAATATGCTTTGTGACACCAGGTGCAATTAACTGACCTTCCTGAGGATGTCATAAAATGGATATTTTAGTTCCTATCTTCAAAGCAAACTGGGAAGTTAATCATCTTACAGAGATCTGCTGTTTAACATATATCCTGTCCTTTGAAGTGATACCTGGGGGGGTGGGGTCATCCCAGCAGCACAGGATTTCTCATGGCAGACAATCATACTACATTTTTTTATATTACAAAAATCATACAGTAATCAGAACCAGCTGTTCAAGTGTCACAATCCTCCCCACCTAGACTGATTTTGTGGGCTATATCCTCTGCATGGGATGAACTTCCCAAATCAGTTCACTCCTCATAGACATGAGACAAGCCATCTGAGTTCTGATTTTTCGCTCCAGTCCTATGTAAGATTGTCATGTCATACCCTTGCAAAGCAAGACTCCATCTTAACAATCTACCATTAGTCTTTCCCATTTGTGTCAGCCAAACCAGGGGGTTGTGGTCAGTTTGTACCACAAAATGCTGCCCATACAAGTATGGCTTCAACTTCTTTAGGGCCCATACTATGGCAAGACACTCCTTTTCCACAGTAGAGTATGTCTGCTCCCTGGGAAGTAACTTTTCACTCAGGTACACTACGAAGTGATCTTTCCCTTGGTTGGATGTCTGACTCTGTACTGCCCCAATACCCATGTCTGAGGCATCAATCTGAGCTATAAAGGATCTGCTATAGTCAGAACTTGTCAAAACAGGAGCCCTGCACAATGCCTCCTTCAATCTGGTAAAGGCTTCTTCGCAGGCTGGTCCCCAGGTAATTTTCTTTGGCATCCTTTTCTTTACCAGGTCAGATAGGGGAGCAGCCAGGGCACTGTAATTGGGTACAAATTTTCTATAGCACCCTGCTGTCCCTAGAAAACTCCTGACCTGCTTCTGCATTTCTGGTCTAGGCCACACCTGGATCACCTCTATTTTTATTTGGTTAGGACGGAGCTGTCCCCAGCCTACCACATGCCCAAGGTATGCCATTTCTCCCATGGCCACCTGACACTTCTCAGCTTTGATAGTGAGCCCAACCCTCTGTATCCTGCCCAGAACTTCCCTAAGGTGGGACAGGTGTTCCTCCCAGCTGGCACTAAATGTGGCAATGTCATTCAGGTACACCACAGCATACTCCTCAGCACCACTTTACACCTGGTTCACCAACCTTTGGAAAGTGTCCGGGGCACTCTTCATTCCAAAATGCATTACTTTAAATTTAAATAAGCCTATTGGAGTGATGAAGGCCGACCTCTCCCTAGCTTTGCCCATCAACTCTACCTGCCAATACACCTTGGTCAGGTCAGTGGTCGTAAGGTAGGTCGTCCCTCCCAACTTGTCCAGGAGTTCATCCATCAGGGGCATCAGGTGTGTGTCTGACTTTGTGACTGCATTCAGTCCATGATAGTCCACACAGAAATGAGTAGAGCCATCTGACTTGGGCACAAGGACTATGGGTGAGGCCCAGGGGCTGTGGGATCTCTGGATTACCCCTAAATCCAGCATCTCCTCCACTTCTCTCCTAATATCCTTTTGGACAGCCTCTGACACCCGATATGCTGTCCGCCGTATGGTCGTCTGTGTCCCTGTCTCCACATCGTGCGTCACTAAGGGGTTTAGTCCAGGCTTAGTGCTAAACAATGGGGCAAAGTCTGCTAAAACCCTCCTTACTTCCTGGATCTTGTCCAGGGCCAGCTGGGGAGACAATTTACCTGCCTCCACAGAGGACTCCTACCTACCGTCTTCCAGCATGTCCAGAAGGGGGTCTCCTTTGTCCGACCCTTCCCCAAGACTACACACTGCAAACATCATGTCAGCCCTATTAGCATACGGCTTCATCATGTTGACATGGTACATCCTTTCTGTCTGTCTTCAGTCAGGTAACTCTATAATATAGCTCATGTCATTTACCTTCCTAATTACTTTGTACAGGTCTGCCCACTCAGCCTGCAGGTTGTCTTTCCGTACCGGAAAAAGGACCATGACTTCCTGACCCACCATGTACAACCGAGCTCTGGCTTTGCGGCCATACCACACTTTTTGTTTCTGTTGGGCAGCTGCCAGGTTGCTCTGGGCTGTCCCCATAAGCTCCTTCAGCCTTTCCCTAAACCTAAGGATGTAATCCACTATGGGAGTTCCCTGGGTGGCATGCTTGCCTACCAGTCCTCCCAGATCAAGTCTAAGGGCCCACGTACCCGGTGTCCATATAAGAGTTTGAAGGGTGAAAATCCTGTCGACTCTTGGGGCACCTCCCTGTATGCAAACAACAAGTGGGGAATGTATTTCTCCCAGTCTCTCCCATGCTGTTCAGCAAACACCTGGAGCATTGACTTCAGGGTACCAATAAATCTTTCCACAAGCCCATTGGCTTGTGTGGGATATGGTGTTGTGCATCTCTGCACCACCCCACACTTCTCCCACAAACGTTTCATCAGGTCCAACATGAAGGAACTCCCTCGATCAGTGATAACCTCCTGTGGAAATGCAACATGGGAGAAAATCCCAAGTAAGGCATCTGCCACTTTGTCTGTCCTCAGTGAGGATAGGGCGACTGCCTCTGGGTGCCAGGCGGCATAATCCACCACAGTCAGAATGAATCTCTTTTCTGAGGAGTTGGGGGTATTTAAAGGCTCCACAATATCCATTCCCAACCTCTGGAATGGCTCCTCCACTATGGGCAATGGAATCAGGGTGGCTTGGGTTTTCTTGTCCACCTTCCCTATTTCTGGGCACCGGTGACAAGACCTGCAATACACCTTCACCTGCTGGGTGAAGTTGTGCCAGTAGAAATTCTGGGCCAACCGCTGCATAGTGCACATGATTCCCAGATGACCAGACAAGGGAATATCATGTGCAATCTAGAGCAACTGCTCATGATACTCCTGAGGAATGACAAGCTGCCTGCCTAGCACCCCTCCCTCTGTCTGCACAGCCTGAGTATACATCAGTCCATTTTCCCAATAAACCTTATGTTTGCCATCTCCTCCTTGTGCTCCCTCAGAGTCTGCCCAAGCCCTCAGCTTCTCTAGACTAGTGTCACTTTTTTGAGCAGCTGCAAACTCCTCAAACATTCCCAAGGCATGGGACAGGTCCCCTTCAGTCTCTAAACTAGGGCCCCTAGCACTAGTGTCAGGGCACTCAGGATCACTGTCCTCCCTAACCCTCTGACAATGGGTCGCACCTCCCTCTTTGGAGTAACCCTCTGTAGCTCTGTGGTTAACTGCTACTGGGGAAATTTCTACCCCTTTTCATTAGTATCTCCATCTGGAGACACAGACTGGGGAACCAGCCTCACAGTGGTTTCCACAATGGCTTCTGTGGGGTTCAGGGAAACACAATTTTCCCTGGCCGCTTGGCTATGGGTAACTGCACACACCATCCCCTGTTGGAGATTGTTGCCAAGGATGATGTCCACTACTAACGTTTTGGCTACAGCCACCTGCTGCACAGTTCCCCCTGTTTCACCCCAGTCTAGGAGAACACTGGTGAGTGGCAATGTTTTCTCCTCACCAGTAAAGTCCTGTACAGTGACGTATTTACTTGGTATAAGCTGACCAGGCTCTACTAGATCCCCTTTTACCAATGTCAGGGATGCCCCTGTGTCCCTCAACCCTTGCGTCTATACACCATTCACCATGACTTGGTGCATGTGTTCCCTCATGTTCACAGGCATGCTTCCAGGGACCCACAAACAACCCACTTCCTTCCTAGCACCACCCTGCATTTTGCACATTCTTTTGGGACACTGTCTGGCAATATGCCCAGTTTCTTTACACAACCAGCATTCATTTCTTTTCACAGAGAAATCTTTTCTCTGAAACCTGGGGCTAACTAGTTTCAGTGGAGGCAGTGAGGGTTTTAGCTGCCCTGAAGGTGCGCTTTTCCCTTTCTGTGCTGCTATGCCCACCCCATTCACTCTCAGAGCAGGTCTGCTCTTGCCATAGCGGTCTGAGAGTTCAGCTGCCTCTTGCACAGTTTTGGGATCTTGGTCCTCCAGCCAGGTTTTCAGCTCTGCTAGGCATGCCCAGAAAAACCATTCGAACAGAATCACATTTTCAATTTTATCTACAGAGTTTGCTTCAATTCCTTCCCACCATCGTTTTAAAAACTGACATTGCTTCATGGCTAGCTCCTCGTAGCTCATGTCAGGGCTTCTCCTGAGCTTACGGAATTTAGCTCTGTATGATTCAGCAGTTAATTCAAATTTCTTTAACAGTGCAGCTTTAAGTTTGCTATAATCATTACTGTCCTCATTGTCCATTTGACCCAATGCATCCCAAGCTTTCCCGGTGAGTAGCGGGAATTGCTGGAAGCTCCAGAACTCCCTTGAAATTTTAGCCTGAATACAAACATTTTCAAAAGAATTTAAAAAGGCATCCATATCCACCCCCTCTTTAAATTCGGCTATCAATTTGGAATTCAATTTGTAACCCAGTCCTGTAGTCCCAGTTAAACCAAATCCACTTACCTGCTCTGGTGCTGGTGGTTGGAGTCGTAGCTTCTCCAGTTCATGTTGTCTCTGGTGCTCACGCTCCTCATGGTCTGCCTCTTGCTGTTCATGGTCCCTCTTCTCCTCTGCAGCTCGCTATTCTCACTCCCTCTTCTGCTCTGCAGCTCTCTGTTCTCACTTCTCTTCTCTCTGGAACTCCAGCTCCATTCTACACAACTCAGTCTGCAGCCTGAGTACTTCTGGTTCCAGAATGCTGGTGACATTCCTGTGCTGCTTTGGCCTTTTGCTGGCACTGGCTCTGCTACCCTTCTCATCAGATCTGGACACTGCACTGGCCGCTAGCCCTTCCACACTCAAGGTTCAGTCTCTTACAGTCACTGTCTGTGACTCGATGCTCTGGGTATCTGCTACCATCAAGGCATCCACGAGGTTCTGTTTGGTGGCTTTCACCTCGTACGGGACTCCTCTGTCCCTGCACAACTGCTTTAAGTAGTCTACAGTGTGCCCACTGTAGTTGGAAGCCATCTTCTTCCTTAACTACGGCTACTCTAACTTGTACTTTGGAGGAAAAAAATAAAACAGGTAGGAACTTGACTGTAAAGCAAGTGATATAGTTCTGTTTCCTTTTAAAATATAAATAACTGCCCTTTCTTGGCAAGTGAGCTGTACAGCATCAAGCTGAAACACTGAACAATAAAAGCTTGTAATGCCAAAATTATCTGCACCGCTGCCAACCAATCTGTCACAACCCCACTCAGCAGGTCAGGCCCTCTGCTCCCACAGTGCCAACCTCCAAATGCAGTATTGTGAACAGGAACAGAACAGGGTAACCCTCCTGTCTGTTTTGTGGGTCTGAATCACCTTTTGTCTCAAGTTCTGGAGGGATTCAAACTGTGAACCTTTTGCTAGCGTACCCAATGTACAGGCTCAGATAATTCTGCTCTTCAGGGAATGCCAGATAACTTTCGCCTACGGGCACCTAACCAGGTGTACAGTATGAACCCTTAAAAACTCTATGAAAGACCTCAGATAAACTCTTACCTTTTCTCAGTTTGGTATTACCATTAAGCTATGCACAGTGTCAACTTTAACCATATATGCTTCACTTGTCAAAGAAAAATTTTGAAGGCACACCAAGCAGTCTCTTTAAAATAGAGGTTTACTCTAAAATAGATAAAAATGTAAAATGTAAATACAGAACAATATATCACAATGCATATGATCACTTAAAAGAACAAAAAGTGCAAATTCCTACCACCAGACAATTAGACTTGTCTATCTAATGCATATCTTCTATCAGTGCTTGAAGTAGATGTTGTTGCTTCCGAGAGTCCATACAAGAATGTCACTAAATGGAGTATAGAATACAGTTTAAATCTGTCTTTGCCAATCTCTTCCATGAGGTCACCTAGCTCCTCCCTGTCAGAATATAAAAAATATACAAAACAGGATGTCTTATCAAGAGGTATTAAATTCTGTGACTTCAGCAAAACTCATTTTCCAAATGACTTCTTTGATCTATGAGCAGTTTCCTCTCTCAAAGACATCAAAGGACTTTTTATGACTCTCTCTGCCAGATCTCACTGAGGTGTAATATGCTTTGTGACACAAGATGCAATTAACTGACCTTCCTGAGGACATCATAGAATGGATATTTTAGTTCCTATCTTCAAAGCAAACTGGGAAGTTAATCACCTTACAGATATCTGCTATTTAACATATATCCTGTCCTTTGAAGTGATACCTGGGGGGGGGGTCATCCCAGGAGCACAGGATTTCTCATGACAATCACGCTACATTTTTTTGTATTACAAAAATCATAGAGTAATCAGAACCAGCTGTCCAAGTGTCACAAGCAGCATTATTCAGTGTCAGTGGCTCAGCAGGTAGCACACTCACCTCTGAGACCGGGAGATCAGTGGGCTGTGGGTTCTATCCCCACACCAGGCAGTTGGGTTAATATCCCAATACTGACACTATAGTGCAGCATGAGAGGGGTGCTGCACTCTTGAGGTGCCGTCTTTAGGATGAGACGTTAAACCGAGGTCCCATCTACCTGTTCTGGTGGTAGTTCAGGTGGATGTTAAAGATCCCATGGCACTTCTTGAAAAGAGCAGGGGAATTTCCCTGGTGCAATGGCCAAATTTCCTGTAGTCATGAAAAATACCACCAACAGCTTAATCTGGTTCAAGGCCAGTTGGCATTCATCTGTATCCCCTTCCCCCAGGTCGTGCCTGAAAATAGGCAGGATTTGTCTAGTGCACTTACCCGGTCAATAAAAACTAAATAAATAAATTTGATAAAAAGCCCGCTTAACAGTTTGTGCACAGTCCTGCAACTTAACTTTCTCTTGCAACAGTTTCCGTAGTACATAATATTCAGCTGAGTGTGCACTGTCCATGTTATGCTACATTGGTACTGCTATACATATGCCAAGTAATTCATGGGGTACTATTATATTGCACAGGGTGGGCCAGTCTTGTACCAGACATTGTGTTGGACTACACCTACGGTAACCTGTCCTTCCCTACAGTTGCACTAGTATGCCTCTTGTACCCGTTGTATAAGACCTGCTGCTCCATACATCCTAATGTATACTTTGAGGTCTATAGGACCTGTAACTGGCATGTATGGGTATGTTGTACAGGGGTGGGGAGGATGTCAGGAAATGGGCACTGCATAGGCCAGCATACACTGTGCCAGGCCAAACCTACAACAGTGGGATGTATCATTCCTGCTGTATGTGGGCCATGGGATGCCTGTGTGTGTGGTGCTACAGCTGTTCACAGTAGTATGATGTGGCCCTGCTTGGTCCTGTCCATCCACAACATGCATATGTGGCAGCTGGTGTACAATATTGGCATATGGGCATGTTTACTGTTTAGTGTGTATGACACTGTGTAATGTGTCCCACTGCATGATACTGATCACATCTCCCTTGTCCTCCTCCATGGAACTCGGCAGACAGGAGGGCCAGGCCAAGGCCTGGTTACTGCAAAGGCACAGACAGGTCCAGCCCTAGGAATCACCAGGCCATGATTGGGTCAAGCAGAGCAGTTCTCCAGACAAGCATTCACATAAGTACCCTGCATTGTGTGTTTCATACTCAAGGTTGCATGTCTACATTATGCCACATGCTTCTGCTGTTGGAGACAGATGCCCATGTGTGACATGCTGTTCTGCACTCATGCATGCTATGCATTTGTGGTTGGAGATACTCACCTTGGTCTAGGTAAACTGCCCCAACACTGACACTGTGGTGTGTCATGGTCTGTGCAGTCTACTGTCGTGCACCTTCTTGTGGCAGACATGCTGCACCATGCAGTGGTGTGTCCCCTGTATCATTGATCCACTGCATGAGGAAGTTATTGACAATGCTCACAACCATACCTCTCCACATTTTGCCACTGAAATGAGGGGCATGGACACTCAAAATGGGGGAAAATGTGAGAAACTGTCTCTCATAATGAGAGACACATTTCCAAACATGGAGATACAAGGAAGCAATATAGTGCAGTGGTTTAAGGCTCTGAACTGCAAACCTGGAGACCTGGGTTTAAATCCCACAGCCTCCACTTGCATACCATGTGACCCTGAGGAAGTCTCTTAACTTCCTTGTGCTCCTAGGTCGCACCTGTAAACAAGCTTTCAGCTCCTGGTTTAAAAAAAAAAAAGCACGGTCAGTACACTGTGGAAACATAGAAAACATTGAAGTTGATGGCAGATAAGGACCACAAGGCCCAGCCATTCAACCCATTTTTTCTACCTTATGTATTTGCTATAGGCCTGTAATCTGTCAATTGCCCATCCATTCATACTCATCTGTATTGCTCCCTTATGCCCAACCCATGCCTGTTTGAAGCCCTGCACTGTATTCACATCCACCACTTCCTGAGGTAGGCCGTTCCATGCATCCATCACACTTTCTGTGAAAAAGAACTTCCTCACATTACCCCTTAATTGGCCTCCCTCTAATCTCGTGCTGTGTCCTCTTGTCTTGGTATTTTTCTTATATCGAAATATGTTAGACTCTTTCACCTTGTTAATGCCCTTAAGCTGTTTGAATGTTTTGATGATATCACCTCTCTTTCCCTCTTTTGCTCTAGGGTATACATATTGAGCTCCATTAATCTGTCCTCATATGTTTTATGATGCAGTCCCTGCAAAATTTTGGTTGCCCTTCTCTGGACTGCCTCCATTTTGTTAATGATCTTGTGCAGGTGTGGACTTCAGTACTGCACACAGTACTCCAGATGGGGCCTAATCATTGTGTCTTGTAAGAGGGATTATTACCTCCCCCTTACAACTTGCAATACCCCTACTAATACACCTCAGCATCCCTCTAGCCTTACCTACTGCTTTAGTGGTCTGCTTGGATGATTTCAGGTCATCTGTGATGATGATGCCCAAGTCTCTCTTCCCTTGTGATTGCCAGCAACTCCCCTCCCAACCTATAGGTGGCTTCAGGGTTTCTCTTCCCTATGTGCATGATCTTGCACTTCTTTGCATTAAACCCCAGTTGCCACTCTTCTGACTATTTTGTCAGTTTATCCAGATCTCGTCTCATTTTTCCCATGCCATCTGTATCATCTGCTCTGTTACAGATCTTGGTGTCATCTGCAAACAGACAAACCTTACCATCCAGTCCATCTGCAATGTCGCTGCTGAAGATATTGAAGAGGACTGGGCCCAGGACTGATCCCTGAGGTACCTCACTTGTGACTTGCATCTCTTCTGACTGTATACCATTTACCACCACTCTGTTTTCTGCCCGCCAACCAGTTTGCCACCCAGTTGACCAATTTCTGATCCACCCCGAGCCTACCCAGCTTATTAATCAATCTTCTATGTTGGGGCGTGACTTGGACCCAGATGATTTGGCTGCTTAATTTTTTTGCTCTGTTCACCCCTAATGCTCCATTGACTGAAATCAGCACTGATGCCAGACTGAACTGCATTTCTTTCAATTCAGAATCCCTCCCCCACTCCCTGCCACTACTATCCTGCCATTTTGTCACCAGGTGACCTGTTTTTCTCAGTTGACTGAGTTGACATGCTGTGCTAGCCATGTGGCTGCACTAGGCCATAAAAGCCCCCTGGTGTAGAGTTAACTCCCTCACCGAGTCGTGAAATGGAGACCCCTGCGCCCATGGTGAAGTTGTCAGGTCGTGATCTCGGGTTGTGCTACCATATTTTCCCACTCATTTGGAAGTGGTTACCTGTTCTAGACAGCCCACCAGTTGGGATGGAATGAGTCAAGTAATGGCAGCCTCCACTGACATCGGTAACAGGCCATACAGTACCCAGGGCCTTCCCGAGCAGACGCAGGTGGAGGACACCCTCACTAATATTACACAAATGTTGGAGGCTCTACTTGCCAGGTTAGATGGAATTGGGGCAGCTCTGGCAGGGAATGTAGCTGGTGTGAGATTGCTGGAGGACAAACAGAATGTCCTGGAGCAAAGAACCTAGGATCTGGAAAGGCAGCATATTCTGGCATGGCAAAGACTGAGGGAACACAAAGCAAAACTTACCAGACTCTGGGAGAGGGCTGAGGAGCAAGAAAACAGGAGGAGAAGAAGGAACAATATTAGGATTCTGGGGGTCCCAGAGGGTGTTGAGGGCCCCAACATGGAGAGGTTCACTAGTAAGCTCCTGCAGCAACTTCTGGGAGACAGGTGGAAGGAACTCATCGAGGTGGATAGAGCCCACAGGATAACTGGCAAAGTGGAGGGTTCTTCTGCCCCACGAAGTATCATAGCCTACATACTGCACTACTCAGTCAAAGAAAGAATTATGAGAGCTGTGAGGGATCTTGGAGATCTTACTTGGAAGGGGGCCTCCATCTCTCTCTATATCAGGACTTCTCACAGGAGGTTGCAGCTAGTTGAAGGGCATTTGGCCCTATCAAGAAAATCCTGCAGACCAACTCTTTTCATTATCGGTTTAAACGACTTACCACCCTGCACATCTTGAAAGGCAACAAAGCTTTCCTAACGGAGTGTCCTAGGGATGCTGAAGTGTAGCTCCACAATCACTGGCCAGGCCTTCTCCCCAAGACTATATCTCCCAGATGCCTCTAGGTCTCTGGGTAGCAGGACAACAAACAGGCTGAAAGAAATGAGAAATGGTTCCTGGAGGACTCCAATCACAAACGGACTGGTCCTGCTGCCAATGAATCCCCCAACCCCCTCCTCCTCCTGAGTATGGAAGGCACACAGATTCTGATGGTAGGTTTGCTGACAAGTAATCCCTGATACAGCAGGAGGCACCCCAAAAACTGGATCAAGGGAAATACCCTCTTTCTGTGTGCCACCGCCATCATTCCAGAAGCCCCCGCCCTGCAGCTACTGGCACATCTGCATCCTCTTCCCCTGCGAAATTTCCCAGAGTTGAGACCTTATCTCCAGATAGGCTCCTGAATTGTGACCAGCATGAAAAGGAACAGAGTGAGCCCATGGACTCTGCCACCCCGATAGACTGGGCAGATGCAATAGAAGAAGCAGAGGAAGAGTGGGTGGCAATTGCAGAAGTACTCAGACCTGGTGCTAAGTCATTCACTGAAGTACTGGCCACCCCACAGCAGACACGCAGGGGCGAGGAGACCCGAATGAGCTTCCATGCCTCACCAGGAAGGAATGGCAGTCTTTCAGGACTGCCTTCTGATAGATAAGGCTTTCTTTACTTGCTTCATTATTCCCTGCTGTATGAATAGATAGGCAGCCTGGTGTGAGTGTCATGCTGGGCAGTTGGTGGTGCCTTTTGCACCAAGGGATTAGCCCAGCTGCTACACCCAATGACCAGCTAGCTCCTACTGACCCATGGGTCCCAATCTCCTCACTGCTACTGATGGGACGGGGCAGTTTCCCCCCCTCACCCTCACCCCCCTTCCCTCACAACTGCCTGCCCATCTTGTTGGATAGAACTATCAGGGGAGCTCTTGGGCGTCATGTTTTTTTTTTTTTTGTAGGACTTTTGTTGCCACCGACTCGCTTTTACTGACAGGCACTGTTACTTGCCTAGATGCTTTTCTGGAAAGAAAGTGGCAAGGATTTCCCCCCCTCCCCCTTCCCATATTTTCCCCTTTCTCCCTTTTCCCCTATCTCAGCTGTTTTTTATTCTATTAACTCATTGATGGCCCCCTGCTGGCTGAGATATCCTGGCCCCAGGAGTTAACGTCCTTGTGCATTGTGAGGACAGGTGGGGACAGGTCGTGGCTAACTCGTCTAGACCTTCCCCTCCCATTCTTGGTGCCTGAATCAGTGTGGCTAGGAGACCCATTTGGGCCTTCCCTCACATGTTTACTTTAGCACCATTAGCTTGGTTACTTCTTCTTACTACTTAGTACCATAGTTATAACTACAGGTTGTACACTGTTGTTGTTCTTATTGTATTTTAGTGCATAGTTTTTGTTTTTTTACTGCATAGCTAAATTGTGGGGTTTTTTTGACTAGGTTCCATTTTGGAGTGGTAACATCTGTTGTGGCTCTCCTTGGCCAGTGCTCCATTCTTTTCTCCTTTTCTCTGTCCTTTTTAGACCTCACTTACCCCTTTTTACACTAGTAACCTTTTCTGTTTTTTGCTTTTCCCTTCCCCACCTCCTTTTTGTTAGACAATTATGGCTGGCAAGTTTCCTGCAGCGTAGGGTTGGAAGTGTGTCTCCTGGAATGTAAAAGGACTTAATCACCCCGCAAAGCTTACTAAGGTGCTACAATTCCTGAGCTCTCTAGGCACTGATGTGGCCTTATTACAGGAGACACACCTCACCACCAGGGCTGTTTCATGGCTCAAATAACTGTGGGTTGGGTCAGTGATAGCCAGCTGTGCCTCGAGCAAATCCAGGGGGGTGGCTATCCTGCTGCTCAAGGCATCCCACTGGGTGGTGGAAGATACTTAAACAGACTCCCAGGGAAGGTGGGTAATGGCTAGACTCTCCTATCCCAGAGTGAGGGTACTCATAGTCAACGTATATGGCCACAATAGATTAGTGACTCGGGAATTTTTTCCAGATGTCAGCCAGGCTCTTTCTAGTCTAGCAGATGGTTTTGCAGACATCTCAATACTCGTGGGGAGTGATTTCAACTTAGTCTTGGATATTTTTCTCGACAAATCTCTCTCCACCCCGCAGTCCCACCCTAAAGACCTGGCTGGGCTCACTGACTTGATGTCAGAGTGGGGTATGTGTGACCTCTGGTGGAGGGACAACCCACAGGGGCGGGACTACTCTTTTTTCTTGCCGGTCCACAATACCCATAGTAGGCTGGATTTTTGGCTGGCGAATCAAGCAGCCACGCCTGGAGTCACAGAGGTCAAAATAGGGAACATTATTATTATCTGACCATGCCCCAGTATCTCTCTTATTCTGCCCACCTGGTCAAGGGGCTCACTTCACAAGATGGAGGTGCAGCCCCTTGCTGCTGCAGGATAGAGTTCTAGGCCTTCATAAAGGACAAAACCCACACCTATTTCTCATTGAACACCTCTGATGAAGTTTCTGCCTCCATAATTTGGGAGGCCTTTAAGGCGGTCATTAGGGGCAGGATAATCTCCTATTCAGCAGCAAAGAACAATGCCTGGGCAGCTGAGGTCCACCAGTTGCAGACAGAACTCACCTCCCTGGAATCATAATTCAAAGCATCGGCATCGCAGATGGCTATTGTCTCCCTTCTCTCCACTATTGTGGGCCTGAAATATCGCATTAACAGCCTCCTGAATAAGAAAGCAAAATGGCAGCTTCTCCTCCAAGCACAAATCATGGGGGGTGGGGGCGATAAAAGCGGCAGGCTACTAGCTTTCCACTTATGTAAGCAGCAAGCTGCTTCCAGAATGCACTCCCTTAGAAATAAACAGGGGAAGGTTGTCTCTGCTCCTAAGGAGATCAACGAGAGAATGTGCCTCTCTTATCAGGCCCTGTATCAAACTCACTCTGAGCTTACACCTGAGGAGATCTCTAGGAAGCTCTCAGAATTTTGTCATGGGGTTCACCTTCCCAAGCTTCCACAGGTGGATTGCACCAGCCTAGACACTCCCATTGACATACAAGAACTTCAGACTGCCCTTTTCCCAGTGGCAAAGGGGAAAGCCCCTGGGCCCGATGGAATGACCGTGGAGCTTTATCAACTCCTCAAGTTCAAAATCACTTCCCCTCTCCTGCAGGCCCTTCAAGAGGCTCACCGCAAAGGTTCACTCCCCCCAACCATGTGAGAAGAACTCATCACCTGACTTCCTAAGAACTCTTCTGATGCCCTGGATTGCTTCAACTTCTAGCCCATTTCGCTGCTTTTTGTGGATACCAAGCTAGTGGTTAAAGTGCTGGAGAATAAGTTGCTTCACATCCTTCCCATTTTGATTCATCATTTGCAGTCTGGTTTCTCAAAGGACAAGTATGGTGCGGACAACCTGGGTCTGCTCCTTAATCTGAAGTGACTGGCTCTTCAATCTCCCACCCCCATGGCCATACTTGCAATTGATTTTTTGAAGGCTTTTAATTACCTAGAGTGGGACTATCCACAGTGTTCTCTGGTTCTACGGTTTTGATACCCACTTTTTTTCCTGGATAACCACCCTCTACCACCTGCCCACAGCAAAAATCCTCACTAATCAGGATATTTCCTCTCCCTTCTCTCTACAGAGGAGCACCAGACAAGGCTGCCCGCTATCCCCTCTCCTGTTTCTTGTAGCCTTAGACCTCTTGATTAGGTGTCTTCTGTACACCCCCTGGATCACAGGGATCCCTGTCAATGGCCATGACTTCCTAGTAAATGCATATGCAGATGATATGCTCCCTACACTATCTAATCCGGATCTCTCTCTGCTGCCGGTGTTACAGCACTTTGCCCTTCTCTCTGGGTTACTTATCAAAAAAAGAAAATGATACTTTCCCTGCTCAATCCCAGATGTGGTAGGAGTTGCTTGGCAGGCACAGACATCGCCTGGGCCCCACAGGCTTTCTCTTATCTAGGTATTTTCATCTTCGCAGCTTGGCGTGATCTGGAAAAGACAAATTCCCCCCCCCCTCCTTTCTGCCCTCACAGCCGAGGTCCAGCGGTGTCACAGGCTATAGTTGTCTTTGAAAGGCAAAATTGAGGCCTATGCTCATGTTTCTACTCCCTAGAGTCTCTTATATCCTGTCCAATCTCCCGATCCCTCTGTCCTCTACCCTGTTCTCCTCTCTGGGCAAATTAATTTCCTCATTCTTGTAAGAAAGGAAAGCAGCCCGCTTGGGTTGCTCCAGTTTGAGGTCTCACTGGTCCAGAGGTGGACTGGGGCTTTCCTGGTTTACCAGCTACCAACTGGCTTAGCACATGGCACAGGATATTGCCTGGTCCTCCCCAACCCCTTCTTTTCCCCCACAGTGGGTTACCCTAGAGTCCGTCCTTATCCCATGTAACTCCCTCTTTTCCTTGTTATCAGGAAGGAAGGCCTCCATGAACCAGATTAGATTAGATTTAGGGAGGCAGTATAGCGCAGTGGTTTAAAGCTCTGAGCTGAAAATCAGGAGACCTGGGTTTGAATCCCACAGCCCCCACTTGCATATACTGTGGGACCAGGAGCAAGTCACTTAAGTTCCCTGTGCTCCCAGGTTGCACAGGTAAAAAAGCTCTCAGTTTAGTGTGTCTCACCTGGTTAAACAATTGGAGGAAAAAAAAAAGATTACCCAGTTATGGCTGAAACCTGCAGAGCCTGGCGGTGGGCCATGTTACTCACGGGTACCCCCACTTCAGCTAGTCCTCCCCCGATACTGTATGCCTCCCTCTGGGGCAATAGCCTGATTCTGTTGGATAACCAACTTCTCTCCTGGCCCGGTGGCTAACAAAAGGGATTAAAACTGCTGGCGATTTTCTCCTCCCGGACACCACAACCTTGATGTCCTTTGAGCAGTTAAAAGACCATTATGGTCTAGAAGCTCAGGACTTCTGGAGATTTCTCCAAATTAGGATTGGGGTCCACCCCCTCCGGTTCCGGTGTGTAGATGAAGGGAAGTGGAGTTGCCTTGCTAAACTCCACAAGCCCAATCAGAGACAGGGTCTTTCGGGGACCATTTATAAAGTCCTGAGGGATTCAAAACCAGACACCACCTAAAATGCAGGCTGGCTTGGGAGGCCGAGTGCCAATGTTCTATCCCTCCTGGGCATTGCTCTGCCCACCTGAGGACAATGCACTGGGCTTATGTCGACTCCAACAGCCAACTGATACAGCTGAAGATTCTTCTCCACTGGTACAGGACTCCAGCCCTACTTTCCCAGCTTAAGCTGCTCAACCATGATAGATGCTGGCAGTGCCAAGAATTCCCAGCTCATTCACTTCACGTGTTATGGACCTGCCATACCCTTAAGAAGTTCTGGCTGGCCGTACTGGATGATTGCTCCAAAATTGTAGGCAAAAGAATTTCATTCTCGCATGCCTCTCTTCTCCTGGGAGACATCTCTTCCCTCGACCCTCTGGCCACACGGCACAAAACATGGGTCTTCGCTGCCCTTCCTGAAGCAAAAAGGGCTATCCTGACAAAACGGAGGCAGCCCACCCCTCCCCTCCATTCTTTCCTGGCATGCAGCCCTGGCCAGGCTAGCCATATTTGAGCACCTTACTGCCACAGGATGAGGACAACTCTCCAAGTACTACAAGAAATTGTATTCATACCTCCACTCTCATATCTGCACTATTCCATGCCCCCCACCAGGGAATCCACCACTGGTCTAGGCCCCCCTCCACTCCCTTGTTCTTTTCTCCCCTCCTGTATCCTCACAAGGTACCACTGCTTTTATCAGCCTGGCACCTGTTTTCCTTGCCTCCCCTCACTGCTTTGTGTTGTGTGTCATACTCTCCCTTCCCCCACCGATGATAAACGCATAGGAGTTATATATGGTGCACTGATGGCCACAGAAAGGCTCCACCCCCTGTAATATTTTTGCTGATTCTTACTTACACTTTTCAGATTGACTATAGCAAGTCATAGCAGTTGATAGGCGGCCTTTAGTTGGACTTTACTAATAAATGCATGGCCGCTCCTGTTTGTGCTGTCATGGTATAGTTATGTAGACTGTGTTACGTTCTGCAGTTTGTCATTTCTTCGCTGATACCATCCTTGTGCTGTGCTTTGTGGTTGTGTTTGGAAACACCTCTACAACTTGAAAACTCAAAATCTTAAATGATAAAAAAAATCAATCTTCTATGTTTAACAGTATCAAAAGCTTTGCTGAAGTCAAGGTAGGTGATATCAACTGCACCCCCTTGGTCCACCACTCTGGTTACCCATTCAAAGAAATCTATGAGATTAATTTGACAGGACCTTCCTGTTGTAAACCCATGATGTCTTGGATCCTGTGCTCCTATGGATTCCAGTTGTTGCACTATCCTTTCCTTAAGGAGTGCCTCCATAATCTTGCCCACTACTGAGGTATGACTTCCAGTTCTCCCACTACATATACACTTGCACTAGCGAGCGGACCCAAGAATAGAGAAGTTGTGTAATTTATCGCCTCGACTGGAGGCAGAGCACTATCATTTGCTTTATTTTGAGTTTGTTTTATTTGCCAAAACAATGTTGCCTTGCACATTTGGGGACTGGGGTTTCTTCCCTATCTCCTATAGCTTGTTGTTCTCTTGTGTTGCTTTATGGGATACTGGAGGTCTGTAGTTGGGTACTGAACTCAGACTCTCAGTATATGCCCAAAGGATGCTACTTCATTTAACTACAGCTATTATATCAGCTACTAATAACTGCAAATAGTGGATTCAGCCTTTTTAATGCTAAAAAAGCACTTTTGTACTCAAAATCGTAGCACGAAACCAGAAATATGCAAGTCCCTTCACTTCCGGTTCTCCCACTACATATACACTCAGCACTAACGAGGTGGCGAAGCGGCGTGGGGCTGCGTGCGGAGATGCGCTCAGAGACACGTATGTCCAGCATGTGTCTACCATGTCCACCGGGGGTACCAGGACTGGGACATCAGAGGTTAACAAACAAACAAGAACTTTACTGCTGGGTCCCTAATTGAATAAACGGTAAGGACCACCTTTTAAATTCAGAAACGAAACAGGCCAATAATCGCTGTACTTCCTGTGAAATGTATGCCATTGGGAAACAAGCACCCAATTTCATATGTTCAAAATGCCAACTCATTACAACATTGCAGGAAGACATAAAACGTCTTACTGCCAGAACTCCTAATAATACTGAAATAGAAGCACTGGAGGACTACATTGATCAAATGTCCATTTTATTAGACATTGATGCATCAGTTGTTTCATCTGAGAAACCATCTCGGGGACACAATTTAGTTCCCCCAACCCGCTGTGTTTCTCCCAGTAGGGACACCCTTATTAGTTCTACTCCTGCTATCATTAGATCTGAACCCACTATTCAGGATAAAATATTTTCCATCTGTGAAGAGGTGGCACGAATTTCAACTACTTCAGGGATTGATGGGTGTACCACTACCAACAATTCTACATTACCCCCGGGGATAGATGAGTGTACTACCATCAATATCCATACATTACCTCTGCACAATTCTTATCACCCCCTAACTTACTTAAATAATGATGAACCTTGTTCACCTGACATTCCTGTCTCACATGTTCCCAAATTAAGAATCAAACTACGGGAAAAAGACAACAAATGTTTCCCTATTTCTGTGCCCACTGAACCTTTAAATGAACCTTTACAATCAAAACATGTTGCAACCCCTATTGTTCAGCATGACAATTAGTCTATACTTGTACCACAGAACAGACAGATATTTGTTCTGGGTGATTCTCTAATTAAATTTACTGATCGTATTATATGTAACCCCGATAAAACTAACAGAACTTGTTCCAGTTATCGGAGGGCAAAGGTTTCTGACCTAACATTAATGGCTAAAACTATCTTATCTCAGGGAGGGATTAACCCTCTTGTGGTTATTCATTGTGGGACCAACGATATTAACAGAACACCTATTGATCAGTTGAAGCAGGATTATGTGGCACTTTACAACATACTAGAGGACAGAGGTTGCAGTATCTGTTTCTCGGAGATTCTTCCTGTTCCGAGAGCCACTCATTTCATGTCCAAAAAAAATAAAAGCCATAAATGAATGGCTTCGTAAATTCTGCCTTAGACAGGATATCCCGTGTCTAACACATTGGGAAGAATTCAATGATTATCCATCCCTCTTTTGCTGGGATGGCTTACATCTCAGCAGAAGAGGAAAGACATTACTGGGATGTAAAATTTGTTCCTTTATTCATAACCATTTAAACCAATAGTTGTGTGGGAGACTGGATTCATTCGTTAGTCTCTTATTACTTCCAGATCCCCACAGCAGAAAAAACAGCTTAACATTCTTTCTCTTAATGCTCGTACATTAAATTCTTCTAAGATGGCAGAACTTGAAGCCAAAATCCTACTACATGATCTCGGACTTATACTGTATCTATATTTGAGACATGGGGAAATCTGGATAAATCTTGGTCAATGGTAATACCAGGGTTTACACTCTATACTAAAAACAGAACAAGTACCAAGAAGGGTGGTGGGGTCCGTCTTTATGTCAGGAATGACATTTTATCCTATGAAATCAGTTCTGACCCCAACCTAGAAAGCTTACGGGTTGCCCTTCAATTTTACGGACAACCCAAACTAATAGTGGGCACCTGTTATAGACCCCCATCAGTTGATCTGGCATATACCCAGTCTCTAACAAATGAAATAAAATTACTAGCTAAAAATGATATGGTTATCATCCTGGGTGATTTCAACCTGCCCTCCATTAACTGGGAATGTTTATATGGTAGCTCCTAACATGATAAGCTTTTTTTATCATCTATAATTGATCTAGTTCTGACCCAAATAGTAAAGGAACCAACTCGAGTGAACAACACTTTGGACCTTCTCATTACCAACATTGAAAATAAAATAACAAATTTCAATATTTCTGATCCTTTAGGTAATAGTGATCACTTATCTTTATATTTCACTATTTCATATGATTCCGAACCAATAAACAACCAAACCAAGATTAAGTTGTATAAGAAGGCTGACTTCTTAACTGTTAATGAAAAATTAAAACATTTTGACTGGGCAAACATTCTCCTTAATCTTAATACCATAGACGCTAGGTCTTTATTCAAAACTACAATTCTAGAGCTAGAACATCTTTATGTCCCTGAAAAAAAAATATAATAATAAAGGGAAAGTACCATTATGGTTTAATAATACAATAAAAAAACAAATTGCCACTAAGCAGAAATCATTTAACATTTTAAAAACTTGTCCCATAGATGTTAGACCAGGGGCACTCTCTAACTACAGACAATCCATCAGAACTTTAAAGAAACTTATAATACTAGCTAAATGAAATTTAGAGTTTAAAATTGTTCATATGAAGAACTCTCATAAACTATTACACTCTTACCTTAATGGTAAAAAGGGAACACTGGAGCTGTTGGACCATTGCTTATTAATAACGCATCATTGGTCTCTGATAGTGAGACAGCCTCCGCTTTTAATGACTACTTTTGTTCTGTTTTTGCTCCAATTGATGGATGGCAACAATGTCACCGCACTTCCCCCCTCATGAGGGGCTAATTATTTCCCTACAAGAAACTGAGAAAGTACTTAAAACCATAAAAAAATCTTCCAGCCCAGGACCAGACAACATTAACCCAAATTTACTGATAGGTATTCTGGATAACATTATACTGCCACTAACACTAATCTTTAATAAATCTTTACAGGAATCTACTGTACCACCTGACTGACTCATTGCCATTGTCACTCCTATTTTTAAACAAGGGCTGTGTTCCAGACTTGAGAATTACAGGCCCATTAGTCTTACCTCCATCCCTTGTAAGATGATGGAAAAAATTCTGAAAACTGTCATCAAACGTGAAATAGTCTCTTTAAACATTACAGATTACTCCCAGCATGGATTCAAACAAGGGTACTCCTGTACAACCAATTTATTGACCTTTTATGAACATGTCAGCAGGTTCTTAGATGGCAACATCCCTGTCGACATCATCCTACTGGATTTCAGTGAAGCCTTTGATAAGGTATCACATGCAACTCTAGTGGACAAACTTATTATTTTAGGCTTTTCTCCACACATTACTAAATGGGTTCACTGTTGGCTTACCGGTAGGTCCCAGAAGGTCAGGGTAAATGGAGTTCTCTCTGCATTAAGGGAGGTGACTAGTGTGGTTCCCCAAGGCTCGGTTTTGGGCCCAACATTGTTTAACATTTTCATTAGTGATATGAAAATTAATTCCAGCAACATTTTCACAAAGTTTGCTGACAATACCAAATTGGGGGGAAGAGTTGATAATCCTGTAAACATGAACTCTCTTATACAAGATCTTGGACATACTGAACGTTGGGCAATTAAAAACAGTATGTTTTTTAATATTAACAAATGCTCAGTTATTCATCTGAGAAAAAATAACCCCACCCAGACCTATACACTTAACGGTGTTAATATTAAAACATCTTCCTTGGAAAGGGATCTGGGCATCATGGTAAATCATAATCTTTCATCAGTTGACCATTGTAATAAAATTGCTGACATAGCTAATGCTTTAATCAGATGGATCAACCACACATTCACATCTAAAACTGAACAATGTATAATAACTTTATACAAATCCTATATTCGGCCTTATATAGACTATGGGTCACCCTTTTGGAGCCCTTATCTGGTTCATGACATAAGGAGGATTGAACAAATACAACACAGAGTTACAAAAATGATTCCTTATATGTCACAACAAGACTATGACGCTAGACTTAATCTTACTGGTCTTTATTCCCTGAAGATGAGAAGAACTAGAGGAGACCTTCTACAACTTTTTAAAATCATTCAATCTTCGCCTTTAATGTCCCAGTGTGGTATCTCATATGATACAAGGAAAACTCCCCCTAGACTACACAATAAACAGCTTTACATTAAAAGGGCTAGCACCAACAAAAGATTACATTTTTTCTCCATTAGAGCACCTAGGCTGTGGAACAAATTGCCCCAAGAACTTGTTGATTGTTCTAATATAGGGACCTTTAAATCCAATTTGGACAAATGGCTTCTTAATAAATACCACTGAGGGTTTATTATCCCACTGTGTAGGGGACAATCTCGATGGGCAATTGCCTTCTTTTGCCCTAAACACCAAGTAAACAAAACAAACCAAGTCTGTAGTTCCCTGCCTCCTCCCTGCTACCACTCTTGTGGAGTGGGATCACATGAGCCCTTCTCCAATCTTCTGGGACCTCTCCTGTGCTCAGAGACTCATTAAGCAGTTCTGATAATGGCTCTGCTAGTTCCAACCTTAGCTCATTTAGTACCCTGAGATGTATGCCATCAAGTCCCATTGCCTTGTCCACCCTGAGCTTAGTGAGCTCTTGTAGGACCCTTTCTTTTGTGAAGGGACTACTGCACACCTCCCTCCACCCTGTGTCCATGGTGCTGCACTGTGGGCCCTGCCCTACCTTCTCCTCGGTAAATACTGAGCAGAAGTATCTATTTAGGATAGATGCTTTTCCTTGGTCCTCCTCCACAGACTCCCCCTTATCCCCTTTGATCTCAGCAACACCCCCTCTGGATTTTCTCCTTTCACTAATGTTTGTATAGAAAGTCTTGTCCCCTTGTTCTACTGTTCATGCAAGTGTTTCCTCGGTTTTGGCCTTTGCCTACCTTACTGCCTTCCCTGCTTCCCTTAGGGAAGTTTGGTATGCCTCCCTATCTTCGTCCCACTGTGTTCCCTTATGTTTCCTGAAGGCCAGCCTTTTGGCTCTGATCTTTTCTGCTACTGTTTTTGAGAACTGAAGTGGTTTCCTCCTTTTGCTCTTGCTTTTCTCTTTAACACAATGGGATGTTGCTTCAAGTATTGGATCCTTAATGCTTGCCCACTTTGCCTGTACCCCCTCACCTGTATTTCTTTTTGTCAGGGCTAGCTTAACTCTTTTGGCCATCTTATCAAAGTCAGGTCCTCTGAAGTCCCATATTTTTGCCTTGGAATGGGATGATTACATTCTAGTGGCCAAATTGAACTATACCATGTGATGGTCACTGACCCTCAGATGACCTTCTACCTGGAGATCTGTGATCCTTTCCCCATTAGTCAATACTAGATCTAGGATAGCCCTGTCACTTGTGGGTTGTTGTACCAGTTGTTTGAGGCCCTCCTCCTGTGTGGAATCCACTATGTGTCTAGTTCTGGCAGATGTTCTTGCTGGTATTGACCAATCTGTATCTAGCATGTTGAAGTCTCCCATTATCAGAACCTCCCCCTTAGCTGTCATGTTTTGTATATCTTCTAACAGTAATGTGTCTATGTCCTCCCCCTGGTCTGGAGGCCTGTAGACAACCCCAGTTCATATGGTTGTCCCATTTCATGTTTCCAAGGTGACCTGCAGTTCTTCTGGCACCTTATGTGTATTCTGAATTTCTGTAGCTTTGATATTTTCATTGACATAAAAGGCCACTCCCCCTATCCTTTTTGTACCTCGGCCTCTTCTGAACAGTACATAGCCGGGTACTGAAGTCTCCTAAGTGTGGTTACTGGTGAACCAGGTCTCGTTAATGGCTACTATGTCCAGTTTAGCCTCTGTCATTGCTGCCTGCAGGTCTGGGATCTTGTTTCCCAAACTGTGGGCATTTGTGTACATAATTTTCCATTGGCCAGATTTCAGTGTGTTAGCTGTTGGGCGAGGTCCGGCATTTCCCCTGCATGTCGTATGTGGAGCCAGACCTTTTTCCTTACCTGATGATGCAAATTAACTATAAACACGCTGAACTCCTGTTTGATTACTAGCTGAGGGGGGGAGGGGGCATTTTTCCCTCTCGATGTATTGGGTGCTGCACCCCTCTCCCCATTTGCTAGTTTAAATATTCTGCAAAGATGTCTGAATTCAGCCCCGATGCACTAACTTCCTCCTTAGTCAGATGCAGTCCATAGAATTTAAAGAACTTTTGCTCCCAAAACTGTTTCCAGTTACCTACAAATTTGTGTCCTTTTTCATGGCACCAGCCCTTAAGCCACAGGTTTATTATTTTTTCTTTTATGTTTATTTATTTTTTACCTTTGTTTTACCAGTTCCCCTGTCTCCCCTTCTCTGACCTTCTGTTCATCTGCCCCCCTTTCCCAGACTGGCAGGATCTCAGAGAAGGAGATGCCAGATGAAATGGATGACAGTTTGTCTCCCAGCGTGATCAGGTGTTCCTTGATTTCCACAACTGACCGGCTGGTGAGATCATTAGTCCCTATGTGTACCAGGACATCAATGTTTTCTCCTGCTCCCCAAATGATTTTAGCAATGTGGTCAGTGTCTCTCCATGCTTATATACCTGGGAGACATCTGACCATTCTCCCAGGCTGGAGATAGGTATCAACTCCCCGAATCATGGAGTCGCCTATGATTAGAAGTGTTTTGGGTTTCCTTTTTTTGTTTTGGTCCCTGTTTTGGGTGAGTTTTGTTGTGCTAGCTCCTATGCTGCAGTGTCCTGCTCTGCAGTGTCCCTTACCCCCTTTGTTTGATTTCAGAGATAGAGGCAGATACCTGTTTGTAGTTTTTATATGGTTTGTGGAGGTGATATGTTGGAGAGCACCGAGTGATGAGGCACCCGATTTGCACCTCCCAACCACCTGCCAACCTCGTGGACCAGCTACTCTCTGCAGTCAAGGTGCTTCAGTTGGATATTGGGGAAATGGAGGACAGTTCTTATAATATATTTCCTCCTGAATATGCGATTTGAGGCGCACAGTCTCTGCCCATGCTGCCTGGAGCTGAACCCTTAGATCTCCAATGGTCCAACATGTAGGACAGCATCCTAAATCCTGTATAACTGCCCTTTTGAAAAGTGTCCTGCACTACCTGCAGTAAATATACATTCTAAATAAGGTGCCTTTATTTGTACAAAGTTTATTTTTTATTTTTCTTAGAATACTATTAATTTCTGCTTTAAAGTCTGGATTTACAGCACATTCTCCATGTGTGCAGCACCCTTTCCATGAGGGACGAATGAGGGATACGGCAATTTTAAGAGGTAAAATGAGGGACACTTGACAGGTATGCACACAGCTCCAGTTGTTACACCTGTCATTGTTGGTTGGGTCTGTTGTGCCACATACTCAGTGTGACACTTGGACAGCTGGTTCTGATTACTCTATGATTTTTGTAATATAAAAATGTATTGTGGTTGGGATGACACCCCCCCTCCCCAGGTATCACTTAAACTGACAGGGTATATGTTAAACAGCAGATCTCTGTAATGTGACTAACTTACAAAGACTCGCATTTTATGGTCTTGTTGTTGAGCTGTGCTTCTTTGAAGTCAAAGGAAACTAAAATATCCATTTTATGGTATCTTCAGAGGAAGCACAGTTAATTGCACCTGGTGTTACAAAGCATATTACACCTCAGTGAAATCTGGACAGTCATAAAAAGTTATTTGATGTCTTTGTGAAGCAGGAAACTGCTCATGGAAGGAAGAAGATACTGGAAAATCACAGACTTCATTAAGAAGTCATTTGGAAAATGAGTTTTGCTGATATCACCTTATTTAATTTACCTCCTGCTTGATAAGACATCCTGGTTGTATAACTTTTAATAAACAGAGGAGGAGTTGGGTGACATCATGGAGAAGGCAGGTTCAAGACAGTTTTTTTTTAATTAAGCTGTGACTGACCTTTTAGAGACATTCCTGTTTGAACCCTCTGAGCTACAACATCTATCAGCACTGTAAGAAGATAAGAATACATTAGATAGACAAGTCTAAGTGTATGGTTGGTAGGAGTTTGCACTTTAAACTTTGTTCTTTTAAATGATTGTATGTTTTGTGATATATTGTTCTGTATTTACATTTTTCATTTTTAGCTATTTTAAAGTAAACCTCTATTTTAAAGAGACTGCTTGATGTGCCTTCAAAATTCTTTCTTTAACAAGTGAAGCATATATGGTCAGAGTTGACACTGTGCATAGCTTACTGGTAATACCAAACTGGGAAAAAGGTAAGAGTTTATCTGAGGTCTTTCATAGAGTGTTTAAGGGTTCATTTTGTACACCTGGTTAGGTGCCCATAATTGAAAGATATCTGGCATCCCTCGAAGAGCAGAATTATCTAAGCCTGTACATTGAATACACTGGCAAGAGGTTCACAGTGTGAATCCTTCCAGAACTTGAGACCAAAGGTTGATTCAAACCCACAAAACAGACAGGAGGGTTACCCTGTTTCTGTTACCTGTTCATAACACTGCGTTAAGAGGTTGGCACTGTGGGAGCAGAGGGCCTGACCTGATGAGTGGGTTTGTGACACTCAGGACTATGTATGCGTATATGTCATCCAGAGGTATGCATGGACCAATGTAGAACCAGCACACCACTGTGTCATGCCATGTGCATCATACAACACCCATGGTAGTCTACCTAAAGTGGTTCCATCTCCACTGCCATATACACTGGATGACATGCCCCTGCAATTCAACACAGTTGGGCATATGAGCCATGGGTTCAGCATCAGGGTGGCATTGACTGTTCTTTATCATATGTGACCAACATTGTGATGCATGGGCTGTAATGTCTGACCAACACAGTGATGACTAGTCTGTGATTATTCCACTGTACAGGGGTTGGGCCATGCACACATTCAGAATCAGCTGTATCCTTGCAGGGCCCACTTATCTGCACTGGCTTTGTATGGGTGGGAACCCTGTACCTAGGGTGTGGCTGGCTGCTGCTGGGACAGAGGGTTTTCTAGGTAGCTCTACTTGCTACACTGCCACTGTCTGCTAACCATGGTACAGTGTGCAATGCACATATCCATGTATAGCACTGCACACTGTGCTACATGACAGTCCCATCCATGTATAACTGTGTTGTGTGAGCCATATTTGTGCCTGGACCTGCCCCTGCAGCTGACCAGGGTGGCTCAAGGGTATCTGTTATCCATCACACCTCTGTTGCCCAGTGTGCTGGATGGCTTGTCTGTAGGGCACTGGGTGTATGTGCGCAACTCCAAACCACTTGTCCCATCAAACTATTAGTCTATGGCTTGACACTGTTACTTGTGCTGTTTTCCCACATCTGGCATGGCTGCCATTGGTGTGTGTCCCTTGCATACATACATAGATACATAGACAGTGTCGGCAGATAAGGGCCTATGGCCCACCCAGTCTGCCCATTTGAGCTTGTAAGTTCAGTTTGTTTTCCTAGAAGTCTGTTGCACCTTACCCCTGACCTCCAGAATTCCTTTATGTCTATCCCATGCATTCTTAAATCCTGTGATTGTTTCAGCCCCCACCACTTCCTCTGGCAGGGTGTTCCCTTGTCCACCACCCGTTCTGTGAAGAAATTCTTTCTCATGTTTCATCTGAATCGTCCTCCCTCCAACTTCATCCCATGCCCTCTAGTCCTGGAACATCTTTTCACTTAAAAATAGTGTTTTCCTGCACCCTGTTCCTCCTGTAAGATACTTGTATGACTCTATCATATCCTCTCTCCTCTCTCTCTCCTCCAGGAGTACATGTTCAGTTCCTTCAACCTGTCTTCATAGGACTTGTGATGCAATCCATGCACCATCTTTGTTGCCCTCCTCTGAACCTTCTCTACCCTGTCTATGTCCTTACGTAGGTATGGTCTCCAGAACTGTACACTGTACTCCAGGTGGGGCCTCACTAGTGTCTTGTATAGTGGAATTATGACCTCCCTTTTCCTGCTGGTAATGCCCCTTGTCTTGTATAAATGCAGCCCTGAATGTAGCACTGAGGACAGCGCATAACACAAGTGGCAACAGTGGATGTGTGCCTTTTATTTACTGATCAATGCTGATAGGTGGTTGCCTGTGAAGTTTTGTCCCTTCCCCCCTTGTGTGGTTGCCCATGTTCTTTTTTTCTCCCTAGTTGTTGTTGCTGTAGTAGAAGTTATTATTGTTATTGCTACTGCATCTGTTTGTTCAGCCTTTTGCCATTTTTTACACTGAAGTTTAGTTTGATACCTCTGCTGCTGTGCTGAGTATCTTTCACTGTATTGTCTTGGTCATCCTCCATTGCAGCAAAATACACTCATTGTATGTGCAGTCTTTTACTGTTCAGATCCACAATGCTGTCCCTGGCATGTCATGCAAATTCTATTATGGCTGATTGACTCCCTTCCTCCATCCATCATGTGTGGCATGTGTCTGCAAATAGAATATGGTGTGGTTGTACTTCTGTTATTCACATTATGCCACATTGTGTTCCTTGTCCTGTGTGCACAGCTGGCTGAGTTTGGTGTGTTTCCTTTCCACAAGTGCCCAGAGAGATGCAGGCTCTCACAGGGGTCAAATGGATGCTGCCCAAACCAAGGGACTGGACAACCTCCTGCAACGGCAAGTCTAGCTGTAACAGATGATAGTGCAACATTTCAGGGAGTGCATATGCACTATCCAGGAGTGCAGTAGTGCTGTATGTGAACTGTGGTACCAGCCAGCAACACCAAGACCTGCAACCCCTTGATGGGGCACTGGACATTTTCTTGAAGTTTTTTTTTTACGGGATAGTGCCTTTTATTTACTGATCAATACTGATAGGTGGTTGCCTGTGAAGTTTTGTCCCTTCCCCCCATGTGTGGTTGCCCATGTTCTTTTTTTCTCCCTAGTTGTTGTTGCTGTAGTAGTAGTTATTATTGTTATTGCTACTGCATCTGTTTGTTCAGCCTTTTGCCATTTTTTACACTGAAGTTTAGTTTGATACCTTTGCTGCTGTGCTGAGTATCTTTCACTGGGGCCCATCTCACATCCACTGTTGCCACTTGTGTTATGCGCTGTCCTCAGCGCTACATTCAGGGCTGCATTTATACAGCACATAGGCAGCCTTATATTTGTAGGTTATAGCACCAGCAGAATGCCTTTGAATATACCTCAGTAAAAGACATGTGCAAGTGCAGCACAATTACAGCACTAGTGAGCTTTTCTGCCAGGCCCTGTATATTCATATGGGCTAATTTAAGGCCTTATGAGAAACTTAACACAGGTTGACAGCATATGAAGGAGGGAAAAGCAGTAGCCCAGTGGTATGCTCAATGTCCCAAGATTGTAAAATATTCTTTAAGGAGGAAAGAGAGTTGTGTGACCAGCAGGGGACATGTGGAGGCAGAAAGTTAGCCTTACACCACCAACAGGAGAGCTGGCAGTGTAGCCTAGAGGTTAGAGTAATGAATTGTGAATAAGTCTGGTACAACCAGCAGACCAGAGTTTAATTCCTACAACCTCCACTTGCATAATGTGTGACCCTAAGCAAGTCACTTAAAGGGGAACTGTCAGCATTCTCCGGGCAAAAACACAGGACCTATAAGTCCTGATTATGTAAAACGCACTAGCTATAATGTTTTTAATTCACTAACAGAGCTGCAGTTTGTATTTAATCTGGTTGATCCAGTGACCCTCTACCCCCGTTACTGTGCTAGAGTCCCCCACTGCAAGCCCCGTGATGGCATGACTGATGGGCTAAGCCATGAGGGACTCCTCTATACTAGCACAGCTGTCAAAAAAAATACTAAAGGATATTGTTTGCGCATGTTTGTGCTTGTAACTCTGGTACTGAGTGGCTGAGGAAAACGCTGTTCTCAGCCAATTCCTCAGCCAATTGGTACCATATTTATAAATATAAGCTGAATATCTTTTAGTATTTTTTGATAATGTACTGGTATATAGGAGTCCCCCTTTGGTTTAACCAATCAGTCACATTATCAAAGGGCTGGCCGGGGGGGACTCTGGGACAGTAATGGCGGGTGAAGGGTCACAAGATCAATCAGGTACAATACAAATTGAAGCTCTTTTAATGAATTAAAAACATTACAGCTAGTGTGTTTTACCTAATTGGGATATATAGATCCCATGTTTTTGCCTGGGGAATGCTGACAGTTCCTTTTTAACCTCCCCAGTGCTCCCAGGTCACCCCTGAAAACAGACCTTTGGCATAGTGGGCCTTACCTGGTTACCAAAGAATTAAAAAAATACTGTGTTAAATAGAGAAATATTTTTTTCTCAACAAGTAGACCTGTGGTGTCAGGTATTATGCAGGTCACTATTATTATTGGGCTGACAGTATAGCTTAGAAGTTAGAGCAATGAGCTGTGAATGAGCTTAGCACATCCAGCATTGTAACATAGACACTGTCAGCAGAAAAAGACCATTGGTCCATCCAGTCTGCCCTCTTTCACCCTATCCTACCCCATGACCTATTGTCTAGATGCAGCAGACCTGAGTTTGATTCTCACAAACTCCACTTGCATACTGTGTGAACCAAAACACAGAAACATAGAAGTTGACAGCAGATACAGACCATGCGGCCCACCTGGTCTGCCCATTTTGCCTATCTATTTCAAAAACCAAGGACCGTAGTTGATCCATGGCTTACCCTTTCTTCCCTATCACCAGGGTACCCTTATGTCTGTCCTATGCTCTCTTGAATTCCATAGCCGTTTTGGCCCCCACTACCTCTGTCGGGAGGCTGTTCCAAGTATCCACTACTCTTTCTGTGAAAAACAAGTCACTTAGCCTCCCTGTGGTCCCAGGATGCATCTGGCAATGAGCTTTGGCTCATTGTACATCTTCTGACATGAAAATTGTAAAGTAACAGAAAAAACAATGAAATCACGTACCTGCAAACTGAGGAATCCAGTTTAGGATCATGGCACCTCATCCGTGGAGGTGGTGCTGATAAAGGGATTGTGCATCACAAGAATAAGGCACCAATAGGGGATACACCAAAAATAACTACAGTAGGGATGGAGCACATGTTGAGTGCTGGGGAGTCATACAATGTAACTGTGTAAGACTGAGCATTTAACAGCTAATCATAGCAACTATAACTGGGAACTCAGTTACAGCAATCATACAATTTGATAAATTAACTAACATCACCACAGCAGGCCCCACACCCCTAGTTTCATAAGGGGAAGAGGGGAATAGCACAATAATTTTACCAGAGTCAAACTGTCAGTCCTTGCACCCAAGTCATAAGGCAGAGGGCGGGAGTAGAACAGTAGTTCTGGATGAATCAATTTACAAGCCTCCGTACCCATTAGGTCATAAGGGGATGTGGGTAAATGTCAATTGGATACTAGAATCAATTAGCCAGTCCTTCTTTCACCCCTCAGGTCATAAAGAGTGAAGGTGGGACAGGAATAGCACGGTCGTTTTACTAGCATCAGTTTGACTGTCCTGAACCCCTTGGAACATTTGGAGTGAGGGCAGAAATTCGTAACAACAGTGAAAAAATAAAATACTAATGGTAGCATAATACAGGATAACACAATAACCAGCCCCATACCTCCTGGGTTAAAGTAGCACAGTCCCAGTACCATTACCTAATACCCATGAAGCATCATGAGGTTGATGTTATGCAAGGCATTGAGACAGGAGGTGGATGCAGAGATTGAGGAAAGACTTACAGCTTCAAACTGGGGGCAGCAACTCCTGCTGACAGATGCTCCAAGCTGTCCCCACCGCAAGTGTAAGGCCTTTATACTCCTGAAATTGTGCTCCAGTCAACTATGCAGAAGACCAATTTATGGAAACCCTAATAGAGATAGAGGAGGAAGATTCTTACCTTGGCTGCATTGAGTGAGCAGGTTGTGTGGCTAGTCTTGAATGTGCGAAAAAAGGGCCACAAATCACAGGTCTGGGTGAAGGATTTGTATGCTTTTATTTAAAGTATGTACCCTTACATACCTGCTGTTCTTTCCTGGTGTTTGTGGTGGTGGTGGTGGGGGGGTAATGGCTATACTGAGCACAACTGGCTCCTTCTAATGGTATAACAGAATCTGTCCTGGCATTGTGGGGGCTGAAGGCTATCACCTCACTCCACCTGCTAACACATGTTGTGAAAACCTGAAACATTTACAACTGACATATCTCTCAACCTCTCATCAATGCAATTTGGGACACTGACACTCACAATGTGGGAAAATGTGGGACACTGTCTCTCAACATGTGGAGCACTTAAGCTTGGAAATGCAAGATAGAAGCACTGTGGAAATTGGTGTCTTGACTTTTGCAAGTTTTCTTATGATTTTTGTAATATAGTGTGTTATGAATTTATGCTTTAAGGTCTGTGTTTACAGTACTTTTTCTGTGTGGGTAGCATCTTTTCCATGTGAGACGAATGTAGGATAGAGCAATTCTCAGGGGTAAAATGAGTGACGTCCCTGGTAATGTGGGATAGTTGAGGTGTATGCTGACCGAGCCCAAATGGCTCACTCAGCATCATATCATTCAGCCTCTCAGCAGTACAGTGCACAGCAAGGGCCTTCAAAATGAGGAACAACTTGCCCGAATGTGTAGTACTTTGATTTTAAAGAACAAAAGAGTTGAACAGTGGACCCATATGTTTAGTGCTGTAAAATGTTTCTATCAAATTAGTTTAATTTTGTAATAGTTTGTGTGTCCAGAAACAGCTCTAACATTATGAGGAGCATCAGTAAATCACTGTAGAGCAAGGGGAAATTTGAATGTAAAATTCATAGCATTATGTGAAACCGTAGCAATTTAGAGGTACTATGGGCTGGATTCACAAAGGTCCACCTCAAGCTGCTGCAATAGCAGCTTGTGGTGACCATCCCTGTGACCTAGCCCGTACACCTGATTCAGTATCAGAGTGGGTCCAGGGGTCTGCGTCCTGTGACTTGCAGTAGCTGCGAAAGGTAGGGCGCAGCTCCTGGGAATGCCACAGGTCACAGGACAGGGTAGGCAGCAGATGCACCAGTCGAAGGCTGCCATGGCTCCCCCATGCCCACCTCTGAGGCACTGTAAGGAGTGGGCTCCAGCCCCAAGCCCCCTTACCATGCCCCCCCAGATCAAGCACCCTTACCTGCCCTGGTGGCCCAGTGGTCCCCCACCCCCCCAACACACACACACACCTGGCGGGTGAGTTGGTGACTGGCCCTAGTGGTGAGGGAGGGCAGTGCCAGTTGCTGGTGGGGTATTGGGGTGTGTGGGGGGGCTCACACTGTGGGGTGGGGGGCCACACTACTACCAGGGGGTATGGGGATTTCGTGGGGGATTGTGCTCCAGGGCATGTGGGGGGGCCCTCAACATGTGTGTGTTTGTGGGGTTCTGGGCATTGCGGGTGTTTCACACACCCATCCTGGCACAGTGCATGCCATGCCTGGGGGGGCTGTAACCCACAGGGGATGTGGAGCTGGGGCACAGTGGCAACCTCCAGTGAACAGCAAAGACCACTTACACCACCTTTTTGTTGGTGTAACTGGTATTTGACAGATGTTCACTGGTGGTTGTCTCTGAATTCCATTTGTGGACATAGCAGCCACCCTACCTGAATAGGGTACAAATGCTGCCATAAACCCCCTTACGCCATGTTGCAAGGGGGTTTATGGTGCATAGGTGCAGTTTGATGCAGGCAGCCTGCAGCATGCCACAGGCTGCCTATGTGAATCCCACTGGGATGCAACTCAGTAAGCAAGTGCTACTTGTACCATTTTGTTCCGACTCAAGTTGCCTTGCGTTCTGATTTGCCTTTTGTGAATCCGGCCCTGTATGTTCAGCATGTTCAATGTGGACCACTCTGCCAAACAGTCCAAAGGAAAGCAGATTTCAGAAAATGTCCAGTGAAAGGGGACCCAGGAAAAACTAGTAGGACAGCAGATAATGTACTTGAGAACAGAGTGTCACTTCCAAGATTGTGCTAATTGGTGTCCCAGGAAGGTTCTTTGTCCTTAAAGTGCAAACAATCTTTGACATTTCCAGCACCATGCACTTCAGTATATTCTGTGTTAATGACTCTTGGTGCTGGTGGTGCTAATGGTTTTGCTTTCCATTTTGCTGAATGATAGCTTTCCTTAGTTTAAGGAATGCAGAAACATAGAATTTGATGACATAGAAGGACTGCTTGCCCCACCTAGTCTGCCCATTTTCCCTACCTGTTTCACATAGTGTAGATCCTAAATGATCTGCAGCTTACCCTTTCTTTCCTATTGCTAGAGTTCTTTTATGTCTGTCCCATGCATTTTTGAATTCCCCTACCATTTTTGCCCCTACGACCTTTGCCAGGAGGCTGTTCCATGGATCAACCACCCTTTCCATGAAAAAATACTTCCTCACATTACCCCAAGTCTATTCCCCTCTATTTTCATATCATGGCCCTTTGTTCTTGAACATCTTTTTTTTTTTAAAGATGTTCTCCACTTTTACCTTATTTATACCCTTGAGGTATTTGAAAGTCTCTATCATATCATCCTCTCTCCTTTCCTCCAGGGAATACATATTGATATCCTTCAGTCTACCCTCATATGACTTTTGGTGCAGCCCCTGCACCATTTTTGTTGCCCTTCTAGGCACCGCTTCTGCTCTGTCTATGTCATTCCAGAGTTTTGACCTCCAGAACTGGACACTGTTCTCTAGATGAGGTATCACCAATGTCCTATACAGTGGCATAACCATCTCCTTCCTTCTGGTTGAGATACTTCTCCCTGTGCACCCCAGCATTCTACTGGCTCTCCTCATTGCCTTCTCACATTGTTTGGTTACCGTTAGGTCATCAGATATGATTACTCCCAAGCCTGTTTCCTGTTTGGTGGCCATCAGCACCTCTCGCCCATCATGTACTCCTCTCCTGCATTTTTAAGCCCCAAGTGCACGATCTTGCATTCCTTTGCATTAGAAGACTTCAAAAAAGTTGATTTTAAATGAAATTGCTGTTCCCTGGTGTCACATGATAGGCCTATATCCATTTATGTGGGTTCATATTGTATATGCTGTAATGTACTTTAGAATTAAGACATTGTCTCTTTAAAAGGCTTTTAGGAATGAACTTACAAAAACAGCCTTAATTGTTCTAATGACTAGGGTGAATCTGGTACGTATCCAGCTAAGGGAGACAGTTTTATGGGCCCAGGAAATCATAACTCTTGGAGAAAACTTGGTATCTAGCTTTCCATGACAGGAAGAGGTCCGGGGGATGACCTAGGGGTCAAGGGTTAAGTCAAATGCATGGACCAGATGTCACTGGGGTTGACATGAAACTTAACATGGAACCACAGTGACACCTATGGGGAAAGGAAAATTGTTGCACCCTGTCACACTGTGGGTGTGGCTTGAAGATGACCAGCCTGTATGTATAAGACACACATTTTGAACTCAGAGCAGTTGATAAACGGTTTAGCTGGGGGTCAGATCATCTGTCCAACTGGCATATACTTGAAGACCAGAAGTATATGTGTATGCCTAGAAAAATCTCTAAAACCAGACCTGAGGGTGTGGAAAGTTTGACTTGTCATACTGAACAGAAAATTCTGATTTTAAATCAGAATTTTGGAAACCAAGACTTCACACCATGGAAAGCACCTGAAGACTTTTTTTAAAGGGATATTAAGAGGAACTGACTGGGAATAAACACTTGCTACAGAACTGTTGCTTAAGGACTCATCTCTACAAGGACTTTTAAAATCTTGTCTGGATTCTAACATCAGAACAAGGTATAGTTTCAGAATAACAGTATCTAGTGTTTTCTTTAGACCATCCAGTTTTACTTTTGTTATTGTCTGCATTTCAAAGTTCTTCCAAACTGTAGACTTTTCTGTATTGCTTTTATTTTAAGCAAACTTTTATGTTATTCTTATCAACTCTGCCTGAGGATCTGATTGTGTGATTTAACATTTTAACAGAAGGGTTTTGAAAAGACTGTGTGCCTTGACAGATAGTACCGCTCAGCTATTGTACAAAACTACTGAGGCAAGACGTAGCCAGTGGCTGTGGTGGGATTCAAATACTGAAAGTAGTGCAGAGTCAAGTGAACTCAAAACTACAGTTTCCACCCTCTCACTGGGAAAAGGAAGGCTGGTGGTCTCCCAGAACCCTTATTCCTGTTCACAAGTTCTTAAAAAGGGGCTTCTCTCTGCAAACAGGAGGTCCTACTGGGCTGCCCGGGGTTTGGAGGCCAGGGGCATGTGACACCTGGTAGTGATATTTTGTAGAAATGCTGTCCAGGAGACTTTCACAGATAACATGTGCAAAAATGGTGTCGATGCTCTAAGCAGATAAACATAAAAATCCTCAAAAACGAATCTGCAGACACTAACAAACGCAGTTACCCACATGGGTCAAACATAGAAACAAAGAATGTGATGGCAAATAAGGGCAGCCAAGCCCACCTTGTCTACCCATTTATTTGTAGCAATCATTTCTTTTCTACAGATCTCACTTGATGTACAGTGTCATCGCATCACCTCTTTTCTCTACTTCTATAGTTCCCTTGTGCCTGTTCCAGTCATTTTTGAGCCCCACCACTGGTTTTGCCCCCATCACCTCCGATGGAGGGCTGTCCCAGGCATCCACCACTCAAGGAGGATTTGTCTTACATTTCAGGTTGAAAACATTTTAATTTAACAATCAACATTTCAACTATTAAATATTTTTTAAAGAATAGCTTAAGAACAAGAAGTGAGCATAGTTCGCATGAACATTTTCTTTACAGATTAATTGAAAAGAGGAACAAATGGTCAAACTGTCAATTGTAACTTTGCTTTCTAGTTTCAGTGTGCATGTGAGGTAATCCATTTTTTTATTAAATAGACTGACAAGCAGATAAAGAGAGACTGAAAGAAAGATACCCAACAGAATGCAATGAGTTAGCATGGTATTGTAGAGATGACTCAGTGCAGACATTATGATTCCATCTAAGTCAGCATGTATGTAAGAGACAGAACAGTGGGTACCTACAGCACACCACACCACCACCATGGGTCTAATCTCAAATGTTCATCTTGCATTTCAAACCACATAACATTACTATGTCAACTTGGTAACAAACAGAAAAATTGTATCCCTTCCCCACACAGACACACTCTGTTTCAGTTCCTTATTTATGCAAGTTGACAAACAGTTCTCACCAACCCCTGGACCACCACATCTGCCCTCAGATCACTGAAGCAGTTTTAAGCTACTTTTGAAGTTACCAGCAATGTACATTTTTTTTATCTAGAGCATACCACTTCTACAAAGTGTGAACAACAGCTCATATTAAAATGCATGAGTAAGCCTTGCACCTATCTTTGCTGTTCTTAGAAGTGACTCATTAAAAAGGAAGGCATTGTTAGAGACAAATGTCTCCATAGTCAAAAGGTTAGCATGGCACTAACCCAGTTACTGCCACATGTCTGTGCATGCTGGATGGCAGATAACCGAGCAGGTGAGGAGATGGCTGTACTTGTCATCGTTTGGTGAAAAACCAGTGACCAAGGTGGGAGAGGTGAGCAACGGGGTGTCCATAATGGGTGGGTAAGTGAGGAGTTATAACTTTTTGGAGGGGGCTGCTAGACTACCAGGGAAGGCTAGTTACAGAATTACAATGTAGGTGATCACAGAGAGGTGAGTCCACTGGACACCAGGGAATGGGGTTTACTTTTACTTCTAGGGCAATCAGGGAGAGGGGGAACAACTAGACACTAGGTAACTGAATTTATTTTTACTTCTGGGGCAATTAGGGGGAGAAGAGCTGCTTGCCACTATGGAGTGGAGTTCACTTTTACTTCTGAGGCAATCGGGGGGAGGGGGAATGGGGAACCACTAAGCATCAGAGAATGGAATTACTTTTTCTACTGAGGCGATCAGGGTGAGGGGGATCCACTAGACAGAAAATAATGGAAATCAACACTAAGGTGCTCTGCTCATGCAAATGAGCCCATAATGGGCATGGAACTAGCCCCTTAGCACCATGCATGTCCAATGGACTCGTTCACATGCTGGGGTTAAATATGGCCCACAGGAGCACTGGCACTATGCTATTTTGGACAGCACTCTCTCATGTGAGCTCCCCCTGAGCCATATTCAGCTTTTAGCCATGTCAGCACAGTGCATAGTCAGTTTGTGCTGGACTAGAATGGCCCCATATTCAGACAGCATGCTCCATGAGAGTGCACTATCAGTTTAAATATGGCTCAGAGCTGGCCATGTGCCATGCAGGGCTACTGGCTGTGTGGTGCTATAGGACAGCTCTGTATATGGGGCCCCATCTGCTCCATCACATTTCCTTTGACTTTTGTCATTGTATGTTCTACCAATCTCCACCAGATTTGAGTGGTGACACTCATAGGAACAAAAGAGTTAAGTGTTAGAATAGCATAATGATTACAAGCTCTGAGCTGTAAACCTGGAGAACTGGGTTTGAATTCAGCAGTCACCACTTGCGTACTGTGTAACCATGAGCAAGTCACTTAACTTCCCTGTGCTTCCAATATGCATCTGGAAACATGGGTGTAGGAAGACACACTCTATGTACTCCATGGTGTATATTTTTTTTTGGGGGGGCAACACCAAGGATCCACATTGAGAAACTGCTTAATGCAATGCAGCAAAAAGTCAGCCAATCTTTTTTTGTAATTTCATACTGAGAGCAACAACTAAAAAGTGTGCCACTGATGCCACACCTCATGTCATGCTGGTGACCCAGGTTTGGGAACAGACTCGGGTCACTTGGGGGTCAGCCAGAGAGAGGAAGGACTGAGTGTCCACTGACAGCTCTCCTTCCTCGGGGGAGAGGGGACAGTGCAGCGTGCTGTAGACTGTCACCCAGTGGTGTCATACCTCAGGAGGGATGTGAATAGGGTGGAGAGGATCAAGAAGAGGTCAATGATAATGGTGTGGGGGCTCAATCACTTGACATATGAGGAGAGGCTTAAGGACCCCAAAATGAACACCCTGGAGCAAATGAGGGGGTAGACATGATACATACCTTCAGGTATCAAATGGGTATTATCAGGGTGCCGGATAGCAGTATTTTTCAGAATAAAAGACGTTCAAAAATGAGGGGTCATGACATGAAGCTACAAGGAGTAGAGTCAAGGGAAACATTAGGAAATATTATTTTACAGAAAGGTTGGTGGATGGTTGGAATGCACTCCCTGAGCAGGTGGTGGGGGCCAAGTCTGGGATGGGATTCAAAACTGCATATGATAGGCACAAGGGAATTTTAGAGTTGGAGAAGTAAGTAAGTAAGTAAAAAGTAAGTAAAAACTTTATTTTTATATAGCAATTTCCATGTCATTTAGGTCTGATGACACCGTTTACAAGACAGTCCTGTTTTGCTAACAATGTTACCTATGCATAAAACATACATAATACATACATATATCAAACAAATGACATAATCCATTTGGTTATTATTAAAATACCTAATACATTTTTATACAACGGTTAATATTCTGTAATACCCTTTAATACACTGCTTTGTGTCATATATACAAAAGTCTATGATCAGTTGTGAATTACTAATCTTTAAGACCAGAAAAGGTTAGTCAGATTTTAATACTAATTGTAGCATGTACAAGAAAATGAGTTGGTAATTTCTATTTCTTGAGAAAAAAGGCTATAAACAGGAAACTCACAAGCAGAATATGGCATAATATTCCAATATTTTGCAGCCTGATAACACAGAGTTTGTACCCCATGTCTGTTTTTTTTTTTACCAGAGGAACAGGAATCTTATTTATTTGAGCTGTTCTTTTAGACCTCTGGTTATGTTTTCTCTCTCTATTAAACAACACAGTATTAATAGAGTGCTCTGTACAATGAACATGATATCAATATATCATTTTTTGCCATGTTACTGCGTGTTTTTTCCTCTAGGGGTAACCACAGCAATGAAACTAACAAAGCACAGTGGTCAGTTCTTATATTTATTTATTTAGTTTTTGTTGACCAGGTAAGTGCACTAGACAAATCCTGCCTATTTTCAGGCACGACCCGGGGGAGGGGGGATACAGATGAATGCCAATTGACCTTGAACCAGATTAAGCTGTTGGTGGTATTTTTACTGAATGAGGGAAATTTGGCCAGGACACCAGGGAAATTCCCTCACTCTTTTTGATAAGTGCCATGGGATCTTTAACATCCACCTGAACTACCACCAATCCAGGCAAATAGGACCTCGGTTTAACGTCTCATCTGAAAGACAGCACCTCAGAAGTGCAGCACCCCTCTCATGCTGAACTACAGTGTCAGTACTGGGATATTAACCCAAGTGCCAGATGTGGGAACTGAACCCACATCCCTCTGATCTCCCAGCCTCAGAGGCGAGTGTGCTACCTACTGAGCCACTGACACTGGATATTTTAATATTGCACTGCAATGCATATCTTGTAACTCTATAGTACACTTTGTTTAATTTTTCCAATAGTGTTTTATTTGCAGTGCTGTACAGGATTTCTCCGTAAGTCAACACTGGAATTATCAATTGTTCTGTGACCTACATCCTGCTATTTTTTTGTTAAACATTTTGTGGTACATTGCAGGGTCCCAGTCTCTTGTTTACCCTATCAACTAGTGTTTTTATGTGATCCCCAAATGCCGTATTTTTGTCAAACGTGACCCCCAAACTGTATTTTTAGCTGAAGATCTTTTTTTGTGTTTGGAATTGAAACACAGCAACTTCATTTTTTTAATGTTCATAATAAGTCTCAACCTGGTGAACCACTTCCTCAAGCTGTTAAACTCTGATTGCATTTTACGTTCCAGCTTATAAACATTATGTCCAGTTGTTACTAAAGCAGTATAATCTGCATACAGCCTCACCTGTGAACACTGTACTGCTTGGGGTAAACTGTTGTTGAATATCAAAAACAATAGTGGTCCCAGTATTTACCCCTGGGTACCCCTCTTGTGACGTCCCTTTCTGAAGAGCTACATCCCGAGATTGATACACTTTGTGTGAACTCTCCTAGGTAGGACCTCAACCAACCCCAGGGACCCTCTGTGATCCCCATCTCCTCAGCAGTTTCAATAAGAAGGAGTGGCCCACCAGGTTGAAAGTCTTAGACAAATCAACAATTATCACTACTATTTCCAAACCCAAATGCGATGCTGAGCAAAAAATTCCAACAAAGCTGAGGTTGTCAAATGACCTTTGTGGAAATCTGATTGAAATGGAGTAATCAACTTATGTTTATTTGTATATGAACATGTTTTTCTAGACACTTTGCTAAAATTGGTAACATGGTTTGGGCCTGTAATTATTTACCTCTGTAGTAGCCCCTCCTTTATGTATAGGTATTATTTTACTATTTTTCCATAATTTTGGAAAATAATTCTCCTGCAGGCTCTTATTAAAGATATAAGTAATAATCAGTGCTATATGATTTATTTATTTAAATGTTTTACCAGGAAGGCATACTGAGCAGAAACACTGCTCATTTCCAGATGTGTCCAGGGGTAGGGTAGAGTACAAGGAGAGTCTGAGTACAACATTAAAGGGGGACAGGATCAGATCTGCACAGTACAGTAGCTTCTTCTTGTTGTTTTTACATTGTTTCTTGTGGATTCTACTGTACTTGGTAGAAGGTTATTTATGTTCTTTCTTACTACTTCTAAGGGGCTAGCAGGGTATTGTTTGGGGCTGTTGGAATTTTGAAACCTGTTTTGGTAGCTGTAAATCGGTTCATTTGTTTGATGTTTCACTGTGTGGCAGGCTGCATTTGTAGATACCTATTTCTTCTGATTTAAAACATAATTGGTGTGATTTAACTTGGTCTGTTTCTTTGAATTGGAGACCTATATCTTCTAATTTCAAGCCTATGTTGATGTGTTGTTGGTGAAGCTGTTTGAATTGGAGTCCTGTTTCTTTGGGTAGCAAACCTATTTTGGAGGCTTTGAGTAGAATTGTGATTCATTGTTGCTGGCTTCACTAGCTGCAAAGTTTAGTGAAGAGTGGGGGAAGGGTGCTAATGGTCTGACCAGGGGCCTCAGCTACCTGATTGTTTCTGGAAGACTTGGGCTGGTCCCACCCACCCCTGGTGCATTATTTCCTTTATACCAGGGGTTCTGACATCACTTTCTCAAACGGGCAAAGGATATGCACCTGTCATAGCAGAAGCAGACATCCAGGAAAGGAACAGCAGCAAGTGAAGAGGTGACTACTATCTTAGTGGAAGGGAAGTAAATGAAAATCTAGGAGCTTTCATTGTTACTTCTTCGCATTGCTATTGCATTGGGGAAAGGAGGAGTAGGAGTTTGAAGAAGGTTGTGCAATAGCTAATTAAAGTCTCTTTTGAGTGTGGATACAAAGGATAGGAATATAAAAAGCAGTTGCTCAATCTATCTAAACGTGTACAACAAAGAAGGTAAGAGAAATAAAGAAAATAATGTTTTGCACTGATAGGGAGGAGGGGGAGACTTGGGGACTGTTTGGTATCCTGCATCTGGAAGGTGGGGGGTTGCTGGTGGGCAACGCGACAGCAATGGGTAAAGGGTGTTGAGCTGCAACAAGCGTGCACCAATCTTTCTAAAAATTGCCTGGGTGTGGGAGGATGTTTAGTGTGCAACCACAGAGAGAAACTTAGAAAGGAGATTGAGGGTCTGCAGGAGGAACTAAGACAGGCAAGGTAGATTGGGGGTGGGTTTAGCCCAATACTGGAGGGAGGAAGAAGGGGAGATGAGGGTTGGCGATTTAAGCCAACAGTGGTGAGGAGAGAGTCAGAAGAAAGGAAGCAGAGACAAAGGGTCCCAGGCCAGGAAGAATGATTGCTGGGGAAACCAGGTCAGGAGACAAAAGACAAATGGAAGGAGGAGATAGGGACTTGTGAGGAGAGGCGAAGAAGTGGCAAAAGTCATGGAGTGGAAAGGAGAGAACAGGTTACTATGCAGAGAGAGGGAGTGGGCATTTGTGAAAGGTCTTCAGAAAATAGTTTTGTACTACTAGAGAGGAAGAAGGTGGAGAAGGGAAATGATGAAATTAGAGGAGTAATTGATAAATACCTGGACCAAACTGGAGTGGGGGGAAGTTCTGCTGGAAGAATTGCAACGGGGCAAAAGGGGGAAATAATGTGCAGGAGGAAGAAGAGGAGCTGGAAATGAGAGAGGGAGATGAATGGAAGCAAGCAGGGAGTAAGAGGGGTGGAATCTTAGTGCTGGGGGACTCAATACTAAGAGGAGTCAGGTGGGGTAGCAAGGGGGAGAGGCATAGTCGCATTTGGGTGGAGGCCATGCCAAGAATGACAGTGGAAAGGGTGGGAAGATCTGTTCTGAAATATGCTAGAAGGGGTAGGGACAAGTCTCATTTAATTATATATCTTGGGACAAATGACCTGGCTGACAAGGCAGTAGATATAGTCCAGAGGAAGTTTGAGGAACTAGCACAATTATGTGAGGGGGGCAGGAAGATCAGTAACTTTTTCAGAGATACTTCCAGTGTCCAAGGCAAGCACAACAAGAAAGCTGAGAATAGAGGAATTTAACAGATGGCTAAGAACCTGATGTTGTGCTAAAGGGTATGGGCTGTTGGGGTGGGAGGAACCTGGGAGGACAGTAGTCTCTATGCCAAGTACAGACTACACTTGAGTGAGGGGGAAAGAAAGTGTTGAAACAGAGGATGGAGGAGTACACAGAAGAAGTTAGGAATTTAAACTAGGAGTGGGGGGTGGCAATTGGGCAAGAGATATGCAGAGACCACAGGTTGGGAAACCATATGAGCTTACCCCCCATAACAGTGACAAAGGACAAATGGCAAGTACTATTGGTGATGCTAGGAAAGGAGGGCAGGATGGGGGGAAGGGTGGAAGGTGGTTACCCTTAATGCTAGGAGTCTTGGAAGAAAAACTGCAGAGTTACAGGTGCTCATGGCAGAGGGAGAGGTGGACATTGCAGCCATCACAGAAACATGGGCCACCCAATACAGTGATTGGGACCTGTCTGTACCAGGGTACAGGTTATTTCATAGGGACAGGGTGATTGGGAAAGGAGGGGGTGTGGCACTATATGTGAAGGAAGAACTGAAGTGTGTAAGGGAAGAAAGAGGAGGAGGGCAGTACGGAATCACTTTGGATGCATATCCAGGATTCCAAGAATAGGATTCTTAGAATGGGAGTGGTGTACAGGCCACCATCTCAGATGGAGGAGTTAGACAGGGAACTAGTAGGACAGATCAGGAGGACCTGTGAGAAGGGTAGTGTGGTGATTGTGGGGGACTTCAACATGCCAGGAGTGGACTGGAGTACCCCAACAACCAGGAACAGAAGGGAACAGGAACTGCTGGATGCCTTCCAGGACAGCTTCCTGCTGCAGATGGTCAGTGAACCAACCAGGTTAGAGAATACCCTTGACCTTGTGCTGACAAATGGGGACTTTGTGAGAGAACTTACAGTGGAGGAACCGCTGTCAGGGAGTGACCAACACTCAGTATGGCTCACACTGGATATGGGCAAGGAAGGAGTGGAATCTGACACAAGAGTGCTGGACTTCAGGAGGGCCAACTTTGGGATGATGGGGGAAGTGGTGAAAGGGTACCTGGACAGAATTCAATCTAGTTTGGACACTAACCAGAGGTGGGAGCTCATAAAGCTGGTGATAGTGGAGGCAACCAAAACCTGCTGCAAGACCCAGAGCAAGAAGGCTAGGGCTAAGAAACCAAGCTGGTTGAGCAAGGAGGTCATGGAAAAGGTAAGGAGGAAAAGAGCTGCCTTTAGGAAGTACAAGAAAACAGGGAGGGGGGAGGACAGGGAGGAGTACTTGACAAAATTGAAGGAGGTGACAAGGGCAGTAAGGGGAGCCAAAGCATCTAAGGAACTCAGGCTGGCACAAGGCATTAAGAAGGGGGAGAAGGACTTCTTTAGGTACATCAGGAAAAAAAGGAGCTGTAAGGACCACATAGTAAGGATTAGGAAGGAGTGGGGTTGGGTGGAAGCAGGGTGTGATAAGGCAGAATCACTAAATGAGTACTTCTGCTCAGTATTTACTAAAGAGAAGAGGGGGGGTGACATCCAAGGGGAGAAATGGCAGAAACAGGGGGGAAGGGGTGACAGGTGGGGAAATCATGGAGGGCAGAGTTCGTGAGGATTTGAAGGCACTGAGGGTGGACAAGGTGCCAGGCCCAGATGGCATCCACCCCAGGGTACTGAAGGAGCTGGCAGAGGTCCTTGCAGGACCTTTGGCAGACCTGTTTAATGCCTCACTACATTCAGGGTGTGTACCTCAGGACAGGAGGATGGCTCATGTGGTGCCCCTCCACAAGAGTGGCCCCAAGGATGAACCGGGAAACTACAGACCAGTGAGCCTCACATCCATCATGGGTAAACTAATGGAGACTATCCTGAAGGAGAAGCTGGTGGCCCTCCTAGAGGCCAAAGGACTACAGGACAGCAGACAGCATGGCTTCATACATGGCAGATCCTGCCAAACCAACCTTGTGGAGTTCTATGACTGGATAACTAGGCAACTGGACAGGGGTCATGAAGTGGATGTCCTGTATCTGGACTTCAGTAAGGCATTCGACTCAGTGCCGCATGGAAGGCTGAGAAGTAAGCTAGTAGGCACAGGGGCGGGTCCAAAGCTGGTGAGATTGGGTAGGAACTGGCTTCAGGGAAGGCAACAGAGCGTGGTGGTGGGTGGGGAGCTCTCACGCCCAAGGGTAGTGACAAGCGGCGTTCCACAGGGCTCAGTGTTGGGACCAGTGTTGTTTAGGATATTCATTGCAGACATATCATGGGACATCAAGAGCAAGATCAGTCTGTTTGCTGATGATACCAAGGTAGGAGCGGTGGTGGATGACCTAGGGGGATGGCAGGGGTTGCAGGATGATCTGGCAAAGCTTGAAACCTGGTCAGACACCTGGCAACTGGGGTTTAATGCCAAAAAGTGCAAGGTGCTGCATTTTGGGATGAAGAACCCAAGGAGGAGTTACCAGCTGGGTGGAGTGCAGCTAGCCCAGACAGAGGAGGAGAAGGATCTGGGGATGCTCATTACAGGGTCAATGAACAACTCGGCACAATGTAGGAAGGCAGCTGCAAAGGCCAACAAAATGCTGGGTTGTATTGCAAGGGGTATATCCTCGAGGAGGGAGGATGTGATTCTGCCACTGTATAGGTCATTAGTTAGACCACACCTGGAGTACTGCATGCAGTACTGGTGCCCATATCTGAAGAGGGACATTAAGTTACTGAAGGGGGTGCAGTGCAGGGTGACAAACATGATCAAGGGGCTGGTGGACTTATCATACGAGAGGAGGTTGAGGGAGTTGAACATGTACTCACTGGAGGAGAGGAGGGACAGGGGGGACATGATTGAAACCTTTAAATACATGAATGGAATAAACAAGACAGGTACAGAGGGGCTGTTCAAAGTAAGGGGGGAGGGACACCAGGGGCCATGATATGAGACTGGAGGGAGGAAGGTTCAGGAAGGAGATGAGGAGACACTTTTTACAGAGAGGTGGTGGCTGGGTGGAATCGTTGACCTGCAGAAGTGGCATCCAGTAGAACAGTGGACTGCTTGGAAAGGGGATGGGACAGGACAAGGGGGAGGGTCAATGAAGGGGAAGGGTGGAAGGAAGGGGCAGCTGCAGAATAAGGGGTGCTAGCTGCACATTTGAGCAGACTTGATAGACCTATAGGCCTTTACCTGCTGGCAAATTTCGTACATTCATATGTTCGTAACAAGGTCCAGAAATACAGTGAGTACAATAATGGAGTACACAATGCAGTACAAAATACACTACAATATAGAACTACCAGATACAGTGTAACAAATACAAATAATACAGAGCAGCAGCTGAAGTTTAGGGCAGGGTAGTTGTAGAGACTTACAGTAAGATACACCCGTACATCATAGTGTTGTGGTTTTGTGCTTAATTACTACACAAAGGAGGGGCTGGCCTTACAGTGGACAGAAAATGTAGTTGCATGTTCAGGTGGAGGAGAAATGTGCTTTGAATAGTGAATTGAGGTGCTGGGTGGGGGAGGCATGCTGAATGCCCATGGGAAGGGAATTCTACCTTTTAGGCATGTGACATTTGAAAGCTGCCTGGCCTGCGGTGGTGGACATGTGTGGCACAAATGATAAGCCACCATTTCTAAAAACCTCCCTTCTAACTCTTCTGATCCACTCGATTTATGGATATTTAGTTTATTCAGTCCTTTACAGACCTCATTTATATTCAAAGTCTTAAATCTAAAAGGTGGGTAGGTTCCTTTAATTCAATGTGTTTGCTGTTCTCCATATTGATGTTCATCTACCTTTTTTATTTCAAATCCTGGTAAATTTACAAAAAAACTAATTTAATAGTGTGGCTACTTCATGGGGATCATAAAGTAACGCATCATTTGTAACTAAACTGAGGGATTTTGTTAAAGTCATTTTGTCCAGTTTTTAAAAAGGCACTCACATTTTCCCAAAACTTTCAGGCATCGTTTTCACTATGTAGTTTAGTTTTACAATATGTCCTTTTAGCTTTTCTAATCAGTTGTTTACATTTAATTCGTTTTGTTTTAAATAAAATCCAATCATTTTCCTGCTTAGTTTTTTTCCAAAGTCTGTTTTTGATGTGAATACCTTTTAATAATTTATAATTTATCCAAGGCACCCTGGCTTGATTTAATTTATTTTCGCATTTTTGTGCATATAAATCACACATGTTACTAAAGGTTTCTGCAATATACTGCACCAATAAATCCATGTCAGGTATCAGTAAACATCTTTCCCATTTTTCCCTCTCTACACGCAGGATAAACTTGTTTTCAGAAAATAATCTATTTTTTGTCCACTTCATGTTTTTTTTCCCAAAATTTTTCAGTCCAGAGGGATTTTTAAAACTCCCTACATTGGATTGTGATCTCCTAGATATGGAGAAAGCACTCCTGAATTTACAATTGATATAGAAATGAAACAAACAACAAGTCAAGTAATGTTCCTTGTTTTGTTGTATTTGTATATCTAGTAGATTCAGTTATACACTGGGTTACCACCAAAACTGAGATTATAATTTTCAAATTTTTTCCTTGAGCACTATACCAGTTACACTTAAAATCTCCCATCATTACCAGCTTCGCAACTCCTATTATACCATAAACTTTATTTATGACCCTGTCTATAAAATCTATTTCTGTTTTTTTTTTTTTCAGGGGAGGGAGTACATAACTGTGAAGGCTGTTTTCAGCTTATTAACTCTTACTACTATGTATTCTGTGTTGTTTATACTTTCTTTACTCAAACTCTCAAAGCATCCTAGACACTTTTTATATACAATGCAAGGATGGGAAAATTACCTGGGACCTCTAGAGTCCCAGTTAACATGTAAGTATATACTTGGGCAGTCTCAGTAGACCTGGAGGTCCTTATCCACTGTCAATTTCTATGTTTCTATGTAAAAGTATACACCACTAGAACAAATCCTATTTACAAGGTGTTCCTGTGTTCAGTACAAAATCTAAAAGCTATGGTGTGCTGTAGCTGGTGATGCTGTTGGATCAGTTACTAAAGCTGACTAGAGCATGGATTTGGACAGGTACTGGTTCTGCGGTAGTGAGACAGGGGATTAAGTGACCATTTTGCCAGCATCTAAGTCAAGACTCCCCAGTAGAAATTGAATCCCAATCCCTAAACCAATGGGCCCATGGCTGCACCATCATTTATCCTGTCCATTGGCACTGGGGTCTGGACAATTGCAGTTGGTTGCTGCCATAATGAGGTGCCCTGCTGCCTGCCCATTAGTACCATGTGCTGGATAGGGACAGGGGATGCCCCCACTGCTGTCTTTCTCTGTCCCCAGAACTTTTCCAAAGTTGCCGCTCCAGCTTTGAGGCCAACTGACATTTGACTCATCAGCTTTTCTTGGGTCAGAGGTCCATTATCTTTTCCTTCCATCCTTCTAGATGTTTACAATTGTCCTAAGCTAACCCTAGCCCAAGGCTGACTGTCAGAAAGTGTTATGGTTTCCCTCCTAGTGTAATCTTGGAAAAGAACAAGACACCAAGTGTGGGCCAACTGGAAAAAAAAACCTGTGCCAGCTGCCAGAATGATACTACAAGTAAGGTGTCTGGTCATTGGTGTTTTGCTAGTTTTTTTTTTCCAGTCAGTCAGTCCTATATTCTTAAGCAGACTAGAGGAGGTAGCATGACTGCAAGGATTAGTACTTGCACTTGAGCAACAGCAACAGGGCAGGCCCACTGAAAATTCCATTTCATCATCATTCACTTCAGGCCAGGAATGTGGACTTGGTCAGGCCAAGGTTCACTGGCAGAGCAGGCAGGAGTTGGAGAGAAGAAGCAACATGCAAGCATGAAGTGGACAGCCTCTGCAGTAGCTAGAATGGCATATTCAGAGCAGTTTCACCCAGGGAGTATAGGTCTTTGCCCTGGACTCCTGCTACATAGATCTTAACCCGGCAAGTACAGTACATCTTGGACTCTAGATGAGGAGCCTTTCCTCAAGTGAGTCTCAGGTAAGAGAATGGGATAAACAAAGGTGGGGGGGACGGAGCGGGCTTTGTTTTTCAGAATCCTAGATGGGGATGAGGTTTCTGGAGCAGTCAGATACAGAATCGGGAATACAGATTCCGTCTCCTGTTCTGGTGATTCCAGTGCATCATGGCATCATAGTAGGAGTCAAACCTGAAATTTCTGATAGTCCAACAGATGCACACAGAATCAATTTCATTGAATCTAAGCACCCCTAGTTTGAGTCCTGGCATCTAAGATTCAATGCAGCCAAATGCAAGGTCCTTCACTTGGGGAAGAAAAACTGAGGGAGGACCTACATACTTTGTGAGGTGGGGCTCCTCTTGTTGCAGTAGAAAAGGAAAAGGACCAGGGTGTAATAACAGATAAGGTGAAGTAGAGCATAGAGCACAACTCCTGTCAAGAGGGCCAGCAGCATTCTGGGATCCATAAGGGTGGACAACTTTACAAGGCCCTGTTCAAGCCTCACCTGATATACTACATGCAGTTCTGATCACAGTATAAAAGTGACATTCAGGGAGTTGAGAAATCAACAGAAAGTCACATAAATGATTGAATGATAAAAGCTATGCAGAGAGGATGCAGACTAGTGGTGCGTGAAGAGGCCTCAATTAGCTCCATGAAGTGATTTTATTTATTTTATTTATTTAGCTTTTGTTGACCGGGTAAGTGCACTAGACAAATCCTGCCTATTTTCAGGCATGACCCGGGGGAGGGGGAAACAGATGAATGCCAACTGACCTTGAACCAGATTAAGCTGTTGGTGGTATTTTTAGTGAATGAGGGAAATTTGGCCAGGACACCGGGGAAATTCCCCTACTCTTTTCGATAAGTGCCATGGGATCTTTAACATCCACCTGAACTACCACCAATCCAGGCAGATGGGACCTCGGTTTAACGTCTCATCCGAAAGACGGCACCTCAGAAATGCAGCACCCCTCTCATGCTGCATTACAGTGTCAGTACTGGGATATTAACCCAAGTGCCAGATGTGGGAACTGAACCCACAGCCCTCTGATCTCCTGGCCTCAGAGGCGAGTGTGCTACCTACTGAGCCACTGACACTGCAAACTGATTTGTGGAGCCAAGGCGAATTTGGAGTACTCCGCAAAGTGAAGTGGAGTAATTCACGTCATGAATGGTAATGCAAAGTCCATTGAAAACAATGACTTCACATTACTCCACCTTCCCAGACCACTATTCCACCAATTTTAAAGGTGAAGTGCACTGAAAACAATGCACTTCACCTCACTTTGCCTTGTTTTTTAAACTCCGAAGGCAAATTTTGTGGTGATTCATGGGATTTCAGGTCACATGGGCTCTATATTGATCTGTACAACCTCAGTTTGGGGTAGTGTGTGTAGGAAGCTGTAGGAGACAGTGTGCTCTGAGAGCTGTCTGTGATTCAAACCTCCTGAAAGCTATTAAAAAAGCCTTTTTCAGTAATTTTTTTTGCTCATTTGTTCATCGATTGTAGGAAACCCTCCTGTGCTCATTTCATTGAGCATTTTTGAGTGTGTGTGGATTTTGAATGTTAATGTACAACATTGAGTCTGTGTAGAAAGAGACAGTGAAAGTGTGCTCTGTGTGAGGGGCGTATCTGTGGTGTCGGTAGATTAAAGTTGGAGAAATAGGGAGTTCTTTGTTTTTTGGTTATATTTTTGTTATATAATTGACACACACAGTAATATTGTCAGTAACTGTTGACTTTTTTTGCTGATTATGTGTTGTGTGGATCTGGTGCAGCAGTTCATAATTTCAGGTTGTTTACAATATGTGATATATTACTGAACTTTTCAATTTGCTACGCACTACTTGTAGACAAATTGTGTGAGTGGGTGTGTGGTGCATGACACCAAATAATACACCTTTTATTGTGCCACAGTATAATTGCAGGCGCAGCAGTGTGAACGTGCTATCCATTGCAGCTGCATGATTTTGTACTGCCATTGTAGTATCTTTTCTTCATTTTGCTGCTTGCACTGCCATAAAAATCTGCAGTCAGTGCCACCCACTGGCAAAATGGATTGTTTTCCAGATTGGATTGTTTGTGACTTCATCACCACTGGTTAGCTAAAGTGTTGTTTTCACTTGTGAATTTGTGTCTCTATCTGTTGCTGAAGCCACAGTTGTTGTTTTTTTCTTCACATCCAGCATCTCCCCACCCAGAGTGAGCATTCCAAGATCTCAATTTGTTTAGACTATTGTTGTTGATCCCCCAAAGTGCCCACAAAGAGACATGCAAGCAAAGCTGGTTCTCGCCATGGTAGTGCTGCCAGTGGTAAGATTGTCTGTGGGCATGGTAGTATGCAGACGCAGAAGTGCATTGCTGATGTGAGGAAAGGTATTTCTCCTGCAATGTTTTTTACAGCCCAATCAGTAGCTTCACTCATAGCTGGAGGAGATGATGCTGTCCCAGACGGTGGTGTTAGTGCAGTTGCTGGTGGTGGTATGAGTACTGCTGACTCAAATTCCACTTCTGACCAGTGTACCATGTCCAAAATTATAGTGGAGTGTGAAGCAGTGCAAGTGAGTGGCTGTGTAGATGATGTCATACTCCCCAGTAACATCCCAATAAATGAACATGAGGAGTCTGATAATCATGTCAATGATAGCATACAATGTGGTATTTCTTCCACCGCAGTTCAGGTCATGCATTTTCCATGCAGTGATTCACAGTGTGGAGTGGTGATGATGATGAATCTGATGATGTTGCTGTGGTCGCAACATGCAGTCCACATGCCAGCATCCAAGCAGAAGATGTGGATGTGGGTGATGTTGATGAATATGATGATGATGTAATTGACCCCAGTTGGGAACCGTTAGAAAAAGAAATTCAAGATGGCTGTGTCTGGATCTGTTTGCATTAATCCCCCCCTGTAAAAACTTGTGATTTACCAGTTTCAGTTGATGATGATGATGATGATGAACCAGTAATAATGATAAGCAGTTGTTGTGGTCAGTTGCAGTCCAAGTGTGTTATGCCCAAAAAAATCACACAGCACACCGCCCACTTCATGGCTTAAAAGAACGGAGTCCAATAAGCAGCACCAGGGATATGTTAAAAGTAGAGCATCACAATCCCTTGTTTGGGATTTTCTTGTGCAAGATGCAAATGATGAGTCAGTTGCAATCTGCCAGGTTTGCCATGTGCGTGTGAGTTGAGGTAAAAAGGGGAGCCATCTGGGTTCAGGAGGACAGCATACGCATCTTAAGAATAGACACATGGCACTGTGGACCCAGCACAAAATGGCAGCTAATACCACAGTGGGGCGTTCACCCTCATCATCAGCCATAATGAGCATGATATCCCCTTCAATGACTGTTAAATCCAGTAGGAAATTAAATGTGTGCAGTAACGATGAAATGAGCAGAGGATTACTACAGGCATGATAAGGTGGAGGAGCATAATGATTTTGAAATGTTGTCCAGTGCTGGTGAGAGTAGCAGTTTTGGTGGTGGTGGTGGTGGTGAATGCAGTATGTCTAGTGCAAGTGGTACATCAACCTCGGTTGGTAAATGTGGCAAAATAACTGCATTTGTGGGTTTGTCATCATCACCTGTGCAACAGGCTTCATCAAATGTCCACACTCCACCCCCTGCCATTTGCAGAGCAGTGCCATTTGTCATCACACTTCATGTAAAACGTTTAAGTCAGCCCTAGTTACAGAGTGTTTTTGCACATAAGCTGAAGTACATACCCAATCATACAGTGTCATGTGAACTTAATGCTGCTGTAGCTGAAATACTGGCAAATGATCTTTTGCCCTTCTTCTTTCTGGAGAATTCTGGGTTCCAGCAGTTTGCTGCACATGCCTGTCCAAAATTGAAAGTCCCATCCAGGACATACTTTTCGACCCATGCTCTCCCCGAGTTATACCGTACTGTATCTGACTCAGTAAGACATGCCCTTCAACATTCCTTCTTTCCATTCATCCATTTATGTATGGATATGTGGACAAGTGGCAAAACAGAGGGGAGTTCATAGTTGTGTATAACTTCACACTGGGCTCAGGTGCCGGGGTTGTTTGTGATGTTAGTAGTGTGAATAATCTGCACTAAGGTGGAGTGTCGTAGTAGCAATCTTGCAGGAATTCGACAGCATGCAACGATTGATATGCACAATGTGACCTGTTCACACACTGGTGAAAACATGTTGGACATGGTACTGACTGAAATTGAGAAGTGGCTGAACCCCCTGTCCCTGAGAGCTGGGTTCATAGCAAGTGACAATGGGTCAAATGTGGTGAAATGCATCACGAATGGTGGCTTTTTTTCATGTTCCATGCATGGCCCATTGTTTAAATCTTGTGGTGCAGGAGTATCTGCAGCACCCTGATGTAAAGGAAATGCTGACAGTTGCATGCTGCATCTGTTCTCACTTTTCACGATCTGTAAAGGCCCATGACCAACTTCGGCAGTTGCAGATGCAAAACAGCCTACCTCAGCACCGCTGGAAGCTGGAGGTTGTTACCTAGTGGAACTCCAGTTTATACATAGCAGAGAGATTGTATGAACAATACAAAGCCATCTCAGAATGTCTTGTGATGCACACTAGCTGTGACAGTTCCGGATCCTCCATGTCTATGACGACTGAACAGTGGCGCCTCATGGACTCTGTAATAACAATTTTGCGGCCTTTTGAACATGCCACACAGGTAGTAAGTGGCAAGTCTGCCTCCATTAGCTAATCAATTCCACTGCTGTGGGTGCTGAGGCAGGCATTGGTGAATGTACAGCATGGCCTTGATGTTGTCATAGACAGCTCTAGCAGTATATTGCTGAAACACATGCTGACTGTATTCAACCAGTATCACATTTTGAGCCTTCAGCATAGTGACAACTTTGTCATAGCAACAATGCTGGACCCATGACACAAACATGGAATTGCCTCAGTACTGGAGGGAGGGCCCAAACAGGTAAAAAATGTCAGTGGGTAACTGGTGCGCTTGGTTCATGGGGCACAGAAGTCATGTGCCAAGGTCAGTAAACCTCAGCAGTATAATCAGGCTGAAGGTGCACCTGGAGGAGTATCAAGCATATCCTGTAAGGGGAAGGGGACTGCAGTTCCAGGTGGTCTGTCAACCTAAGTGGCTGGCATCAACCCACTTTGGGAGGCTTTGTCCCAAGTGGGGATTTGTGAAATAAATGGTTCCAGAGAACAGGATGATGCATCAACCACTGGACTTAGTGCGGCACAGAGAATGGTTGAGTCATATTTTGTCTGAAAACAGGCATCTGACAATAACTGATGATCCTTTTTTGTACTGGATTGGAAAGGTCAGTGAATGGCCAGAGCAGACTGCAGTGGCACTGAAGTACCTCACATGCCCACACTCCAGTCTAAGTGTCGAGAGGGTATTCAGCTCAGCAGGTGCAATAGTTAGGGATCGTCAGACAAACTTCTCTCTGGCAAATGTTAGTTTGCTAACATTCATAAAAATGAATGATAGGCACATACCAGCACAGACTGCAACCTCAGTATCCATACCCCGGCCTAGTCATGGTGGTTTTGGTGATGTAGATATGGACCATCCTGGTGGCACTGGCAGCATGAAATGGGCTACCACTGATGTAGATGATAACACAATGGAGAAAGAATTTCCCACTGGTCAGATTTCAGACATAGATGTCTGTTAGGGCAGCTTTCTTTATGAGGATGATGATGTGGTTAATGTTGGCAAGTTTTAACTGAAGTTGGTAAAAGGTGATGACATTTGCTGTATGATACAAGTTTTCTTTTTCATTAATTTGTGTGCCTCCCCGGACCACCACCACCACCACCAGTACCGATGTTAGCCACTGCCACCACAGAGAATGACTCTGTGTGCCCCGCCGGACCACCACCACCAGGACCAATGTTAGCCACTGCCACCACAGAGAATGACTTTGTGTGCCCCCCCGGACCACGACCACCAGGACCAATGTTAGCCACTGCCACCACAGAGAATGACTTTGTGTGCCACGCCGGACCACCAACACCAGGACCAATGTTAGCCACTGCCACCACAGAGAATGACTTACTGTGTCCCCCAAGACCATCACCACCACCCACCACTGCTGTTAGCCACTACCACCATCACCAGATGCAGGAAGATGTCACAGGGAATGTCATCATGTGCCACAGTTATCACCACCAGCACCCACCACCTGTGTCATTCTGACAATGTTTTTCCATTGCATTGAACATGCCAAGGCAGAGGGAGTCGAACAGGAGACCACATCCATCAGCCACAAGCATAAGGCTTCTTAATATTAAAACTATAAAGTGAATATGTATACTAATGTTTTTATGCTATTTAACTTCCTTTAGCTGTGTGTTTTGTTTTCTGTTGCTTTTCTGAGCTGCAATGGTCAAACACATACAGTAAACTTATTTAGTTTTTTTTACAGGTTAATAAAAAGTGACTCTCCTTCGCTTAAAGTTGGTATCAATGGTACTGCAGCAGTACCTTACACAGGAACCTATGGAATATCCATTTCAAATCCATACTGGTAAGTATATAAATTTTATTTCATCTGTGAAATTTTTCTTTAAAATAGTGCAACAAATCCAACTGTGGAGGATTCATAAACTAGGTGACGTGTACGTCGCAAAAACTATTTCTGAAAGATATCATGCATTGTATTCCGAACTTGCAGCTGTGCAGCCATGACAGAGCTGAAAAAGTTACACGCAGATTGTGATACTTGACAAGATGTGGTTTTGAAATGTAGCATGAGTTGAGATCGAGAAACAGGGACACTGGCACGGTATATTTGTTACACAGCCTGGTACTAAATTAAATTGTGATTGATCTGCTGATTGCAGTGTGACAGCTTACTATCTGTGTTAATAATCCAGAAACCATGGAACAGCCACTGCTTAAACACAATGTGTTACTGCTGCAATCAAGTTGTAAGAAGTCCTTCATTTCTTTTCCTTTTTAAGAAACTTTCAGATGCATTGTTGTGGCATAGTTGCCTTATCCAAAGAAGTTCTTCAACATCAGGCACCCCAACCCCGGGCTGGGGCAGACATGCAACATGCAGAAGTTGTTTCAGTCAATGACCATCACCATCATTACCAACCAGACTCGAGAAGGATGCAGATGAAATCTGTGAAGAAGTAACCAAATAAGAAACCATCAATGAGACCTACTTGCAAATATGCCCCCCCCCCAAAAAAAATACTTACCTTCATTGGCTTGACAGTAATCCATTTCCAATTTCAACACAAAAAGTTCTCATCAAGCACTGGAATGTGCACACCAAAAGTATCTGTGACCTGTGATACAAAACAATACAATGAGTACATGTCTATATACCTGTATGTCAACCACCCCTACAAAAACAAACAACAAAATATATATCTCAACTCACCAAGGCTACTGTTAGTGTACAGACAAAGGGCACCTTTCCATCCGGTTGAGATGATCACATCACATTTTCGGGAATCACAGCACAGACACATTGGACCAGCAACAGCTCGCTCATGGTCATCATTTCTGATGGGACTTTATATGTGGTATAATGCTCACATTTCACTTCATTACCATTTGTCAATTTTCTGGACACAAGACAGATGCATTTTGGGGGTGCAACAAAAAATCTGGGGAGTCTGTATGGACACTGCATGCATGAGAGACTGCGTAATAAATTCTGGGTGACTTTGCATGTGGTGTAACACTCCCATTTCACTTCGTTACAACTTGTCAATTTTCTGGACGCAAGACAGATGCATTTTGAGGATGCAGACAAAATCTGGGGAGTCTGTGGACACTGTGCACCTGAGAGATTGCACAATAAATTCTGGGGGACTTTGCCTGTGGTTTAATGCTCCCATTTCACTTCACTGGCACTTGTCAATTTTCTGCACACAAGACAGATGCATTTTGTGTGTTGTGATTGTGAGCACATAATGTCATACTTAAATTATAAATTAAAGCAGCATTGCAACAATGTGGTGACAATTTTGACCTATACTTTTTTATGCTATTTTACATTGCCAGCCACTAGTTACCTCCTGACTTGTATGATAGCCTTTGTTTCACAATTTGTGTCTGCTTTACTACTTTTTCTCATGTCTGAAAAAAAAAGGAGCACACCTTTTAATATTGTTCTGACCAGGTTTTTATCACTATTTGTGGCTGTTTTTGAATAAATATTGTTCTGTAAGGTCATAAAACACTGCCTGCTGCATAACTGTTAATTTTACAACAGAAGCGATATATAATGACTGATGGTGAAAAGCAGCAGAAAATACTGACAAAGACCTGGTCCGCACCGTACTAAAAGGAGTGCTCCTTTTATTATTTCAGACATGAAAAAAAGTAGTAAAGCAGACTCAAATACTGGAAATTATAGTATCATACAAGTCAAGATGTAAGTAAAGTGGCAATGTAAAATAGCATAAAAAAGTATTGGTCAAAATTTTCAACAGATTACTGCACTGCTGAATTAAAGAGATTCACCAAGTTACATAGTTATTATGGTGTTGCCCCCATATGGGTACCTTATCTCCAGGGAATCTTTCTTGCTCCACATGTCCTTAGTGCAATGCTTTTCGGGCAAAAACGCTCTTAATTTCATTAAAGCGGGTCATGGAGGACTTCCTGTTCTGAAGAACTGTCCAAGTTCTGCCCGCCACACTCAGCAATGTTATGATGTGATGCCAGGGAGAGCGTGGGGGTGCACTCCATTATACTGAATGGCTGGCAGGTTTCCAAATGTTTCTTTATGTTATAATGTCTGTTTGTGGTGAAACATGGGCACGTTTACACTAAGAATGCTCTTGATAGTGGAATCGTGCCCATGTTTCACCACAAACTGACCATTATAACATAAAGAAACATTCAGAAATCTGCCGGCCATTCAGTAGAATTGAGCACGCCCCCGTGCTCTCCCTGGCATCACATCATAACATTGCTGAGAGCAGCAGGCAGAACTTGGGTGGCTCTTCAGAACGGGAAGTCCTCTGTAACCTGCTTTAACAAAATTACAGGCGTTTTTGCCAGAAAAGTATTGCACTATGTAAGGTCATGTGGAGCAAAAAAGATTCCCCTGGAAGTAAGGCGCCCATATATTGGGTAAAATGCTGTAACTTGGTACAGTCTCTGTAATCTTTACTTTGTGTCGGGACTCATGATTTGAAGTGTTTTGCAAAAAGCATGACTGAGCAGTGCAAGTATGTCGTGCAAAACTGCATGTGTGCCGTCACTGTTCTTTCCTGTGTGTGCATACATTGTCCAGCTTCATGCAAACACATATATGGTGTGACTTGTTGCAGTATCTCAAGAACAAAAATAACAAAGAATACATGAAGTATATTTTATTTGTACCAATAGCACCAGTGGAGTAAATGATATGATATTTTTTCAGAGGTATCGGGTCACTGTGCAGCTCAGTCACTGACAGTGCGCACATGACTTAGCAGAGATCATAGCACAAAATGCACAAGCCCTCCTAAAGTCATGTGTGCAGTATGTGACTAAGGTGCATTCTGGCCAGACACCTCTGAAAAAGTATCGTATCACTAAGTCCGCTGATAATGATGGTGACAATAAAATATACATTATTCTGCTCACTATTCTTTATCCCATAAACACTACAAGTCAGCAATACATGTTTGCAAGAAGCTGCACAATGTCTCATGTCACACTCACACATACACACACACTCACACACAGGAAACAACACTGACTGCACACATGCAATTTAGCACATCATACTTGCACTGTTCACACCAGCTTTTCCACAACCACTCCACAACAGAAAGTAAACATTAGTGAGCCACTGGATTATAAGAACAGGGCAATAGGAGCATGTATGACTATTATTAGACATAAAAAAAAATCACAAAAACACCACAGCAGTGGGGGGGGGGAGATGTCCAGAAAAAATAAGTTAATGGGGATTCCATGGTTTTCTAGCAGCAGGTGGAGCACTGACACTATCTGCAGCTGCTGTTGCTGGATCTGCTCCACCTGCTGCTGCACAGCACCCACCCTATCATTGCTTTTCTCAAGGGCCGCTCACATCAGTGCAATGTCTGCCTACATTGCAGGCACTGTGGCAGGGTCCACTGTTGGGGGAAAGCCAGGTAGTGGTGGTGGTGAAGGTGGTGCAGGTGGCTGTGGTGGCGTTGGTGGTAGAGCAGTTGCTGCTGTTGCCTTCCTCCTTCTGTGGCGGCAAGGCAAAACACCCCCAGCACCCTCTGCCACTGCCACAGAAGGGCCAGCAGGTGGAGGCCTGGCCCATTTGATGGCAGCCTGCCACTACACCTTGTGGTGGATTGTCAAATGTGTGCACTGGCCACCAGTCCCCAAATGTGTCCCCAGGGGCCACGGTGCACCTGCACACCACATAAATGACAAACCACAATGGTGCTGTTTGCCCCCCCACACACAGTTAAAAAACTGCCAGACTGGGGAGCTGCAGGGGGGACCAGGCACAGGAGGGGCAGATGTACTGCCGGCAGCACCGTCATGCACTTTGGGCTCCACCTGTGGCTGTGGAGGTGGTGGAGGGGTGCTGCTGGAGCCCCTGCAGCTGCTACTGATGGTGGTGGTGGCGAACTTGGTGGATGTGCCACTGCTGGTGGCACTGGTGGTGCCGCTGCTTCCAGAGGGGGAGAAACAATGCCAAACAGTCAGGAGTGGTCAAACGACACCCAACCACTCTCATGTGTGTGTACTCCCCTCTGCCCACACCCACAGGCCACAGACTCTCCTCCCAGGTCCATCATGCACAACCAATTCCCTCTCTGACCGATGCCTCACGCAAACAAAGACTGCTTTACACACACTCACAGTCAGACACACACACACACACAAAATAAAACTTATAAAACAAACAAATCAGTAGCAAAAAAGAACTGAAAAAACCCAAGACAAAAAAAAACTAAAGATGTCATTTTTAAAAAAGTTGTTTGTTTTTAGGCAATTGCCAAAATCGGAACAAATATACCACTCCAAACTCTCCTCTACACAGAGAATGCTTCCTCCTTCTACTGCTGCAAAGGAGAAAGTGAAACCAATTGCTTTTATGACTCACTTCCTTCCTGCCTGTCTAAAGCATGTGACTTACAGTACTGCAAGCCATGTGATGTGTGAGGGGCTGCCTATATTATTGTCACTTCACCGTACTTTGCCTAAAGGCAGAATAGCAACATGAAGTCACAATGACAATGTGAAGTGAGCACTTTCTAATGGTCACTTCACGTAGCGTTATGCAAACACGAAGTGGCCACTTTGTCAGCGGATTTTAAATTCACTGCATCTCTAATGCAGACCGTTAACATGCTCATCACAGAAGAAAGGAGACTTAGGGGGACATGTTCTCGGTCTTTCACCTACTAGAAAGGCTGTCTAACTCCATCCCCCTGCACTACATAAAGCAGGTGTGATAGGGTGATCCCTGTCAAGGATGGGTGGCCTGGTAGAAAGGCGAGGCTTCCTTGCCCTCCCACCCCCAATATAAAGTGCTTGAGTATAATGAAGAGATTTAAAGTGCCACGTGCATACATAAAATGTTTTCAGTACAGGTTGAAATATTTGAAGTGCAAAATGCCTAACACAATGCCAAGCTTGCTTGCTGATTGATAAAGTGCTTATAGTACTTCAGAGATGGAATAAACTTGTATAAAAGGTAAGCAGCTAGTTCAGTTACATGAACTATCCCACTGAAAGCCTGCTTCTATGCAGTTGCTAACATGACAGAAGTCTCCCCACACAGATTTATAGCCTTCCCTATGAATAGCCCACATTAAAACAGACTTTGTAGTGCTTTCAGAACAACACCCTTCAGCGACAGAAATTAACCTTTCCATGCTCTGGCTTTAAAAGAAAACACTGATGCCCTCTGTGCACATAATGTGTGAGGTTAGCATGCTGAAAAACTGATAGGCAACACTTAAATGTTAAATAGGTTCAACTGCCACAAACTGCATTGAAGCAAAAACATGTGTGGCTTTATGTCTGTGAAATTTAGATGCTGTGACCCCAAAATAAAGATTTCCCTGACTAAGGAATGCTGGTAGGGAAAAGCCATTTACCTCCAAGCTTTTTTTTTTTTTTTTAACTTTTTATTTGTGGAATTTCTGATTTACAGTCAGCTGTATCTCAAAAAATAAAACATCACTTAGCAAGGTACACAGACCCCTCGAGCCACGTACAGATATTACTACAATAAGATACGATCAAATATTGTAGTCCGTAAACCGAGGAAGTCCCCGTAAGTTTTAAACAGGAGTAAAGTCCAGGTCATCCTTCTTGTAGAGCACTGATCCTCTCACCAAAGATTGACCATCAAAAAAAGAACTGAATTGCCAAGAAGCCAACCTCCTTGTAGAACTTCAAGGTTGGGAGGGGGAGAAAACACAAGGCCTAAATACTGCCTTAACATTTTCAGATTGCCTGGGCTCAATTAAGTTAGATTACCCTCCACCAGATTCTAGTAGGCATGGCAACCCACTCTGGGGGAGGAACATTTCAAAAATAGGCTGTTAATCAAGTTCACAAATTGGGTGATGCTTATTGTATCCATCTATATATTACAGCATAGACCTATGAAACTTAATGTAGAAACTTTAATATGTAGCAACGGGAGGAACATCATCTACAGTATTAACTACTCCAGCAACTTGTACCCTTACTTCCCACTTTAGTTACTTATGGGCACTATAAAAAAAAGTGAAGTGCTCCTAATAGTTCTTATATATTCCTCAACCACCCTCATCTGAACTCTCCTCAGTCCGTTTAAGGCTTTGGATTAACTTCTCTGCAGAAATAGAAGCTGCAGCAGGGTCAACAAATACATGCGTTTTAGATGCATGTTTTATCAACAGTCTCGCTGGAAAATTAAGCTGAGCAATGATACCGTTTGATAGTAGATCCTTCTTAATCACCTGCAGTTCTTTTTTGCAGCTTGAGTCTGAGCTGATAGATCCAGAAAAAAGGAGAGACAATGTCCTTCCCAATGTATCTCACCTCTGGAGAGTGCAGCCTGCAGAAGAGAAATCCTGGCATCTGAATTTGAGAGAGTGGCAATCGCAGTACGCTGTTGCTGCACCCAGTCTCTTGGCTTCTGACGCTGGGGAATCAAGAAGACCCTCAAGACAGTAATCCCCATATCTGCTGGTAATAATTGTAAGTCCCGGAAGATTAATCTTGTTAAAGCAGGCACTGGCTCCTCCGATCAGATGTATTTACTAGGGAATCCTACAATGCGGATGTTAGCCATACGTTGATAGTTCTCCAAGTTTTCCAACTTTGCCCTCATCAAGTTAACATCCCTTATACATGTCGAATTGTACTGCAGCTGGCGCTCGCCATCCGCCTTCAACTCTGAAATAGCTGCAGCATTCTCATGAACCCAACAATCACTTTCCAAAAGCTTAGCCTCAACCACAGCTAGGTGTTTATTCGTTTTGTCGCCTGTAGGTTGAATTTTGGTCAACATGGCCAAAATTTATGAGGTCGGCAACTACGATACGGTTTGTTCTTTAGATGGAGTAGGCCCAGCGCTGCACGCTGCCCCTTGGGATGTCAGGTAAGAATCTAAGTTCTGGGATGAGTGCTTGACATCTCTCTTAGGGCTCATAACGTGGAAGTATTCCAGCACATACCACTGCCAAAAGGGAGTCTGTATTTCAAGGTTTTTTAGCAATAATCAGCGTTTCTATTCTCAGGCTAATGGAACTCCCTCAGAATGCTGCTACCATGTTGCTGCTCAGCAGCGCCCCCTAACTCCGAGCTTTTGAATGAAATTAAAAGGTGTTCCATTTTTCTCAACTTGAAGAAAGTATCAAGTTTATTGGGAAGTCCCTTTTTCTGAAACAAAGTGCCCTGTGGAACAGAGGGCTGAAATAAAATTAAAAGAGAATCCTTCTTATAAGAGAACTGTGCCCTGAAGCCCCTTGAATAAAATGTCAGGACAGAAAAAGGACCCACATGAAAGTTGAAGCTGTCAGGCTGACATTTCAGCTGTCGGAGAGTTAAAAGAAAATGCTCCTTTGAGATGGTAGCCTCCAGAAAAATATAGCATGTCTAGGTGTTTAATAAATAAAGGTATAATGTGCTATTTCTTGTGGGATAACTGTATAGGGAACCCCTGGCTATTGTAAATTAAAACAGGTTGAAGAAAAATAAAAAGAAAAAAAGTTTTCTTTTTTAAAGGATTCCCTGAACTGGCAGGAGATGAGAGAAGAGGAGCATGCCCTCATTCTCTCATTCCCCTGGCCAACTCAAGAAATGCTGAGCAAACTGCAACTTTTGGGCTGATAATAAGTAACAACTATAGAAACAGTACCTGTGTAAATCTCTGTTGCATTTCCTGTGCAGGGTGTGCTGTAGTAGAGATGTTTCTATAAGGCTGGCAGCCCACAAATAAACTGCTTATAATGGGATGTGTAGAAGTGAAATCACTACACAGGGGAGGAGCTAGTGGCAATTAAGCTCCAAAGAGGCATAAATTAGTTTTTGCATGAATATGAAGGATTTATTTTATTACAATGTGAACCCTCATTGTTTGGCTTAGAAATAGCCCTTTTGCTTTTCTGTATAGGATGGGTTATGAGCCACTGAGGGACAATTATTTAGTTAAGAGGCAATTATGGGTGGATCAAAGATCCATGATGTCACTAGGACAGATTATAAAAGACTGCCACTAGGGCTTAGTTTAGATAGGGAGAGTCAGTTGGAACTGACTGCGAGAGGTGAAGGACCTCTGGGGCTCACACAACTGTGGGAAGCAGGCTCAGAGATAGTCTACTGTCATGGCTGGGCAGAGCATTGGCCCTTTTCTGAGCTTATGTTGTTTATTTTGCGAATGAACTAATCCAAATTTTTATTATTTCTGTGAAAGATCATTTTACCTCAGAAAATCAATTACTTTTTTTATGCACAACGTCTGTTAGTCTGCCTGGTTTGTTATCCTGTTATCCCAACCCCGCTACAGCAGGTAATCTAGACCTTCATGCCCTAGGGCCTTACCACAAATAGGCTCAGAACCCACAGTCCCCATGCATAATACATGTTGTGTGGCTGTACAGTGTGCACTGTCCAGACAAATGGAGTGATCCACACAGGCTGTGGGCAGCACCATGTAGTGAGGGGGAGTGACTAGGTCTGGAATCCACATGGGACTGTATTCACCAATGTAATGCCAAGTGGCTCCACTATATAAGGTGATGCACAGCCCCAACAGATTGCTAGGTAGAAATGGCAACTGTAGATACAAAGGGCACAGTGTGCCACAGCACAGAGACTAGCAATACCTCTGCCACAACACCACTACCACTGGTGGGGGGGCTGGAGGTAGACATGGTAGGTGATCGGAGGGGGTGTTGGTGACTCAGTGAATGTGCCTACAGTGCTAGGCCGCAGACACCAAACATCATGGCCGAGAAGACAGCCATACTGGTGAGAGAGGCACAAACAAATTATAGTCCACTATATAGTGCTGGGACACTATAGGGGACACCCACCTACAACCAGCTGGTGGGGGTGGGCATCCAGGATGCTATGAATGCTGCCAGTAACATGCCATGGACAATCAGTGCACTCAAGTACAAATGGTGTGACTACATGGGGTGGTGAAGAAGACATTAGCCCAGTGCCAGCAGGCACAGATGGTGACGGGTGGGGGAAACCTTGTGTAGGACCCAGAGCTAGAAGAGGTGAAGAGCACTGTGGTGGACATCATCAGCTAGGTGGCTTGCAGAGGGAAGAAAGACAGGCTCAACACACTGGATGGTGACTATAGGCCCTGGGGATGGGTGTGGCACAGCCTCCAACCACAGGTAATCTAATGCACTCCATATCTCCTTAAAGGAGATGGCCGGCACTAATGCAGCAGAAGAAATTGATGATGCAGAGACACAAGGTACAGGTAGGGCCCAGTGTACCAAAAACCCAGACACATGCAATGGGGGCATTGGGCATAGAGAGTCATGCCCACACCATAATGAGCATGTATGTAAAGGTTGAGGACACCAACAGACCCATCCAGGTGGCCGGTCCCTCCCAGGCAGTGGTGCGTACACAAATGGTCCATTGGGAGGGAAAGCAGTTGTACCGGTCCCAACCTACATGGTCCCATGAGGAGGTGGAGTGACTGTGCAACTACATGCACACAGCATGCCTAATGCCCATCTACTTCTCCCCCAACAGGTACCCCACTCAACATGTATCTGGCATCCTTTACATCCTAGGCACCCAGGAGATACAGGATTCAGGTGATATCCAAAACACAGAAGACACACCTGACACAGGCTGGTCATGGAGGACGCGGGACACAGACCCACCCCGTGACACAGTAGGGATCATGAATTATATACATTTCCACACACACATGCTACATGCCACTCTATACTAATGCATGCCCCATGGTCCCCACCATAGCAGGGCACCAGGCGAGACTCACTGGGAACATCAGCAGATACCATGACAATAGTGGTCCACCATGCAGGACAGACACAACCCGATGGCAGTGCAAAGCCAGTGTGTGGCCAGGTCAGGTTACCTAACATGTACATGGACCCCCTGGAGGGTTCATCCTGGGGCTCCATCCTCTAGTGCCCTAGGCAGCAGTCACTGCATGGCTCTTATGCAAAGGTCTCTGGGCTGCAGCAGCAGTGGATCCATCAAGCAAGAGCAGGTCACGAACAGCACATGGCCAACAGGGTTAATGGCATATGCAAGGAGGCAGCAGACATGCAGTGTGAGCTAGTGGCCATCTAATGGTCCCTGGAAGTTGGTCTCAACTACACAGATGATATCTTCAGATAGAATCTCAAATCCCTGACACAGGGAGTGCAGGCATGCCATGGGGCACAAGACCCCGATGGCATCACTCATGCTGGATATCCCAGCACTGGCAGAACAGATACCATACCAGAATGCACCCTCCGGGGAAATGGCCCCATATCCACAGCTGAGCTTGACTCCATCTCCACACCTATGGCAGAGCCTGACCACATCCCTGAATCCATGGGGTGCCCAATCCCATCCCTGCACCCATGGCTGAGCCCAACACCTGCAGTCCTCCCCTCCGGCCACTGAGTAAGCAGAAAGCAAAGTGAGAGGGAGGCAGATTTAAAAACTGACCTAGATAGCTGGCCTGGTGGTGCTGAGAGTTGAAGTGCTGGATGACACAACTCGTGCCATGCTGGTGACCAGGGTTCGGACACAAGCCCGGGCCACCAGAGATTGGTAAGGGAGGGAAAGGATTGAGCATCCTGAGAACTGCTCTCTTATCCCAGGGAGGGATCCAGGGAACCACCGCTCTGTAGCAACCCCTGGTGACGACTCGGGAAACTACTAGAGCAGTGTCAGCAAGGGGGCAGAGTATGGCAGACGTCGGCATGCTGTGCCTGGACATCACTGCATGCCCGCACTCAGAGGGGAAAAATCAGGAGGAAAATCACCAGGGGGCGATCTCTGTGACTGATGGCCATGCCCTGCAGCCCCGGACCTGAGAGGCGCCTGTCCAGAGTACAGCATGATGTTGGCCCGGCCCTGTGTTCTGTGGGTTCATGTAGTCCATGCACACGACCAGGTCTGGGGGGTGCAGGAGATTACGGGGGTCTGCTCTGTCGAGGCGGAGAAAAAAAAACTGAAAAAAAAAAACTGAACTAGACAGCTTGTGGCAGACAACAGCAAGAGGAAGCAGCTGCTGTTAGAACATTACTACTCTACTGGACTAAAGAACTAGAACTCTGTTACTGGGAACTTCAATTTAGGGTAAAAACAAAACAAAAAAAAAAGAGTCTGTTTGTCTGAGTTGGGTGAAGGAATTGTTATCTGTGCAGTTAGCTGGATGAAAAAGAAACTGTAAATGAGGGGGAGTGGCTTACAGAGAAGGAAGCCAGGTACAGTATTTGAATTTAAAAACTGACCTAGATAGCTTGTGGCACAGAAATACAGGTTACTCACCTGTAACAGGAGTTCTAGGAATGGTATATGTTGTTCATCCACACTGTCTGGCAGGTATCCTTGCCACTTTAAATCTTGCCGGAAGGTCTTCAAGCTGGCTCCTCCCACCCACCCGGGTGGTAAAACTCTCGGCTCCGCCCCATGATGCCAGATCTGGCCCACTGGAAGCTCAGGTTGTGCGTCGAAGCAGGGGAGGTCGGGTGGGTCATGTGGATGAACAACATATACCATTCCTAGAACTCCTGTTATAGGTGAGTAACCTGTATTTCTAGGGACATGGATATGCTGTTCATCCAAACTGTCTGGCAGACTCCTAGCAGTTTCCCCGGGAGGAGGGAGGCAAGGCGCACACCCCCGATACTTACTTGGGAAAGAGAGACTGGAGAACCGAGGCCCCAAAACCAGCATCTCGGCGTGACTCAAGGTCAATGTGGTAATGGGTGATGAAGGTGTGTGCTGACTTCCAGGTAGCAGCCCTGCAGATTTCCTGGATAGGGACGTCCCTGGAAGCAGCCACTGATGCAGCAGTATGGCAGGTAGAATGAGCTATTATCCCTCTGGGAGGCTCCATGCCCGCCAACTTATAGCAGAGATCTATGCAGGAGGTGACCCATCTGCCTATCGTCCACTTGGCTACAGGTCTGCCAGGTGCGGCTTCAGCGTAGGTGACAAACAGCTGGCGAACCTCTCCCTGAATTTCAGCCGTGCGCTCCTTATAGTAAGCGAGCGCCCTTCTAGGGTCCAGAGTATGGAGCCTATATTCGGCCTCCGAGGTGTGATTGGGGTAGAACACCAGCAGAGTCAACACCTGGTTAAGGTGAAACTCCGACACCACCTTCGGAAGGAATTTCGGTTGGGGGCGCAGGACAACCTTGTCCCTGTGGAAGACCAGGTAAGGAGACTCGATGCAGAGTGCTTGAAGCTCTCCCATCCTTCTGGCTGACGTGTTAGCCACCAAGAAGGCGGTCTTCCATGACAGGTGAGAGAGTTCACACCTGTGCATTGGTTCAAATGGCTTGCCCATGAGCTTTGCCAGTACCAGCAGTAGATCCCACGGAGGTGGAGGTTCTCGCACCGGAGGGGAAATGTGATCAAAGCCTTTGAAAAAGCGCCAGACCACCTTCTCCTTGTGCACCGACTGCTTCCCGGCCCACGCCCGGTAAGCAGAGATGGCTGCCAGGTGCACCTTAAGGGTCGCCGACCAAAGCCCTTGCTGAGAAAGGGACCACAGGTAGTCCAATATGCTCACCAAGTAACAGGAGGAAGGGTCCAGGCCCTTGCCCTGACACCAAATAGAAAATCTTTTCCATTTGAAGGCGTAGCATTTTCTGGTCGACTCCTTACGGGACGCCTCAACTACGTTGAGGACCTCGTCTGAAAGACCCAAGGCCTGGAACTCTAGCCGCTCAGGAACCAGGCCGTCAGGTGCAGGGATTGAAGGTCCGGATGGAATACCTTCCCTAATTGACTGAGAGCAGGTCGGGCGAGCTGGAAGCTGCCTTGGAAGCCTGGAGCTGAGGCTGAGGAGATCTGGGTACCAGTACTGGCGGGGCCAGTCTGGGGCTATCAGAATCACCTGCTCCTTGTCCCTCCTTGCTTTGAGCAGCACCTTGTGCATCAAGGGAATGGGGAAAGGCGAGAGAGGCCTGGGGTCCACGGCCTCGAGAAGGCATCCCCCTGCAGAGAGCCCTGCTGAGGGGGGTGGGCATGGAACAGCTTCAGCTACGCATTCTCCCTGGAGGCAAACAGGTCCACCTGAGGTGTGTCCCAATGGGAGAATAGATCTTGTACTACTTCCGGCAGGAGAGACCACTCGTGGGACGCAGCCCCTATCCAGCTTAGGGCATCAGCCAGGGTGTTGGAGGCTCCTGCCACATGAATGGCTAGGAGATCTACCTCCAGGCTGCGCACGAGTGACCAGATGCGGAGATCTTCCTTGCATAGAAGCATGGAGCGCCTCCCACCCTGGCAGTTTAGATAGTACATGGTCGTGGTATTGTCCGTCTGGACCCGGACCACTTGACCTCAAGAAACGGGAGCAAAGGCGTGAGAGCTAGGCGACTGCTCGGAGCTCCAGCAGGCTTGATGTGGCACTGGACCTCAAGGGACCAGAGGCCGTGCGCTCGGTGTTCCCCCAGATGGGCACCCCAACCCATCAGAGAGGCATCGGTCAATAGAGAGACCGTCGGCTCGGGGCAGACAAACGGGATGCCCTCCTGCAGATGAACTGGAACGGTCCACCACTGGAGAGCGTTCCACATCCCCTGGGTCACCGTCACTAGCTGGTCCAATGGATCGCAGTGTTGGGACCACTGGCTGACCAGCCCCCACTGAAGAGGGCACATGTTCCAGTGGGCCCAACGGACCACGCTGGTACAGGCCGCCATGAGACCCAGGAGGCGCAGGAAGTCCCGGGCAGAGCGCAATTGCCCAACCAGAAATCATTGGGCAAAGGAGGAAAGAACCTCGGCCCTGTCCACCGGGAGCCATGCTCTGGCTCGAAGAGAGTCGAGCTCTGCCCCGATGAAAAGAATCACCTGCTTTGGCTCGAGTTCCGACTTGGCCTCGTTGATGAGGAGGCCGACCTGAGAGCAAACCTGGAGGGCCAGATCTCTGGACCGCTCCACCTCCTGTCTGGAGGGGGCTGCTATCAGCCAATCATCCAGGTAAGGGTAAACCTGGACCCCTCAGCGCCGCAGGAATGCTGTCACCACTGCCATGCATTTGGTGAAGACCCTGGGAGCTGGAGATAACCTGAAGGGCATGGCTTGGAGCTCGAAGGGAACCCTCCGCTCGAAGCTGAAGGAACCTTTGATGGGACGGACAGATAGGGACGTGAAAGAACACGTCCTGTAGGTCCAGAGAGCAAAACCACATGCCGTGTTCCAAGGATGGGATTATCTGAGCCAGAGTGACCATCCTGAAGGTTCGAGACCTTAGGAACTTGTTTAGGTCGTGTAGGTCGAGAATGGGGCGCCAGCCCCCCGTCCGTTTTGGAACCAAGAAGTACCTGGACACGAACCCCGGGTTTGAGGGAGGGTCCGCCACCTCTCTTATCACCTCCTTCTCGAGGAGGAGAGTGATGTCAGCTCGGCGAGCTGACAGCGAGGCTTCAGACCCCGAGGCCCCCCGAGGTGCAACGGCTCTGAAGGGTGGGGCCTGCTCGAACTCCAGAGGCAGGCCCTTTCCCACACCTCCAACACCCACCTGTCTCTGATAGCAGACCAGGTGGAAAGGAAGTACGGCAGAGCCGCCTCCAAGGAGAACTTGGGTGAGGTGACCCAGGTTGGGGCAGCCTCAACCCGTCCACTGTGCAGGCTTGGAGGAGGGACGGCGAGGACCACCTGGGCCTCTACCTCCCTGCTTCCTGGAGGAGAAGCCACAGGCTTGGGTCTGGGACACCAAGCGCGAGCCTGCTGGCCCTGGTGTTGCTGGGCCGGATGTGCCGGGGGCGCATATGGACGAAAGGGCTTGGGTTGTGGTCTGCGGCCCTTGTCCCTCTGAGCGGATGAGACTGAGTCCAAGGTGGCATTGGACTTTTTGATCCTCTGGAGGTGGCCTTCCACTCCAGGGCTGAAGAGGTCGGTTCCCAGGAAGGGGACATCCGCCAATTTGTGCTGGGTATCCACTGTGAAGGTGGATATCCTCAGCCATGCCCAACGGCGCATAGCCACTGCGGTCGCTACTGACCTAGCGCATGAATCACCGATGTCCAAAGCAGTCTGAAGTTGCTGCTTGGCCACTGCCCTGCCCTGGTCCCGCACCTGCTTAACCGTGGTCTGCAGGTCAGCCAGGAGATGAGGGACCACCTCGTCCAGGGAGCCCAACAGGGCGTGAGAAAATGTGCCATCAATACGGCCGAGCTGGTCTGAGCGAAGGCCAAGGAGGACTAGCGTAGACTTTTGCCCGCATAGTCCAACTTCTTGGACTCCTTGTCGGAGGTTTCATCCACGTCCCTAGCGCTTCTGGCACGCCGAACGCTTGTCGGTAACTAACCCTCAGCCGAGGGATGTTCCGAAAACCGACAGGAACTGGTAGGGACCGCATACTTCCTGGCCATCCTGGCCGAAGGTGCAGGGCAGGAAGCAGGGTGCTGCCAGAGCTCCAAGGCCGGGCCCACAATAGCCTCAGCCACAGGGAAGGCCTCCGTAGGGGAATCCCCTCGGTCCAATATCTCCATGAGGGACTTGGCCCGCTTGGATCTGGGCTCAAGCTGCATCCCGGTGGATTCCGAGATGAGTCTGAGCAAACCCAGGAAGGACGAAGGGCTGTCGTCCAGCGACTGACCTCCAGAGGACTCCAAGTCCACTCGCTTGGAGAAAAAGGAGGAATCGTCGTCAGACTCAGAAGAGTCCACAAAGAGCTGCCTCGGGCCTGAGCCACCTTCCACCTGCCGAGGGTGATCGGGAGTGAGGGTGACCGACAGCCTATGGGGCAGACCCTGAGCCGACTGAGAGTTCTTGGTCGGAGCCCCAAACCGTGGCTGTGGAGGCAGAGGTTCCACCAGAATCGGTGGGGCAGCTGGATTTGGCCGAACAACTGGCCTGATAACAGGCTCCTCGGGTAAAACGGGGTTGTTTCGGCCGCTCCGGTGACAGCCACTTAATGGCTGGGGAAGGCGACGGCGTCGGCTTGTTCCCGGTCAGAAGGAGCTGTTGCCACATGAGGTCCTCATATCGTCGACGCAACTTGCGTCGAAGCCTCCCCTCATCTGAGGAGGAGGACGAGGACGAGTGGCGGCGCCGCTTACCACGGTGCCGAGACCGAGACTGCCTATGACGGTGGGATCGGCTGGATCGTGAAGAAGTCCGAGACCGAGACTGAGAACCTCAGCTTTTCCGAGGACGGTGCGGGGAGGGGATGGGTGGAACCAGCTCCTCCCTCGGCTCGAAGGGAACACCCAAGGGCTCCGGAACCGGAGGCACTAGCAAGCCCACGGGATCCTCAACTCCCACCAGGGGAACCGGGGAGAGGGGATTTTCAGCCGCTGGCGCCATAACCCGTCCAACGGGTCGAAAGATCTCGACTGCGCCGACGGGAGTCTCGGTCAACTGACCTGACGGGGACACCGTGGAGACCAGTGGTCGGGTTGAACAATCGACCCAAGTCGATGGCTCGACAACTCGGAAGGGGACCTTTCCCGCTCCCAAGAGTGTCGACGAAGAGACTTACCCTTGTCTTTCTTCTTGGACAGAGAAGAAGGTTCAGCAGGCGTTGGTCCCTCTCCCTAGTGGAGAGGGACGGAATAACTCATAAAGGAAGCTGTGTAAGAGGAACCCAGGAAAGCGGGATAAATGCCGCTGTCGAGGAAGATGCCCGCGCCGCCTCCTCTTCGAGGGCTTATCATCTACTCTAGCTGATCCATCGAGCCCGCGCGCTGCGGAAACCGCCCGACACGGTTTAGACTTTACCGGAGGAAAACGCTCGGGCCCCCAGTTGTAAACGGGCAGCCGCGGTCTCGAGGACGAAGTGAGAAGGAAGAGCACAGGTCGCAAGCCGCGGGTCGTGCTCAAGGCTCAAAACAGTACACACACGTGAGTGCGGATCCGCCTGAGACATCTTTCGACCAAAGGGCACCGCCAAAACCGAGTCGATTTGTCCATCGCAGCCGTGGAGGATAGAAGACCGAAGTCTATTAAGCAAAAAACTTTTAAATTCGGAAAACCGAACAATTAGGAACCAGTCTTATACGCAGAGCGTTAAGGAGGGAACCTGAGCTTCCAAGCGGTAAGGAAGATCTGGCGTCATGGGGCGGAGCTGAGAGTTTTACCACCCGGGTGGGTGGGAGGAGCCAGCTTGAAGACCTTCCGGCAAGATTTAAAGCGGCAAGGATACCTGCCAGACAGTGTGGATGAACAACATATCCATGTCCCTAGAACAGTAAGAGGAAGGAGCTACTGTTATTTATTTATTTATTTAGCTTTTGTTTACCAGGTAAGTACACTAGACAAGTAGTATACCTATTTTCAGGAATGATCCGGGAGAATACAACATGATGGTTTACATGATTAGAAGTTTACTAGGACTATATTGCCCTCCACCCCCTCCCTCCCTCCTTAGACGGATCTACTTTTATAGGCACAGGATTTGACCGACAACAGGAATGTCCTGATTGGGAGCAGGAAAGGAGTGATCATAGAGGCACAAAAGACTCACCATCCTAGAAGGAAAAGAGTAGCTCTCCAACCCTTCCTAGCCGCTGGAGGTCTGACTCTGAGCAAGTAAGGAGGAGACTACTGAGGAATAAAGGAACTTACTGTCCCAGAAAAGAAAGCTTAGGAGCTTTAAGTGCACAGAGGTAGTAGGAAAGTAGGGAAAAAAAACATTTTATATGAAAAAAATTAAAAGAGATGAAAGATTAAGTATACAAAACAACAGTTAAGGGGCCACAAATAAGACATGATGGGAGTGGTGCAGTGCACTGGCTGTGGAGCAGCAGTCTTCCAGAAGACATTATGGAGGATGAGGTGTTGTCTCATCTGCAGGCACCTCTCTGGGCTGAGGGAGGAGGTTGCTTATCTCCAGGCTGAGTTAGCCAGGATTTGGGGGACCTCCTTTCTGTCCCAGGGACCACCAGGGCCACTGCCGCTGCCTCAGAGCTTGCCAAGAAAGAGGAGCAGTTGGACCACAGTGGGCTCAGGGAGGGTGAGGGTGGTGGAACAGAGGCGCATTCCTCCAGTTGTACCTCTCCCCAATTCATGTGCTGTTCTGGCAGAGTGTGGTTCCTCTATGGAGGCAACCACAGTGGAGACCAAGGAGGATGTTGGGAACCTCCACAAAGGAGACCCACAGGAGGGTGGCTTGGGACACCACAGGGGAAGGAAACAACTCCTAGTGGGGGACTCCACTGTTAGCAGGGTAGAACTGGGGGAGGGAGGGGAGAGGGAGGTAAGATGCCTGCCTGGCACCATGGCTTGGAGGGTCAGGGAGCGAATCCTCCGGATTGTGGGAACACCTGCATAGGGAAGGGAGCTGGATGTCATTGTCCACCTAGGGACAAATGACCTGGCTGGGAAAGGGATCAGAGCAGTGCAGGAGGAGTTTGTGGAGTTGGGGAGGGGCCTTAGAACAAGTAGCATGCACGGTAACCTTCTCGGAGGTGCTGCCTGTCTATGGTATGAGTGAGGCAAGGGTGCTCTGCACAATGGGATTCAATCAGTGGTTGAAAAACTGGTGCAGAGCTCAAGGTTTTGGCTTCATTGGGGACTGGGGATCTACCTGGAGGGATGCAGTCCTATATTGGTCCAATGGTCTACATCTGTCCAGAAGGGGAACCAGGATCCTAGGTGATAAGTTTAAATGCTTCATTGGCATGCATTTAAACTAGCCAAGGGGGGAAGTACTGGAAAGGAAAAGGGAAATCCTAACCCTCCAAAAAAATCAGGGTAGTTAGTGGGGTAAACACCAAGATAGAGAAGTCGATAGGGAGAAGGGCAAGGGTAAATAGAGAAAAGGGCAGTAAGGACAGGGATGGGGCAAAAAGGGGTAAGGCCATAGAAAATGGAGGGTAAAAAGTACCAATGCCCATAGTCTAGGTAACAAGCTCCCTGAACTGGTGGCCTTGATGGAAGAGGGGTGCCTGAATATTGTGGCAGTCACAGAAACATGGTACACAGAGAACCATGATTGGGATGTCAACATACCAGGATACACAATCTACAGGAGGGACAGGGAGGGTAGAAAAGGAGTAGTAGTAGCTATCTTTGCAAGTGAAGGGATCAAAGCAACAGAACTAAAGGGTAAACATGGAGGAGAAGAGGCACTGTGGGTCACCCTAGAGACTGGAAATGGCACCACAATCTGCACAGGGGTTGTATACAGACCCCAATCTCAGGGGGAAGAAATGGACAAGAAAATGATAGAAGGCATCCTTAGGAAGGCAGAGAAAGGGGAGATATTGTTGATAGGGGACCTGAATATGCCAAATGTTAACTGGAGCACCTTTGCTGCAGTTACAACCAAGAACAGGGCCATTCTCGATGCCCTACAGGAGGCATGCCTCAGAGAGCTAGTGTTGGAACCCACTCAGGGAGAAGTAATCTTAGACCTGGTACTCTGAAATGGGGATGGAGAGAGGATCTCTGATCTAGAAGTGGGTAGCCATCTGGGAACAAGTGACCACCGAATAGTGTGGTTCACGATAAACTCAGCTGCAGAGTCAAGCCATACATAAGTGAAGGTACTGGATTTCAGGAAGGCTGATTTGGCCAAAATGAGGGAGTGCCTCAGAAAAACACTAGCAAACAGGCAAGGAGGAGGGGTGGAGCAACAATGGGGAAACATCAAAACTGCCATCACAGAGGCAACAAGCCTTTGTGTGAAGCAAATCAACAAATCAAAATGAAAGAAAAAAACACTATGGTTCTCAAAAGAGGTGATGGGAAAGGTTAGGGAGAAAAAAACAGCATTCAGGAAGTATAAGGAAACACAGAAGGAGCAGGACAGAGAACTGTACCAGTTGAAGCAGAAGGAGGCAGGGAAGGCAGTCAGACTAGCAAAGACCCAAACTGAGGAAAAGATAGCTAACTTGGTTAAGAAGGGGGATAAAACCTTTTATAGGTACATTAGGGAGCGAAGAAAGACAAAGGGAGGGATACTGAGGCTGAATAAAGAGGAAGGTGGGTGGGCAGAGAGGGACAGTGAAAAAGCAGGGATTTATTTTATTTTATTTTATTTAAACAGCAGTTTGGAAAACCTTTGAGCCATAGGCTCATTTACAAAGGTACCTTGTCACAGTAAGACAAACCAAAATACACAGTATAGCAGTACAACACATAAGTATAACAGTAAATTAAGACATAGATACAAACAAGCTGGTACAGGTAGGATGGATGCAAACAATACCAGAGTTATGTTGTCCTTAGCAGCTTAGTAATAAGCTTTTGTCATAAGTATTGAGTACGGGCTTGACTAGCGGCAGTTACAGCATCGGGGTGTTAATAAGGTGGTTACGAAGGAAGTTTTGAAGCACGATATAGTTGAGCTCGGAGATGGAGGGGGCAGTGTGTTGAACCAGGAGAGGGCCCAAAGCTGAAGGCTCTTTGGCTGTGAGAGGTCCTAGCTCTAGGGATAAAAAGAGAGGTTTTCCCAGAGGTCCGAGTATGAACTAGTGGGACAGAGCGGCGTATGGTGGAGGTCAATTCTGGTGGGGAAAGCCCAAGGAGGGTCTTTTTTGTAAGGGTACAGGTAAGATATTTGAGGTGCTCGTCGAGATCAAGTATCAGCGCTTTAGCATACAGTAGACAGGTGTGTGTCATCCTAGGTGCTCCAGTAATTAACCTGCAGGCCTTATTCAGAGTAGTTGAATACTTCTGTTTAGTACTCACAAAGGAAAAGGAGGGGGAGTTACCTAATCCAGTCAATAGAAGCACTCTGGATAGGGGTCGATATCAGTCCTTTCACAGAAGAAATGGTTCTGAAAGAACTTCTAAAACTGAAGGTGGACAAAGCAATTGGGCCTGATGTGATTCACCCCAGAATTCTAAAAGAACTAAGAGGAGAACTAGTAACACCATTGACTACCCTTTTTAACAAATCATGGGAAGATGGTGTGGTACCTGAGGACTGGAGGAGGGTGGATGTGATTCCCCTTCACAAAAGTGGGAGTAAGACAGGGGCAGGAAACTACAGACCTGTCAGTTTGACCTCAGTGGTAGGGGAAATTATGGAATCACTTCTGAAGGAAAGAATTGTTGAGTACCTAGAGGCCAGTGGGGCACAGGACCCAAGGCAGCATGGAGTCACAGCAGGAAGGTCATGTCAGATGAATCTAATCGATTTCTTTAACTGAGTAACCAAAGTAGTAGACCAGGGAGGGGCTGTGGACATGGCCTACCTAGACATTGGCAAGGCATTTGACACAGTCCCGCACAAAAGATTAATAAACAAATTAGCTAGCCTGGGAGTGGGTCCCAGGGTGGTAGCCTGGGTAAAACACTGGCTAGACAACAGGACACAGAGGGTAATAGAAAACTGAGTTCACAGTGAAGAAAGGGGGGTTACTAGTGGGGTACCACAGGGTTCAGTACTGGGACTGGTCCTTTTTAATATCTTTATAAGTGACATTGCAGATAGACTGGAAGGAAAAGTATGCCTCTTTGCAGATGACACAAAGATCTGCAACAGGGTTGATACACAAGGTGGGGTGGAAAGGATGAGAAGGGACTTGGCAAGGTTGGAGGAATGGTCAAATGTATGGCAGCTTAGATTCAATGCAAAGAAGTGCAAAGTAATGCACCTGGGAAACAAAAACCCAGGGGGAGAATACACAATGGGGGTGAGATACTGACAACAACAAAAATGGAAAGGGATCTAGGGGTAGTTATATCAAATGACCTAAAGCTGGGCAAGCAATGTGAGAAGGCAGTAAAGAGGGCTGGGGGATACTGGGATGCATATGGAGAGGCATCACCAGTAGAAAACAGGAAGTTGTTACCCTTTGTATAGACAGTTGGTGAGACTCCATCTGGAGTACTGTGTGCAGTTCTGGAGACCCCATCTCTGCAAAGACATAGACAGGGTGGAGGCTGTCCAGAGAAGGCAACCAAAATGGTGCAGGGTCAGAACCAGAAGACATATGAAGAGAGAAAAAGTTGCTTATATGTATACCCTTGAGGAAAGGGGGGGGGGCATGATAGAAACTTTCAAGTACCTCAAGGGAATCAACAAAGTCCAAGATGGTAGTATCTTTCAGAAGAAGAGATGTGCAAGAACAAGGGGGCACAGTCTGAAGATAGAGGGGGGACAGCTCAGAAGTAATGTTAGACATTATTTTTTCACAAAGAGGGTTGTGGATGCATGGAACAGCCTTTCTGAGGAGGTTGTGGACTCAAAAACAGTGGGAGAATTCAAGAATGCATGGGACAGACATAAGGCAATTCTAGTGGGGGTTAGGAGGAAGTAGGCTGTTGGTTAACTAGGATCTGCAGCTTATCCATCAGGTAGGGAAATAGGCAGACTAGGTGGGCCAAACAATCCTTATCTGCCATCAAATTCTATGTTTCTATGTAGGCAACAGGTGGCAGACAGCCTGCCTGTATATAGATGCAAAGTGGTGAGGACACCTGTGCCACCTGGCATACACAGCAGGGCACACAATACACAGCATGGCAGGCAGTTAATTCCCAGATATTCACACCACAGTATCACATTTCAGCACACAGCAGATCCTGGCAACATACCCATCAATTTGTGAAATAGTTCTGCATGACCCGGGCCCTGCATGCACACCCAGCATGATACCCTGGGCCATGCCCCCCAACCCCCACATGGCCTCCACCATCACCAGGAATGTCCTACCCATCACTAGCATGATCATCAAGAGATGGTTCCACATCCTTGGGTATAAGTAGGTGCTGCTGAGCAGCTATGTTGTGTAGCATGCAGTACACAGTGAATATTCTGCACAACTTGACATGTGCAAGCTGCAGGGTCCCCCCTTCCTGTCCAGGCACCTGAGGTGCATCTTCAACAGGCTGAACACCTTCTCAATGATGCCCCTCATCTGGTGATGTGCCTCACTGTAATGCTACTCAACCTTGGCCTCAGACTATGGGAACGGGGTCATCAAAAATTGTGTAATGTGGCACCTGCTGTTACCTGTGGAGGAGGAGGACAGTTACTGTGTGCTTGCTTGGACCTTACTTGTCTCCCCCTGCAGGTACACCTACTAATCAGCCACCCCTAGCTGGCTGACATGGCCCGCAACAGTGACACAGTCCTGAGTTCTCCAGTATGTAGGAGACATGCACCGAGGCTGGGTACATGGCACAGACATGCATAATTACACCTGCAGCATTTCACATGGCCTGCATGATCATTCTGTGGTATGTTTTGTGGTTCCTGTATGCCTCCTCTGCCTGGGACAGCCTAATGACCACAATATGTGTGCAATTGATAGAAGTGATAGTACTGGGCATGCTGGCCACTGCACTGAATGCTACCTTGGTATCTTGCAGGTCCTGCATGGAGCATGGGAAGTGTATGTAGTCACCCTGATGCGCCAGTAGTGCATTACTCTCCTGCCAGAGGCACCTCCTGAAGGACAACTGGTTCCTGAAAGTAATGGCCCCTACCATGCATTGAAAGGTGCTAGTCCTTCAGTATGCCAGGCCCATTAGCACACATGTCCTGTCCTCTAAGGCATGGTTGTGGTGGTTCCTTGTCCACAGCCAATGCCCAAACAACTGATTCAGCTCCTCTATGATTTCCAAATCAAAGCAGTACCCGCCAAGGAACTGCAGCTTTGTCAGCATTGCTGTGTCCATCCATGGCAGATATATCCTTTTTCAGTGTGCCCAGCAACTGTGCCACCCCTCTCTGCAGTGCACCTGTAGGAGCACCATGCTCATTACGATGCCAGAATGCATGACATTGTTGCACCATTCCTACAGCTGGAGATCTTCCCCAAACCCTGACCACCATGCATCTGATCCATCAACTGTGGACCCCCATAAATAAAGGGGTAAGTGTTCTGGAAGATAACGGGCCACTAGTTGGGGATGATCTGGAGGTGCATCTAGAAGTTCCAGAGCATGGCCCTGTTCTATAATTTCTAGAACCCATGCATCTGTTATCACCTATTTCCACTGGTTTAAGTGGAGGGAGAGGTGATCCCCTACAACCACATCTTGAGGTAAAGGTGGTTGGGGGGTGTACAAGGAGTCAGGTGGAGCCAGTTGGGGCAGCTCCCCATGTGCCACAATCTCTAGGGGCTTTTGAGTGGGCACCTGGGGTGGTACTTGGGGCAGGCAAGGCTCCTGCTCTCTTGCCCCTCTCCTCCTGGCTGCTGGGCACTGACACCAGCTGGATGAAGAGGATCCCTAGTCCTACTCCTAGGCTGGGTATGGTGAAGTTCTGCCTGAAGCCTGAAGAGTGGATAGAATTTCTTGGACCTCAGTATGAAATAACTTATGTCCCCAAAATGGGGCACTGAGAATAGACTGTCATATGTCATTCACAAACCCTGCCACCCTAAGCCAGGAATAGCTCCTGAGATAGATGCCAGAGGCCCCAGCCCTGGCCAAAGAATCCGAGTAATCATGTGCAATCAAATGCTTACCCACATCAGCCTCAGCAGTAAGGGCTTTGAAAAGCTCCTGTTTAGGGGTGCCCTCTGGCAAGGCTTGTGCAGCTGCCTTGGCCTTCCTCCACAAGGTATTCTTCGAAGGCCCAATGATGCTGAGGCAAAGGTCCTTTTGCCCAAAACATCCAACCTCCTGGACTCTTTATCAGGAGGGAGGGAACTGAAGTACTTAGATGTCCTAGACCTATCTTGGGCAGTATTAATGACTACTGAGTTTTCCTTAGGCTGGGTGACATAAAATGGCTTCCCAGAGGGGGCCATGTACATTTTATCTGCCTTGCTGGGTACAGCTGGGATATTGCTGGACATGTTCCAGGCATGAAAGGTGGCATCCCGTAAAGCTTGGAGCAGAGATGGCACCACAACTGCAGGAGATTCTGTCATCTCCAAGAACTCTAAGGTTTTTCTTAGTGGTATCCTGTTCCTCCAGATCAAAGCACATGGTAGTTTGCAACTGCTGCATCATGTTGAGGTAAGTGGGATCCTCTGGAAGGGGATCTTGGTGTGTTGATCACAGAGTCCTCACTACAAGTGGACACTGTGGAGCTGGTGCCCCGTCACAGGGGATTTCAGCACAGTTCTCAGCCTCCTCCTCCTCATCCTGCACTATTAAGTCAGGATTATATTCATATCATCAAGCAGGTCAATGGGGAGAAAGGAGTAGGTTGGCAACATCAGCAGCGCTCTAGGAGGCAACTGTGGCAAGGGTGTACCTTGTGGCATCAAGGGTGGATTAGTAGTAGGCCCCATCACCATACTCCCTGGAACCAGAAGGTTAGGTAGCAGGCACCAAATCATATCAGAAAAGGAGAATAGGATCGCCTGAGTGTTGGTGCCCGTATGATCGAATGGTGCGACTGAGTCCCTAATGTCAATGTACCAGCCATACTAGGCCTAGTAGTGCCAACGCCAAACCCCAATCTTGGTGTCATGTCAGCAGTCAGGGGGGCGAGTGGCATCACCACTGGAGTAGATGATGGCACTGAGGTTGTATCTGATGTGTGGAGGAATGATATGAACACACCGACGAGGTCCTTTCCTTATCCTTGTGCTCAAGTTTGAGTCCCTGATGCCTTGTTCAGGGATTTAGAGAACCTGGACTCAGTAAAGTGGGCCGGCTACACAGTGGTGCTCTTCTGCTGGAGCTCCTTCTCCATTCTAGCCACCTTCTGCTTGAGGAGTTTTTTTTTTTTAAAAGTACCTTTATGGCTTTGCTTGATAACAGAATTAAAACCCCAGCAAATTCTGCAGGCTTTAATGCTGTGTCCCAGTCCTAGGCAGCAGACACTGACATCATGGGAGTCACCAGTGTAGATCTTCTCACCATAGTCACAATACTGGAACAATTTTGATGGTTCCTTCAATGACATATAGGTCATTGAAAATCACTATAAAAGTGATTACTTTTCTAATTAAAGAAATAAAATGGCAGTTACTGCAGTGTGTTTCCTTCAGTGGTTCGATAAGTATGGACAACAGCGGGGAAAGAACCAAAGAGAGGAAGGGCCACCCACATTTATGTATGAGCCAACATCTGATGTTCTGTTCAATAAATACTGATTTTGTTATTTATTTAGTGATACAGGAGCACTTACATGTTCTGCTGCTCTCATATAGTCCCTTTTGGAAGCACATGGTACTGTGTGTGGAGCTCCCTTTGTTTTAATATCAGGTCTGGGAGGTAACCTGTCAGATGCCCTAGTCCAGGGGGTGGAAAGGGAGAAAAAAGCTAAATAATAAAAAAACAGAATAACCTGCAACATTTCTGATTGTTTATCAGAGTGGCTTCTCATAGTAAATAATGGGAAACTGAATAACTGAAACTGAATAAAACTGACTCCTCATCTCAATGACACGGTCTCACTCTACCCATGCTCTCCCCCTCACCACTTTGCATCTGTCCCACCCTACAAGCTGGTCACAGTAGACTGCAGAAACTTCTCCACTGCAGTGTGGCATGATGCCGCAGGCTGAGTGCTTTACTGCCCCTAGAAAAAGAACAAAAAATGGGGATTGGATAGGTGGGGGGAGATGGGGAACAATATGGGAAAACAAGGATCTGTACGGCCAGGACAGACTTCATCTAAGCAGGAGTGATTAGGTGTGAAAGAGGAAACTGGGGGAGTTTATTGCTAGCACATAGTATTTAAACGGGGGGCTTAGACCTGTAGAGCAGGCAGGGACGCAGAGTGTGGAGACCTTGTGCCTCTCCCTAACTGGTAATTTGTCTGAAGTTAGGAACTCACAGAGGGGTAAAAATGGGGGGGGGGGCAGAGGATGGAGATGCGGGATCATGAGGAGCCTAGGTAATAGTTAAAAACAGGTTACTCACCTGTAACAATAGTTCTAGGAGTGGTATATGTTGTTCATACACATGTATTGGCAGTTACCTTTCCCTTTAATTCTTGATGGAAGTCTTAAAGCTTGCTCCTCCCAACCCACCTGGGTGGTATAACCCTCGGCTCCACTCCCTGATGCCAGATATTGCCTGCTGGAAGCAGTGGTTGTGTGTTGAAGCCAGGGAGGTCGGGTGTGTCTGTGTGGATGAACAACATATACCACTCCTAGATCTACTGTTATGGGTGAGTAACCTGTTTTTCTAGGGATGTGGATATGTAGTTCTATCCACACTGTTGGCAGACTCCTAGCAGTTCTCTGGGAGGAGAGAGGCTAGGTGGACACACCCTATTTAGAGAACAGAGATTGGAGAACCGAGGCCCAAAAACCAGCATCCCAGCATGACACTAGGTCAATGTGGTAATGGGAAATGATGGTGTTTGCTGACTTCCAGGTAGCAGCCCTGCAGATTTTCTGGATAGGGGCATCCCTAGAAGCAGCCAACGATGCAACGGTATGGTGGATGGAATGAGCCCTTAGCCTTCCGTGAGGTTCGCAACCCACCAACCTATAGCAGAGATCAATGCAGAAAGTGATCCATCTGCCAATCATCTGCTTGGCTGCAGGTCTACCAAGTGCAGCTTCAGCATAGGTGACAAACAGCTGGAAAATCTCTCCCCAAACTCCAGTTGTGCGCTCTTTATAATAACAGAGTAATATTCTCAGGTCCAAAGTATGGAGCCTGTATTGGGCATCCAAAGGGTGATTGGGGTAAAACACTGGCAATCATCTCCTGGTTCAGGTGAAACTTCAACACAGCCTTCAGAAGGAACTTGAGGTTCTGGCACAGGACAACCTTGTGCCTGTGGAAGAGACTCAACAGAGAGCACCTAGAGCTCCCCAATCCTTCTGGTTGATGTGATAGCCACCAGGAAGGTGATCTTCCACAACAGGTGTGATATCTCACACCTGTGCATTGGTTTGAATGGCTTGCCTATGAACTTTGCCAGTATCAACAGTAGATCCCACGGTGGTGGTGGTGGTTCATGCACTAGAGGAGAAATATGGATGAGGCCTTTGAAGAAATGCCAGACCACTTTCTCCTGTGCCACCGTCTGCTGACTGGCCTGCATCCGGTATGCAGAGATGGCTGCAAGATGTACCTTAAGGATCATAGACTGAAGACCCCCTTTGGAGAGAGACCAAAGGTAATCAAGAATGCTAGGCACTGCACAGGACAAAGGGTCCAGACCCTTGTCCTAACACCAAATGGAGAATCTCTTCCTCTTGAAGGGATAGCACTTAATGGTCAATTCCTTCCTAGATGCCTCAACTACAGTGAGTACATCTTCAGAGACCCAAAGCCTGGAACTCTGGCCACTCAGGAACCAGGCTGTCAGGTGCAGGTATTGAAGGTCTGGGTGGAGGACCATCCCCTGATCAATTGAAAGCAGTTCCATGTGTGCTGAAAGATGCCCTGGGAGCCTGTTGCTGAGGCTGAGGAGATAGGGGTACCAGAACTGGTGGGACCAGTCTGGAGCCACCAGGGTCACCCATGCCTTGTCTCTTCTGACCTTGAGGAGTACCTTGTGGATCAAAGGAAGAGGAGGGAAGGCATAAAAGAGGCCTGGGGTCCATGGCCTCGAGAAGGCATCCCTCTGCAGCAAGCCCTGCTGAGGGGGGGTGGGCACAAAACAGTATCAACTTTGCATTCTCCCTGGATGTGAACAAGTCCACCTGAGAGATGCCCCACTGGAAGAACAAGCTGTGTACTACCTCTGGATGGAGAGACCACTCGTGTGATGCCTCACCCACATGGCTGAGGGCATCCGTCAGCTGATTTGAGGCTCCTGCCACATGAATGGCTAGGAGATCCGCCTCCAGTCAGCTCACGAGGGTCCAAACACAGACAGCTCCCCTGCACAGAGGCTGGGAGTGCGTGCCACCCTGTTAGTTGAGATAGTACATGGTCATGGTGTTGTCTGTCTGTACCGCTACCACTTGACCCCGAAGGAACAGAGCCAGCCGGACTGCTCAAGCAGGTTGATATGGCATCAGGATTTCTTGAGGGTCCAGAACCCATGGACTCTGTGGTCCCCCACACGGGCACCAAAGCCCATGAGAGAGGCATCAGTCATCAAGGTGACCACTGGCTCAGGACAGACAAATGGGATCCCTTCCTGCAGATGCTCCAGGACGGTCCACCATTGGAGAGTATCCCATATCTTCTGAGTTACAGTGACCAGCTGGTCAAAATGATCTAGTCACTGAGTCCACTGGCTGGCCAGCTCCTGTTGAACAGGGTGCATATGCCACTGGGCCCACTGGATCACAGAGGTGCAGGCTGCCATGTAGCTCAGAAGTTGCAGGAAGTCCCGGGCAGGGTACAAGTGCCCAACCAGAAATGATCGGGCAGAGGAGTAAAGAACCTCCACCCTGTCCATCAGGAGACTAGCTCTGGCTGGCCAAGAGTCGAGCTCTGCCCTGAAGAAGTAAATCACCTGTGAGGGCACAAGTTCAGACTTGCCTCATTGACCAGGAGGCCAAGGTCAATGCAGGTCTGAAGGGTTAGATCCCTGGATCTCTCCACCTCCTGTCTGGAGGGACCTGCTACAAGCCAATCATCCAGATAAGGGTAGTGTACACCATGACCCCTTGATGCCGAAGATGGACTGCCACCACTGCAATGCATTTGGTGAAGACCCTGGGGGCTGATAACAGGCCGAACAGCATGGCTTGGAACTCACAGAGGGCTCCCTCTGCTCAGAAGTGGAGGAACCTTTGGTGTGATGGACAGATCAGGGTGTGGAAGAATGTGTCTTGGAGATCCAGAGAGAAAAACCACATGTTCTGCTCAAGAGATGGTATGATCTGAGACAGAGTTACCATCCTGAAAGTGCAAGACCTGAGAAACTTGCTCAGGCTATGCAGATCTAGAATGGGGCACCAGTCCCCCATCCATTTCAGGACCAGGAAGTACCTGGAAATGAACCCTAGGTTTACAGGGGGATCTGAGACTCTGACCACGACCTCCTTGCAGAGGAGCTGGGTGATGTCTTGGAGATCCAACTGAGTGTCCACAGAAACCTTCTTCTCCAATGGGGCACGGACTCGGCTTGGTGGGTACTGCTCAAATTCTAGAGACAGACCTTGGCTGACCACTTCCAATACACACCTGTCTCTTGTAACAGTGTACCAGGTGGAAAGGAAGTGGCAGAGCCAGACCCCCATGGGAGGACCCAGAGTGGACGTGACCGGCATGGGGTGGGCACCCCCATCCTGTCACTGTGCAGGCTTGGAGGAGTAAGAATGGGCCATGGGACCACCAGGACCCTTCCCTCCAGGCTCAAGGGCCACCAAAGCCCCTGACTTGGGCCGAGATCACTAACATTGAGCCTGCTGCTGCTGCTGCCCAGATTGGTACTGGACCTGCTTAGCCACAGGGGCAGAAGGGTGAAAGGGCAGACAGGAACACTCAGAAGGAGCCGTGGAGATCTGCGGCTCCTCCAGGTCAGGGACAGGATCCGTGAAGAGGTTCCCAGAAGGCTGAGTCTCCTCCTCGGTAGGTCCAGGCAGGACCAGAGTCCTGAACAAGGAATTGTCGGCCTCATCCAGTGACTACAGGTCAATGGGGTCAATAATGATCTCAACTGGGTTGTTGTCCCACATCTTAACCAGCTGACCTGATGGGGGCACCGTGAAGCCAGCGGCCGAGGCTGCAATTTTGACCCGAAGTCAACACTGGAGATTCCTGGAAATGAGACCACTCTCGATCCCAAAAACGATGGCGTCAAGACTTCTCTCGACTCCTTGGAATCTTTTTCCTTTTTATGGGAATGGAAACTGCGAAGCTGACCGGCCCTCCCCCTTGATCAGGAGAGACTGGCACAACTCCTTGAAGGAGCCTGTAAAGGTGGAGCCCAGTATGAGTGGAACGAAGACCAAGGCTGAAGATGACTGATCGGTGGCCCGAGCCATCTCCTCCTCGAAAGCCTTCATCTGTTTGAGTTGTTCAGTGGATCCGCAGTCACGGAGACCACTCAATGGACCTCCTTAGATTTGACCGGCGAGTTCAGTTTCTCTGGTCGGCCAAGCTGTAAACAGGTGAGATGATCATCTAACACATTCGGATGTAACAAGCAACAAAATTTGCAGGCCTAGGTATCATGATCATGACCCAGGCAATAGACGCACATGGCGTGAGAATCAGTGCGAAACATCTTCTGCCCACAGGGGCACTGGCAGAGCCCGGGCGAGGATTTTTACATCCTTTTGGTCACAATTGAAGATCATAAGAGTGAAACTCTAATGAGTTTAAGTTTTAGTAAGCAATCCAAAGATTGAAGCACCAGGGCCTACTCAACGTGGGAGCAGTAAGGAGGGACTTGGATTCTCCCAAGCGGAAAGGAAGATCTGGTGTCAAGGGACGGAGCCAAGGGTTATACCACCCGAGTGGGTGGGAGGAGCCTGCTTTAAGACTTCCAGCAAGAACTGAAGGGAAAGGAAACTGCCAATATGCGTGGATAGAACATATCCACATCCCTAGAACACGAGCTTCAGGCACTGATGGTGGAAGGGGATGGGGAGGTGGATGTAGCTGCCATTATGGAGACATGGGCCACCCAGTATCATGACAGGGACTTAATACTCCCAGGGTACAAACTGTATGAGAGGGACAGAAAAATTGGAAAGGAAGGAGGGGTGATCTTATTCATAAGGGAGGGAATAGAGTGCAGTAGGGAGGAAGGAGAGGAGGGAATTGTGAAGAAGTTGTGGGTTACCATAAAGGATGTGATGGTCAGGACAGTTAGTCTTGAAGTGGTGTATAGACCACCATCCCAGCCTGAGGAGCTTGACAGAGAACTGGTGGTTAACCTAATGAATCACTGTGGCAGGGGCAGGATGGTGGTTGTAGGTGACCTCAATCTGCCATGGGTGGAATGGAGCACAATGACTTCCACTAATGCGAGGGAACAACAGATACTGGACACCTTCCAGGATGTATTCCTGACACAAATGGTAGTAGAGTCAATCAGAGAGGGGAACACTTTGGACCTTGTATTAGTAGATGATGAACAGGTAAGGGATGTGAAGGTTAAAGGCCCACTGGCGAGGAGTGACCACTACACAGTGTGGTTCTCCCTTGATCTGGGGAGGAAGGGAAAACTTACCAAAATGAGGGTAGTGGATGTTAGGGGAGTGGACTTCAGGAAGACTGGCTGCCATACTAAAGGGGCATACAGTGACAATTAGCCTGGAAATGGATCCTGAAAGCAAATGCGCCATCTTGAAGTTGGGCATGATAGAGGCCTCAAAAGTAGGCACAAAGACCCACAGTAAGAAAGCAAGGTTCAGAAAACCCTGCTGGTGGACTAGAGATGCGTAGGAGAAGGTAAGGGAGAAAAGGCTAGCCTTCAGAATCTACAAGAAAACCTGCAGGGGGAAGAACAGGGAGTAGTACATTAGGAGATCGAGGGGGGTGAGCAGGGTGATAAGGACAGCCAAGGCCTCGAAGGAACTAAGGCTGGCTCAGGGGATTAGGGGTGGTGAGAATTTTTTAAGTACAGCAGAGAGCGGAGGAATTGTAGGGGCCAGATCACCAGGATAAAGAAGGACGGTGGGTGGGCAGAGGAGGGAGCCATGCAGGCAAATGTACTAAATGAGTACTTCATTTCAGTTTTTAGTAGGGAAAAGGAAGGGCCAATCCTGCAGGGGAAAGGTAGGGCAGGAGGTGAGGATGGGGGGAAATAACAGATGGTGAGATCCCAGTGAAGAGGATGTGGTAAGGCCTTAAGTCCTTGCGAACAGACCAGGCACCAGGACTGGATGGAATCCACCCCCGAGTCCTGAAGGAATTGGCAGAGGTCCTGGCAGCACCACTGTAGGATTTGTTGAATACCTCCCTATAGTCAGGTCGTGTACCACTGGACTGGAGGATGGCACATGTGGTGCCCATCCATAAGAGCAGACCCAAGAAATTAGACCAATCAGCCTTATGTTCTTGGTGGGGAAATTGCTGGAGAATATCTTAAAGGAGAGGTTGGTGGCATTCCTGGAAGTAAACAGCCTTCAGGACACCCAGCAACATGGGTTTGTCCTGGAGATACCTTGTCAAACTAACCTGGTTGAATTTTTGACTGTGTGACAAAAGCACTCGATGGTTGTAGGTCAGTTGATGTCCTGTATCTGGACTTCAGCAAGGCCTTTGATTTGGTGCCACGTGGGAGACTGATTGGCAAACTGAGGAACGTGGGGGTAGGGGTGAAACATAGAATATGATGGCAGATAAGGACCAATCGGTCCACTTAATCTGCCCATTTCCCTACTTGGTTTGGCAATCCCTACCCTTATCTGGACTGCTGTTCCCCCAATCTGCTGCACAGCAGGGTGCCTTTATGCTTATCCCATACACTTTTGAATCCCATACTGCTGTCTACAGATCCACCACCCTACGAAATAATTCTTCCTAGCATTCCCAAGCCTCCCTCCCTCCAGCCTCATGTTATGTCCTCTTGTCCTTGTACACTTTCTTCTCTGAAATATGCTCCCCTTCCTGTACCCTGTTTATTCCTCTAAGGTATTTGAAAGTCTCTGTCATATCCCCTCTCTTCCAGTGAATAGATGTTAAGTTCCCAGAGTCTCCTCATAAGGCTTGTGGTGCAGTGTATGTATCATTTTTGTTGCTCTTCTCTGGACTGCTTCCATTCTATGTCCTTCCAGAGATGCGGTCTCCACAATTGGACACAGTAGTCCAGATGAGACCTCAACAGTGATCTACACAGTGGCATCACCACTTCGCTCCTCCTACTGGTTATGCCCCTCCCTATGCACCCCAGCATTCCATTTGCTTTCCCCACTGCTTTGTCATATTGTTTGGTCGACTTCAGGTCATCTGATATGAAAATCCCCAGGTCTCTCTCATGACTTGTGGTGGCCAGAACCTGCACCCCTATCCTGTATTCCTGTCTTGGAAACCAAACTGCCAAACCCCTGATCATTTCTCAAGCAGTGTTAGGTCATTTCTCATTTTATCTAGCCCCTCCTATGTGTTGACTCTTGCAGATTTCGGTGTCATCTGTGAACAGGCATACTTTCCCCTCCAGTCCCTCTGCATTGTCGCTTATGAAGACATTGAATAGGACTGGACCCAGCACTGATCCCTGTGGCACCCAGTTGATCACCTCCCCTCTTCAGATTTTATGCCCTTTACTAACACCCTCTGTATCCTGCCTTTTAGCCAGTTTCCAACCCATTTTATCACTTTAGAGCCCATTCCCAGATTCCCCAATTCGTAAAGCAACCTTCTATATGGAACGATGTTGAAGGTCTTGCTGAAATCCAGGTAGGCCACATCCACCACCCCTCCCTGATCCACCACCCTGGTCACCCTGTCAGACTGATAAGATTAGTCTGACATGATCTTACCTCAGTGAATCCAATGCTGCCTTGGATCTTTTGCACTGCTGGACTCCAGGAACTTCACTATCCTCTCCTTAAGCAGGGACTCCATCAGCTTCCCCCACCACCAATGACAGGCTTACAGGTTTGTAATTGCCTGCCTCCTCCCTACTTCCACTCTTGTGCAGGGGGACTACCTCTGTTCTCCTCCAGTCCCCAGGTACCTCCCTCGTCTCTAGTGACTGGTTGAAAAGGGTCAGAGGTCCTGCTAGGACTTCCCCAAGTTCCTACAACACTCTAGGGTGAATCCCATCTGGCCCCTTTGCCTTGTCGGTCTTTACTTTCCCTTGTTCCTCCAAGACCATAAATGGGCTGGTGACCACCTCAACCCCGTAAATTTTTCCTTGTGAGTCTTGGCCCTTCCCCTGCCTCTTCCTTGGTAAATACTGAGCAGAAAAATACTTGTTCAGTACCTCAGCTTTTTCAAGGTCGTCCTCCACCCACCCACCATCTCCCTTCTTTAGCCTAACAATACCATTTCTGGTCTTCTTCCTCTTGCTAATATAAAGGAAGAAGGTCATGACTCCCTTCTTAATAGCCTGTGCTATTCCTTCCTCCGATATTGCCTTAGCTCCTCTGATGACTTTCCCAGCTTCTTTCTGCTTCTCTAGCTATTTCACTCTGTCTTCTTCTTTCTGTATCTCTTTGTATTTCCTGAATGCCTTACTTTTTTCTCACACTTTTTCAGCTACTGTCTTAAAGAACCCCAGTGGCCACTTCTTTATTTTGCTCTTGCTAAGCAATCTGACACATCAACTTGTCACTCCTGCTATGGATCTCTTGAGCCTAACCTGCTGTTCTTCTACCTCTCCCCCATACCTTCTGCTGCCAGGGCAATACTGAGCTGTTCCCCCATCTCCACAAAGTTGGCCTTTCAGAAATCTAGGACCTTAATCTTTGCATGGCTTTCTTGTACCAACATGTTGACTCTAAACCACATAGTTCTGTGGTCACTGGTACCAAGGAGACTGCCCATCTCAATATCCATGATTCTGTTCCCGCTTGTCAGCATTAAGTCCAGTGCATCTTCCTCCCTGGTGGGTTCAACCACAAGCTGCCTTAGTTTTGCCCCATATATGGCAGACATGAGGTCCCTTGCTCCTTGATGTACTCACAGTCTGGGTATTCCAATCTGCATCTGGGATGTTGAAGTCACCCATTAGTAGTACTTTCCCTTTGGTTGCCATTTTATGGCTGCTTAAGTGGATAGAGAACTAGATGAGTAACAGACAACAGAGGGTGATGGTAGGGGGGAATTCTTGACATCCAAGACAGTCACTAGTGGGGTCCTGCAAGGATTGGTTCTGAGCCTACTGCTAGTTAATGCATTCGTAGCTGACATAGCAGAGGGTGTTAAGAGCAAGATAAGCCTGTTCGCCAATGACTCCAAATCAGGTGTGGTGGTGGACAGCAAGGAAGGGAGAAGAGTACCCCATAAAGACTTGGACACTGGTCAACACATGGTAGCTGGGGTTCAATGCTAGGAAGTGCAGTGTACTGCATTTTAGGGCCAGAAACCGAGGGTACAGTTACCACTTGAGGAGGGTGGAGCGGTTGTCTGTTTCTATGGAGGAAAAGGATGAGGATGTGGTGATCACAGGGAATATGAATCACTCAGCACAGTGTAGAAAAGCAGCAGCAAAGACCAACAGAATGCTGGAGTGCATATCTAGGGGTATCACTTCCAGAAGGGAGGAGATTTTTCTGCCACTGTACAACTCATTGGTGAGGCCATACTTGGGAGTACTGTGTGCAGTTCTGGCACCCATACTTAAAGAGGGACATCAGGCTCCTGGAGGGTGACCAAGATGATCCAGGAAATAGGGGAGAAACTCTATGGGGAGAAATTAAGACAGCTCAACATGTACTCCCTGTGGAGGATGGAAGGGACAGAGATGATATGATCGAGACCTTTAAATACTTGAAGGGCACAGACAAAGTTAGTACTGAGGGCATGTTTCAACTGAAGGGGAAGGGGATCATGAGGGGACATAATCTGAAGCGGGGGGTCAGTGGGGAGCTGAGGAAGCATTACTTGACATAAAGGGTGGTGGCAGATTGGAATGCACTGCCTGGGGAGGTGATCTCACTGGATTTAGTGGGGAGTTTTAAGAAAGGATGGGATAGGTTCATGGAGCAAGGTACATGTAGGGAGAGAATTGACCAGGGTGGTGATGAACCAAGGGAGGAAAAATCTGGCAAGTGGGAGGAAAAGGGGACGATGGGCAGCAGCAGTTGTCAGAACTGTGAGCTGAACTTTCTAGCAGATGCACTAGACCTTGAGGCCTAAATCTGCTGGCATTGTTGTGTGTTTGTAAGTCCCCAGCTATGGGTCAAAGATCCTTCTCTTACTCTGCTCCTGGGCTATGGAACTGCTTTCCCTGCTCCCTGTGAGTTACATTAAGCCATGCCTTGCTTAAAAGGGGCTTATGAGATAAAGCCATGCATAAGTTTGCCTGTCATTGCACCTCTGGTTTATAAACTATGGTGTACTACCTCAACTGTTTATTTATTTACATCAAAAGTTTTACCAAGATGGACATACTGAGCTGGAACAGCTAAGTTTCCTCATTTCTAGATGCAGCTTGGGACAGGGAAATGGGAGCATGCAGCAATAAATTACAGCAAATAAATAACAAAATACAAAAATACATTTTAAACAGATAAGCCACAACAAAATAAGAAAATTGTGCAATAACAAACATATGAAGAATAACAATGCAAAAAGTACATAAGGCTGGACTAGTGGGTCAAAAGAGCTAAGTTCTGGGAGCACGGAGGGGAATGGTTGATAACCTGAGCACAGGTGTGGAATTGGCAGATGGCAGATTAACAGCCAGATGACAAAGATCAGAGGAAATTGCAGGACTAAGTAATGAACTCATGGAGCAGAGATCTGAGTGAGTGGGAAGACAGGATAAGATAAATTGTGGGGTGCAAATTTGGGGAAATAGAAAGAAAAGCATCTTGGCCAGAAGATGATTTTATTGAGGGGAGGGTAAAAGAAAGTGAGGGCCAGAGTTTAGAAGAGAGCAAGTGGTATGAGAAGAAAAAGTGATGAGGGAGGAAAGGTAGGAGAAGGAGCCAAACCAGATTTTGGAGATGAAGGAAGCACAGTGAGTGAGGTGCCGACTTGGAGCAGTACTGTAGACAATCTGCCCATAACCGAAGATGGGGAGAATCATCTTTGAGACAATCTCTCTTTGGGCAAGAAGTAAAATACTCTTATTACTGTAAAGCACACCAAGTTTGGGGTGGAGCTTCTGTTGCATGGCATCCACATGTGCTAAAGAAATCAAGGTGATGGTTGAATTATATCCAGAGGCATTTAAAGGAGAATATATCATCAACTGCAAAACCATCAAGGGAATGGAAGGCAGGGTAAGCCTAGCAGATCTCTGCCTTGTGCCAAAAGTCATGAAGACCATGCCTGTTCTTTGTACTGAGGGGTAGTTGATTTGCTCAAAACCAGTGCTGGATGTTGTTAGTCCAGCTGAAGTCAGGCCATGAAGCTGGAGACAGAAGGAATCAGAAGTACAAAGTACCATGTCATCTACATACATATGAATAGATGCAGAGAAGCAGGCAAATGGGAGGTCATTCAGGAATAATGCAGAACAGAATACGACCGTGGATGGACCCTAGGGGCATGCCGGTGCAGACAGGGAGAGCTGGGGAAACAAAATCTCTAATCTGGACAGCTTGAAATCTGTCCCCAAGGTAACAAAAAACATCTTAATGGAGGGGGCAGAAAGCCCCACTGCCATAAGCTTATCCTGGAGGATAGGGTGGGCAGCAGTGTCAAAAGATTTGGCCAAGTCAACAAAGATCTTGGAGGTGACCAAGCCCTCATCCATGTCAGGTGAAATGGAATCACTGAGCTGCAGGACAGAGGTGGAGGAGAAGTGGGGTGTCCTACAACCAGCCTGGTAAGGAGGGAAAAAGTAGGAAGAATCGGGGAAAGGGGAGAGCTAGGAGATGATAAGGTATTCCTGGATTTTTGCTAGCGTGATGAGCAGGGAGATAGGGTGGTTATTGCCAGGAGAGTTGGGGTTTACTCCCTTGGACAGAGTGAGGATGACTGTAGCCATGTATCAGTGACTGAGGCTAGTAAGAAGGAGAGATTTAGAAGGCAGGGGATAGGGAAAGCACTTGCAAGAGCAGAATGAGACAGGAGTTTGAGGTGTTACATGAGGTCCCTGCACCCTAATTGGTACCCCTTGAGGTACACCATAGACAGCTAGCATTTAGGCATATGTTATACTAACATATAGGGCTAAGGGCATCTACCATGTAACAGTAGATGTCAGGATATGTGTGCGTATTATTGTTATACACTTTACTATCCAATATACACATGTATTTCTTGCCTAGCAGATGTTGACATCTGTGTCCTTGTAATGATTATGATATGAGTCGGCATTGCCATCTTCTGATGATTTGTATTACTACATGGCTATGTACAAACTGTACTTCTTTGTTTCTACAAAGTGATGACTACTACAAAATTGTATAATGTTATCTTGGACTGAGGAGCCACTTCTGATTTAGCAAAAAGGGCTCATCTCTGTAACTAGAAATGTTTCTGTCTTACAGTAACCATGGCAATTATCATAGGTATACAATGTAAGACATTATGTCTTCTACCTCGGAGACCCCAGGAGACACAGAGATTCCTCGAGGTATAGGGAACGCTTAGCATTGGCTCCCAGTTCCTATTGGTAAGAACTGCTTAGGGCAACTGTGATTATCCTTTTGGTAGGAATAAACAAGCTTTATTACTATTATGCAACATGTCTGTGATTCCTTGCATGCCCATTATTGCCAAGAACCTGAGAGTGAGGTTTAGACCACCTGACAATTGATGACCGCAGGCAGTCAATATTTGGTGTTTACAAAGTTTCACTTTTGCTTAAAACGTTTCCCTTCCCAACAGGGACTGTAGGTGTGCATTCCCACATCACCTTTCCCGTTCTAAAACCAATTTGTGATTACTTGCAAAGTCTGGCTGCTTACTGGGTGTGGTCGATGCCGACTCAACTTACCACACGGCAGTTTTGAATTGCAAGCTTACAAGTGCACAGTAGCCTGTCTGTGGACAAGTGCACCTGTTGTGGATCGATACACAGCACGGCACCTTTTCACAGTTTGATTTTTCATTCCTCCCACACAATGGCCACCATATCAAATATCTGCGCAGACCTAAGACTCGATGTCTCAAACTTCCTTGCCTCCCATGGAGGATGGGCTGACTTCACGTGGGATGCAAGTCAATCTGAAAACCCTGTACTAGGGATTTCAACTCAGTACACAGAGACGAGACAAACAGACAGAATGCGAGAAGCTAAAGGGCTATTGGTCACGGCTCTGTATGCTGCTCTGGAAGCCTCTGAAGCAAGGTTTCGATTCCTTGAACTGCAAATCTCATCTCTTAAGCAGGAGATGGGGTTGCAGGAAACTGAATGTGTGAGAAGAGAGCAGGATTTGGAGTCAGAACTCCAAACTCTGAGAAATGAAAAGGATTCCCTTTTGCATCATTCTGCTCAGGCAGGCGAGCAGGAACTTTGTATGCTGAAGTAGGAGTGTAAAAGTTTGAGACAGGATAAAGGGCAGGCTTTGGAAATGAATGATTTGTTAAGTAGAATGAATGAACAAATGCATGAGGAGATGGGCAAGATACAGGACGAGACAAACCAGGTACATAATGACTTAGAGATAGCTAGCAGGGACAATCACGAATTGAGCGCCGTGTATAGAGTGTTGCAAAAGCAGATGCAGGATGACGTGGATCTGAATGTTGCAAAAATGAGTCATGATGAATGTGAATATAAAATGGTGAAACTGCACCATCAGCGAGATGTGCTGGCTAGTCACGTCAAGGTGATAGGAGGCGTAGCCCCCACCTTGTCAACGTCATTTGGCGGGGAGGAGTCAGATGACAACATTTCTCAGTTCAATGCCCAGTCACACCCCTACTATGGCCCAAACACCCCTCTCTGCCATTCACAACATCGCAGACCCATCACATGACACCCATACCCTACGTCATCGATGGCATGACACACATCATGGGCGATGCCAACATGGTGACCCCCATGATAAGGGGAGCAGGCCTAGGCCTAGTCCCAACAGCACCACCGATTGCCATTATTTCTATGGACGATAAGGAAGAGATGGAGAAAATGACTGATGCTGCCTTAGGCAATGTGACTCTACCCGACAGAAGTAAGCGGACACTCCAAATGCAGATTAGACAAATGCTGCAGGAGACCACAATTTGGGATGGAATGGTCCACACTGTGGCAGAAGTTGCAGCTCAGGCAGCCCTGGATGGCACCCGAGGTAACCTACCTCTGCTTGATCGTCCCAATAATCCCCTGCAAATAGCCTACTCTGTTCAGCAAATAGCCGACAGCATTGGTTGGGTGAGCCTGTCTGACAACCTCAGTTGCCACTTAGAAAAGGTGCATGCTAAATGTGAAATGCTTAGTCTTGCTGCAGATTACCAGGTCCAGATCCTACGCCAGACCATTGATCCTGGACTGTGGGCAAAACTCCTCGATGCCATTCGCCAGGATGGCCACACCACCTTTAATGAAGTAGCAGCTGAGCTCATTTCTGCACACAGCTCAGGTGTAGTAGGAGTGATGCTCACATACCCTGTACAACAAAACGTGAAGGAAAGTCTAGCAACTTTCCATCAGAGGCTCTGGATGGCCTACCGGGCAGGAAAGCATCTTGCAGGAGAAGCCGCAGATGTGGACCTCATCGAGTACAAGACCCTGTTCCTTAGGAACATGATCCCTGCAGTAAGAGAAAAGGTAAAGCCAACCACCTATCCCACCACGGAGAGGTTTGCAGATATTCTTCAGAAAACAGAGAGAGTTTATCAACTCTACATCCATGACTCGTGCTCTGGTTCCAAGAAAGTAGCTGCTGTGGAAGACATTCTGGAGGCCATGACACACTACACAGTGGAGGGGCAGGCCCAAGAGAAACAGCCCCTCCCCACAGACAACCAACACCCCCAGCAGGCCCAACAACAATCCTGGGGTAGGAACCAGATCTATCACAAAAACAAGAAACACCATAAGAATAACAAGGGTAAACAACAAACATCAGGCCCTTCGTATAGGGAACTAGCCAATGAGAACCGGAAGTTCCGAGACCTTCTCGGGCAGGTGCACTCCGTAATGGATGCCATTCCCATTCGGGCCCTTACAGTAATACAACTGGGAGAACAGGCCGCGGAGACACTGGAAGTCCAGACTCTCAGGCCCTTACAGGCCAGAACTCGGAAGCGGCTCCATATATAGCATCAGTGCAGCATGGTGAGGTGGTTCAATGGAACCAGGCCCAAGCTCTCTTTCAAAAGCTTCCCCATGCTTCCACTGGTACAGATTGACAATTACAGGCCCCAGTCCATATTGTAAACAAGCTGGTCTTGGATACAAACGGAAGGCCCTGCACTGAGGCCAAGGTTGGGGGCCACCTGCTGACAGTACTGCTGGATACAGGTGTGGCTGTGTCTGTATTACACGATTACCACATGGACACATCCCCTTGATCCACCGGATGGAGGACCAACATGTCTGGTGTAGATGGAACCAGGTTGCCTGCATACTGTTCCCTGTCACTACCTGTGACACTGGGACACCTGAAGGCCTATCACACCTTTCAGCTGATGGCACTGCATGATCACTCGAGTATAATCAGAAATTGACTGCTTTGCACCACACAGCTGTGTGGCAGACCTAGCCAACATGTTACTAATACAAATTCAGGGACAATATCACACATACCTCTCAACTGTACCACATTATGAGGAACGTTCCTCATTTTTCTTCACAAAAGCTCCCTGTTCCACATTGTGAGGACTGGTCCCACATTCAACGTTAACATTTTAAAGCAAAAATCTATAGTAAATGATGCAAAACATGTATTATTCAATTAATAATAGACTTTCTGAACATAAATGCAAACATTTTAATAGTGTTCTAAGCTTCTTAGGTAAAGATTTGATCAAGTGTTCCACATTTCACTTATTTGTTCTACATTTTGAGAGACAATGTTCCACATTTGAGGGACGAAAGGTTGAGAGGTATGATCACACCATCATGATCCCCGACTCATATGTGGTTGCAACAATATCTGCGAATGACAAAGAGTATGACGTCATAGATTTGTTCAAGAACCATGAGCTTTTCCCAAAGCTCCTTCCCATTCTACAAAGACATCTGGAGGCATTTTCTACTAACAAGCATGACTGTGGCAGGATGCACACTGTCATTGAAGTGACAGGCCCAGCACATGAGAGGCAAAGGCAATACCCTTTTCAACCTGAGGCCTTGTCTTCTCTTAGGGAAACAATAAAATCACTCCTCAAGCAAGGTGTAATTAGGACATGTGTTTCCACTGCAAATTCCTCAGTGTGGCCTGTGAAAAAACCCACAGGTGCCTGGAGACTTACTATTGACTACGCTAGACTAAACCAGGTCACCCCCAGTTGTGCCACAACTGTGGCATTAGCACCAGATGTGCTATGATTACTAACCCCTGACCAACAATAGTTTAGTGCCCTGGACATCTCCAATGATTTCTGGTCATTGCCATTGGCCCCCAAGAGTCAATATAAGTCTGCCTTCACCTTTGAGGGCAGGCAGTACACATGGACCTGCTTACCACAGGTATTGCACAACAGCCTCTCCCTGTTCCATCTACATATGATGGATGCCCTTGAGAGTTTCTTTACTCCCCAGTGTCTCTTGCAGTATGTGGACAACCCGTTGTAGGCCACATCCACACAGGAACAATACCTGGATCTCTTGGATGAACTTCTGACCCCTCATACAGAGGGCAGGCCTCAAATGTAACCCTGCAAAAACACAACTATGTCAGAAAGAGGTACTCTTTCTGGGTCTGAGAATAACAGACCAAGGCCGAAGCCTCACCTGAAAGAAGATATAAAGATTGCGAGCTTTGCCACTGCCTACCAGCATGGCCACTCTTAGAAGGTTTCTAGGTATGGTAAACTATTCTAGAGGTTTTATTTGTGATTTTGCTCAGAAGGCTGCCCCTCTGTATAAACTACTGAAAAAGGACATTTCCTAGAATTGGGGTCCCATTCACACTCAAGCTGTGACATCACTGAAGAAGGCCTTGGCCTCAGCCCCAGCTTTAGTCAACCCCAATCCAGCCCTGCCACTTCATCTGGAATGTGCCACCTCTGACATTGCTATGTCTGCTGTGTTGGCCCAAAAGGTCCATGGCACCCTGAGACCCATTGCATATGCATCACAGCTCTTGACCCCAGTGGAACAAAAATACAGCCTTTGTGAAAGGAACCTTCTACACCTACTGGGTGGTCAAGCACTTTCTGTATATCATTGGGTACTCTCCCCTGATCATTAACACAAACCACACCCCAACTACCTTTTTGCTATCAGACAGAGTAAAGGATGGGTCAGTCTCCAATACTAGATTGACAAGGTCCACCCAACCAAAATTCCATCCATGCTGGCACATGATCTCCTTTTCCAAGGAGAACCCCATAACTGTACACTGCAGCCACCTGATCTACCAGATCCAGGTCCTTTCCTTCCTGCTACACCACAACTACTTGAGAACACCTCCTTGTGTCATGTCTTTACAGACGGCTCAGCTTCCTACTACCAGGGAGAACAGATAGCAGGAATGGTCATATTAGTTATTTACCCTTATGGTAACACTGTTAAAATTTCTTAGTGTTGCAGTGTGGCACCATCACAGTATGCTGAGATGGCAGCGGTGGCCTACACCGTCGAGCATGGAACCGAGGATACCATCATTTTCACAGACTCTAACTGGGTTTGTTGTTCCCTTACAGAATTCCTTCCTTTCTGGCAGAAGAACTCCTTTACATCCTCTGATGGCAGTCCAGTGAAACACAAGGAACTGGTAATATACATTCATTCACTGGCACAAAAGTTTGCACACAAACTCTATGTACACAAAGTTAAGCCCCACTCCATACACGATCCCCATCATGCCTTCAATGACACTGTTGATGCCCTTGCAAAGGAAGGGGCCCAAGGGGGGGGACACCTGGATGATGGACCATCCAGATGCCAGAGCGACCGTACACATTACAGCAGTCAGGAAGAAACCTGAACCCTTTTCCCCCTTGGATTTGTCAGCAGCCCAGCATGCAGACTCTGAACACAAAGATGTGTTCAGATTCCTGGACAAAAGTACTGTGAAGAATCTACCTATCCACAACCCCTACTGAAGGCATGAAGGCAAGATACACCTGTCTCCTGATGACAAGCTCATCTGGTACCAACCAGATGAAATACCCACCAAATTGTGGGTGGTTCCTCATCATCTCCAGTCTGAATTTCTGCACCAGGTGCATGACACCCCTACTTGTGGACACCAGGGAGTGGAAAATGCACTCCAAATGCTTAAGACCACCTCTTGGTGGCCTGGTGTCACCAAGGATGTCAAACAGTACATAGACAACTGCCTTGTTTGTGCGCAAAACAACCCCATCCCTACCAAACAAAATGCCAAACTGCTACCACAAAGGCATTCTGGCCCTTGGCATGCCATACAGATAGATTTTATTGGTCCCTTGATTAATACCAGCAGAAACAATAACTACGCCCTTGTGGTCACTGACCTGTTTTCTAAGTGGGTCGAAGCTTTCCCCACTAAGACATGTACTGCTAAAACCACTGCCAAAATCCTGGTGGAACAGATTTTCTCCAGGTGGGACTTACCTCTCAAGGTAGACTCAGACAAAGGAACCAGTTTTACAGATGAGTTGATAAAAAAGCTCTTGAACTCCTTGGAGTTCATCAGAAGTTCCACATACCTTACCATCCACAATCCTCAGGTCAAGTAGAGACAGCCAACAGATGGATTAAACAAAGGCTTTCCAAATTTATTGAGGACAATCCCAAGGATTGGGATTCCCTTCTGCCATTACTCCTTATGGCAATTAGGGGTACACCCTCAGCCACCACCCAGTTGACACCCTTTGAGGTGATGACTGATAGAAATATAAGATTACCTGAACATCTGTTGTTTGACCTGCACCCCCCGCACTGCAGACCATGTTTCAGTGGACCAATATGTGGAAAATCTCAGACAAGACCTCATATACACTCATTTGTATGCTGCCAACTGCATGGGCAAAGCCCAGCAACAATCCAAAATCCAGTTTAACAAACATGCACAACAAGTGGATTGACAAGTTGGGGATCAGGTACTGGTTCTCAGATTTGCACATCCCACACATTCCTTCTCCAATAAGTGGGAAGGACCATACCCCATTGTCAACAAGCTCAGTCCAGTAGTCTATCAGGTTAGACTCGTGCAGAACAGCAAATTGACTGGCAAATGGTTACATGCAAACCAGCTGAAACTGTATAAAAAAGTATAATTACTTTTCCTCACCCCATTGGGCAGAATAGTACTACTTTACTAATGTTTGATTTTCCTTTTCAGATACTGACAAGATGGCTATCTTGTTCCATTTTCTCCTTATCTCAGGAGTTATCCCCTGCATCCAAGGCATGGTAAAGCACCTCCTTCCTCACCTTGATCCACCCGCAACTACCCCAGAAGGAGTCTCCATCAATATTCCTGACAATCTGATTACTGTCCAGGAAGGTTCAGATGTCTACCTCACTGCCTCGGTTGTTGCTTCTCCTGATAAATCTACCCTACAAATTGAGTGGCAAACAATGTCGCAAGGACAAATACTTCCCATGGCAAAGCTTTCCAAGGTAACTTTCCATTGTTGGCCCAACGCAAAATTATCCTCAAATGGTTCTTTGTCCTCGTTCCAGACCTCTCAGACATTCTGGTTTATACAATATTACTGCCTTAACTGATCCCTCATATTGTAATTCCTTGTCTAAAGACTCTGCCAGGAAATTTTGTGCTGTACACAATATGGCCTCAGCTGCCATGTATTTATCTGTATTACCCCCTACTGACAAACAGATTTTGGAATGTCCAAAACACACCCCTGGTCCTCGTAGTGGTCTCACAGCCACTGCTCTACCTGGTACACTTATTAACAACTTACAATTTATGCACAGACCTGTTTTGTTTAACTTGACTTACTGGAATATGAAAGAATTTGGTATGTGTCATACTACTAATACTTCATTGTTTAATAGTACTTTGTTACTTGATAGCTTAGCAGCTTTTCAGATTCGGAATCAAGACCCTATTGCTGGGGTACACACCACCGAGTATAGAGGCAATTTTAGGAGGAAACCTAGTCCTGATGATCAAAGTCATAAACATAATACACATTACACTTCTGATGTCACTGGTGCCACAGCCACCGTCGCTGGTGTTTTTGGTACAGCCATGTCCATCTGGAATAAAGCAGACATTGTTGCTATCAAATCCCAGGCCCAGAAATTCCAAACTTGTTAGGTGAATGATATTATACTCCTCTTATTGCATGGTGTGGATGGCCTTAATCAGGAAGAAAGATATACTGCATACAATATGCACGTCATTGCTATGCATTTTCAGATTCTAAAGATAAAGTTAACTCACTTATTGCACAGAACAATAAAGAAGCAGATAAGCAATGCATTGTCTGTGAGATATTATGCTTAGCCTATGGCTCTTACATTATCGCTACCATCAATAATCTCTACCGTGATTTAGATTCTGGAAGAATCCCTGATATCATACATGATAGACGTATCTCCAAATGGTATTGTCCTTAGTGTAAATCCTCTAACTGTGTTGCCATGTGCATGCTACAGACTCTCACTATTCCAATTTCTACTGCTAGGAATTTGGGTTTTGTGACCAGGCACCCTAATACTGGTCCATGTTTTACTTCTAAGAAATGTTCCATTAAGGATACTATATTTGTCTCTTTACCACGTTTTGATCCTACTATGGCTATATTTGACAAACTCACATCTGTACATTCTGTTGGGCACCTTGATGAAGACATCTACAGAGAACGCCTTGATTTGCCTCCTCTGTTGGTTTTCAGTCCTCTTCTGGATGCATGGGTCACACCACACATGGACTGCTGTGCGAAGAAAGGGTATATTTATTTGTGTTGATGTGATGTATTTAATGTTATTAAACCTGTATGTGGCTATTCCCCAAACAGTATTGACTGGTCCTTTTCTATGGACGATGACATTACCACTAATGTCACTTCACTACCATTCTAGCATTGCTTATAAAGCGCTTTGGGATACACTGTGTATGAAAAGTGCTATATAAATTCTGATTCTTCTTCTTCAGTGTGTCTTAACTCTCTATGATATAGTCGGTTGCCATACAGTGGCCCAGGTCTGCCTGTAAAAGGGTATCAGGTCCAGTGTACTTACCCGGTTACCAAATAAAAATAAATAATTGATAAATATTGTTAGCATGCATTGCTGAAATGTACTTCTGTTTTTGTTGGTACTGTGAAAGTCCCATGAAGCATTCTGGACTACAATTTGCAGGAAAGACATTAAACAAAATAAAGGTTGGAATGTATTGTATCGTGCTGTACAACGTTGGATGGAACCTGTTAAATGCATCATTTCACTACTATCTCCTGCTTAAATATTTTGAGAAATAGACACAAGAATAAAAGAAGAAAAAAAGAAAGTTGTTTTCTTTGTGTAATGCACCAAGCACTTTATTCACTGTGTTTTCATTTAAAAAAGCTATAAAAACAATAATGCAACAACATAATACCTTACACTTTAAATGCAGTACAGACATATAATACTGTTGCCTGTTGCAGGCTTGAAGAATACATTGGAATTGGGACATATACATTAACCACTTACTTGCATTACATATAAAAAAAACTTACATTACATACTACATTACAGCCATAATGGTGAGGAGCACAGAGAAGACTCTGATGTCACCTTTAAGAGCTTCAGTGCCTGGGATTGTACTTTTATTTTGCCTCTAGACAAATATTTGCAATTCATCAGAATGTAGGAGGGGAGCTGAGCAGATCATCAGCTACTGGTGAGGAAAAATTAATTGCCCCCATTAAATGTTAAATATTGGATCTCTTTTGCATACCTTCCACCTCGTTACTTCCTCTTGCCCCCACTACATATTATGTGTCTTAAAGACGAGGCACAGTTCCTGACCAAATATGCCCTCTGTAGACCATATTATTTGTTTGATACAGAGTGCCAAGAATCCTGAAATAGAACATACCCACAAGGGCCACAGACAATCACATCATTTACAAATGCTGCTCTATGAGGTGGGACTTACAGAAACAATTACAGGAAACTATGTGTTACTACGTACCTCAGAGCCACTCATTGCTGAAAACGAGTGGTTTCACCTGCATTCAGCTGAGCGAGAACAGCTAAGCAAAGCTGAAATGTTCTGGCTCAAGCTGAAGGCAAATGAAACCACTCATTTTCAGAAATGAGTGGCTTATTTAGGATATGTTAATATATTATTGATCAAGAGTGATCAATAATATATTAAAAAAAAAACTTCCCAGAACGTGCCAGTTTCCAGGGCGTCTGCACGTGAGACGCTCTTCACAGAATAAGAGGGCTTCACACGCAGGGGAAAGAAGCGCTCCAATTGGTCAGGAGTGCTCCCTCGATCTATAATGTAAATTATAAGCCTATAATTCCATCAGGGAGAGCTGATGATGTCATACACCACAGCAGTTAAGCTTAAGTGGTTTATGATGTCATCGGCTCTCCCATCACCACCTCACCCACTCCCTGGAGATGGAATTTTTGTTTTTTTTACAATGTTTTTACATTACAAAATTAAACTGTGTTTAATTAGGTTTTTTATAAATGCCATTCATTAGCTGTGGGTTATGCTAGATTTACCCATGGTCATGTGACATTTTTTGACCAATGAGGTTACAGGATTTTCACACACCATTGTATAATTAAGATTTTTTTTTCCTTAAAGGTTTATTTAGTCTTGTTTTTCATTATTTTTGTGCCATTTTATAAAGGCAATAATACACTTCAGGGCTTGTAGTCATTGGATAATTACCGCACTCTCCCCACCCCTTGGTTGAAGGGCAGTCAGCTGATGCCTCTTGCCTCCAGCCCACAGAGTGGGGGTATGCAGAAATTACCCAATAACTGCATGCCCTGTCATGTGTTATTGCTTCCTTTAGTCACAAGTATGACTTTATAAATGTTGTATTTCACAACTATATCACAACAGTAAATCACGTCAGACTCGCTGTAAGAGTTTGACCCATTCATTCACATGCCTTAAAAACATAAAACGAGGGAACATTTTGAAATGAATATTAGTTTAAATAGCTAAACCAGTTTTTAAAGTTCATAGTAAACTGATGTTTTACTGTATTACATACATGTCGTTTTCCCATATTTTATTTTTTTTAAGATTGAAATGGCCTTAGATTTCTAAAATTTAGGTTACACATGGATCCATTGCATAATCACAATAAGACACTCCAGGGTGCGAGTTATTGGGTGATTTACCCACTTCTTGGTGGTTAAGTCACTCGGCTGCACCTCGTGACACACCACACAAAGCGTGGGTAAATCCCCAATAACCCACACCCTGTTGTGCCTTATTGCTTAATTAATGGTCAATCAGTTCTCACACCAAACAAATAGGTTTACCCCCATCAAAGAGGTTAAACTGACTTGCAGGCAAGTTGTTAGTTGAAACTGCCCCCCCACAAATATCACCATTTTTTTTCTGAGAGCCTAGAAAACCAATTCCAAGACCTGCAAGGCACTTTCCAGATCCATGTGGTCATTGGTCAATTACTGCAGAGGTCTGAATAGCTACTGACAAATCAGATCACTGGATTTTTCTTGCCCATTTTATAAGACTCATTTCTGCTTGGCCTAACCAAACTGAAATGGCTCTCCATGTCTTAGAATGGTGTGTTGGTGCTAGTTTAGCATATGTGCATTGGTACCCCACCCCAAATTGGTTATGTTTTCGGTTTCTCCAACTCACTGACAGAAGGGCACTATGAAAACAGAAATTCTTTGAGAAACTGCCATGGTTTATGATACTTGAAAAGGCTTATGATACAGTGAACTTCATCAAGGACCCCTTGGTTAGAGTGTCTAGACATATAAGTTTCAGCTACATTACACAGCAAAAACATACTGATGTATTCTCTGTACTGAGAATACACTACGGTACCACTGCTACATTCCTGTGTAAACTGTACAGAGGCTGCTGTTCTCCCCAAAGCTGGTATTGTATTTCAACACTGCCTCTGGGGAACTCCTCTTACTCTGATGGAAATACTGTATATATAGCAGTCTCTCATTAAAGGGAGCTACGCACTTTTGGAGGTTCTTCTTCCATTTAATGTCCACCTGACCCATACACAAGGTTACTGATTTAAGAAGAGAAAAGAACAGACCATATCAAACCACATTGCAAAACATGCAATAGGAATTATGTTCCTGGAAAGATGTGTGAGCAGGTTGTCTCTAAGGAAGGCATGACTGTTGAAAAGTACACACTTAAGCTCACAAGAAACTCCTTAAAGTGGAATGGTCAGCATTCACCCAGCAAAAACACAGCACCTGTAAGCCCCAATTAGGCAAGTCACACTGGCAGTACTTTTTTCACTAACTTACAAAGCTGTTATTTGTAAATGATCTGGCTGATCCTGTGATGCCCTGCATACTATTGCTATTCCAGAGTCCCCCACAGCAAGCCCTTTGATGCAACTGATGGGCTAAGGTGTGGGGGACTCCTATGTGACAGTATAGTTATAAGAAAATATTAAACGATATACAGTGAATGCTTGCGCTTCGTGCTCTGATGCCAACTGACCAAGGAAAGCGCATTCCTCGGATGAGTGGCACCACAGCTAGAAGCATAAACATGCACTGTATATCTTTTAATATTTTCTTATAAGTGTACTGTCACATAGGAGTCCCCAGTGGCTTACCCATTAGTTGCGTCATCAAAGGGCTTGCCATGGGGAACTCTGGAATAGTAGTGGTGGGTGCAGCATTGCAGGATCAACCACATAAAAAAGTTGCCGCCTGTGCGATTTCCCTAATCAGGACCTATAGGTCCCATGCTTTTGCCAGGGGAATGCGGAGAGTTCCCCTTAAAAGACAGTTGAAAATTACATGACTGACAAGGTTGAATCAAGACATCTCCCAACCAACAAGGCATTCACTTCATTGTTCTGCATACAGTTGTCTCAAAAGCTGGGTTTTGCAGAGAGAAAGGGCATTATAGTTATAAACAATTGAGTACTTTAAAAAATGAAAAGATGGTCTACCCATTAATGATGTTACTGGCTCTTTAATCATGACATCTACCACTTCTGGCAACTGATGGCAGAGGAAGCTGTTTTGGTGACTGCAGAAGTTTGATAGGAATAAAATCTTGGGTTGACAATGCAACACTGTTCTGGAAACACACCCACTAGCCAAGGTTGGCCTCTTCAGAGCTTTTGACATAGCTAGACCCAATAAGATTTGTATTACCTTGACAAAAATGCAAAGGCATGCAACTGGTTGTGACATTTGATCCCCTCACTTTTCTCACCCTTCGAGTTGCTAGTGTGGTATGCAGTTTGTTACACTCCCACATAATAAAGTGTACAATAACCAGTTTGGTGGATTGTGACTTTCTTGTTCTCATAATACTCATTTCTAACCTTGGCACATCAGGCTTTAGAGCAGTGTTTGCTTTTGTTCCTAATAAAAGAATAAACCTGGCAAAGGAAACAATAGGACTGCAGCAAGGCTATGTACAGTATTTAGCAGAAATAAAATAGTAAAGGTAGTTACGTATGCAGAGAGCTACAAGAGAGGGGTACTTCCCTGAAAGTGGCAAGTTTAGTATTCCATATAGAGCAAACAAAGACGGAGGGCACGGCCAGTACAGAGCAAAAGAAATGATTACCACAGGCATATAAACCTTCATTTTATTGCAACCCAAGGGTAAAAAAAAAAAATCACATTACAGAGCACTAAGAGATTAGACCATCCAGAGGACCCCCACTGTACAGCAGCAACTTCATACTGTTCTAGGACTTCATCAGGGGGTGTCCCAGAGGCAGACGAACCTATTGGTGTACAGTGGGAGTTATATGGATCATATCTCTGTACACTTGGGATGCAATAAAACAACGCAGGTAATATACCGGTTATCACTTTCTTTCTTTGCACTGTAGTGGTTGTGCCCTCTCTGTTTGTGCTAGTAAGTATTTAGCAAGTCTTCACTCTTCTTTATAGGAGAAGGATGCATAGGAAGGGTAAATAGTGGACCATCGCATCACAGTGATTTTCACTGGACAGTTCCATTATCAGGTGGTTATCAAGTTTGTTTCCATTTCTTATCATTTTAAAAAAGGCTGGACAGGACAGCTGGCATCTGGTCTTTCCCTGTATGACTTAGATTGTTATAATCTGACTTACCAAGCCCAACTAGCCAGTGTTGAGGAAAAATGATGCACTACGCAAGACAGACATTAGATCTGACAGCAAATTTCTAGATAGGCTAATGTAATCTAGGATTATTTGTATTGGACTATGTCGTCACTAATTGGTGGGTGAAGAATTAGATGAACTTCATATACCATCCAACAATGTCTGGTTGGAAGAGAATTTTGGGATTTCAATACTGTGACTGTCTCCAATAAATCAAGGATGGACAATAATTCTTTGCTAAAGTAAGCCAAATTCAGATGAATACCTTAAATCACAGTACCCGTAACACTGCCCAGAACAAGACTACTTGGGGGGGGTCCTTCATCCTGGGTCCAGTCCTATAAATCTGAGCTCCATTTTCAGGGAATAGCTCTGGCACATGAACATCTTGGCTGCAACAGGGGAGTATATGTAACACTGTCAGAATAAAAGGCACCACACAGCAACACAAAGGAGCTCTTGCCATCAAGATTTCTGCATCACCCCACCATGCAACTTTCTCAAATGTGTCTCTTAGGGTCTGTTTATTTTTTTCCCCCTTTTGTGTAAAAAGAAGGCAGTGGTCTGTGTGATCATTCTTAAAATAGTTTACAGACTGAAGCGTTGCAATAAAGAAAACTGCACTGTGATGTTAGGAGGGAGGTTGGTTTGGAGAGAACAGCCTACAAGACTGAACTCCAAGGCCGTTGGGGCAGTGGTTTGTTTTTCTGTAAACACCCTACCATCCTGAAAGGCTGCTGATGTGAGCTGGATGAATATGGTACCTGGGCAATGTGTGTTCCAGAGGTCACTCCAAACAAGCGCCTGTAGTGAGAAATACCCACAGTGGGAATAGTCATCTACTGTAGACATGATGGAGAATTTTAAAAAGCCTTTGTCTGGGCAAGGGTTTAGCTGAGTAACTGAATGATCGGGGGGGGGGCACTTATGGCCCCAGGTGAGGTATGGGTGGCTGAAGGAGGGATGGGTCTTTTTTTTTAATTTCCTAAAATCAAATAATCTATAAATCAGGGTACAAAATTCAAATATTTCCAACAAGTAACAATGCTACCATTTTCAAGCATAGTAGAAAAGGTGACAGCTGAAGAAGACAAATCTGTGAGTCAGGAAGAAAGGTGGGGGCAAGTAGAAAACCCATTACACTTTTATGAAGATGAGTCTGGCAGAGTACACAAGGTCAATGATGTAGATGATCAGGTTGAAAGCTGTTAGCACGGCAATAGCAACCAGTTTGTCCCAGTCGCAAAACGTACGGTCCCGGCACCAACGGGGGCGGTTGTCTTCGCCACCATACTTGTTGTCAAACTTGAAAATGGGCCAGATGATGGTGGCTGAGGCATACATCAGGACAGCAAGCAGGACGTAGGCACTGAGGAACTTGTTGAAGGCACAGGGCAGCCACCCAGTACACTCACCAACACAAAGGATGATCACCACAACAGACAGGATAAAGCAGATACAGTAGACAGCCAGGCACCATTTTAGGGCATCATGACTAGAGTAAGAAACAGGGTCACTGATCAGGACAAAGATAATGCAGGCAGTAAAGCTCTCCACCACTTTCAGAAGGCCTGGCACTGTGGCCATATAGCCAGTGACCTCACCGGGTTTAGCCCGGGTCATAGACACCTCTGTGGTATAGGCAACGAAGGTCAGGCATGAGAAGACAGTGGCAGCAATACGATAGTCCTGTATCTCTTTGGATGACCTACTCCTATCAATGAAGAATATGGGGTATATGATGGAGGCAGAGAGGCACATCAGTGTGGCAAACATCGCAAAAGTGATGGGAAAGTTCTTCCAGGAAACAGGAACCCGGGACTGTAGCCCAATAAATTCCACCACCAGGATTAGGATGCTGACAGCAAAGCAGAAACACCAGCAGAACATGCACCAGTCTCCAGTACTGTGATCGCGCCAGCCACCACGGTGCACCACCAGACTGAAGGTAACGCAGGACAGGATGACCTCAATGATACGGACGATTCCAACCTGGGAGGTCAAGACATGAGTATTACCCACTGTTGTGCGCTGCACTGGCATCCTGGCAAGATCTGAAATTATGAAGGATGAAAGAAACACCATTAGAAAGAAAAACAAAACACAAAATCTCACGCAGTCATTAATATAATCATTTAAAAATATTTCAACAGGATTGTACTTCGTCTACCCTTCCAGTCTGGTTTTTGGAAGCACCATTTATTGGTCACTGACTCTGTCCTCTCTGGGATGGATCAAGAGCACATCATGGTGGTCATTTTCATCAGTCTGACCAAAGTCTTTCATTTGGTGGCCCATTCACTCCTTCTACACAAGCCAAGTTTTGCCAGCTTGTCAGCCTCTGTTGTTGACTAGTTCCCTTGCTACCTGTTGGTCGGTCACCAGTCTCAGGGCTCTCAGTAGAATTTTTAATTTGGGTGTCCTAGACTTTGGGGGGGAAATGGGGGTTATCAGGATAAATTTAGGAGTCCCTAGAATTTTTTGAGGGTCCCAAAAGAAGTGTGACATTCACCTTGCAGCTGTCTCATTTGTCAAATGACACAAAGTGCTGTAAATTAAGCAAGAAATAGCTTGTAAAATGCAAGCTATTTCTTGTTCAGTTTACAAATGCCAGTTCAACATTCCCCTTCTTTTACTAGCTAACACCATTCCCACCAATTCCTTTAATAATCAGCCTAGAGCAACCAATCTCACAGCATCCCTCCTTTAATATACTCCATCTGCATTCCATCATTCCCACCCTGTCCTATAAAAAGAACCCACCCATCCAAGTCCCAACTCCCAAACCCCATCTGCACCCAGTTCTTTCATTAAAGAACGGGCCCATTTAAAGTATCATACATGCCCCCTGCCGTGTGCCAATCTTTAGCTTTCTTTTCACATCACAGGGCCCGAATGTCGGTAATCTCGCAACATCAAGCAAAGCATAATGGAACAAGATTACCAGTATTATGGCCTGGTGGTGAGGAAAGAAAATTGAGGATTGGCACACAGCAGGGGACATTAGAATATCTGTATTCAATGTGGGAGTCACGGCCAATAAAGTCTGCTTTTCAGAGATGAGCATCGGGTACAAACATGCATCTTGAACCTTTTTTTTTTTTTTTTGCATTATTTGTTTACCCCCACATCCGATCAGCCTCTCCTTCAGGCCTTCTGTCAAAGAGCTCCCCGTCCTCCACTCTGAACCCATCCCGGCGTCAGCTTCCCAATCTCATATTGCAGCTGGCCTAGGGTAGCCCGACATAACCCATCGTCGGGCGGGTTCCCTCCTTTTGGGGGGAAACTGCCCTCCGGCATCCCTTTTCTTGGCTCTGGGTGCTGCTGAGATTGGTCCTGGCTCTCTGGGGGCTCCGTGGCATACCTCTCAACCTTTTGTCCCCCAAATGTGGAACACTGCCTGTCACAATGTGGAACAAATGGGCAAAATGTGGAACACTTAATCAAATCTTTACCTAAGAAGCTCAAAACACTATTAAAATGTTGCATTTATGATGAGAATGGCTGTTATTAATTGAATAAGTTATTTTTTCCATAATTTACTATGGATATTTGCTTTAAAATGTTGACTCTGAATGTGGAACAAGTCCTCACAATGTGGAACAGAGACCTTTTCTGAAGTAAAATGAGGAACGTTCCTCGTAATGTGGTACAGTTGAGAGGTATGCTCCGTGGAGGCAGGGGTCTAGGCGGCCATCATCCAGTCACTCAGATGGCATTTTCTGTGTTTTTCTGGCACTCCTGTCATCACGCCGCATCTTGTAGTGCTCCTGGGCTCCACCGGGGGCCACTACAGAGTGAGACATCACCCTAACCCACCCCAGGAGAGGAGAGCAGTCCTCTGGATGCTCAATCCTCTCCTGCCCTGCCGACCCCAGCAACCGGATTCAATTCCCGAACTCGGGTCGCCGGTGTGGTTCGAGGTAATGCACCAGCACCTCAGCCCTCTGCGCCACCGGGCTGGCCTTTGAACCTCTTAATGACATAGAAGATATGGGTACCTGTGTCCCTGAAAGCCCTGAGTCAGTACAGGTAGGCAGCATCCTGTAGTCTCCACTCCCAATCCAGGCCAAGGTCCCACAGAGCTCCATCCTGGGTCTCATTCTCTTTTCCATTTTCCTCAGTGACCTCCCCTCTGCCTGTGACAACTCACAGATTCACATGTAGGCAGATAAGAGTTCTCTACTTCTCAGACCCCACAAGCCTGGTGGCGCTGAGGGTTGAGGCACTGGACGCCACACCTTGCGCCACACTGACAACCCAAGTTCGGGAGCAAGCTCGGGAGTTGGCGGGAGGGAGACTGATCAAGAGCCCGCCTGGCTGCTCTCCTCTCTGGGTGGGGGGCATGGGTTGTCCAACACTCTAGCAACCCCGGTGCACAGACTAGAGGCACCACAGGCTGCCGGGAGCGCTTGCAGCTAAGGGCGTGGCTGGCGCAGGCAGGGTTGCTATGCGCCGTAGCATCGGATGTGCACCATGTTGGGGGGAGCTTTGGACTTACAAGAACCCCCCCCAAGCTCTGGATAGGCAACGGCCCTGCCAGTGCCACTGCCACATGCCCATCACTGGTTCCCTGACACTGCCCCCCCACGGTCTCCCCAGGTTGTAGGTTCCCCAACCCAGGGATCCGTAATGAACTTGAAGATGGACAGGGAACACAGTGGGCAGTAGAGCAAGTGGTGAGTGCAGTGGCCTGAGCGCGTTCTAGGCTGGAGGGTGATAAATAGAGTTGGGGGGAGGAGAAAAAAAAAATACATCTCAGACCCCTTGACTGTGGCTGTGGAAGGCTTGTTCCAGTAAGACTTTTACAATGTCCTGCGCTGATTCCAGTCCAACCAGCTGCGAACAACACACACACAAAAAAAAAAAAGAGTCTATGATCCCCTGGCACCAGACAGAAACTGGCCAGGCCCACCCACCTTTAATCTACACCTACATGGTCACCCCCACTAAAAGGCTCCATCCTGCAAGTATCTCAGTGCATGGCTTGATGGTAGGCTTTACTTCTCTGCCCACATAAACGCCATCCATGACAAGCTCTGCCCCAAGCTTGGTGCCTTAGTATCATAACAAAGACTGCTGGTCTCTGCAAGTCCACTGTGAGCTGGTTACCAAAATGATGCTCCCAGTGTTCAACTTTGTGGGCATGGTCTACTGTATTGCCCCCTCTTCTTCCTGTGCCAGACTGGACACCCTCTGTAGCACCTTCTGTTTTGCTACCCACCCTCTCCTTGTACTCACTACTGAACTCTCTACTCCTCCTTCTCCATCTTCCCCCCTTCCATCATGTCCCCAGCCTCAATGTGACAACTTCATCTTCAAATACTGGTTTGGATGACTATCGTCTTACCTAGCCACACTAATCTTACCCATTCGCTCTGCCACAAACTCCCTCCACTATTTATTTATTTAGAAGAGATTCCCCAGGAAAGAAACATGAATTATAAACAGCTCATTTCCAGAAGCGTCCTGGGGGGTGGGGTTACATAGGAGGAGTGAAAAGCATTTAGGAGAAATATGGTACAGAATCATACACAATACAGTAAAAAACAGGTACAGTAGAAGGTATTTAAGAACAAGTGCAATGTAAAAAAACACACACATTTCAGTTACAGACCAGGTAATAAAAGCATGAACATAAGTTAAAAGCACAGACTTATGGCGAGCCAAGCAGCAATTGTTTACACATACATCTCAGTACAGATCAGGTAAAAAGTATGAACATAAGTTAAATCACAGGCTTAAGGTGAGCAGGGCAGCAATTGTTATTGGAAATAACATTTGACACAACAGGTGATAAACTATTTTTACATAGAACATAGAAACATAGAAGGTGACGACAGATAAGGACCATCAGGCCCTTCCAGTCTGCCCATTTTTTATCTACCTGTTTCACTGAGCACTGAGGCCCTACTCTGTCCTTGATCTATTTATACCCCTTCATCTGTATTGCTCCCTTGTGCTTATCCCATGTGTGTCTGAAGCTTTGTACGGTACTCATTTCCACCACCTCCTTGGGTAGGCTGTTCCGTGCATCCACCTCCCTTTCTGTGAAAAAGAACTTCCTCACATTACCTCTTAATCGACATCTCCCAGTCTCAAGTTGTGTCATCTTATCCTACTATTTTTCTTATACTTAAATATGTTACACTCTTTCCTCTTGTTACTACCCTTAAGGTATTTAAATGTTTCAATCATATCACCCTCTCCCTCCTCTGCTCCACGGTATACATATTGAGTTCCCTTAATCTGTCCTTCTATGACTTCTGTTGCATTCCATGCACCATTTTCATTGCCCTTCTCTGGACTGACTCCATCCTGTTTGTCTTTTTGCAAGTGTGGCTTCCAGTACTGTATGCAGTACTCCAGATGGGGCCTAACTAGTGTCTTGTAGAAAGGTATCATTACCTGCCTCTTACGACTTGTGATACCCCTGCTAATACATCCAAACATCCCTCTGGCCTTCCCTACTGCTTTTGTGGCTTGTTTAGAGGTCTTCAGATCATCAGTGATGATGATGCCTAAATCTCTTTCCTTCCTTGTGACTGTCAGCAGCTCCCTCCCCATCCTATAAGTGGCTTCTGGGTTTCTCTTTCCTATGTGCATGACTTTGCACTTCTTTGTGTTAAACCACATTTGACACTCATTTGCCAATTTCTCAAATTTATCCAGATCTTTTCTCATCTTACCCACCCCATCTGGTCCATCTACCCTGTTGCAGATCTTGGTGTCATCTGCAAATAGGCACTCCTTTCCCTCCTGTCCTATTGCAATGTCGCTGATGAAGACATTGAAGAGGACTTGCCCCAGAAAAGATCCCTGAGGTACCCCACTAGTTACTTGCATCTCTTCTGACTGGATGCCATTTATCACTACCCTCTGGGTTCTGCCTGTCAGCCAGTTTGCTACCCAGCTAACCGACACGTTATCTACCTCAAGACTACCTAACATGTTCACCAGTCTTTTATGTGGAACTGTATCAAAAGCTTTGCTAAAGTCAAGGTAGGTGACATCAACAGCACCTCCTTTATCCACCACTCTAGTTATCCAGTCAAAGAAATCTATCAATCAATCAATATCTTTATTTTCCCAGGCGATCACCATTGAGCAAGCTCATTTACAAGGTGGACCTGCAGTCTGCAAGGACGAGGGTACAGAATAGAGTACAAGTAAAATATACATAAAACAACAATAGCAAGATGTATACAACAAAATATATACAGTGTAGAAAATAAAGGTAAATAATATATACAGAGATGCCTTTATAATCCTATCCATCAATAACATGATCATAGCCTGTAAAGGAGTCCCTGGGATATGGAAAAGTGCACGCGTAGGAGGCAGGGACGCTGGCAGAAAGATTCTGGGATGCTAAGCAGGTGGTATCAGGGCATAAGAGTGGGCGATGGGGTAGTGTTGCAGTGAGTACGTAGTACCGGTGGGACTGGAATGGACTGAGGTGAACCAGTAGTACCAGTGGGACTGGAATGGACTGGGGGGGAGAGTAATCTTGGTAAGGGAACACTCAGTTTGAACGGAAAGGACTTAGATTGAGCGGAAACGTCAGCTGGACAACTAGGAACGGTGGAAACAGTTATAGAGCTCCACAAATGTTTTGGCATACAGGGTCTTGAACACAGCAAGACTAACAGGGGAGCGAAGTCTCAGCGATTTCTGTATCCTATTCCAAAGCGTGGGCAGGACAAAGCTTATGGCCGCTCTTCCAAAGCGGGTACCAACCCTAGGTACTTTCAGGGAAACCAGCGAGTGACTTCTCAAGGCATAATTCCCAATCAGGCTTAGTGGGAGGCAGTCAGCAATGTATTGCGGGAGTTTGTTGGTGATGGCTCGGAGCGTCCAGAGGGCTGCACTTCTATACCGCCTGTGTTGAAGGGAGGGCCAACCCACAGCTGCATATAATGAACAGTGGTGGGTGGAAAAGGGGAGGCCTGTTATAAATCTCAGAGCTCTATGATACAGTACGTCCAATTTAGCAAGGTGTGAGGATGGGCACTTGCCATATATGAAGTCAGCATAGTCAATTAGTGAGAGGAATGTGGATTGGACTGAGCTGTCTTTGCGTCTCTACTGGTCAGGAGGCGATTTATTCTGAAGAAGTTCCAGCTCTGCCTCAGCTTTTTCAGCAGTTCTTCTATATGTTCCACAAAGAAGAGTTTATTGTCTATCCAGACACCCAAATACTTGAATTTCGCACGATTCAAGATGTTCACCTAGTAAGGTGGAGATAGAAGGTAATGGACCAGCAGTGGCAGAATATGCCCCTGGCCAGTTGGTGAGAATAGCATTGCCTTGGTTTTCTTGGCATTAAGTAGTAGTCTTTACTGAGGAGCTGGTGCTGCAGGATGTTAAAGTCGGTTTGCAGGTCACCACAGGCAGCTTCAGGAGATTTACGGCTTATGTAGAGCACCGTGTCGTCAGCAAACAGGTGAATGCTTGCTTCCTTAATGCCTACATCCAGGCTGTTGATATAGATAGCAAACAGTGATGGTCCCAATATGGACCCCTGAGGGACACCTCTTTTTATCAGTTTAAGTGAAGAAAGCTCCCCTTCAGCCTTGATTTGTTGTTGCCTACCAGTGAGGTAGTCATGGAACCAACACAAGGAGGTTTGGTCTAGGCCTATTGTTTGTAAAGTGGAGAGGAGCAAACAGTGGTCAACGGTGTTGAAGGCCTTACTGAGATCCAGGAAAACTGCACAGATTAATTTTTTGTTGTCCAAGTCCCATTGCCAGTCGTTAGTTACTTTTGCCAGGGCCGTAATGGTACTGTGCTTTGCTCTGAAGCCTGGCTGCGTAGGGTTTAGTAAGTTTGAGTTGTCTGTGAAAGATCTCAGCTGGGTATCCACAATTTTTTCTAGGAGCTTGGAGAGAATGGGGAGGAGGGAGATCAGCCTATAGTTATTTAGGTCACAGGGATCCCCCGATTTAAACAGGGGGATGACGTGAGTGACTTTCCATAATTGGGGGGGGGGGGGCTTTGCGATAAGGACAGGTTGAATAAGTGAGAGATAGTTGCGGTAAGGATGTGATGAGCAATTTTCAAGTAACATGGGTCTAAGAAGTCATCCCCAGCACTTTTTTTAGTGTCCAATTTTAGGAGAAGATCTTCAACTTCTTTTACGGAGGTGGGTAAAACCGTGAAGTTTATGATACTGTTACTCGGTTCCGGGAGCTTAGTGTTGATCTGTGGGTGTAGTCTGCTTACCAGTGCGTTATCAAACACTAGGCCTGCAGTGGCAAAATGGTTGTTGAAGGCCTGCAGGATCTTGTTTCTGCCATTGATTACAGCACTGACAGTGGTAATTTTGGAGGGAAGCACATTTCCTGGAGAATGACCAGTCAGTTCTTTTAGTGTGGACCATAACTTGGTAGGGCATTTTGACATAGAATCTAGCCCAGATCGGTAAAAATTGGCCTTGGCCTCTCTGACCATCTTAGTGCAGGCATTTCTAGCTGTCCTGAAGAGACACCAGTCTTCATCTGTGTGTGATTTGCGAGCCTTTTTCCAGAGTTGATCTCTTTTTAGTAAGGCAGCCTTGAGGTCCACTGAGAACCAACGACATGTTCTAGCTTTTATACATGCTTTTACCAGAGGAGCATGGTTATTTAGGGCACTGGTTATAATTTCATGGAAGATGTCGTAGGCATTACTCACTGATTTAGCAAGGTAAAAACTCTGCCAGTGCAAAGAGTTTTTTAATTCACTGAAGTATGCGAGAGGATCGAAGTTCCGTCTGGACCTTATAGGAAAATTTAGATGTTGGTGAGGGTTTAGCATCAGTTCTTATACCAGCAATAAAGCAGTGGTCACTAACATCAGCTAAAAAATTCCGGCATGGGAAAAGAAATACGGTTTGCTTACGAGGAGGACATCCAATAGGGTGCTGTTCATTGGGTTTTTCTTGTTAATGCGAGTTGGCTCAGTAAGAAGTTGTGTGAACCCATGGGAGTCACAGAATTGCTTCAGGGGTAACGAGACCTTAGTCAACCAATCATAGTTAAGGTCTCCTAGAATAACTGTTTCAATGGGGACAGAGCCCATAATAGATGACAGATGGGACAGGAGCTGAGGTCCCACGGCTGGTGGTCTGTAACAGCCCATGACACAGAAAGCCATTGATGGGTAAAGTTCAACTTTAAGGGACAAACATTCGAATCCACCTGCAACAGAGGTAGAGTCTAGGATGGACACTGAAAATTTGTTTTTGACGTAGATGACTACTCCGCCTCCCCTGGTCTGCCTATCAGCTCTAAATAGGAGGTAGTTAGGGATGTTAACCTCTCTATCTGGGGTGGATGCCCGAAGCCAGGATTCAGAGAGCACAAGTACGTCTGGCACGGTATGAGTAATCAATGCCTAGACTGATGAAAATTTCTTTAAAAGACTGCAAACATTTGCGTGCATAAAACTAACTCCTTTCAGTCTTGTAAGGTCAGATGGAGATGAGAGAGCTTTCGTGGGACCAGGGTTGAGTTCAACATTACCTGAACACAAAAGTAATACGAACACAATTTTCCTTAGGGCAGTGAGGAGTAGTTTGAAAGCACAAATCTTTCTGCATCTAGTATAAGTTTGAGTCCGGGGGTCCGGAATCCAAAGTTTCCCCTTGTGTTGACCTAGGGACGCGTAGCCTATGGTCCATCCAGTATAGCACCAAGACATGTAGGTTTTGGGTGGATGAGGTGAGGGGCCACATATTGGTAACATGGTAGCGGTCCCACCTCGAGGAGATTCCACAAAGTGAGAAGGGTGCGGAGTCATGTGGTGGTGGCATAAGTTATATCTTTTTGGCTAGTGCACCTACCCGGTTAACAAAAACCAAATAAAAAAAAAAAAATAATAAAATATAAAGACAGTCTAGCAGTGGTAGGCATGACTATGTTGGGGTCAATTCTGCTTGAATGGTCTGTCACGTGGGGTACCATACATAAGCAGGTAAGAAATTGAAACCACACGAGGACTGCCATGATTGCCCAAAGTGTTAACAGGGTGCGAGTTGCGCCAAGACTCACTAGCTAGGTTCTATAAGTCTCAAGGATCACTGCTCCATGTTAGACTAGCTAAAAGAGACAGGAATCGATGGTATGCAAAGATACATGAAAACAGCCTGACGGCACAGATGTCTTAAGGATTTATCTTCAACAGGCAGGGGTATCCTACCGACTACGCTTCCTGAAGAATATCGGGGAATTGCTTGGAAGAAACAAGTGAGCTCAAGAGAGGATCACCCCTTTAAGAAGTTACAGAAAGGAGAGCCCCTTTAAGCAGTTGCTGTAATTGACTAGTGTGAGGCCTCAGGGGGCATGGATCACTGGGGAAGTGTACTTAATAAAGGAGGGAGGAGGAGGTGGCGGGGTGGGTGAAAAAATTGTCCAGAGAGCAGTACAGCAAGGCAGTGGCCGAGCTGTGTTTTGAAAAAGGCACCTTGTGAGCTTCCTTTCTCAGTGGGGATCTGCAGCATCCAATCGGGAAGCAGCCACAGCCCCCAGGAGCCAGTCCAATTACGGAGATTGAAGCGTGACAGCTCAGATTTGTTTGACAGGATCTTCCTGCTGTAAATCCATGCTGTCTTGGATCATGTGGCTTCTAGGTGTTCCACAATCGTTTCCTTAAGGAGTGTCTCCATGATCTTACCTATGACTGAGGTATGACTGACTGGTCTGTTGTTCCCCACCTCTTCCTTGCTGCTGCTCTTGTGAAGCGGGATCACATGAGCCCTCCTCCAGTCCTTTGGAACCACTCCTGTGCTAAGAAACTCGCTAAACAGTTCTGCCAATGGCTTTGCCAGTTTGTCCCTCAGCTCCTTTATTATTCTGGGATGTAAAGCATCTTGTCCCATTGCCTTGTCCACCCTGATCCTAGTAAGCTCATCCAGGACCCTTTCTTTTGTGAAGGGACCTGTGTTCACTTCCTTCCCCCCCCTGTGTCTATGGTGCTAGGCTGTGGGCCTTGTCCTTTCCTTTCCTCAGTAAAAACTGAGAAGTATCTATTTAGTAAAGATGCCTTATCTCAGTCATCCTCCACACACTCCCCCTTATCTTCTTTAGGTTTTGTAATTCCCCAGTAGACTTTCTTCTCCCTACTGTATCTGTAGAATATCTTGTCCCCCTTCCTTACTGTTTGTGTCAGCGATTCCTCGATTTGGGTCTTTGCCTGCCTTATTGTTTTTCCGGCTTCCTTTAGGGCACTGTGGTATGCCTCCCTATCTTCGTCCCTTTGGGTCCCCTTATATTTTGTGAAGGCCAGCCTTTTGGCTTTAACTTTCTCTGCCACTGTTTTTGAGTACCAAAGAGGTTATCTCCTTCTTTTGCACTTGCTTTTCAATTTCTCCTATACACAGTGGGCAGTTACTTCAACTAGTGCATCTCTAATACTTGCCCATTTTGACTGTACTCTCTTTCTTATATTTCTATTTGTCAGTGCCAGTTTAACCCTCTCACCCATCTTAACACAGTCAGCTCCTCTGAAGTCCAAGATCCTCACTTTGGTATGGGTTGACTGTGTTTTAGTGGCCAAATTGAACCAAACCATGTGATTGTCATTGGACCCCAGGTGACCTTCGACTTGGAGATCCGTGATCCTTTCTCCATTTGTCAGTGTGAGATCCAGGACAGCCCTGTCCCTGGTGGGTCTGTGTACCAGCTCCTTTAGGCCCTCTCCCTGCAGGGAATCCACTGTGTCTCTAGTTCTGGTGAATGCTCCACTTGGTATTGACCAATCAACATCTGGCATGTTGAAATTCCCCATTAGTAGGACCTCCCCTTTTGCTGACATGTTTTGAATATCTTCCATCAATAATCTGTCTGGCTCCTCCCCCTCATCTGGGGGCCTGTAGATCACCCCTGTTCTTTTGGCTGTTCCATTTTCTGTTTCCAGGGTGACCACAATTCCTCTACCTCCTTGTGTGTTCTCTGGATTTCAGTTGCTTTTATATTATCTTTAATGTACAGGGCCACTCCTCCCCCCTCCCTTACTCCTCTATCCCTCCTAAACAGTACATAACTGGGTATAGTAATCTCCCAAGTGTGGTTGCTGATGAACCATGTTTCGCTTATGGCTACTATATCTAATTTAACCTCCATCATTGTTGCATCCAGATCAGGGAGCTCATTTCCCAGACTGCGGGCATTTATATGTTAAAACATCCCTCACAGCCACTCATTGCTGAATACGAGTGGTTTCATGTGCCTTCAGCTAAGCGAGAACAGCGAAGCAAAGCTGAGCTGTTCTGGCTCAAGTTGAAGGCAAGTGAAACCACTTGTTTTCATCAACGAGTGGCGACGGGGGACATATTAATATACAGTATTTGTGATCGAGAGTAATCAATTATATATTTTAAACTGTTCCCAGAATGTGCCTGTTTCCAGGGCATCTGCCCGTGAGATGCTCTTCTCAGAATAAGAGTGCCTCACGTGCAGGGGAAAGGAGCACTCTAATTGGTCAGGAGCACTCCCTTGATCTATAATGTGTACATGACTTTACACTGAACAGGTGGTGGACTGTTAGCTTGTTAGCTTTGTGGGAGGTCTGAGTTTTCCCTTGTGCGACGTAATGGGGACAGACTGACTGTAGCCCTTATTACTGTAAGTGCTGTAGATTGGGGAGACAGCAGACCAGCGCTAGCTGTTAGGCTTATAATGTAAAAAGCTGGGGGGGTGTAGGGAAGTAGGGAGGGATGTGAAAAGCAGGGCCTCCCCCCCCCGGGGGGTCTGGGAACCCTGCAAGGGGACAAGGGAGCTGGCAGAGAAAAAATAGAAAAGAATGGGGGGGGGGGAATAGAGGAGCTGGGAATATGGGCAGTGTTACTTGGGATAGTATGGGGCAAGGTAAGGAAGAATTATGGGTAGAAACAGGTGGACAGGAATCCATGCACCTTCTTCCTATTCCTTTGCTGTGAAAATCGTCCATCTCATAATGCCTTCCATCACTTTGGAACCTGCTCCCCTCCTCTCTCCATCTCTCACCCTCCCCTGCTTCCCTTATACATCAGCTTAAACTCCTGCTGTCCCCCTCCTGTTTCTGTCAGCCCTCTACTTAACCTACCCCTGGTGCCCGTTCCATCCCAGCTATTGTCCCTCTTCTGGGGTAAGCTTATGTTCCATCCACTGTTGCACTGAACTGCTCAACCCATTGCTATCTGTTACACTGGGCTGTGGTGAGGCTCACAGCTCAACGTCTGACACTTGTTAATGTTTTTGCATTTGTTCCATGTTGCATTGTTCACTGTTTGCACTTTCTTTTGTGAAAAACTTCTACACTACTGTGTATGATTTATTGTAGCTCCCTCCCGAGTCACACCTGGAAATGAGCCTTTGCTTAGTGTGCCTTTCTGATTAACAATTTTTTAAATAAATAGATCTGTACTTTGATCATGCACACATTTTAGACAAGCCATGTTCCAATGCTTAACATGGGAAAATGATAGGAACGCGCAATACAGATTACTGTATCTCCCTGTTTGTCACTTGCCTACCCTCTGCTTCAGTCCAAGTGTAAAATGAGTGGAAGCAGGATCCACCTATAGGTGACTTCTGTCATGTCAATCTGACACAGAAAATATGTTTATCCTGGTCATTAATTCAAAAGGTAGAGGAGCATATATTCAAAATGTGGTAGTTATGAAAAAATACTGAATTTAAAACTTTTTAATATAAAACGTTACTGAACATAATAAATATATAGTATATGGTTAGGGCTTACTGTGTATGAAAATCAGTAGCTGCTGAAATCTTGTTGCACATGTTCTAAACATTATTGTGCATGTTCTATGACAAATATTCAGCAGCCCCCAATTAATATTCATAAGCCTTGATTAGATGAAACAGACCTCTTAAAAATCCAAACATGGCACTGGCGCTTAGCGAGCAGTTCACGGAGATGGTTCGGACACAGACTGCCACAGTCAATTCCATCTTACCAAACTGTACTAATTTACCCATTTTTTTGTAAATAAAATTATACTCTAAATGTTTCAATTGTCAGCAGTGGAGCAGGTACACAGCGACGGACTCTGCAGCACACTAAGCTGCCAACAACAAGGAGCATTGAAACAAGGTATGAAACCTTGTTAAACCTTCAGAAAAATAACCTTTTTTTAAATATACTATAACATATAAAGTATGGACGCCCATACACAACTCACCCTATGTTTCCATCTCGGGGTGGAGATACCAGCATGGACCTCTTCAGCTTTGCTGTCAAGGTCCATAGACTGGTATCTCAACCTCTCGATGGAAACGCAGGCTCATTGTGTATGGGCGCCCATATTAGCAGTGTCAGTGGCTCAGTAGGTAGCACACTCGCCTCTGAGGCCGGGAGATCAGAGGTCTGTGGGTTCAGTTCCCACATCTGGCACTTGGGTTAATATCCCAGTACTGACACTGTAGTGCAGCATGAGAGGGGTGCTACACTTCTGAGGTGCCGTCTTTCGGATGAGATGTTAAACCGAGGTCCCATCTGCCTGGATTGGTGGTAATTCAGGTGGATGTTAAAGATCCCATGGCACTTATCGAAAAGAGTAGGGGAATTTCCCCGGTGTCCTGGACAAATTTCCCTCATTCACTATAAATATCACCAACAGCTTAATCAGGTTCAAAGTCAGTTGGCATTCATCTGTATCCCCCTCCCCCGGGTCGTGCCTGAAAATAGGCAGGATTTGTCTAGTGCACTTACCCGGTCAACAAAAGCTAAATAAATAAATATTTTATTCCTTATGTTGTCAGTAAAAACCATTACAGCAATAAAATATATGCATTTTCAACAGAGAACTCAAAGGGTGGTTCTTAACAGAACGGACAGCGAGATATAGGAGAAGCAGGAAACGGTGATGATGAAAATCAATGTGCAAGGGGCAGACATTTGGGGACAATAAGTCACTTTCTGTTTCCCCAGTTTTTTTGTTCTTAAAGCAGCAGTGCAATGATAAATGTGTTTCCAAAACAGCTAGTTTCAGCTACAGTTAAGAAAATTATTTGTATACCTGTCAGATGTACTTGTCTAAGTGCCTCCTGTGCTGGGCACCATGAGACGTGTTTTATTTGTCAATCCTAACTCTAGCCAAGTCCATAATGCTATTTCTGTGTAAAATGTGGTGGTCATCATTTTTTCTTGAGAAAAAACTCCAAACATTTATAAACTACTCAAAGTTTGGTGGAAGATGCCTGGAATCTTTTACAGTGAAAAAAGGTAGGGTTAAACGTTTACACCTGATTTTGTTGCACTGCTGCTTTAAACAACAACATGCATAACACATGGAATAGTCTACCCAGTGAGGTTATGGAAGTCAACTCTGTTCACACTTTGAAAGCAGGAAACAGATTCTGATGAAGGATGGCATTGCGGTAATGCATCATGAAGAGAATTAGCAATCTGAAAGACTGTCATAAGGGTCCCTGATTTCCAGGGATGTCCCCGATTTTGCCTCAGAATGTTCCTGTGTCCCTCATAAAACATGTATTGTGACAGAACAGTGGGAACTGCAAGCACAAAATAATGTCAAACATTAAAGTTACAGGCTAGTTCTTCAGAAAATGCATCTTACACTAATCCCCTTATTCTATAAGCTTTCTGAGTGAACAGTATCAATTTTTAAGATGTGCCCCTGATTTTTTATAAACTGTGTCCCTGATTTACAAAGGAAGAGGTTGAGAGGTATGAGGACATAACGTTTATATCTGTGTCCATAGATTCAGTATAGTCAGTACCATGCGGCAGGGAGGCAGGAAATATGGACTATGAAGCCCATCGCTACAACCCTACGCCAAGTTAAGATGCGCTGCATTTTGATTGAGATGAATAAGCAAGAGCGAGAAATAAGACAGAAAGCCTGGGCAGGTGTATGGGAATTTTTACAATGGTCTGGATGGGTGTATTGAATTGCACCTTGTGTTTCAGATGGATACCTGGATAATGGCCTGCAGGGCCAGGATGAAGGATTGATTGTCAAGAGCCATGAATAGATCCCAGTTTTTTGCGTCAACAAGAGCTTCAAACAAACTAAGGAGTAGACATTATGTGGGGTTATGGGATATGTCTCAGCAATCTACTGAGTGTGGGGGATTCCTCTCAGTTGTCTGAAAATCAAAGAATTACTCCAAATAGTCTAGTTGGGTGTATGGGATTTCTCAAAAAGTTCATGACTGGCACTCATTTCCCTTATACTAGTGGTCTGGCTGGGTGTATAACACCTCTCCCAATTGTCTGGATAGGACTATGATATATTTGCCAGTGGCATGGATGGGCTTATGTACAACTCATGGCTTCAAACGTACCACCCCACTACAGGAGGTGTTTACTCCCCCCACCCAAAAAAATGTTTTATTTCTTTATTTCAAAATTGGTAATTTGGAAAGGCACACTGAGCCAAGGCTCATTTCCAGGTATGACCTAGGGGAAGGGAACAATAAGGGGACAGAAGCAAAATACATAGTAGCAAAACACCGGACATTTGATAAAAAATTAGGGCAAAATTATAAAGAAATGCAAAAAGTTGTATGTGTAGATGATATAGTGTGGTACAGCTAAATAAGAATACTGTGAAGATGGGAGAACTCAAATCTAGGTTTTAAACAGATTTACTAAACATGAGCAATATACAGGTACATCCACAACAGTTTCCAAAAGGTAACTGGCATGTTCTCAGCCCGCCAAGCTCTATCTGTATAAGATTCAAACCACAGTGATGTCACACAAGGCATGCGTCATTACTATGCATGACCTTCATGTCATCACAAATGCCTAGCAAGTGCATATTCAGAAGCGGCATCAACCTTGGTGAATAAGAACAATATTGACAACCGGCAATTGACCTGAGGGGCAAGCTATTGCCCAACCTCACAGAGGAGAGATAAACTGCAGTGGTGTGGAAGTTAACCCAAGGCAGGGGCAGGGATCCAGCCAGCTGATGAACAGGACGACTAAGGCACAGCTGTGGAGCTATCAGGAGGTACGGTAACAGGAGCAGGTGGGGAAGAATTGAAGTTTCAACTGATGCCTGAGAAAGCCATGGGGTGAGGGTGGAAGGACATGGGGAGTTTGTTTCAGAGTGAGGGAAGTCAACAGGAGAAGGCAGACTGCCCAGCAGAGGAACAGGGGCAAGGAGTGGCCAAAGTGTGGTGACTGATAACAGGAGGCAGGGGGAGTTGGAAGTTGAGAGGAGAGAGGTAAGAGTGAAGTGAACCAAACCAGTATTCGGATATGAAAGAGGTACAAATGAGCCTGATGATGACAGGGCAGAGGGAGCATGGATAGGGATGACTACAGCAAGCAATAGTGGGGGAGAGAAGAGTTTGTAGCAAAATAGAAGAAGGAGTTACATAGGGTATCCAGTCTGGTAAGGGAAGTGGAAGGGATGGTGCCATTGACCATATCTGGATAGTCAAAAGACAGGGAGCACTATTTTGGTAACAAGCTCCCTACAGACATGCGGAGATAAGCAGTCTTTGTTGCAGTACAAGGCACCAAACTTGGGATGGAGTTTTATACAGACCGCATTGATGTGGGCAGACAAGTCAAGCCTGCTGTCTAGCCACACTCTAAAGTACCTAAAGGACAGAAAAGTTTCAAGAGGTGTGACATCCAGACTGGTGAAAACAAGGTTTTTTTTTGGGGGGGGGGGTTGGCCAGTTTTGGGCTGGTCCCTAAGGTCAAGGACACCATTTTTTTATGCGTTGACTCGGAGTTGGTTAGAGTGGAACCAGTGCAGAATATTACTGAGGTCCCGCTGGAGTGAGTCTTCCACAGCTGCAGCGGAAGGACCAGAGGTGAAGATGACTGTGTCTTCTGCATATATGTGGATATGCAAGCTAGCATAGGCAAAGAAGAGGTCATTCAAAGAAAAGGATGGCACCCAGGATGGAGCCTTATGGGACTCCAGCCAGGATAGGAAGAAAAGGGGACATGGTGCCTCCAACCAGTGCAGACTGTTGATCTGTTAGGTAGGAAATGAATTATGTAACAGTGGGAACTGAGAGGCTAGTAGAACTCAGCTTGCCCTGGAGGAATGGATGGGATATCAAGTCAAACGCTTTGGCCAGATTGATAATTATGTAATGTGCCCCTGATCCACCCCAGAGAAGACAGACTCAGTGACACACACAGCAGGGAGGAGACAGAGGAATGGTGCTTCCAGAAACCAGACTGGAATGGTGACAAGAATTTGGAGGATGAAAGGAAATCAAGGAATCTAGAGCTGACCAGTTTCTTTTGCAGTTTAGAAAGGAAGGAGGGAGGACAACAGGATGGAAGTTGTCGGGAAGGAAGGGGCACCCTCTTTGTGAAGTGGAATAACTTTGCCCAACCTCCAGGACTGAGAAAAAGCACTGAGGGAGACAGAAGGATTGAGCAGGTGAGTAAGGGGAGTTACAATGGCAGAAGCTGAGAGGTTGGGAAGCTTAGGGTCCAGACCCATCAGGGCTGGACTTTGATTGGTTGAGGGAGGAAAGGGGGCAACAGAGTTTCCTGGATGGTGACAGGCATGAAGTGGAAACCCAATGAGGGATGGAGGAGGGGAGCAGGAGGGGAAAGAAATGAGCCAGAGAGGGAGAAGGGAGGGCACAGAAGCAAATGCATACACACTGAACCTGGCTTGCAGACAGAGGACCTCAGTCTCCAATGTAGTCAGCCTTTCAACAGCACTAAATTACAGTTTGGACAAGCTGGCCCCAAACTGTACCTGGCATATTTTGTACACACATAGAGGGCATTGGTGCCCAATGTTGTTAATCTCTCGTCTTTCATCAGCAATAAGTTCCTCATAGTGTGAGGAATCCCAAATTGTGCTCACGTCACTATGCAGGGTCTGGTTGTGGATAAATGGGACAGCTGTAAAACCCTATATATCATAGTGCAGAAACTGTACAGTCTGGACTGCACTGAATATCATCGCCAATATTGCAGTGAATGTTGTATGGTGTACAGATCATCATCATCACTTTATCAAGTGCACTTTCTTATTGAAACTCAAGGCACTATACATAAGTAGAATAAAATTCAAATATATAACATGAAATAATAAAACATATAGTACATATATTATAGGTTACTTTAAAAAGGTTAATTAACTAATCAGACAGAAAGGCCTGCCTGCATAAAAATGTTTATAATTCTAGTTTAAACATTTCTAGGGACTGATATTCCCCAATAAAGAGAGGGAGGGTGTTCAGAGGGCTGGGGCGCTGAATGAAAAAGCCAGAGCATCCAAAGTCTTGAGGCAAACCCTTGGAGTCTCCAAGAATCCCTCTTCAGTGGAGCTAAGTGGATGGGTAGAGTGGCAAGAACACAGGAGGTCCTGCAGTTAATCAGACCCCTTACCGTTTAAGGCTTTATAGGTCAGCAAACTGACCTTGAAGGTGATCCGCCACTTGGCCAAATGTTCATATACTATCAATATTTTGGAAATTTTAAACCCTAAGGCATGCTGGCTAAGTTAAAGTGTTACCTGAACATTTGGCCAAATGACAAAACCTACCCAAACCTATTATAAAAAAATATATACATTCAAATTTTATCTGCAGACAGTGAAATGTTAGTTGCAACTGAGCTACTTGAACAATATTGTTTGAAGCTAAACCTGGCATTCCATATAATAAATAGATTTGTTCCTGGTGGTTTAGTGGACCCCCTTCCCTATCCCGACCTTCCTGTGTACTAAACTGATCTGTCTCTGGTGGTCTAGTAGACTCCCACTCCGGCAAGTAGTGAACCACCACCCTGCTCCCCCCATCCTGAGCTGGTGACCAGCACAACCTTCTGCTCTCCACCATGGCTGGCCGCAGCATGCACTGACAGCTCAGGCAGCAGCCAGTCATGGCGGACAGTGAAGTGCTGTGCCAGTCATCGACTCAGGATTGGGATGGGGGGAGCGGGGTGGAGGGGCACTATCTGCTAGGGTGGTGGGGGTCTACTAGACCACCAGAAACAGACTGATTTAGTATATGGGAAGGTCAGGATAGGAAGGGATGCCCACTATACCAACAGGTATAGATCTATTTATTACATGGGAAGGCCAGGGTTAGGAAGGGGGGGCCGCTAGAACAAGCTATCCTGGCCGACATTCCATGTTTCAGGCAAATTGGTTCTATTTTTTCTCCATAATGGGGTATGGAATATTGTACAGCAGAGATAGCTCTGTTTGCCTCATACAATCCCTCCACTGCCAGTATCAATCATGTTGCTCTGTAAAGTTCTATGTTGTGCATAAACGTCTCTAAAGAAAGTCCTGCTTGAGTCAAACTCTAACAGAGACATCAGCTAGCGCTCCTAACTGAAAACAAAGGAATTCAGTTTTATACACCTCCTTTCAATCAGACTATATCTCAAAACACTATACAATTCAAGATATGGGGGAAGAGAGAATGCAGGTGCCATTTGGTGCACAAAAACAGCCCATCAGTGCAGAGACAGAAAAGTGAGAGGCTCCAGTGAGGTTAAGCACAGCAAAGTTAAGTGAATAGCTTAGGGTCACACAGTGAGTGGCAACGGTCGAAACTGAATCTTCAGGTTCACAGTGCTAAACTCTGAATATTCGATTGTGCTGCCAGTTCTCTGTATGTCACTGTTGAGTTATAAAAAAAAAAAAAAACTTTTGATGTGCAATGTATTTTTCCGTCGCTCAGAGCATCCCTTGAAGACTGACATGCAGTGCACGATCATTTTTTTGAAGGGGGTACAGATGCATCTCATAGCCAAGTCAGTCCCCTTACTATTCATAAATTGAAGACCTAATCCCAATTAAAGTCCTCACTGGGCCTGTGGAAACGGCCTTCTAAGGAATCAGAAAGCTTATTTATTCTTCCCCCGAGTAAATGAGTCATGGATACTCCGGCAGCAGAAGTTTAGGAGAAAGAATGCATATAATATACGAACATGTAAAAATGCCAGTAGATAAAGGACTTATACAGGACTTGTACAGTCTCTCTAGTCTGCTTGAATGTGCAGGTCCCGCAGTGTCTGCAGAGGAACCTGCCAACCCTCCCAGAATCCCACCAGACCCCCATCAATACCCTTCCCCACAACAACTTTCCTCTTCAATCTGTCCCATTATCCCTCGGAGTTATCCACCATTTTAGGGAGACCGCCTCCTCTGGCAACTTGTTCCACTTGGCCACCACTCTTTCAGTGAAAAATGCCTCCTCATATCTACTGAATATTTCCCTGTCAGCTTTAGGCTATGCCCCCTAGAGGACTTGTTCCCACTAAAACTGAAGAGGCCCTCCATATTTACCCTGTTAATTCCTTTAAGGTATCTGAAAGTCTTGATCCTATCACCCCTATCCCTTCCATCCTCAAGGTCATATAGGTGCTGCCCTGTTGGCCCTGAATCATCTTGGCCACCCTCCTCTGGACTGTCTTCAGCAAATTAACATTCTTTAGATAAGGGCACTAGCAATGCACACTGTACTCCAGGAGCGGTCTTACCAGTGACCTGTAGAGTTGAAGTACGACCTCTGCCTTCCTGCTGGTAATTACCCCTAGCTATGCAGTCCAACATCCAATTTACTTTTGCTGTTGCTCTCCTGCAGTGTACAGAGTGCTTCAGGTCACTCATGATGATTACCCCCATGTCCTTTTCTTCCTCTGATTTAGTTAGCTGCACACCATGCAGCCACTATTTAGTCTCTGGGTTTTTCACCCCAAGTGCATAACTCCGCGCGTTTTAGTACTGAACCCAGTTGCCAAATGCCAGGCAACTTCTACAACCTAGTCAGGTCTTCCCTAAGCTCCTGTCTCCCCTCCTACATGTCCACCCTCCAACAGAGATTTGTGTCTTCTGTGAACAGGCAGAATTTAACTTTTGATCCCATCCGCTGTCTCACCGATGAAGATGTTGAATACCACTAGGTGCTGTCCTGATGCAAGGTCAAAACATCCACCACGAACACCAGCCCAGCCACAGATTTTGCCTGTCAGCAGCGACTCGCTGTGCTGGTATAAGGAAGAAACTGGTGGTGCGACTCCCAGTTTTGCACCCCCTCCCCAGTCCAACTCTGACTCACAGTTAGATATTTAGAGACCAGGGGGTGTGGGGGGGAGCAGCCCCTGCTGGAAGCACATCGATATCCCTGACGGTACAGTGCCGACACTGCATTGTGTCTGTCGCTGTGGGGATGCTGGAGTGAGCACTGTCGCAGTGCTATAGTAAACCCACGAGGCTGAGCACCAAGTCCTGTCGGACCCCATTGGTCTAGCTTCTGAGAATCCTCCCCCCACTACCACCTTTGGCTTCTGTCCTGCAACCAGTTTTGATCCATCTAGCAAGTGTAGCTCCCCACCACCAGGTCTTCCAGCTCCCTTACCAGTTTCTTATGATGCACAGAGTCAAAGGCCTTGCTGAAGTCCAGGTACAGGACATCCACTACTTGTTCCCTGTCCACTGACCTGGTCACCCAGTTGAAAAAGTCAATCATATTAGTCTGGTAGAACCTCTATGACATAAACTCACATTGCCGGTCATGTTGCAGTCCATTTTCCTTGAGGAAGCTCACCAGTCTTTACTTCAGGATAGTCTCTATCAGTTTCCCCACTACTGAGGTAAAACTGACCAACCTGTAATCCCCTAGTTCATCTCTCAGACCACTTTGATGGAGAGGCACTACATGTGCAGTTCTCTAGTTCTGGGGCACACTTCCAGACTCTGGAGAGGTGTTAATCAGGTCAGCCAAGAGGCCTGCCTACACCTCTGCCAGATCTTTCAGGACCCTTAGATGCACGCTATCTGGCCCTGGGGATCTGTCCACCTTCAAGACCCTTAGGCTCTTATGCACCCATTCATGACTCACCCACCTCTCCATCCCCACCCCATGCCCCTTTGTGGCACTGGTCTGTCCTTCTCTCTAGTGAAGGCATAGCAGACGTACTTGTTAAGCACCTCTGCTTTCTCTACACTTCCTCCTACCCAGATCCCCTCCTTTTCTAATCTGATAATCTCATCTTTAACATCCCTCTTCTCCCTCATATATCTGAAGAAGGCCTTCTCACCTGATTTTATTTTCTGGGCCAGCTGTTTTTCCTTGTAGCATTTGCTTCTCTAACTGCTCTGCTCACCACTCTTGATTCAGCACATCAGACCTCCCTATTCTCCTCAATCTGAGTACATTTGTACTTCTGAAAGGCTGTCTTATTTTCCCTGATTGCAACTGCTACTTCCTTACAAAATCAGCTGAGCTTTGTAGCCTTAGATGTCTTGCTTTTGATTTTGGCACACTCAAGGGTGGCTTCCATCAGACCCTCCTTTATTATGGCCCATTTCTGTTCCATCTCCATCTCCTTTTAGATCCCAGCAAAGTGCCTTACCAGAATGTCTCCCATCTTATTAAAGTCATACTTCCTAAAGTCCAAAACTGTCATCCTGGTCCTGACCATCTCTTTGCCCATATACAGGTGAAACCAACCACATGGAGGTCATACCCTGCAAATGGCACTTCCATCTTTACATCCTATACATGCTCACAGTTGGTCAGGACCAAGTCCAGTACATCCCTCTACCCAGTAGGCTCCTTTGCACCCTGTATCAGGAAACCACTCTGGAATGCCTCCAGCGGTATTTGCTCATTGGTGCTATAGGGGGATAGGATTTTCCAATCCACCCCAAAGAGACCAAAGTCTCCCATTATTACTACCCCCAGTCCCCTATTATTACTTTGCATTAATTACAGTAATACATTATTACTCTCCCCTTGCCTTCCATTTCTATGATTTCTGACCCCAGTATCTGCCATTTCTATGATCTGTGAACCCAGTACCTTGTTAATCTCCTCATTATGTGAAGGTAGCCTGTTGACCACCCAGTCCTTAGTTTTCTCCCCATAGTGGATTGTACCTGCACCCATAATACTTCCATATTTCTATCTGCCCCTTCCTGTCTGGTACAGGTTATCCCTTCCTTCACATACAGAGCCACTCCACTATTTGCATTTCCTTATCCTTCCTATACATTTTATATCCAGAGACTGTGAGGTCCCAGTCATGGTTTGGTGTGGCTCATGTCTCAGTGATGGCTGCTATATCCACTTCTCCTAGTATCTCCTAATATGAGAAAGCACTTCTCCAGTGTGTCAACGCCCCCATGATAGGATTCCATCTGAGATTGTCAGAGAAAGAGACTTTATTTAATTGAAAGTCTCTAAAATGTTCCACAATGAGCAACATTAAGTACTAATCAGTCACTAATGTTAACTAGCAACATGATCTTAGTGAACATCTGTCACTTACTCAGGTATGTTCACTTAAAGGAACACTCTAATGCATTTAACTGCATACTACCTGTCTGGCATCACTACATCACACCCCCTTACATAATCATTTTCATAGTTTCTCTGTGCATTTTTTTCCATCTAGTCAGATCCCTTCCTTGATTCTTTGAGTGTGTACATTTTCTTTTGTCCTCCCTTCTTCTGTTAACTTCCACCTCCTGTACTATGGTTTGGTACTGCTTCTCCTCTTTCTGATCTGTGTCTTCTCTAACTTCACTCCATTCTCTGCAGCATGAAGAAAGCCAGCATTATGATCGACTATATCTTACCTGGCGACGGATATACAGAGGGCTCAAGCCTTCAGCTAAGGCTGTCCCCAACCTTTCACCTGCACAAAATACATCACAGTGTTCACAGGGCCGAGGCCAGCATTTTGCATGCCCCTTGGGTAAGCAAAATGCTTCAGGCTCTCCAGTGTTGTTGATCCTGTCTTTTGTCAGTCCCTCATGTTTCACTAATTACTGTAAGTGCATCACAACATGGGGGAGCCTGCACTGTGACAAGCAGATGGCGTCACTCTAGTCAGAGAGGTCAGTTCCTCCCCTTTCACTAGCACTAAATCCACCACAGCATGGGAAAGCTTGACTACATCTGTCCTGTGGATAAGCAGAGATTCATTCTTTTCAATGCAGTCTTCCCCTCACATTTCAACAGCACCAAACCTATCACAGCGCTGGGAAGCCAGCACTATACCGTACCTACCACCACATGGCACCTGGCCTGTGGGGGGGAGGGAAAGAAGGCATAAGTCTCTGCTGGTACAGTTGATTCCTCAGTGTTCACCCACAAAATAATTTAGTCACCACATAGAGAGACCAGGAGTTCTATTTTCTAAAGGATTTCTCCCATTCTGTGCCAATGGAAAAAACTACCTTTTGAGAAAAGAGCCCCAACTCTGTATACACCTGGCCAGTGGGTAAACAAAGAACTTGAGTCTCTAGAGTTGTCAGTTCCTCACCATTCACCAGTACTCCGTTTATAAAAACAAAACAATCAATACAGAAAAACTTACTGAAGTCCCAAAGGGTTCTTCTCCAAGTCCCTTCTTCTCTGTCTTTCTCTGTTTCTCTCCCACTCTCACACTTTCAAATCTGTGAAAGATGTGAGAGCTGGAACAAGGAACTGATGGAAAGTTTCTTAGCCAGCAGTTAAACTGTCTCCCAGATGTGGAGTGGGGGGCAGGAGCAGCAGGAGTGGGGATCCATGGAAAAACTGTCATAAGACTGCAAGGCTGGACAAAATGCCTTTCTTTTTCCTGGCACAGCCTCACGGCTGAGCAAAACCAGCTACAGTATTTCAGAATAAACACAAACATATGGGGAAAGGAAGGGCAGACTTCAATGGTTTCAGCCAGTTTCAGCATTTCTGATCTTTTGTCAGGGCTACTATGCTCACATTCCATTTCTTTTTCATTTCACTGTTCTCTATCCCAGAAATGGCCTATACTGTAATATGGAGGGGCCATTCTTCTTATTTGGGGCTAACTAAATCTCCCTTCCTGCTGATCAAACCCTAACCTGAGAGAAAAATCTTTTTCTTGGGTTGGGGCGGGGGAATGAAACAGTTTCCATGCTCGTTTACTCCCTTACTTAGAGGGATCACTATACTCCTGGGAGTGAGGGAATAATCAAACTTCATGTTCATTTTGCCATGACCTGGAGGGACCGCCCTTCTTATGGGAATAAGGGAGTAATTTAGATTCAACCTTACACGCCAGAAAATAGGCATTGTATATGGAGTGCAGTTACCTGGTTAACAAAAACTAACCAACTAACTAATCAGAATAAATTCAGTCCCAGATCTGAGTGCACCACCTTCTCCTGGTGGGTGAGGAGATAAAGCAGACTGCATGCTCACACCATCCCTGACAGGCTACCATTTTCCTCGTGGTGAGGGGTATGTCAGTCTCCTTGCTCATTCAGTCCAAGACCTGAGAGGACTACCCATCTCTTGATGGGGAGAGGGAATAATCCAGTCTTCAGTGCTCATTTAGCCTTGGACATAGAGGGAAAACCTTTCTGCTTGGAGCGAGAAGAGTAATTCATTCTGCAGGCTCCTTCAGTCCCACACATGCAGTGACTGCACATCTGCAGGTCTGAAAGCATAATTAAGTCCATGCTCATTCAGTTTCTGACCTGGAGACCCCACCTTTCTCCTGGAGTGAGAGGGTAATTCATTCTCTCTGCACATTCTGTCCCTCATGAGCACAAACCACCATTCATCTGGTGGTGAGAGGATAATGTAGTCTCTATGCTTATTTGGTTCCTGACCTGCAGGAACAATCCTTCTCCTGGGGGTGAGGGAGAACTTCAGTGCCCAAGCTCACCAAGTGCCTCACAAGGAGGCACCACCCTTTTCCTAAGGGTTAAGTGTACTTCAGTTTCCATGTTCATCAGTCCCTGACCTGAAGGCATGACTCTTCTCATGGGGTGAGGGGGTAATTCATTTTCCATGTTCATTCAGTCCCTACCCTGGAGGTGCCAGAATTCTCCAGAGGGTGAGGGGGTAATTAGGTTTCCATGCTCCCTCAGTCCACGACATGATGACCTGAAGGGACCACCCTTTTCCTGAGATTGGGAGTGTAACTCAGTCTCCTCGTCCATCCAATCCCTAATTTATAGAGATGAACTTGGGAGAGGGCAGAGAGGATAATTAAGTACCTAAGGGTCAGGTTATTACTATGAGTTCAATCTTGTGGGAAAATGAGAAGCCTCTTAAAAGCTCATTTCAGCTGATATTTAAACCAAGGTCATTTGTGGGTCACACTGGTAAACTGGTTCCTCTTGTGTTTTCTTTCAGTTACTCATTAGATTTGTTTCAACCTCATGGGGAATGGAGGTAAATAAAACCTGTTGAACATGCATTAAAATGGGACAATAAGCTTAAGACAATGGCCTTAGCCTTTCCAGCTGGCTTGCACGTTATAAATCATAAATCTTTGTTAACGCTGAGGCAGACAATGTGTTTATTCCCCACTGATCTGTTGGTTTATACAGAAAAAAGGGCAGTGATAAACAGTTTGCAGCTGTAAGCACCAGGAAGGTACAGAAGACAAGGGATGGAAAAAAGGACTGCTACTCTGGCTGGTTCAGTGACTCATCATCATACAGCTATGTGACCAGAACAAAATGTGCTGGTACTGGAGGTCACAGAACAAAGTCCATGTCCTGGGAGCATTGCCCTTGGGGATGAGGGAAGAAACTCAGCCTCCATGCTCACTCAGAACCTCCCCTGGAGTAACCACACTTCTCCTGAGTGCAAGATGGTAATTTACTCTCCGTGCTCACTCAACACCTAAAAGGGCAACAAAAATCGTAGTTATGTAAGAATTTACCATAACAGTAGATCTTAGAGATAGGTTCCTACAGTAGGTTTTCACATATAGGACTGTACTCCCTGGCATCAGGTCCACACGGCAAACTTGTAGCTAGCAATCTTCAGCAAGGACCGCCTGAATGTCAGGTGATGTGACATTGGACCAACTATAAAAAGGGGGCGGTCTCGTGCCCACCTTCCAGTTCTTTTCCACCGGAGACCTAGAGATAGGAAGCAGATAAAAGGAGTAACAACTCCTGGGATCCTGTGCCCTGGCTGAGCCACAGGGATAGACAGGAGAAAGGAAACAACTCCTGGAGCTGGAGGATAGGTGGGTTGGAAACTAGGCCTATTGCAGGAACCTCTCTCAAAGATCTACTGTTACAGTAAGTTCTTATGTAATTGCTATATCTTACTTCGAGAGGGTTCCTGCAGTAGGTCTTCACATATAGAACTAAACACCAAGCAGTCCAACAGAAAATGAAAGAAGTCGGAGACAAGGTTCCGGGAGGAGGAAGATGCCTGCCAACTAAGGGTCTGCCTTAAGACAGAAGACCTTGCAATACTGCAAGGCCCGAAACCAGCTCGACACCTAGAGGCAATGTCCAGTCTGTAATGCTTTGTGAAGATAGGGATGGAAGACCAAGTGCCACTGCACAAATATCCGCAGTGGACACATTCCTGAAAAAGGCAGTAAAAGTGGTCATGCTCTGGATGGAGTGACCTTTGACCGCCCCTAGAAGGGGTTTCTCGTATTTCTGGTAAATATAATGAATACAATTAGCCAGCCACCTAGAAAAAGTCTGTTTAGTAATAGCCTTGCCCTGGCACAGGGAGGCAAAGGCCACAAAGAGTTGGTTTGACTTTCGAACCTCCTTATTCCATGAGGTAGTACCTCAGGATTCCATGCATATCAAGGGTGTGCAAAAGGTATTCTCCCCTGTTGGAATGCTGAGGAAAGGAAACCGGCAGTTCAACACTCTGGTTGAAAGTCATCTCCAAAACAACCTTCGGAAGAAAGGAAGGATTAGTCCGTAGGACCACACGGTCCTTATGGAAAATTAAGTAAGGCTCTCTACAAACTAGGGCCTGCAGCTCAGAAACCCTTTGAGCTGAAGTGACTGCAACCCAAAAGAACAGGTTACTCACCTGTAACAGTAGTTCTAGGAGTGATATATGTTGTTTATCCACAATCTTTGGTATGTCCCTTTCCCCTTTAAATTTTGCCAGAAGTCTTCAAGCTGGCTCCTCCCACCCACCTGGGTGGTAAATACCTCGGCTCTGCCCCATGATGCCAGATCTTAGCCCGCTAGAAGCAAGGTTGTGCACCTAAAGCCGGGGAGGTTGGGTGGGTGCATGCGGATGAACAACATATACCACTCCTAGAACTACTGTTACAGGTGAGTAACCTGTTCTTCTAGGAGTGTGGATATGTTGTTCATCCACACTCTTTGGCAGACTCTAAGCAGTTATCTGGGAAGAGGGAGGCAAGGCGCACACCCCCTACTTGGGAAATAAAGATTGGAGAACCGAGGCCCCAAAATCAGCATCCCGGCGTGACTCAAGGTCGGTGTGGTAGTGGGTAATGAAGGTGTTTGCTCACTTCCAGGTAGCAGTCTGACAGATTTCCTGGATAGGGATGTCCCTGGAAGCAGTCAACGAAGCAGCAGTATGGCAGGTAGAGTAAGCTCTTATCCCTCTGGGAGGCTCCTTGCCCACCAACTCATAGCACAGACCTATGCATGATGTAATCCATCTTGCTATTGTCCGTTTGGCTGCAGGTCTGCCAGAAGCGGCTTCAACATAGGTGACAAACAGCTGGAGAACCTCTCCACGAATTTCCACCATTCTCTCCTTATAACAGGAGAGAGCACATCTCAGGTCCAAAGTATGGAGCCAGTACTCGGCGTCCGAGGTGTAGTTAGGGTAATATACCGGCAGAGTCAACACCTGGTTAAGGTGGAACTCTTACACCACCTTCGGAAGGAATTTTGGGCGGGGGCGCAGGACAACCTTGTCCCTGTGAAAGACTAGATAAGGGGAGTCCACAGCTCCCCTGTCCTTCTAGCAGATGTGATAGCCACCAGGAAGGCCTTCTTTCATGACAAGTGTGAGAGCTCACACTTGTGCATGGGTTAGAATGACTTGCCCATAAGCTTTGCCAAAACCAGCAAGAGATCCAACGGAGGTGGGGGTTCACGCATCGGAGGGGATATGTGATCCAGGCCTTTGAAAAAGCACCTGACCACTGTCTCCTGCGCCAATGTCAGCTGACCAGCCCATGCCCGGTAAGCAGAAATGGCTGCCAGTTGCACCCTAAAGGTCAATGACCGCAGATCCCCTTTGGAGAGAGACCAAAGGTAGTCGAGATCGTTAGCCACAGAACAGGATAAGGGGTCAAGACTCTTACTCTGACACCAAATGGAAAATATTTTCCATTTGAAGGCATAACATTTCCTGGTTGATTCCTTTCGAGATGCCTCCACCACGGTGTAGACATCCTCGGAAAGACCCAAAGTCTGGAACTCTAGCCACTCAGGTACCAGGCTGTCAGGTGCAGGGATTGAAGGTCCAGATGAAATACCTTCCCCTGGTTCAGAGATATCAGGTCTGGGCGTGTACAAAGCCGATCCAGGGGCCTGCAGCTGATGCTGAGGAGATCTGGGTACCAGAACTGGTGCGGCCAGTCTGGGGCTACCAGAATCACCTTCACCTTGTCCCTCCTCACCTTGAGTAACACCTTGTGGATCAAGGGAAATGGAGGGAAGGCATAGAGGAGGCCTGGGGTCTACGGCCTAAAAAAAAGCACCCCCCTGCAGCAAGCCCTGCTGAGGGAAGCAAGCATGATACAGCCTCAGCTTGGTGTTTTCCCTGGAGGCAAACAGGTCCACCATCGGTTTGCCCTAATGGGAGAACAGATTGTAAACTAACTCTGGATGGAGGGACCACTCGTGGGATGTCTGGCCTATGTGGCTGAGAGCATCCGCCAGCTGGTTCGAGACTCCTGCCACATAAATGGCTAGGAGATCCACCTCCAACCAGCTTACGAGGGTCCAGATGTGGAGTACCTCAATGCATAACAGACGAGAGTGTGTGCTGCCCTGTTTGTTGAGGTAGTACATGGTCGTGGTATTCTCCATCTGAACTTGAACCACTTGACCTCGGAGCTGAGGAGCAAAAGCTGACAGTGCCAGTCTGACTGCTCTGAGCTCCAACAGGTTGATGTGGCATTGGGACTCCACGGGGGTCCAGAACCCGTGGGCTGTGTTGTCCCCCATGTGGGCCCCCCAGCCCATGAGAGAGGCATCAGTCATAAGAATGACCGTCAGCTCGAGGCGGACAAATGGGATCCCTTCCTGCAACCTTTCTGAGGTGGTACACCATTGGAGAGCATCCCACATCTTCTGGGTTACAGTAATCAGCTGATCAAAATGACCGTGGCACTGAGTCCACTGGGTGGCCAGCTCCCATTGGAGGGGACGCATGTACCATCCGGCCCAATGGACCACTGAAGTACACGCCGCCATGTAACCCAGAAGGTGCAGAAAGTCCCAGGAAGGACGCAAGTGCCCAACCAGAAATGTTTGGGCAAAGGAGAAGAGAACCTCCACCCTGTCAGCCGGGAGCTGTGCTCTGGCTTGACAAGAGTCGAGCTCTGCCCCGATGAAGCCCATCACCTGAGAGGGCACAAGTTCTGACTTGGCATCGTTGATTAGGAGGCCAAGTTGGGAGCAGGTTCGGAGAGCCAGATCCCTGGATCTCTCCACCTCCTGCAGGGAGGTACCTGCCAAGAGCCAGTCATCGAGATAAGGGTAAATTCGTACTCCTCGATGCCGGAGAAGGGCTGCCACCACAGCAATGCACTTGGTGAAGACCCATGGGGCTGATGACAGGCCGAACGGCATGGCTCGGAACCCGTATGGGGTCCCCTCGACCCTGAAGTGGAAGAACCACTGATGGGATGGACAGATTGGGACATGAAAGAATGCTTCCTGCAGATCAAGTGAACAGAAACACATGTTTCACTCCATGGATGGTATGACCTGGTTCAGAGTTACCATCTGGAAGGTGCGAGACCTGAGATATTGATTCAGGTCATGGAGATCTAGGATGGGGCACCAACCCCCCCCCCAATCCGCTTGGGCACCAGAAAGTACCTGGACATGAAGCCTGGGTCTGTAGGAGGATCCGGCACTGGAACTACAGCCTCCTTGTGGAGGAGCAGAGATATGTCATCTTGAAGAGCTGACTGAGTGCAAGCTGAAATCCTTTCCTCCCGAGGGGCACGGGCTCGGCTGAGAGGGTACTGCTAGAATTCTAGAGGCAGTCCCTGGCTGACCACTTCTAGAACCCACCTGTCCGAGGTGATATTGGACCAGGCAGAAAGAAAGTGGCAAAGCTTGACCCCCACGGGAGGACCCAGAGCTGGCGTGATGGGTGTAGGGGTGGCAACCCCCAACCCGTCATTGAGCAGGCTTAGAGGAGGAGGAGGCTCCTGGATCTGCACCCTCGGCCTCCTTTACGGAGCTGTTGAGGACCCTGCTTGGGACTTGAGCCTGCTGCTGCTGTTGCTGCTGACCTCCTTGGTAGGAGGGTTGCCTAACCGCAGGGGAAAGAGTACCAAAATGGCTTCTTCTTTCGCTTCTGCTGGTTCTTGCCCAAAGAACCTTTAGTAGAAGTAGCATCCAAGGTGGCATTGGACTGCTCTATGCACTGAAGGTGACCGGCCACTCCTGGACCGAACAGGTCGGTGTCTAGGAAAGGCACGTCAGCTAACTTGTGATGAGCATCCGCCGGAAAGGAGGAAAGCCTCAACCAAGTCCTGTGGCAAGTGGCCACTGCGGCTGCTAATAAGCAGGCACCAGAATCCCCGACATCCAGGGCCATCTGGAGTTGCTGTTTTGCAACAGCACGGCCCTGATCATGGACTTGCTTCACTGTGGTCTGCATGTCTGCCGGGAGATGAGGCAGAACTTTGTCTAATGATCCAAGGAGGGCATGAGAGAAGTGTGCCATGCTAACAGCTTAGCTGGCCTGACAAAGGCCTAAGGAAGAGGCCGCTTAGACCTTACAGGCAGAATGGTCCATATTTTTGGACTCCTTGTCCGGGGGATCGGTCAGTGTCGACTGAGCTACAAGTATGCCTGAACATAGAAACAGTCACCAGGCTCTTGGCCGAAGGATGTTCTGTGAACTCTGCCTGAGCCCCCATGGGCACCACGTACTTACGGGCCATGTGGGTAGATGGTGCTGAGCAGGAAGCAGGATGCTGCCAAAGCTCAAAGGCCAGGCTAACAATGGCTTCAGCCACTGGAAAGGCCTCTGTCGGGGTATCCCCACTTTTGAAGATGTCCGTAAGGGGGTACTCCACCTTCTTCTGGATGGACTCCAGGGGCATTCTGGTAGATTCGGAGATCAGGCGGAGAATGCCCTGAAAAGAGGAAGGGCCTTCCTCCAAACCCGCCATGGACGACTCATCATCCCCAGGATGAGAGTGTAATCCAGTGGTGTCTGAGTCCGAAGAGTTGGGATATAATGGCCTGCCGCCTAGGGCTCCCTCGATATGCTGAGGGTGAATGGGAATGACCATAATTGACAGACGTCAGGGAAGTCTGGTGTCTGTTTGGTCCTCTTTCGAGGGAGCCCCTCCCTGAGGCTGCTTAGGCAGTGGCTCCACCAAAATCAGTGGAGATGACGGAACAGGCTGAGCCGGGATACGGGCCGGCCCGACGGGCGGTGGAACCTAGGCCTTCAGTTCCGGAGGGGTTGGCCTGGGAGGTGGAAGCCAAGTGATGATCGAGGTGGCGGGCGGAGCCAGCTTCTGAACGGTCAAAATCAGCTGTTGCCACATGAGATCTTCATAATGTTGACTGAGTTTCCGCTGAAGCCTCTCCTCGTCTGAGGAGGATGAAGATCTGTGTCGACGCCTCTTCTTAGAATGCTTATGACTCTTTTTCAGCCATTCAGCTGAAGGGGTTCTGGACCTCGATCGAGATCGGGGAGGCCAACTCAGTTGATTGGGAGTCACCGGGGTTGGTGAAAACCGAGGGTTTGGAACCGTTTCCTCAATGGGGACATGAGAGGGCTGGGTCTCCTCATCTGGAAGGACAAGGACCGGGGTCCTTTCCAAAGATTCATCGACCAGAGTCGGTGACAATGGCTCGATTGGGTCGAGAGTAATCTCCGCCTGGTCAGCCATTTCCTCGGTCTTGGTCCCCTGGCCAGACGGGAGATCCGTAAAGCCGGCGACCAAGGATGCGATCTCGACCGAAGTCAAGACTGCGTGTTCTTGGGACTCAGACCTCTCTCAGTCCCAAGAACATCTTCGTTTAGATGAAGACTTCGGGTCCTTATCCCTCTTACGAGGGTGGGAGGAGTGCGATCCCGAGGGCGCCTCACCCTTGGTGGGGAGAGACTGGCACAACTCCTTGAAGGAGCCCGTAAAGGTAAAGCCAAGGTTGAGTGGAACAAAAAAGCTTTGATTGGCCGAAGCGTGAGCCGCTTCCTCCTCGAATGCCTTCATCTGCTCCAGCTGCTCAGCGGATCCTGCGGCCGTGGAAACTGCCCACCTCGCCTCCTTCGATTTCACCTGCTGGTTCCTTTTCTCCGGTCTCCCCAGTTTTAGGCATGCCTTGTGATCATCCAGGACGTTGAGATGGAAGGCCAGGAAAAAAGTGCAAGACAAGGTGTCATGTCCAACACCTTGACAATAAATGCACGGGAGGTGGAGATCAGTGCGTGACATCTTCTGGCCGCAGGTACATCGGCAAAATCCGGGGGACGATTTATCCTCCATGTCTGATGCGCTACAATCGGAATTGGTAACTCAAATGAGTTTTAAAGTTAGTTTCAGTAAAAACTGATGCTTTGAACCCAGGGCCTATGAATTGCTTAGATAGCATGAGGGAACCTGCATCTTCCAGCAGATAGGAAGATCTGGCATCATGGGGGGGGGGGGCCGAGCTATTTACCACCTGGGTGGGTGGGAGGAGCCAGCCTGAAGACGTCCGGCAAGATTTAAAGGGAAAAGGGACATGCCAAAGAGTGTGGATGAACAACATATGCACGCTCCTAGAACAGCATCTTTCAAGCCAGGAAATGCATATCACAACTTGCTGCCAGTTCAAATGTGGGCAAAGTAAGTTTTTCTAACATAAAATGAAGGTCCCGGGGGAACAAGGATTCTGGACCGGATGTTTAATATGAAGGATCCCTGTCAAGAAAGTCTTGGAAACCTCTGGTTGAGCTAGGGTTTTGCCCCCCACCAGTCGGTGGTAGGCCGACAAAGCAGAGAGAAGGACCTTCAGTGAGGAATAACGGAGGCCCAACTCCGAAAGATGTAAGAGGTACTCTAGCACCGGGGAGGCCGAGCAAGAAAAAGGGTCCAAGCTCTTGGCTGTGGCCAAAACAGAAAATTTCTTCCATTTCATGGCATAGGTAGACCTAGTAGAGGGTTTCCAAGCCTCCACCAAGACCTGGGCAACTTGCCTGGAAACCTTGTAACAAGAAATCGTTAAGTCTACAAGTGCCACGCATGACAGTGGAGAGACTTGAGGCTCGGATGGAACCAGGGTGCCCTGCTCCTGAGACAGAAGGTTGTGGGAAAGGGGCATAGGAATTGACAGTTCTAGAACTGGTTGTTGCAACAGCGGGAACCAAATCTGCCTAGGCTACAGAGGAGCTATCAAGATCATGTGAGCACCCTCTGCCTGTACCTTCAGAAGAAACTTCTGAATGAGACAGAAGGGAGGAAATGCATACAGAAACCTCTCTGCCAGGAGAGAGACAGTGCGCCTCGCCAAAAAACACCATGCCTGGAAATGAGCAAGCAAAAGCTGGGTAGTTTTGCATTGTATGAGGACGCAAACAGATCTTAGGTTTGGATGACCCCACTGAAAAAATAGGTCTTCTACTACCTCCTGCTCCAGTTTCCACTCATGAGCGCTGGTGACTGATCGGCTGAGACTGTTCACCAGCGTACTGTGAACTCCCAGCACATGGACTGCCGTCAGGGTCAGGCCGTGTTGAATCTCCCAATACCATACCCTTATTGCTTCTCTGCAGAGAGGGTACAACCGGGTACCTCCCTATTTGCTGGGATACCAGACAATGGCCATGTTGTCCATCTGGATGAGTAGTGTTCCCAGATGAGGTATCGACCTGGAAGGCCTGGAGCGCACAGAGAACACTCTCGTCTCCAGGATATCGATGTGAAGATTCTCCTCTTAAGGGGACCAGGAACCTTGCATCCAGTGATCCCCCAGATGAGCTATGCAACCCATATTGGAAGCATCCAAGGTAAGGGTTTGGCAAGGAGCCAGACAGTAGAAGAGGGCCCCTCTACCAACAGGTTGATGAGGTCCTGCCACCAGAGAAGATCTTTCCGAAGACTGCTGGAGATCATGACCAACTGGTCCATGTTGTCCAACAACTGATCCCACTGGACTCTGAGAGACCAATGGGTAACCCTCATATGCAGCCTGGCCAGGGGGACCGTTGGGATGGCTGCCGCCACAAGACACAGAAGGCGATGCAGTGAGCGAGCCAGAGACCACAGAGACTTGTCTACCAAGGTGGCCTGAGAGGCCAGGGTCTCAGCTCAGTCTAGCGAAAGGAAGGCCTTGCTCTGGACCATATACAGCACCGCTCCAATAAACTGGAGATGCTGGGAGGGTAGCAGCTGGGATTTTGGTAAGTTCACTGAAATTTCCATGTGGGAAAACAGATCCAGACTGAAGGATACAGAGTCCTTCAGGCTGTCTGGGGTGGGTCTGAATAGAGCCAGCTGTCCAGGTATGGGAACACATTTATGCCCCTATGGTGAAGAAAAGCCTCAACCACCGCTAGGCACTTGGTAAATACCTGAGGTGCCGAAGACAGGCCAAATAGTAGAGCCTTGAATTGGAAGTGATTCTCCTGAAAGGAGAACCTGAGGAAGCGGCGGCGGCCGGGAAGATAGGGATATGTAGGTAAGCATCCTGCATATCCACAGCGCAGAACCAGGTGTTTGGCAGGAGCAGGGGTAGGAGTTCCTGGAGAGTGAGCATATGAAACCTGTTGTACTCCATTAAGAGGTTTAGCATGCTGAGGTCCAGAATAGGTTTTAGATCCCCCATCTTCTTTGGAACTAGGAAGAAGAGGAAGTAAAATCCTCTTCCTATCTGATCCTGAGGAATGGGCTCTATAGCAGCCTTTTGCAGTAGAGCCTGGATCTCCTGATGAATGATGGGGATCTGATCCACAGGGTAAAAGGACCTTCCCAGAGACTTGGCTGGAGGAATGTCCAGGAACTCAATGGAGTGACCTCTTTGTATGAGCTGAAGCACCCATACATCTGCAGAGATGGCCTTCCACCCATCCAGGTGGAGGCCGAACCTCCCTCCTACTGGCTCCTCCATGGAAGGTGGAGGGAGCAGGAGGAGGGGGAGCAAGTCAGGATGTGGACAGAAGGGGAGCCTTAGCTTCTGAGGCTGCCTTGGTGAACTTGGCCTGAGGATGTAGTGCTCCTGAGCCAGCAGCATGATGTTTACCTTGACTTTTGCCCTGGTTCTGGTTCCTGTTCCAGTTTCTTTTGTGGTGAAAGGGCAGTTTCTTCTGTCCTGCCCGTTACATGGGGCATACATCTCTCAATGACCTACTGCTGTCCTGTAGCCCGGTGATGATATCTTTAGTGTCACCACCAAAGAGAACAGGTCCCTAAAAGGCACGTCCAAAAGGGTGGACTGAACATCTAGTGCCAGACCTGCCAGACACAACCAAGTGAGGCATCTAAGGCAGATTCCCAAGGCTGCAGCTCTAGTAACCAAATCAACTGAATCATAGGTTGCCCTGAGTGTGTGTCTGCATGATGGCTAGTTCATCCGCACTTTCTCAAACAACTTCTCTCTGAGTTGTTCATTGGGGATGTCTTGGAGGTCCCTCTCTAACTCCGAGAGCAAGGACTTCTGGAACGCCACCATGTGTGAGACATAGTTGAGGGACCGTATGGCACAGGTGGATGAAGAGTAAATCTTTCTGCCAAACTTATCCAGTTGCTTTGAGTCCTTGTCTGGAGGAGAGGAGAGGAACCGAGGTGTTTGGGTTGGGCTGAATGGTCATGAGCAGCACTAAAGACCATAGAATCAGCTTTGTGCTGTGAAGTCAGGTGCGAGACCCCTTCTGGGGGAAAATAGGTCCTGTCAGCTTTTCTGGATACTGACGGGATTGAAGAAGGCTGTTGCCAAATAGTGGATGCAAGGTCCTCATATGGACCCATCGAAGGGGTGATAGGGAGGGGATCCACATTGGCGAGATCTAAATGCTCAGCTAATCTCTTATGCTGAGGGTCCAGCTCCTAGATGGCCAGCCGGAGGCCTTTTGTATAGTCCATAGAAGCTCCCCGAAGGAGGGTTCCTCTGGTGGAAATTTGGGTGATGTCTTAGGCTGGGGTTCAGGAACTGGAGAATGAGGTTCTGATTCATCCCAATCTGAGTCGTCGTCGTCGCCTGACTCAGAGGACTGTGGCATACTGGGCAAAGAGGGATCTACTCCCCTGTCACCAACCGGGAGAGAACCCAAAGCAGGGCCTGATGGCACTGGGCTAGGAGGGGGAGCCTCTGGGAGAGGGGTGCCCTCTAGAGGCAAGGACTTTTTTAACTCAGACAGGAGCTGTGACCAGGCATCCCACCACCAAGCTGGTATAGTATCTGGTGGCAGAGGTGGAGTAGGTGGTGGCTGGGGGCTGCCAGTAAGGGTATTAGTACTGGTAACCCCATCAAAGGGTATCCAGGCATTGGGTATCCGGATGGCGGGTAGCCTGGCATAGGGTAGCCCGGTGAATGGTAGCCTGGCATCGGCAGGTAGCCTGGAGCTGGTGGCATGTGGCCCAGCATCAGAAGTGAAGGATCGAGCGGTGGACTGCCAGGTGGTGGAAGGTGGGATTCAGGCCCTATACCAGCACCAGAGGGACCAGCAGGAGGAGCTGAAGGTCCAGCCGGGGAGGTGCCAATGGGCCGTTATGTGGCGGCCGAAAATCAGGTGAAAGGCCCAAGGGTCCCGATGGAGGAGGGTCCATGCCTATGAGTCCCAAGTCTGGCGACGGGTCCCTAGGAAGGAAGGGATCCAGTGGTGGGACAGCACTTGGCAACAGGGGGAGCTCCGGGAGAGAACCCAGTGAAAGGTCTGGAAGCAATCGTGATGGAAGGGAAAGGTCAGGAACGGGTGGCGAATCCCTGGGAGACAGAGGCAGGGATGACGATTCCTCCATGAGCACTCTCGTCCGGGTTGGGGGTCCACAAGGAAACCCGACAGGAGAGAAGAGGTGGCTGTTTGGTCAATGGAGGTATCGTTGTCTGACTTAGTCGCAATCAGGCTGGTGGCGGCTGTTAGAACGCAGACAGGCTCACTGGTTAGGGCCGGGTGCCCAGCGACGGATTCAGAGGGTGGCTTTTTGGTGGTGCTACTAGTGGGGGAATTCACACTAACCTCCAAAGAGGTGACCCCCCGCTGCCCACTCACCTCAGTGGGGGAAGGGGGAGAGAGGAAGTCCAAGCTACCGAAACAGAAGAAGGCCCTATAGCAAGAGTTCTCATGGTTTTTGAAGAGGATGATGCACCCTGGTTGTTGACCGAAGGACGGCTGGTTTCACCCCACGGAGACGGGCTTCTCTTTTTCCTTTTTCTTCTTCTCAGGGGCCGGCGATGACAACCTCTCTCTAAGCTCCTGGAGCTCCTTTTCCATAAAAGCCAGCCTCTGGGTTAGAAGGTGGGCCTCGAGAGTCCACTTGTGATGGGTCCAGGTGACCTGGTTAAAGCGCTGACAAATAGCACACTCTGCCGAGTTGTGCTTAATCCCCAGACAGAGGAGGCAGCAAGAGTGGTCGTCTCCGTGCAGGATTTGGGCATTGCATTTGGTGCACTTTTTCTTTGATCAAGACAACATACACTGTGAGAAAAAATTAACTCATTTTTTTCAGTTTAAAAGTTCAACGTCGAATTGAAGCGGATGACTGAACACTGTTCTACCGCGTTGTCAAACTAACTGACGTAACGGCGGTAAAGAACCAGAGGGTGGGCTCAGGACAGCCCCTTTTATAGTCGGTCTGACATCATGTCACCCGACGTTGAGGGCGATCCCCGCTGACTATTGCTAGCTACAAGTTTGTCATGCCGACCTGACGCCAGGGGGCGCAGTCCTATATGTGAAGGCCTACTGCAGGAACCCTCTCGAAGTAAGATCTCAGTTTATTGTAGTACAACACCATGGAGTCACAAGCACGACAGTGGAAGCATGGAGGCAGTGCAAAGGAGGGTAACCAAGATGATCCAGGAAGAACAGGAAAGAAAATATGAGGAGAGGCTAGCAGATCTGAATATGGACACGCTTAAGGCAAGAACTAAAAAAGGGGATGTGACAGAAACATACAAATATCTGCACAGGTTGAATGAAGACGATAGCGGGCACTTGTTCAGACTGAGAACACAAAACACCACAGGTAATTCCATGAAGCTGGGAAGTTTAAGGGAGATAATAGGAAGTGTTTTTCAAGGAGAGGGTGGTGGAATGTTGGCCTTGGTAAAGGCCACACCAGAAAGAAAGGGGGGGGGGTAAGTAAGGAGTGAGGAGCCTCCACAGCATGTTCATTCAGCATTAGTTAGTAGGAATAGCAGGCATGAGAGGCTAATGGGCCCTTTTCTGCCAACAGATCCTATGTTTCTAGCAAGCTGCAGAAAACAAAGGAAAAGGGGACTGCAACTTGTACTGCTTTTGGTGACTCGGCATCATAAAGTGATGTGGCTAAAATGTGCTGCTACTGAAGGCCACAAACAAAAGCAGAACAGAGCAGAAACTAAAGGAATTTGGTTTCACAGGTTACTTTTTATATAAACTGTACACCATAGTGCTGTATAATTCAGCGTTATAGCATCAGTGGTGCTGAGAGGTGCATGTGCACCACACCAAAGTTGCCCCTGCAGTCATTGTGTGCCATCAAATCGAGCCTGCTTCTTTAATTAGTTCTGTGTTACCCAACCCTAACTACAGGCAGTGTGGCGTTGGACTGGCAGCAGCAGCATGGCCACATGCATCCCTCCCTCCTCCCCATACACCACTCAGTCATGCATCCTTCCCTCCCCCATACACCACTCAATCAGTCACTTAGCAGGTTTACTGTCAGTGATTTTTTTTTGCACCCTTTTTATGCCTATAAAATGTCTGAGAGTAGGCACAGACTACAACACCCAGTCAGTGTCAGTGTGGAGGCAAAGCTCACAGGATCCAGCTTTCAATACTAAGCAGTCGTTATCCAACGGTAAAGATCTTTTATCCATCAGTAAAGATCTATCTATGTATAACTAACCGGTTGGCTAAATAATCATTATATGTATTCTAGAGATCCTAATTTCACAGTCTAGTCACTGGAGCAAAACAAGAAGGCTACTGCTTGGGCACAAGGAAGGCGTTATATTTTTTTTCTCCCACTGCAAAAATGATTTACTTTTCTCTTTTCTCTGTGAATAGTTGAAAACAAATGTTTCCCCCTCCAAGTTTGGCTCTTAGTAGAATAAATAATTAGTTTAAATCACGTTAACCAAGACAGTCCCTGGCATCCAGTCGTACCACTCTTCCTTACCCCATTCATTGGTAATAAAGTTCCTTGTGTCTTTTTTTCCTATAATAGTGCTTATTGTTAATTAAAAAAAATACAGTAACATATTACAATAAATAGCATGAAATTATGCAGAAGAATTCCATTAGGTATGACATATCTACAAACAGTATAAGCCTACTATAGCTTAGCAATAGCAAGGTTGAGTCTGATGGAACTACTACTATTGCTTGCAACACAGCAATGATCACTGATGCTGGGCACACTGCAGATTGGTTAACACAATATAGGAATGCTGCAACAGGTCTGTAGAAATAGCATAATGATTTAACTATTACTTAAAGGAAAACTACACCCAAAACTTGAAAAAATATATGTTGTGCAGAGTGTTTTAATTTGTATGTGAAGTTCTAGTGTTTCCTTCCCTCTGACTGGTATTAGGAGTTTTTCCCAAATTAGCCTGCTAGTTTTATGCTAGTTTTATGACCCCTGGGGATCTTCATACCTGATAGTGTAATTGTATTTCTTGTTCCCACAGTGCATCATGTCTCATGTGACTGTGATGTAAGAGAGACCCAACATTCAGCACACAAATGCCAAACAAGCTAAATATCTTTGAAGCTTTACAAGCTGCACAAAAATTACCAGCAGCAAAGTTTTTCAGGACAGCAAAACCTTTAGGATGAGGGTGGTCACCAAGCTGAATTCTACGGATTCATAGAGAATAATGGATAGGCAAGTGTGTGTTATGAATATTTTTTTCACACCCGAGGTGTGTGATGACCCATAAACCTCGAGCTGGCTGGTCGAGAGGTTTATGTGTCATAACATACTGCGGGTGTGAAAAAAATATCATAGGCACACTATGCCTTATCTTTTATTTTTATAATTACTGGTGCAGAGTCATTGCCAGCGATTTACAGAAAAATACTGTGTTTAAAGCAGAATTACATTTATTGATATTTATTTAACACAACAGGATTTAGTGAGCTGAAGTTGGGATAAGCAGTGAACACTTGAAGAGACTACGTTTTTTTCTTTAAATGCGAACTGTGAAATGTTTAAATACCAGAAAGTCAAAGTCCTGTTGTAGAAGCGAATCCAGATGGTTGCTGCAGTCCGCTTCGAGATCGGATAAATAGCAAACAAGGCAAAAGTAATGCAACTTTGAAGATGTTTTTTTAAATTACTAAAAGTTGAAACACTTATAACATTGGTGAAATTGTCCATTTGCAGCGCGACAAACAGGAAGCGTCTCTATGGTGACAAAGGTCATCCGGTTGCTGTGGAGACCGGTGTGGGAGATTAAAAAAAAAAATGTAAGGGACTTTCTGCAAATTATGGAGTTCTTGACCATTTTATTAGTGATGCTAGCTCATTTTTTAAAAAGTATTTGATAGTGTGCTGATGGAGGGACCTGTAACCGAAGCTCGGTAGTGCTGAAGAGTGGCGCTTTGTGAGAGAAAGACTGTAAGTTAGCGCTTGAATTGTGTCAAGCGCGTGAGACTTGCTTGAGCATAGTGACAGTGACTTTTTTGGCTGAAACGCCGTAATAACCCGATTTCGGGTTATTACGGCGTTTGATGAGTGACTGAATTCAGGTTGATAAAGGGGGTCACCAGTAATTATTAACATATAGCCAACTCTATTGTTGTGAACTGATTGTAATGTAATGTTTTCTGCTGGATTTATGGGCTCTGCTACATCACCTTTACATGAAACAAGGTGCATTGTAGGACAAAGACATGCAATAAAGCTATTTGATATGGAGATCTCCAGTGGTTGTAAAATTACCCTAAAGCTAGCAGGCTAATTTAGGAGAAACTCCTAATACCAGTCAGAGGGAAGGAAACACTAGAACTTCACATACAAATTAAAACACTCTGCACAGCATATATTTTTTCAAGTTTTTGGTGTAGTTTTCCTTTAACTGGAGAAAGGGACTCCAGACATTCAGGAATCTGGCCATCCTAAATTCCTTGTGTCTAATCATCCCCTCCCTTGCCTAAACTGTGCAAATAAGTCTCTGGCATTTAGTACCCCCCCCCCCCCGAACCCTCACCTTACCTCAACAAGACCATGCAAATAAGTCCCTGGTATCTAGATGCTCCAATCCCTTCACCCCACCCCATTTCAAATTTTTCTGGTAACCAGTGGCACCCCTGCCACCACCCTCCAATGGCAATCGACAGCCTTCCTCCAATTCCTCAACCATACACAGCTGAACTTTTTATTACAAACAAAGACTTACAAAATACATGCAGCAAGCCTGTATTTCATGAATCATTATGTGTGTACAGGGTTCAGACTTAAGCTTGTATCACTATATGCCATTAATGGTTCAGACAGAGGTTGGGCAAGGAGGTGAGTCGAGGCAGTGTTAATAGCCATGGGGGAGCTGCCAGAGGCTTCCAGACACATTTTGGCATGGGATGGGAAAGGGGAAACTAGACACCAGGGACTTTGCATGGGATGGGAAACCACTGGTTTCTAGGGACGGATCAGCATGGAACAGGGTGAGAGAGGAGTAGCACTGTATGGCAGTGATGTACCAGCCTAGGATGTGGTGCGGAAGGGAGATACCACAGAATGTATGGGATATATTACTACAGGATGGGATTAGGAAGAGGGGGTACAACTGGATGCCAGGGATTTACTGGCATTGGAGGGAGGAGGTACTACTGGGTGCCAGGGAATGTCTTTACATGGGATGGGATAGGGTGAGAGAGGGGGAATTAGACAACAGGGATTTGTTGGCATGGATGGGATGAAGGAATCAGGTACCACTGGAAGCCAGGAAAGCACTGGCATTTGGCAGGGTGTAGTGCATGTAGGGCATTATTGGCATGGGGTGGATGAAAGAGGGGTTTACCTGGGCTTAGGTAAATACAGGTTACTCACCTGTAACAGGAGTTCTAGGAATGGTATATGTTGTTCATCCACACTGTCTGGCAGGTATCCTTGCCGCTTTAAATCTTGCCGGAAGGTCTTCAAGCTGGCTCCTCCCACCCACCCGGGTGGTAAAACTCTCGGCTCCGCCCCAGGACGCCAGATCTGGCCCGCTGGAAGCTCAGGTTGTGCGTCGAAGCCGGGGAGGTCGGGTGGGTCGTGTGGATGAACAACATATACCATTCCTAGAACTCCTGTTACAGGTGAGTAACCTGTATTTCTAGGGACATGGATATGTTGTTCATCCACACTGTCTGGCAGACTCCTAGCAGTTCTCCGGGAGGAGGGAGGCAAGGCGCACACCCCCTACTTAGGAATAAAGACTGGAGAACCGAGGCCCCAAAACCAGCATCCCGGCGTGACTCAAGGTTGATGTGGTAATGGGTGATGAAGGTGTGTGCTGACTTCCAGGTAGCAGCCCTGCAGATATCCTGGATAGGGACGTCCCTGGAAGCAGCCACCGATGCAGCAGTATGGTGGGTAGAATGAGCTCTTATCCCTCTGGGAGGCTCCATGCCCACCAACTTATAGCAGAGATCTATGCAGGAGGTGACCCACCTGCTTATCATCCGCTTGGCTGCAGGTCTGCCAGGTGCGGCTTCAGCATAGGTGACAAACAGCTGGCAGAACCTCTCCCAGAATTTCAGCCGTGTGTGCTCCTTATAATAGCGAGCACCCTTCTAGGGGTCCAAAGTATGGAGCCTGTATCCCGTGCCTCGGGTGTGACTGGGGTAGAACACCGGCAGAGTCAACACCTGGTTAAGGTGAAACTCCGACACCACCTTCGGAAGGAATTTCGGGTGGGGGCGCAGGACAACCTTGTCCCTGTGGAAGACCAGGTAAGGAGACTCGATGCAGAGCGCCTGGAGCTCTCCCATCCTTCTGGCTGACGTGATAGCCACCAAGAAGGCGGTCTTCCACGACAGGTGAGAGAGTTCACACCTGTGCATTGGTTCGAATGGCTTGCCCATGAGCTTTGCCAGTACCAGCAGTAAATCCCACGGAGGTGGAGGTTCTCGCACCGAAGGGGAAATGTGATCAAGGCCTTTGAAAAAGCACCAGACCACCTTCTCCTGCGCCACCGACTGCTCCCCGGCCCGTGCCCGGTAAGCAGAGATGGCTGCCAGGTGCACCCTTAGGGTCGTCGACCTAAGCCTTTGACGAGAAAGGGACCATAAATAGTCCAAGATGCTTGCCCAGGAACAGGAGGAAGGGTCCAAGCCCTTGCCCTGACACCAAATGGAAAATCTCTTCCATTTGAAGGCATAGCATTTCCTGGTCGACTCCTTACGGGACGCCTCAACTACACTGAGGACCTCGTCGGAAAGACCCAAGGCCTGGAACTCTAGCCGCTCAGAAACCAGGCCATCAGGTGCAGGGTTTGAAGGTCCGGATGGAACACCTTCCCCTGACTGACTGAGAGCAGGTCCGGGCGAGCTGGAAGCTGCCTCGGGAGCCTGGAGCGGAGGCTGAGATCATCTGGGTACCAGAACTGGTGGGGCCAGTCTGGGGCTAACAGAATCACCTGCGCCTTGTCCCTCCTTGCTTTAAGAAGCACCTTGTGAATCAAGGAAATGGGGGAAAGGCGTGAGGCCGGGGTCCACGGCCTGAAGGCATCCCCTGAAGCGAGCCCTGCTGAGGGCGGGCATGAACAGCCTCAGCCTAGGCTCTCCTGAGGCAAAGAGGTCCACCTGAGGTGTGCCCCAATGGGAGAACTGATCTTGTACTACCTCCGGCAGGAGAGACCACTCGTGGGATGCAGCCCCTATCTGGCTCAGGGCATCAGCCAGGGTGTTGGAGGCTCCTGCCACATGAATGGCGAGGAGATCCGCCTCCAGGCTGCGCATGAGTGACCAAATGCGGAGAGCTTCCTTGCATAGAAGCATGGAGCGCGTCCCGCCCTGGCGGTTTAGATAGTACATGGTTGTGGTATTGTCCGTCTGGACTCTGACCACTTGACCCCGGAGAAACGGAGCAAAAGGCGGTGAGAGCTGAGGTGGACCGCTCGGAGCTCCAGCAGGTTGATGTGGCATCAGGACTCCCCCGGGACCAGAGGCGTCGCCAGTGTTCCCCAGATGGGCACCCCAACCCATCAGAGAGGCATCGGTCGATAGAGAGACTGTCGGCTCGGGGCGGACAAACGGGATGCCCTCCTGCAGATGAACTGGAACGGTCCACCACAGGAGAGCGTTCCACATCCCCTGGGTCACTGTCACTAGCTGGGCCAATGGATCGTAGCATTGTGACCACTGGCTGGCCAGTCCCCACTGAAGAGGGCGCATGTGCCAGCGTGCCCAATGGACCATGCTGGTACAGGCTGCCATGAGACCCAGGAGGCGCAGGAAGTCCCGGGCAGGGCGCGATTGCCCAACCAGAAATGATTGGGCAAAGGAGGTAAGAACCTCGGCTCTGTCCGCTGGGAGCCGTGCTCTGGCTCAAAGAGAGTCGAGCTCTGCCCCGATGAAAAGAATCACCTGCTTCGGCTCGAGTTCAGACTTGGCCTCATTGATGAGAAGGCCGATTTGAGAGCAAACCTGGAGGGCCAGATCTCTGGACTGCTCCACCTCCTGTCTGGAGGGGGCTGCTATCAGCCAATTGTCCAGGTAAGGGTACACCCGGACCCCTCGGTGCCGCAGGAAAGCTGTCACCACTGCTATGCATTTGGTGAAGACCCTGGGAGCTGGAGACAGGCCGAAGGGCATGGCTCGGAACTCGAAAAGGGACCTCTCCACTTGAAAGCGAAGGAATCTCCGATGTGACGGACGGATAGGGACGTGAAAGAATGCATCCTGCAGGTCCAGAGAGCAGAACCACATGCCAGGTTCCAGGGATGGTATTATCTGAGCCAGAGTGACCATCCTGAAGGTTCGAGACCTTAGGAACTTGTTTAGGTCGTGTAGGTCGAGAATGGGGCGCCAGCCCCCCGTCCGTTTCGGAACCAGGAAGCCTGGACACAAACCCCGGGTCTGAGGGAGGGTCTGGCTCCTCCCTGATCACCTCCTTTTGGAGGAGGAGAGCGATGTCGGCTCGTCGAGCCGATAGTGAGGCTGCGGACCCAGAGGCCCCCCCGAGGTGCGACGGCTCTGAAGGGTGGGGCCTGCTCGAACTCCAGAGGCAGGCCTTTTCCCACCTCCTCCAACACCCACCTGTCCGTGGTAATAATGGACCAGGCGGAAAGGAAGTGCCAGAGCCGTCCCCCCACGGGGGGAACCTGAGGTGAGGTGATGGGGTTGGGGGCGACACCCCTCAGCCAGTCACTGGGCAGGCTTGGAGGAGGGGCCGGCCGAGGGACCTCTTGGGCCTTACCTCCCTGCTTCTGTTGGAGGAAGCCCGGGCTTGGGTTTGGGATGCCAAGTCGAGCCTGCTGGCCCTGACGTTGCTGGGCGGACGTGCCGCAGGCACAGAAGGACCAAAGGGCTTAGGCTGTGGTTTGCAGCCTTTGTCCTTCTGAGTGGATGAGACCGAATCCAAGGTAGCATTGGACTTCTCGATCCTCTGCAGGTGACCTTCCACCCCAGGGCCGAAGAGGTCGGTCCCCAAGAAGGGGACATCCGCCAATTTGTGCTGGGTATCCAAAGTGAAGGTGGATATCCTCAGCCAAGCCCGATGAAGCATAGCCACTGCGGCTGCCACAGACCCGGCACATGAGTCCCCAATGTCCAAAGCAGTCTGAAGCTGCTGTTTGGCCACTGCCCTGCCCTGGTCCCGCACCTGCCTAACCGTGGTCTGCAGATCCGGGAAGATGAGGGCGACCTCGTCTAAGGGAGCCCAACAGGGCGCCAGGAAAATGTGCCATGAGGGCGAACTGGCCTGGCGAGAAAACCCGAGGAGGGCCCATAGCGTAGACTTTTTGCCCGGCATAGTCCAATTTCTTGACCTTGTCGGGAGGTTTGTCCACATCCTTAGCGCCTCGGCATGCCGGAAAACGCTTGTCGGTAACTAACCCTCGGCCGGTGTTCGAAAACCAGACAAGGAACCAGTAGGGACCGCATACTTCCTAGCCATCCTGGCCGAAGACGCAGGGCAGGAAGCAGGGCGCTGCCAGAGCTCAGGCCGGGCCCACTATGGCCTCGGCCACCGGAAAGGCCTCCGTAGGGGAATCCCCTCGGTCCAGAATCTCCATGAGGGGATACCTGGCCTGCTTAGAAACGGGTTCGAGCTTCATCCCCGTGGACTCCGAGATGAGCCGACGTAATCCCAGGAAGGATGAAGGCTATCGCCCACCGACTGTCCTCCTGAAGACTCCAAGTCCATTCGCTTGGAGAAAAGGGAGGAATCGCTTCGACTCGGAAGAGTCCTCAAAGAGCTGCCTGGCCTGAGCCACCCTCCACCTGCCGAGGTCAATCGGGAGTGAGGGTGACAGACAGCCTATGGGGCAGTCCCTGAGCCGACCGAGAATGTTGGTCGGAGCCCCAACTAACGGCTGTGGAGGCGGAGGTTCCACGGGAATCGGTGGGGCAGCTGGTTTTGGCCGAACAACCGGCCTGGGAACAGGCTCCTCGGATAAAACGAGGGGTTGTTTCGGCCGCTCCGGTGACAGCCACTTAATGGCCGGGGAAGGCGATGGCGTCGGCTTATTCCCGGTCAGAAGGAGCTGTTGCCACATGAGGTCCTTATATCGTCGACGCAACTTACGTCGAAGCCTCCCCTCGTCCGAGGAGGAGGAAGAGGACGAGCGGCGGCGCCGCTTGCCGCGGTGCCGAGACCGGACCGCCATGACAGCAGGATCGGCTGGACCGCTGAGAGTCCGGGACCGAGAACCTCAGCTTTCCCCGAGGACGGTGCGGGGAGGTGCGTGGGGAACCGGCACTCCCCTCAGTTCGGAGGGTTCAACCGAAGGCTCCAGAACCGGAGGCACAGACAAGCCAATGGGGTCCTCAACTCCTACCAGGGGAACCGGGGAGAGGGGATTCTCGGCTTCTCCTGCCGACAACCTGTCCAACGGGTCGAGAAAAACATCGACGGCGTCCGATAAGTCTCGGTCAACTGGCCTGACGGGGACACCGTGAGACCAGTGGCGAAGCCGAGCGGTCGACTGAAGTCGACGGCCGACAATTCGGGGAGAGGGATCTTTCCCACTCCCAAGAGCATCGATGGTGGGACTTACCCTTGTCTCTCTTTTGGACCGAGAAAAGGTCCAGCAGAAGTTAGTTCCTCACCTTTAGTAGAGGGTCAGACAAAGCTCCTTAAAAGAAGCTGAATAAGAGCACCGAGAGAGAGCGGGACAAATGCGCAGCCGAGGTAGAAGCGGCCAGCGCCGCCTGCTCTTTTGAGGCGATCATCTGCTTCGAGCTGATCCACGAGAGCCGCGCCGCCCGTGAGACCGCCGACGGGCCTCTTTGGCTTCACCAGAGGAAAACACTTCTCGGGACGCCCCAGTTGTAAGCGGGCAGCACGGTCTTCGAGGACGTAGGCCGAAAAGGAAGAGCACAGGTCGCAGGCCTGCGGGTCGTGCTCCAGGCCTAGACAGTGAACGCACGTGGAGTGCGGATCCGTCGAGAACATCTTCTGCCCGCAGGGCATCTCCGAAAGCAGGGAGTCGATTTGTCCGCCGCGGCCGCGAGGAGAAGACCAAGTCTTTTAAGCAAAAACTTTTAAATTCGAAAATCAAGAATTAGGAACCAGTCTTATATGCAGAGCGTTAAGGAGGGAACCTGAGCTTCCAAGCGGTAAGGAAGATCTGGCGTCATGGGGCAGAGCCGAGAGTTTTACCACCCGGGTGGGTGGGAGGAGCCAGCTTGAAGACCTTCCGGCAAGATTTAAAGCGGCAAGGATACCTGCCAGACAGTGTGGATGAACAACATATCCATGTCCCCAGAAATGATGTTTCAGTTACTTGGTTTTATGAGGACTTGAGACTATATCATAAAATTGTATAAAAAAACAAAACAAAAGCAGTATATGACATCTACAGAGGTAGATTCAAAGAACACAGAGACAGATTAGGGACAACTCACAGAAGGAATTAAGTAATTTCAAGGGTGCATAATAAAGCAGTGATGACAGTGAGGTGTTCTAGGGACACTTATAAGTCAGGAGTACGAAACACAAGTGGTTTATATCTATTACTAGAAACCAGAGATATTACTGCAGCCTTATTCTGTATGTACACTTGTGCTATATTTTGTCAGGATTCTAGCCAGTTACCGTTCAGGTGCCATGCACTGTGGCATTTTACTTTCCATGAATAATGCTGCAGGGCTGTAGTAACTTGTCTTCTGCAGCCTTCATAGAAACATAGAAGTTGACGGCAGATAAGAACCGCAAGGCTCATCCAGTCTGCCTATTGCTTTTTCTGCCTTATAAATAGATGTGCCATCAGCCTTTGCTCTGTAAGTGGTCTTTCTGTCATACTCATCTGTATTGCTCCCTTATGCCTATCCCATGTCTGTCTGAAGCCCTGCCCTGTATTCATATCCACCACTTCCTGAGGAAGGTTGTTCCATGCATCCACCACCCTTTCTATGAAAAAGAACTTCCTCACATTACCCCTTAATTGGCCTCCCTCTAACCTCATGCTGTGTCCTCTTGTCCTGCTATTTTTCTTATATTGAAACATGTTAGACTCTTTCACCTTGTTAATGCCCTTAAGGTGTTTGAATGTTTCGATCATATCACCTCTCTCCCTCCTTTGCTCTAGGGTATATAAATTGAGCTCTGTTAATCTGTCCTCATATGTCTTCTGATGCAGTCCCTGCACCATTTTGGTTGCCGTTCTCTGGACTGCCTCAATTTGGTTGATGTCCTTGTGAAGGTGTGGCCTCCAGTACTGCATGCAGTACTCCAGATGGGGCCTAACCAGTGTCTTGTAAAGGGGGATTATTACCTCCCTCTTCCGACTTGTGATATCCCTACTAATACACCCTAACATCCCCCTAGCCTTATCTACTGCTTTAGTGGTCCGCTTTGATGATTTCAGGTCATAGGTGATGACGATGCTCAAGTCTCTTTTTCCCTTGTGACTGCCAGCAACTCCCCTCCCAGCCTATAGGTGGCTTCAGGGTTTCTCTCCCCTATGTGCATGGTCTTGCATGTCTTTGCATTAAACCCCAGTTGCCACTCTTCTGACCATTTTGCTAGTTTATCCAGATCTCTTCTCATTCTGCCCACCCCATCTGTATCATCTACTCTGTTACTGATCTTGGTGTCACCTGCAAACAGTCAAACCTCACCCTCCAATCCATCTGCAATGTCACTGATGAAGATATTGAAGAGGACTGGCCCCAGGACTGATCCCTGAGGTACCCCACTTGTGACTTGCTTCACTTCTGACTGTATACCATTTACCACCACTCTCTGTTTTCTGCTTGTCAACCAGTTTGCCACCCAGTTGACCAACTTCTGACCCACCCTGAGCCTACCCAGTTAATTAATCAATTTTCTATGTGGAACAGTATCGAAAGCTTTGCTGAAGTCAAGGTAGCCGACATCAACTGCTCCCCCTTGGTCCACCACTCTGGCTACCCAGTCAAAGAAATCTATGAGATTAATTTGACAGGACCTTTCTTTTGTAAACCCATGCTGTCTTGGATCCTGTGCTCCTATGGATTCCAGGTGTTGCGCTATCCTTCCCTTAAGGAGTGCCTCCATAATCTTGCCCACTACTGAGGTAAGACTGACTGGTCTGTGGTTCCCTGCCACCACTCTTGTGGAGCAGGATCACATGAGCCCTTCTCCAGTCTTCTGGGACCTCTCCTGTGCTCAGAGACTCACTAAACAGTTCTGATAATGGCTCTGCTAGTTCCACCCTTAGCTCCTTTAGTACCCTGGTATGTATGCCATCTGGTCCCATTGCCTTGTCTACCCTGAGCTTATCGAGCTCTTGTAGGACCCTTTCTTTTGTGAAGGGACTAGTGCTCACTTCCCTCCCCTCTGTGTCCATAGTGCTGAGCTGTGGGCCCTGCCCTACCTTCTCTTCAGTAAATACTGAGCAGAAGTACGTATTTAGGAGAGATGCTTTTATATGGTCCTCCTCCTCACACGCCCCCTTATCCCCTTTGATCTTGGCAATACACCCTCTGGACTTTCTCCTTTCACTAATGTATCTATAAAAAGCCTTGCCACCTTCTTTTACTGTCTGTGCTAGTGTTTCCTTGGTTTGGACCTTTGTCCGCCTTACTGCCTTATTGCCTTCCCTGCTTCCCTTAGGGAAGTTTGGTATGCCTCCCAATCTTCATCACGCTGCATTCCCTTATATTTCCTGAAGGCCAACCTTTTGGCTCTGACCTTTCCTGCTACTGTTTTTGAGAACCAAAGTAGTTTCCTTGTTCTTTTGCACTTCCTTTTCTCTCAAACACAATAGGATGTTGCTTCAAGTATTGCATCCTTTAATGCTTGCCCACTTTGCCTGTACCCCCTCACCTCTATTTCTTTTTGCCAGGGCTAGCTTAACTCTGTTGGCCATCTTATCAAAGTCAGCTCCTCTGAAGTCCCATATTTTTGCCTTGGAATGGGATGATTTAGTTGTAGTGGCCAAACTGAACCATACCATGTGATGGTCACTGGCCCCCAGGTGACATTCTACCTGGAGATCTGTGATCCTTTCCCTGTTAGTCAGTACTAGATCTAGGATAGCACTGTCTCTTGAGGGTTGTTGTACCAGTTGCTTGAGGCCCTCCCCCTGTAGGGAATCCACCATGTGTCTAGTTCTGGCAGATGTTCCTGCTGGTATTGACCAATCTGTATCTGGCATGTTCCTATGTCACATCTCTACGAGAATTGGAAATGATGCAGGAACTCAAGCACTATAAAGCTACAAGTGGCTGCTATTTATAATTCAATTCCCTCACCACCCCCCCAAAAAAAAAACATTATTGAGACTTAAGGTGACTTGCACAACGTCACAGTAACATGTGGTTGTGAGAGTCAAACCCCAGTCTTGAACATCACAGCTTTGCACACTAACCGCTAGGCAGAATTTCATCCCACCTTCCAGAAAGTAAAATCATTTAGTTTGTCTTTGCACTTGTCTTACACAAGATCCCTGAATGGTCCTTTCATAAGTAATGAGTGGGTGCAGCAGCTGTAGGCAGACAAGCTGGGGAAAGCCAATATCAGCCAGCAACACCCCACACATGGCCACAGACAACAAGAATATGTTTGCTATTGAGAGAAGGTTATGTTGGCCAGGACAAAGTTGGTTATCTCCTAGACACTGCCAAACAGTGTCACACAATCTTTTAACTATCAGCTGGATACCCACTGGGCAATGGCAGACAGTTATCATCTCACCTGGAAGATGGCACTTCCCTCAGTACAGAAGGATACAGCCAGACATTTTAGCAGATTATGGTACTTTTCCATTTGATTCTAGTAATTTTAAGCAAATGATTTGACTGGGAAATTGTAGTTAAGACTCCAGTGTTTTTCTTCAATATAGCTTGTTCTCTGCTGCATCCAGACCACCATCCACTTGGTACCTCCCACCCCCAAAACAAACTCAGTCTTGGACTTAACCAGTTATTCACAACTTGCCAACCCACTGTGGCAGCTGGATTGCAAGCTACACTGGTCAAATATGAGCCTGAGGTGTGTGCCAGCTTTGCCCCCAGCAGACCAAGGCCAAGTTTTCTATTTTCTTCCACTTAGGGGTGTCAGCCACGCACTGATATGCATGCTGCACTACAGTGTGAGTGAACCAGCACGTGGAGGTATTCCCCATTGCATGGTGGCCCCAAGTGTGATACCATCTAGCCTCCACCAGGTGGCAACATGCTACAGTGCTCAAATTCCCACCACCCCAAGACAAACAGCAGACCTGGCTGGGACACTCAATCCCCTTCCCACAGCCAGCTACCCCATGATCCCAGTCTTCTTCCACCCCTGGGTTATCAGTACCACAAGTGGTAGCACTACTGATTCACCAGTGTGCCAGCTCTCAGCCTCTAGTTTTAAATGTAGGGCTCCACTCACAAACATAAAAACCATGCCGCTGACATCACAAGAACTCAAGTTACATAATATTCCAAATACGTTGGAGCCACTCTTTTGTTCTACATAAGAAGGTTTTCTTTTTTTTTTTTTTTTAAACTATAGAGCAAGACCCAGGTTATGTTAATGTTCTGTTCATCACCCTCTATGGATGTAATGTGGCATGGGACATAGATGACAAGGGGATTAACTGAGCATTAACATAACCTCTGGGAATGAGTGTCTTACTGCTATTATAAAAAATGGGCATTTTTAAAAAAAGAGTTGCACCATGTTTAGGATTTGATTAAACTCTACATATTGTTTACCCAAGATTAACACAGGCCTAATAAAATGTATATAGCCAATCCAGAAGCTCTATTCACTGACCCTTTTTATAATGTCCCTTACAGCTGAAGATGAATCTAGAGTGGTTACCTTAATTTTCTGCTTGCGTCATCATAACATGTCATACGGAAGTGACTGTGATGTTACACTCGGGGTATTATGTCTTTAGCGACAACAGCTCTGGCTATAGAGAAACTGTAATTAAAAACGTAGTACTTGCATTTTTGGTGGTCTGCTGTATTGCAGTCCATGCTGTCATGTTAAAATCCAACCCAAAGTGCATATATGGCAGAGTGGGGTCATCATAACTCCTCCCCCAATCCAAATATGGAGCTGGAACCCATGACCTGCACCAAAACTGGAAACTGTACTTGTTAGCCAGCTGGCATATAAAATTTTAGGAAATGACATAAAACAGAAGTCCAGCTTTATAACATAATTTACCGTATTCTGAATACTGTACTTGGGACAGAAAGATGACGAGTTGTTTGAGCTGGTCCACAGCAGCAGAATTAGATAACATGCACTCAAACTAGTGGTACAAACTGAACAAGGGGAACCATTAGAAGGAATTATTTCACACACAGGGTAATCAGCATATGACATAGCCTATCTGGTGAAATAGTGGCAGCTGGCATAGTTCAAGTATTCACAGCAGGACTGGACAGATTGTGGAGGGAGAACATCCCACAGCATGTGTAGTGGGGAGCACTCATGCATTTAGGCTTCAATGTGTGTTAATACTCAAACTGGGGTAGTGCCACTGCCACATGGCAGAAGGGCTGGCAAGATGGATCCTAACTTCTTTCCCCCACTGCAATACAGAGATGCTACAGTATGTACCCCAAAGCACTATGCAAGTGGTGTGCTACATACAAGTAGTGCATGGTTTGCATGCCGACAAACAAAGCAGCCATCATAGGCTCAAATGACGTCACTGTTTTATCCCTTCCACCTCCCTATTTTTTCTGCCTGCACTGCTACTGATGAACTATGATGGGAACTGATGCCTGCCAGGTCACTTCATGTATGAATGGTGCCAACTGCCACTACTTCCCACCTATGGCGGCCGCTGCCATGGCAGACACTTGGCAGTCCACTTCCCTGAGTCCCATCATGCTGCCTCCTTAGTGCCTTTGCAGCTCCACAGGAATCAAGGTCTATGACAAAAACCATAACTGTCAGTCTCTCGAATTGACCAACTAAGCCCCACTAACACCATAAAACAGGAATGGCAAGGCTTTCTTATAATGCCTCTTGCTGCCTCACCAGACCAACAGTTTAATGTTAATGATGCCTCTGTTAAATGTAGAAATCTAGACTTAGTAGTTGCTGTATTGGTCCTTGCAAGAATAGATCCAGAAGCAAATGATTTGATACATACACTAACTGACCTCATCCCTGCTGAACCCAGGCCAGGGACATTCTAGATACTGCCTAAATACATAAACCTGGCAATCCGGGAAGACCCATAGTCTCTGGTAATGGTACCTTGACTGAGGGAATCTCAGGGTTTGTACAGACCATTTTGAAACCGCTGGTTACAGAAAGAGACAGTTATATCCGGGACACTACACACTTTTTGCGTGTACTTTCTGGTTATAAGGATTTACCACCTGATATAATTTTAGTGACAATGGATGTAACATCCCTCTACACTAATATTCCACACACAGATGGTATTACAGCATGCCTTAAATACACACAGGAGAAAGGACCTTAACAAAACATCAACCCTGAAGTGGTGGGGGAACTTTATACTTTTTAACTTTATTGAGCAGGGACACTCTTCCAGACAAAATTACAGGATAACAGAACGTGCAACGCAAGTACCAAGACAACAACTACTTCAATATAAAGAAAAGACAGCTACAGACAGAATACCCTTAATAGTCACACATCATCCAGGCCTTGAACTTCTCCGTAAGAAAAGACCTCCACCCAATATTTAGTGAGGATGAAACCCTTAATTGTATTTTTAAAGAACTCCCACTACTATCTTTAGACAACCACCAAATTTAGCCAGCCTAATTATTAGGAGCAAACTTTCACCCGAACAGAATACCATGTCACACAAGGGCACACGACCCTGCAATCAATGCACCTGTAAGACTTGAGAGCTCATTTCCACCTCGGACTGTGTGGTTACATCACAAAACAGACAATTCAATGTGCGTAGCAGTTATACATGCGCATCACGACATGGTGTTTATTTCATTCAGTGCAAGAGATGTCCACAAACAGGTTATGGTGGAGAGACAAGCCAACAGCTCCGCACTAGGATGAACTCACACAGACATACTAATAGTGCAAAGAAGACTGAAAAATCAGTGGGGCACCACTTCTCCCAGCCTGACCACTTAATTTCAGATATGTCAGTAATGGTCTTAAAAGGAAATCTCAAAAACACACAACAGAGACGAGCTTTTGAGATTAAACTTATTTTACATCTCAATATGGTAGCAAATGGGATGAACGTTGGTCTAGGTTTCATGGGCAACTACAGAAACTAACATCCACAGACCTCTTCTTCTTCAGACCAGCTTATTATTGGACTTCAGCATGTGTGGGATGTGGGTGCGTGTGTGTATGTGTGTGTGTGGGTATGTGTTGTGAGGTATGTGATGTAACAGGTGTGGGACTTGCTGTCACATTGAGGTAGGCCTCTATTTAGATACATGGAGTTACAGTGTGTTACTATTCTTACTCTACACACATAATGAATATTAATTCCTCCTTACTTTTTATGTTGCTTTCACGCATGTACAAGAAACATAGTGCCATCATCCAAGTTTTTGGAGGTGTGGCACCCGTCTTCCAATGCAGTCAGTGTGTTTGCAGGCACGGCCCCAGTTCCCCAATCACTGCTGCAGCTGTCTATGGCAACAGTTGAAAATGCAGTGGTCGTACAGTTGAAAGGGAGAGCTCCGCTTTAGCAAGCAGAGCTCCCCCATCCACACACACACACACACACGTAAGCACACTGCATGCTCATGCGCACTGTACGGCCCACAGGGGTGCCCTATCCCCCTTCGGCTCCACACCCCTCCCGAAGCATCCAGGTGCCACGCTGAGAGCTCACCCCAGCGTGGCAAAATGTTTTATGGCCGACTGGGGTGCTCAATCCTCTGTCGGCTGCACGCCTCCTCAAAGCATCCAGGTGCCACGCTGGGAGCCCACCCAGCATGGCAAATGATGTTATGGCCAACGGGTGCCCAACCCTCCCAGCTCCAGCCCCCCAACAGTTTTCCAGTTGCCGCTTGGGAGCCCACCCCAGCTGGCAATGTCCCCATCGCCTTACTAAAAAAACTGTAACTACAAAACTGTCCCTCGGCTCTTCTCCCTGCCCTCCCACAACCCGCACCACCCACTGCGCACCCTGCCTCCCCACACTCCCCGTCACCCCATACTTACCTCTGGAGCTCAGCGCGACGATCTTCAGTGGACTGGGAACACGTCTGCACTCTTCAAAGGTGACCACAAAATGAGGAAATGCTGGAAAGCTGTATAATGGGATAGATAGGGTTTTTTCAACTTCGTTGCATATCTCAGGCATTTTTGGGAATTTTGGGCCCAAATTTTCAACATGGGGTTTTGGGGCCCTTCTCATGAATTCTTGCACTCACATGGCGTTAATCAGGCCTGAAGGGTGATTTCTGTCACTGCGTGAAATCACCTTTTGGGACCAATTAATGAAACAACACTGCCAGTGTTCATAAGGTGGGCTCTCAAAAGTCTATGTTGAAAATTGGCAAAAATTCCTAAAATGACTGTTTTTCTGGCGTCGTTGAGCAGTTCCTATGCACACTTGTAGGTTCATAAAATTTTTAATATTTTCACTCCAGATTTTCAACATTGCCATTTTACCATACCTCCTTATGAGCAGTACAGCTGTCATTTTTTACATGTCACCCAAAATGTGTTTCCGTGCATGTAGCGCACAATGGCGCAATCGGTGTGCGCAATCAATGTTTGGGACAGATTAAGAAAATCACAGTGACACTGTTCTTGAGCAGAGGTCTTAAAATGGCTATGTTGAAAATTTGGTGAAAACATTCCCTTCAGACGTTCTGCAATATGACTTATGAAGACATTGAACAGAATTGGCCCCAGGACCGATCACTGCAGCACCCCACTTGTCGCCCCCTCTCCCTAGACTGCACACCATTTACCACCACTCTCTGCCTCCTGTCTGTTAGCCAGTTTCTAACCCAGTTTACCACCCTTTCCCCCATGCCCAGCCTACCCAGCTAGTTTATCAACCTCCTATATGGGATGGTGTCAAAGGCTTTGCTGAAATCAAGGTAAGCATTGTCCACTGCCCCACCCTGATTCACTTCCTTTGTCACCCAGTCAAAGAAATCAACCAGATTTATCTGACATGATGTCCCCACTGTGAATCCATGTTGTCTATGGTTCTGGGCTCTGATGGCATCTAGATGCCCCACTATCCTTTCTTTAAGCAATGTCTCCATGATCTTCCCCACTACTGAGGTGAGGCTGAACGGCCTACTGTTCCCTGCCTCCTCCCTGCCGGACTTGTGTAGAGGGACCACATGTGCCCTCCTCCAATTCACTCATGTTGAATGACTCAGTGAATATGGCTGCCAGAGGTACTGCTATCTTCCTTCATAGTTCTGTTAATATCCTTGGGCGTATGCCATCTGGTTCCATCGCTTTGTCCACCTTCAATTTAGTGAGCTCCTGCAGGACTCTTTTGCCTTTGAATGGACTATAGTCCAACTCTTCACCCCCTTGGAAACTGCTGTGGCCCTTGCCCCTCCCACTCTTCTCTGAATACTGAACGAAAAGACACAGTGGACGTCTTGGGAGGAAAGCATGGAACTATTACTTCCACATACCTAAACAGCACAAACAAGCAAGCAACATTCGGGATTAACAAATGCTTATCTTTGCCTGGGAGTGGGGTTGATTCCGTTGCACCATATTCAGATTACCTAGCCTGTTACCGTACATACAAGAGTGTTATCATAGACTGTCACATATCTTTAAACTCTGTACATACTGGGGGGTTCAAGATCTCATTTGCATGGAGGTCCTGGACAGATCTTTTTACATTAGGCTAATATTGTAGTAATTTGTGGAAATATAGGTATGTTAGACCTCTGGTCTTATACACATACTTTTATATTTACTTCTAGTTACCTTATCCTAGGGAGGGTGGCAGTTTTACTTCATTGTAGTTCTATCCAGAATGTTTGGAAATGTTACTATGCAGATAGTAGTATGGTTAAATAGTGTCACATTTTTGCACTGTAGGTATTAGGATACATGAGCCCCTTTTACTTAGGATTTCATGACAAGTTGAATTCCTTTAGGGAACAATTGCAGTGACTGATGTGAATGAAGGTTCATTAGAAGTGTGTGTGTGTGTGTGTGTGTGTGTGTGTGTGTGTGTGTGTGAGAGAGACAGCGAGCACCTCCTTAAAGCTAGATATCCCCCCCACACACACATTATGGTGATGTGGGGTGGGGTAGCGTGTATTATTTGTGTGAAGAGGAGGAGAGAAATTAAATTGTTATCTCTTTTTCAGTTTCCTTAGACACTTCTGGTACATCAAGTTGTTACATTCTCAGTGTATATTGACATCAGTACATATCAGGCTACATAGTCTTAATTCCTTGGTGGTCCTCGACTAGAGTTTTTTGCTTGACACTAGTACTGTCAATTTATATTTCAATTATCATTTATAAAGTCCTGTCACTACACCAGAGGTTTCTGAAATTTATGGGGCATGATATCTAGCTGGAGAGTACAGCTGGGTGACAGGTCCAGCTAGGTTTTACACATCATACAGTGTGCACTGATGTTTTTAAGACAACTTTACTTGTAATTTCTTGTCTATAATGCATGCATTGAAATGTCTTGGAGTCCTAAGACAATCTTAATACGTCATTAATCTGGGTGGGGGTTGCTTTTCAGTAATCACATCCTTATACACACTATGACACTCATAGCTTGATTTAAGAGTCATCTGCTCCAGCAGTGTTATCTTATGTCAATTAAATTTATTATGCAGTAGGATTCTTTGTATGTGTGTTCCACCAAGCACCTTTGACCCGGAGTACCTCCTGGCTGAAGGTAATATGGTACTGTTAAACTTCTCTGACATCATCTTCTGTATTTTTTAAATGAGTATTTTAAACTAGTGGGGATTTTTTCTGTTTTTTCTGCATTATCTAGCTGTTAAAAGTATTATTTTTTCTAACAACTGCCATTAGGCTTCTGAAGAAGGACTGGTTGGTCCGAAAGCTAGAGCACTTTGTTCTTGTTGTTACATCTATGTTGGCCCATTAAAAGGTATCAAATCATTTGCTTCTGGATCTGTTAAATGTAGTAATTATGTCATGTATATTTGCATAGTTATTTTATTTGTTAGCTACCGTATACTGACTTACAATGTAACTAGTGTCTTATAAGAAGACCACCTTGTAAACAGGGCTTTGCTGCCCTAATGGTAATGTGCTACCTAACCTTGTCTAAAAATAAAGATTCTTATTACTACTACTACTACTACTACTACTACTACTACTACAACATTCCATTCATGCAGGATTGTGTTTGTCAAACACAGCAGGGTATTAAATACTTGGTATAGCATAGCAAAATGCTATGCAGATCAGAGGGTACTGCTATTTTCTGAATCACATAGCACTAGACTGCTAAACATTTTTTTACATTTTTATTCAGGTTTATCCAGTCAAGACACAATAAATAGTAAGCATTTTTAATTTTGCTAATCAATTTGTGCCAAGTACTATGCATTTTCAAAGCTGATTAGCACTTCATTGCGCAAAACTGCTAATCAATTTTTTCAGCTTAACCCTGCACAGTGAGTGAAGGCACCATCTGGATGTGGGATGCTGCAATGGGGAGTCATACTGAAATTGAGAAACTCCAACAACAGCGCCCTCTTGATGTGAGAAGCAGAAACGATGGCACAGTTGAACATTTGGGCCCCGATTCTAGAACAGTTACGCATGGTGTAAGTGCACTTGCGCCAAGCAGAATGGTGCAAGTAGCAACTTATGCCAGCAGTTGCGACATGCACCATTCTACAATGTGGCCTGCAACATGGTGCAGGCCACTTGCACTGAAGAGTTGTTACACAGGCAGTTGCGCCATAAATCTCCAGTGATATGGCACTAGGGGGTTTACGGCAGCAGTTACGCCCTATTCTAGAAGGCCAGCAACAAAGTCCCCAATGTTGGGATTCTACAAGAACCCTCAGAGGAAAACTGGCAATGTGGAGATGATAGGTGGGTGGGCTGTGCCAGTCGCTGGCTAGGGATGGGTAGGAGGTGCTGGGTGGACTGGCACAGCTGGCTGGGGAGCCAATAGACTATCAGGGCTGGGCTGGGTATATGCCGCATTTGCAGTGGTGACTCGGGTCGGGGCACAGGTGGGGGGCTGTGCTGCCCTGTGGGGCACTTTGCAATGGGGGATTCGGGTGACTGCAGGTGCAGCAGCCCCTGTGAGAGACTCATATTTACACTTTGGGGGCTGGGAGTGTGGGCAGGCCTGCGGGGCTCATATTGTACACTTCTGGGGGGCTGAGGGTGTGGGCAGCCCTGCGGGGTGCCTAATGTGGCTTGCTAGGCATGGAGGGGCCACTTGCAACCTGCATTGGACCTGTAGTGGCTTGCAACATGCTCGCCAGGTGCTTGCTTTCTAGAATAGGGCGCAGGGTCAATGTCGCAGTTGCGATTGGTGCAAGTCACGTTTGGCGGCAACTTGCGCCAGCCTTGTAGAAATGGGCCCTTGGTCTGAAATTTACATTTAGCTGATTTGTGAAAGCTGCTGATTTCAGGACTCCGGAACCAAGGTTTGATCATATCAAGGGTTTCTGGTGAGTCAGCTAAACAGAAGGACAGCCATAACTTGCAAAACATGTACTGGCTATTACAGATAGCACTGTTTCACCACACAGTACATGGACACAGTTAAGCAAGGTGTTATTTGTTTTAATCACCTCTATTTATTTATGACTTTGGTAACAGGGTAGGTGCACTGATCCCAGGGACCGTTTTCAGGCATGACCTGGACTATACAGTGTGGCACAGTGTAAATCTAAGCAAACATGTAGCAGAAGAGCATTATTACACAATGATTAAAGGTTACAATAGTATATTAGAATACACAAATGGCATCAATAATAGGGAAGATACGAATAACTAACCATGTTTACAGGAAAAAAAGAAATATGAGATCTGGCTAAGCTAAAAACAGTGCTAGGTGGAACAGAGAGCAGTCAAGAAACCAAACAGGTTGCATTAAAAGATACGCCACACGATAAAAAGTAACAAAAGGTAGGTGTGGGGGGGGGGATGGAGGAGGGGAGAAAGAGGGGAAGAAGAGATTAAGCAAGGGAGAAGTGGAGAAACAACAGCTATATGGAAGAGGGTGGATGGGAGGGGGGGACTATTCAGCAAAGCATTGGCAGGTGGACGCCATTAAAGTGATGTAGCACATGATCTGGAAATGGCTATGCAATTTGTTGTAGGAAACATAAAACTCGCAATACCCAACAGAAAGAAGATGGTGATTCAGAAAGGTGTTAACACTATTTTTGAAAATGAGGAAAAAAACAGGAATCTCCCTCCCCCAAAATAAAAGCTGATACAACCTTTCTGTCAAACATTCACCCAAACTGAGAGTGTCAGGGATGGTGAGAAATTAAGATTCTTGACAGGGTCCTGAAATCTGAGTCAACTATCCTACAATATCAAGCACAGGGCGCTGGCCCTTTGAGTTATACAATATTATTGTGACTCAGCTGGTAACACATTCGCTTCTGGGTCAAATGGACGGTGGTTCAACTCCCACACTGGGGACCTGAGCTCAATCCCAATGTTGACACACTGTAGCACTGCTGGAGGTGCTGGCCTTCCGATAAGGCAAGTTAGGAGACTCTTCTACTCACATCAGGCAGTTCTCTATGTGGAAATTAAAGATACCATGACACTTTCTGAAAAGTGTGTGACGTGGAGGGGACCAGAGGCACCCCCACACTGAGGCCGGCTGGGAGCTGGGCACATTGCAGAAGTAAGGCAAGACCAAGGATAAATTCTCGAACAGGTGGAGATCTTCAAATGCCTTGGAGTAACTCTGGATGTCACCTTATCTTTTGCCCCCCCATGCTGATAATCTGATGGCCACAGTTAACAGGAGACAGGGTGCCCTGTACTGCAACCAGAATAATCTGACTAGGGATGCTAGATGTCTTATTGTGGGCAGCTTCATTCTGTCACTTGTAGATTACGACCCCCCCTGTCTATGCAGGTGTCTGTGACATGGTGCTAAACAAGGGTAAAGCTGATCTGTAATAAGGTGTGTCACTTTGTACTTGCTACAGATAACTTCACTCATATTTGTACCCTTTATGCACTCACTAACTGGCTACTTTTACCCAGCCAAATAAAGCTCCAACCCCCCCCCCCCACACACACATACACACAGTATTACTATCTCCAGCCCGACTGAGTCACCACTGAAGCTCCACAGAGAAGTTACAGGACTCCGCCTAATGCAAGCTGTCCGGCCATTTACTAACATACTAAAATGCCAGCAGAATAGGCCTAACGGTCTTTCGTGTATGCTCGCTTGGTCAGCCTCCACCCTAGGAGCTGACCTAATTCCCTCCCACGCCCTCTCTGACTTCTCCCGTCCCAGTCCCAGATATTCTTGCTGCACAGGACTTTGCTTCCAGAACCCTTCCCCTGTACCTGTCCCACCCCCTCTTGAACCCCTCTGCCAGCCCCCTGGGCAGCGCATTCCATGGCTCCACCACCCTCTCAGTGAAGTAGCAACTCTTCCTTTCTCCCCTGAATCTCCCCCCTCCAGCTTTCACCAATGCCCTCTAGTTGCCCCCCCCCTTCCTTCCGAGCACCCTGACTGCTCCTCCTCTATTTAACCCCTTCATGTACCTGAAGACCTCTATCATGTCCCCACGGTTAATTCTCTTTTCCAAAGTGTACATATTTAGCTCTTGAGCCTCTCCCCATAGGTCCCGTCCCCCAGGCCCTAGATCATTTTGGTTGCCCTCCTCCGGACTCTCTCCAGGAGTTCAATGTCCTCTTTAAGTGTGGCCTCCAAAACCGCATGCAGTACTCGAGATGTGGCCTCACCAAGCAGTTATACAGAGGGAGTATCACTTCCCTCCTTCTGGAGGTGATCCCCCTAGTGATGCATCCCAGCATCCTGTTGGCCTTGGCCACTGCCAACAAGTCTCAGAGTTGTTCATCTTAACATCCGCCACCACCCCCAGGTCTCTCTCAGCCATTGAGACTTGTAGCAACCCCCCGGGTGTACACTTGGCCCGGGTTTCTGGCTGCCAGATGCAGCACCTTGCATTTCCCTGCATTGAACCTTGCTTCCACTTTCTAGTCCACCTTTCCAGAGCCTCCAGGTCCCCTGTAGGACCACCCTCCCCTCCTTCACATCCACCACTACCCCCAGTTTTGAGTCATCCTCAAAGAGACTCGTCTCACTCCCAATACCCTTCTTTATGTCAGAGAGATAGGCGTTGAACAGGAGGGTCCCAAGGACCGATCCCCTGAGGGACCCCACTAATGACCCTCCTTGGTGCCTAAATTTAATTTGCAGCTGCAGCTGATTTCATAGTCCCTATGCTGCTATTTATTACAACTGCTGCTGTTAAAGCTAGTTTTCAGCCCTTCCCCACCTCCTTTCTTCATTAAACACATGTAGTCCCCACTCCTACTGCCTCTAAATTTGTCCAGTACAACTATAGGCTTGGTCAAAGCACTATTTTCTACAGACAGCACCCCAGTTCTCAGCATATTACCCTGCAACTAGTTTGCTCCTGGATCCAGCCTGAGCAGTCAGCAGTGGCTGATTAAAGCACACTCCTACCCTGTTGTAGTTGCTCCTAGATCCTGTCTCTACAGACACTAGTTTCTGAACCCTGTATTTATTTCCTGAGTTCTGGTTGTGGCCAAATAAGCCACCTTTGATTTCCTCCTGTTTGTGGTTTGTCATAGCCTGCCCCTGCCTCTGTAGCCAGCTTATTCTTCCCACCACTGACTGTTGTGCACTATGTCTACTGCAATTATAGTGCTGCCTTTCTCTCACTGCAGCTCCTACCCCCTCTGTGCTATTAGCATTCCTCCCTCATCATGGCAGCTCTCCCCTTGTACTTCGGCATTCTCTTGCCTCTCCCTCTATGTAGTCACTAATACCTACCTGTCCTGGGTTATCCTCTTTACCATGCTCCTACTCAGTATTTCTATCCTCCCGCTGTTATTTCCCTTCCAATCTCTTCCTCCCTCTTCTGCCCCTGCCTTGCTGGTCTTAAATTCTGCACACCTCTCCCTAGCTCCCTCCCCTACCTCTGGTACCTCCTCCACCCTACCACCTGTCAACACCTGGCCAATAAGTCCTTTGCTTCTCCCCCTGCATTTCCACTCTGGTCTGCTTCCACCTAAATACCACCTTAAGGTCTCCCTTGGTCTCTCACTCCACTTTTCTCACTACAAATGTCTGTCACCCCTGTAAAGTTTATGCTAACACTGCTACTGCTAGCAGGTGACATTAAACCCAATCCTGGTCCAGACCATGCTTCACCCATTCAGCTTCCCCATGGCCTAAAGCTAGCTCACATAAACATCAGGAGTCTCCTCAATGAAATCTCGCTGCTCCAACGCCTGGCACGCTCACTTAAACCTGATGTTCTGATCATCCCAGAAACTTGGTGGAAACCTCACATCCAAGATGAATGTGTTTCCATACCTGACAACCCCCTCATCCACCAGGACTGGATTGGAAATGGAAAGGGTGGTGGTATTGCCATGTATGTGGCCTCTTCCCTCACATTCTCACCAATTCTGGCAACATCAATCCCAGTGTCTCATGAGTCCCTGCTGGTGAAACTCACCTTTCCTTGCTCCATCCCTGTTTTCATCGCTGGCTCCTACTGTTGCCCCAGTGCACCCATGTCATCAATCACTGACCTCCTAGCCTCCCTTCAAACTTGCGCATCTAGTGGTAAACTCCATGTCCTAGGCGCCTTTAATGTAAATTGGCTCACCCCTTCCCACACCAAAATTTAGCAAGACATAGCTGCTATGAATCTTGTTCAGCTGCTAAATAAACCCACCAATCTAAATACTAAATCCCTCAACCATTCACTGATCGATTGGTTCCTCTCTTCCCACCCACAGTGTATAATAGGAGCAAGGCTACTCCCCAACTCATTAAGTGACCACCACCTGATCTACGCAGTTCAGAAAATTTGCCTCCCCAAATCCCCCCCAAAAAAAACCCTGCTGATCTGGTTCTATAACTCCCTGGATATCGCTTCTCTCCTAAACGATCTAGCCAGCACAGACTAGTCTTACATCTCCCATGTCCCCTCCATTGACACTGCATTTGCTTATTTCAAGACCAATTTTCTCTCCTCCTGGAATAAACATGCTCATCTGAGAAGGATTTGTGTGAGTGGTACGCATCTACCCTGGGTATCTGCTGATCTCCTGGCCTATCTTCAAGCTCTGGACCCAGCGTGGAAGACATACCAATCTACTGGCCTCCCCACTGATTACCACAGAAATATCAAACACTTTGTAATGCCTGCACTAGGGCAAGCAGACTTGCTAAGTCTGAGTACTTTCAGGACTCCTTCCTAACTAACTTAAAATCAACCCCTCAAGTTCTAGAAGGTGGTCATTTCCCTGTTCCAGCCCCCACCCCCATGATCAATACTGGTACCGGCACTGTTTCAGACCCACTATCTGTAGCACCAGAGTTTAATTCCTTCTTTACCTCCTGCGCATTGGCCCTGCTGTCCTCACTGCCCTTGGTCCCTGCTGATCACTCCCCCTGGAATTCCCTTCAATCTGCCCCCACACCTTCACCTTTACTGCACTCAACCCCTCAAAGAGCAAGTGCCTCTCCAGGTTGGATGCCAAATGCTGTACCTATCCACCCCTGCTATTGCTTCCCCTATTACCTATCTTCTAAATATTTCTTTTTCCCTGACTTTTGTCCCCACTGAGTGGAAACATGTCACTGTCATTCCCCTCCTCCCCGGCACCTACTGCACTCTCTCTCTCTCCTCCACATTCTCGCTAAATTGCAGGAATGCCTAGTACTATCTCAGCTTTCTTCCTTCCTTCTCTCCTTCATTCCTTATCAGTCTGGATTTAGGAGGTCTCATTCTACCATCACCTCCCTATTGAGGATCACTGACTCCATCCAGACTGGCATGGATCAGTGGCATATCACCTCTGCCATCTTTGTCGACCTTGCAAAGGCTTTTGACACTGTGTCACACCCCCTCCTAACTAATCTTTCCAATGCAGAGCTTTCCAGAGAGGCCACCAGCTGGTTCCATTCCTACCTTGTACATAGGTCACAATCCATCTGGATTGGTAGCTCCCCTTCCCCCTCACTACCCATTACCACTGGTGTGCCCCAAGGCTCCATCCTTGGCTCCCTGCTGTTTTCGTTTTTCCTAAATTACCTGCCCTCCACCTGCTCACATACCTCTATCCATATGTATGCTGATGACATAGTTTTGTATGCATCTGGCCCCTCCATCACTGAAGTGGCGACCAGACTTCAGCGTGACTTCAATAATGTTCAGCTCTAGTTTCACTCAAACCAACTTTTCCTAAATGCCAAGAAAACAGTCTCCATGACTTTCAGCACAAGACAGAGACTTTCTTGGCTCCCCTCCTTCCACACCCTGGATGGGACACAGCTTGAGGACTGCTCCTCCTTCAGGTACCTTGGGGTCTGGCTTGACTGGCATCTCAACTTTTCTGTGCACATAGAGGCCTTACACAAGAAATTACACCCCAAACTTGGTGCCCTGTACTGCAACTGGGGCTGTATCCCCCTGCCGGCTCACCTGGCCATTGTACAGAAAATTATTCTCACCATCCTCGACTATGGGGATGTAGTATATAGTGCTGCCCCTCCTCCGTAAACAAACTGGATACACTCTTCTATTCCTTCTGCCATTTTGCGCTGGACCGTCCCCCTTGCACACATCACTGTACCATTCCCTGTCCTTCCCCTCCCTCGAGGACAGACTGTGTACCCACTGCGCCAGTTTCCTGGCTAAATTCTGGTTCCGGCTAATGCCTTCCTACCTCTCCTCCTCCCTCGCCATCCTTCCCCCCCCCACACCTTTTACCCTCTCAGAAAATATCACCCTCTCACCTTGCCTGTCCCTCACAGGACCTCCTCAGCAGGTCAGGCTGGCTTCTCCTACAGGTTCCCTTATCTGTGGAACTGCCTCCCTCATCCCATTCGCTCTGTTCCTTCTCTTTTGGTTTGCACTTCCCTCATAAAAATAATTTCCACACTCCATGCATCTGCTTTTAATCCAGCTGTCCATCCCTTCCCCCACCTGTTCACCCCTGTCTGCACCTTCATTCCCTTGCGCATCCCACCCTGTCTGGTAGCCACTGGGTGATTTCTGTTGTGCTCTGTATCTACCTTGTGTTATATAATTTCTTTAATTTGTATCCCATTGTATAAATCTGTAATTTAAGTTCAGTAATTTCTGCTCTGTGACTTCTATTAGGTATTTGCATTTAAATTGCTCGCTTGTATCCGATGGTGTTTATTCGTCTGCTCACTGTATTAAACATGCTTTTCTGTACTCTCCACTGTTCCCCTCCCCCCAGGACACATCTAGAAATGAGCACTTGCTGCTCAGTATGTTCTTCCTGGTAAAACCTTATATAAATAATAACAAATACTTTGTACTACTTTACCCCACTCCCAACTGTGTTTTGGACGATTTCAGTTAAAACAATAAATTGTGATGGAATCTTGCAGCATTAGGTGCAGAAGGTCATTCGTTTGAAGCTTAGGCTCAGGCCAACTCCTAAACTCACCAGGAACATTGTCCAACTATTACTTTGGTCCCAGAGTTCATCTGTGTTCCTACATAACTGAAATGAAGGCTGGAGAGGGAGGGATAAATTCCTTGTCAACAAGTGAATTTTGACTTCTGTCTTTGTTTAGCAATGTAACCGTCAGCATTTCCCAATCCTAAATACAGTAAGTAATACAGGATGCAGTCAGTTCTGCCTAATTTCTGACTTTCATCATAGTTCCTTCCTGAGGAGGATTCCGCATAGTTGAAACATTTTGTTTAATATGTTACTCTCAAAGGAAAGACAGTTTCAGTTCAGTGTCGGTGGCCTGTGTTGCTGGTATCAGCCTTCAACACAATTGCAGTATATTAGTACTCTGCTCATGATCACGGAGGACTTCCAAAAGGAGAGATAGAGGGCATGTGGGTTGAGTGAAGGGGGGGATAAGTCAAAGAGTGACTACACTTCCTCTGTGGGGAGTTTAATAGCACAACCCAAAACAGTAGTGGGCACAACACAAGGCTGAAATTTTGCATTCCTATTGAATAACCATTTGATATTTTAAGCAAACCAAAGACTATGGGCAGAATATCGGCTGGAGTTTATTGTTGTTAACCTGGCAAGGACATAGAGCCCATCAACTGTTTTCAGGAACCAGGTGTTTGCAATTTCTATAACCATGTTACAATAAAATTTAATGTTCTGATTTGTTAAAACATCTCACCTGACTATGGATTAATTCCCAAGTAATCCACGGTTGCTGGAATTAATCCATGGTTAGTCTCCAGAGCGAATGCATATGCGTTCCCACATGCTGGGGGCATGGCTATTGGAAGCACACCTACAACCATAACTGGGGAGCATTGCTGAAGGAAGGGAACCGGCCACATCTCGGCAGCTGAGCCTGAAGCCTTCCCACTTCAGAAAGCACTGGGTGCCATCTGTGTTGCAGCTGCAGCCCCCATCTATATGTGCAACCATAAAATGCCCTAACCCAGTCACCATTTCCGTCACACCGCAGACACCGAAAATCCAACTCAAACCCTATCACAGCAGCAAGGATGGAGTTGTCTTGCTGCAATCGACCAGCTCACGTCATTACTGTCTGTGCTTCCCATGCATAGTACCTGCCACTGCTCCGACCCCTGTGCAGCTTGGCAGCCCACCAGAAGTCAATCAAAACCCACTGAGCCACTGCAGCAGCCCAACAGCCACAAAGTGGAGCAGAGAAGGATTCAGATTGAACTGGGTCTGTTCACAAGAAGGGGTTACCAATGATGTCACCTAGTTTAAACCCTTATTTTCAGAAAATTCTAGATAGCGACTGCAGCAATAATGTGTGCTTTTTATAGAAGGGCATATCCATAGATAGATGACATAGTCTCAAAGCCCTAGTTGTAGTCATCAGTTTAGTTTTTAGCTGGCCATCTAGGAAAAGACACATTGTTTAGCTGCATATTGTGACATTCAGCATCACAGCATCTGCTGCTGATTATATTCAGCCTATGCCTTACTTGTTCTGAATAAAAATGACTGTGAAATGTTGTGGTGTGTGTCTTTATTACTTCTGCATGCTTTGGCCCTGATTTAAACACCTGCTGAAAATGTTGCTTGTCTGGACAAATTGCTGTGGCGCATGCAACAAGCGGTGTCCTCTTTATGGACTATGCTAAATATGCCCCACAATTTTTTTTTGTTATATTTCTGTCCCTTACAGCATCCCTGCTGGTAAGCACTGGCAAGTCATTACATGGCTGGCAAGCACTTTCTCCATTCCCGCGGTCTGCAATTACCAGAAATGAGATTTATGTATTGCACTCTGATTGGTGTCCTTATTCCCCGGATGTGTGTGCGCCACCCCCAACCCGACCCATTCAGCTACAGATAGCTCAGGCACCGAATTGCGCCATCATTAGTAGACCTGTTCCATCGGGCTATAAAAGCATGTGCACTGCACGCCTTCAGCCCTTTTCCCTATTTGCACTTCGGTGTTGTGGAAGAGCTGTGTCCTCCCTCACCTTCTCTGTGCACAGCGCCACAACGAGTTTGCTGGGCCTGTTAGCTGCGCCACGGTTTGTGGTTCGCTCAGGTGAGTGATTCTTTTTTAATACAGCAAGGTCAACAGTCCCTCTGGCTCTACCAATATCACAATGCATCTTTGTGACCCTTTCAACAAGCACAAACCGCGCTGTTACAGCGAGACAGTATTTTTGTCAGAGCTTTACTTTGCGGAGGTTAGCTGCATATGTGGTGTGCCCTAGAGTCGTTCTGTGTGCTGCACTATGATCATCATGCAAGTGCGACATGTTTGGTGTGTTGCTGGCTGCCTATACCATTTAGCTGGTAAGTGTGTAATGTGGGTTTATTTCTAATTCATCGAGTGGTAACTGGTGGTTCCAATTTTTTTACTGCTTGGGAATGGATGCGAGGTATGCTTATTGGCATCGTTTTAGCTGGTGACTTTATTCCCTGAATGCAAATCATTTGTGGGTGGGTTAAAATACCCTGCTCCGTGTTGGTTGACTCCATTCTGACTTCACCTAGTTTGATGAAGTTGCCCATTATTCCACCATTGGGTAGGGTTTACTTCTCCTAGTTGGTTGTCCCAAACCATTCTGCTAAAAATGTATTTTGCCCATTATTCCTTTTTGGGTCTTGTGGTTTACTTCTCCCTGTTGGTGAGTCCCAAACCATTCTGCTAAGTTAATGTTTGTTTAAAGACCTGTGGCTGGGGTTGATGGTCCAGGAGATGCATTTTTCCAGACCTGCATTAGGGGAGGGGAGTGGAAGTGGAGGAATGGTGTGGGCCAAGAAGCATGCCTGGAAATATGCATCATCTGGGGCTTGTGCTGAATTTTGTGACTGCTGGCTTTTTGTTTGACTCGAAGCATGTGGTTGGGGGGGACCCAGGAGATGCATTTTTCCAGGCCTGCTTAGGGCTCGGCCACCTCAGCCATGCCATGTGCTTTCTTGGACTGGGGTGGGGGGGTGCTTGGGTAGATGGGTGTAGGCAGAGAAGTGCTCCTGGAAAGATGCATCCGCTGAGGCTGTTGTGTTGACACTTAATGCAGAATTTTTTGACTGCTGCCTGGTGATGACATGTGGACCTTTTTTTTTTAATTTTTTTTATTTAAAGTGAGATGCTGAGGGTTTAAAGCACACAGGCAATACTGCTTTTCAGGTGTGCTTGTTCTCAGAGGCACTCTCAGCCATCTTGACCACCATGGCTCGGTAAGTGTTGGATAAGCACACCTGGAAAGACGCTATTCTGTGTTGAACTGAGATTGCTGACTTTTTGTTTGACTCGAGGCCTGTGGTTGGGGGGGCCCAGGAGATGCATTTTTCCAGGCCTGTGTAAGGGGAGGGGGGGGGGAAGGGTGTGGGCCGAGGAGCACTCCTGGAAAGATGCATCCGCTGGGGCTGTTGTGTTGACGCTTAATGCCAAATTTTTTTTTTTATTTAGAGTGAGATGCTGGGGGTTTAAAGCACACAAGCAATACTGCTTTCCAGGTGTTCTTGTTCACAGAGGCTCTCTCAGCCATCTTGAGCACCACTGCACAGTACATGGTGGATAAGCACACCTGAAAAGACGCTATTCTGTGCTGAACTGTGATTGCTGGCTTTTTGTTTGACTCAAGGCCTGTGGTTGGGGGGGCCCAGGAGATGCATTTGTCCTGGTCTGTGTAAGGGAAGGGGGGTGGGAGTGGAAGAAGGGTGTGGGCCAAGAAGCATGCCTGGAACTATGCATCGTCTGGGGCTTGTGTGTTGAAATGATGCTTTGTCTGGATTATTCATGCTGAATTATTTTGTGATGGCTTTTTTGTTTAAAGCAAGACCTTCATATTTAAAGTGAGACCTTCATGTCCCTAGTGCACCCTACCGGCTTCCCCGCTGCCACCAACCAATGACCCCACATTGCTGCCCCCCGGACTAACCAGACAAATCTCTTCATCGGATGCGCACACCATTCCTCCACCGGCACTACGACACTGTTTTCCTCACTGCCATTTTGCTTGCAAGGAAAGTGCAGGCGGGCCTCCATTTTGTTTGCAAGGAAAGTGCGGGTGTGCCTCCATTTTGTTTGCAGGCAAGTGCGGGCAGGCCTCGATTTTGTTTGCAAGGAAAGTGCAGGCGGACTGCCATTTTGTTTGCAAGAAAAGTGCAGGCAGGCCTCCATTTTGTTTGCAGGCAAGTGCGGCCGGGCCTCCATTTTGTTTGCAGGTAAGTGCAGACAGGCCTCCATTTTGTTTGCAAGGAAAGTTCAGGCAGGCTGCCATTTTGTTTGCAAGAAAAGTGCAGGTGGGCCTCCATTTTGTTTGCAAGGAAAGTGCGGGCAGGCCTCCATTTTGTTTGCAGGCAAGTGCAGGTGGACTCCATTTTGTTTGCAGGCAAGTGCCGGCAGGCCTCAATTTTGTTTGCTACTCTACTCTACCTCATGCGGCATCACGTGTGCTGCTCTACTCTACCTCGTGCGGTGTCACCATGTGTGCTGCTCTACTCTACCTCGTGCGGCGTCACCATGTGTGCTGCTCTACTCTACCTCATGCAGTGTCACCATGTGTGCTGCTCTGCTCTACCTCATGCGGCGTCACATGTGTGCTGCTCTGCTCTACCTCGTGTGGTGTCACCATGTGTGCTGCTCTACTCTACCTCGTGTGGTGTCACCATGTGCTGCTCTACTCTACCTCGTGCAGCGCTACTGTTTTGCCCTGTGTCCTCCTCGTTGTTTTCTGTGAGTGATTTTTTTTTTTTTTAATAGATTCTGTTTTTTTTATTATGGCATTATTTTTTTTTTTCATCTTGAATAGTTTTGGAAAGGAAAAGATGGATCAAAGTGAAACAAGAAGACGTCAAACACCATGTGTGTCTGCTGCTGACTTGATTCATGGGGCTTTGAAGAATTGTTCTTTACCACTCACAATAAAAGAAAGAAGTCAGCAGTACCGGAATAACTTCAGAAAGGATTCACAATGCATCCAGGAGTATAAAGAATAAGCAAAAGGACATGCACGGAAGCACAGAGATAAAATGACCGAAGAACAATGAACACTTGCTAGAGAGAAAAGTCAGTTGCGAATGCAGGAAACTAGGAAAAGGAAGAGGGACATGACACCAGATACTGTAAACCCTTCTGTAACTAAAACAACTAAACAAACAGCAGAACAGAAAAGAGAATATTGGAGAGACAGAAAAAGAGAACAACGCATGATAGTGACCTCACAAAAATGCAGAAGAATAAATGAAAAACGGTGACAAGTATACCATGAAGTAAAGAAGATGTGGACCACCAATTCTTTGACCACAGCCACTAACACCACAAACTCTATGGAAATGCAAGTGAACATACCATCCAGCACAATGGAAACACCCTTCATTACCAGTACAACCATGACATCGATTGCCTTGGACGAAAGCACAACACCATTGATGGACCCAAGATCAGAAAGCGCAATTAGAAAGGCTATGCAGAGAGCATGTGAAGGGCTGCCCAGGTCCCCAACCAGGTTTGCTGCAACAATCTCAAAAGTTAACTCCTTGGCTACTCCCAAAAAAACAGGCTGCCCTCTCAAGGTTCGGATGTCGCACCAAACTGGACAATAAGTTAGTGGAAGTCCTTTAACAAAAATTACATTTGTTTAAACAGTGCAACAGGAAGGCAGACAAAGAACTGAAAAAAGAATTCATCAGCACGTTTCTCGTTCTGAAAAAGTACCACCTACTACGAAGAGAAAGCAGGTGTCTGGGGATCAGTTGGAGAAGAATGATGAGGGTATCAAAGAGCGTGCAAGTTAACAGGAGTAGCAGGCACAAGTTGGGAATATCTGAGGAGCTGCAGAAGAAAGTAGATGATTTTTTCAATATATCAGCAACACCGCATTCACACAAGAAGGCATTTTCTAAGTGAACCGGAAAAGCAAGATCATTCTTAGACAAAACTCTGAAAAGGCTGCACCAAGCATTATGTGAGCAGAACCCCAGATGAGAAAATTGGACTAACTAAATTCAGCAGCCTCCATCCTGATAATATTAAACTCGCACAGGATCAAAAACTGGACCAGTGTCTATGTGAGTATTGCACCAATGGGAAACTAAAGCTGTTAGCAATAAAGCAATTTGTTGAGCAGAAAAAAATGGAGTGCACAATTTCCAATATTTAAGAAGCAGTAGAGCTGACAATGTGCCCAAAGAAGGAAGGTAAGAAATTCTTTAAAAAGTCTTGCATTGAAAAAAATTGCAAAACATGTAGCACTTCTGCTACTGACAAATCACTGGAAGAACTTTTACAGGCACATGGAACTGAGGAGGTGAAATGGCAACAGTGGGACAGTGTGACAATTTCCCAGGGTCATAAATGAATCAGAAAGTAAACAAACAAGAAAAGTCATGAAGAGAAAAGTGGCCACATTGCTATGTCTGGTTGAAGTCTTGAAGGAGGACCTCCAGTTTTTGAGTCGGCATCTACATGTAGCATCCTGGCAACAACACCAATTCAAATCACTCAAAGATAACCTTCCCGACAGCTGGGTATTGATGGTTCTAGACTTTGCAGAGAACTACACATGCAAGTACCAGGATGAAATTCAGTCATGCCACTGGCACCATGAGCAAGCAACTGTTCACCCTGTAGTGACATACTACAGGTGTGAAAGATGTACAGACTTCGTTACAGAGTCTTTTGTCTTCATATCTAGTGATCTCAAACATGACCACCACGCAGTTCTGCATTTCGTGAACATGTCCAATTCCTACCTCAGAAACATCTATGGCATCAAGATTGAGAGACAGGTACACTTTACTGATGGGTGTGGGAGTCAGTACAAATCAAAATGGACCTTCCAGAACATATCATTGTCTCCATCACTACATGGATTCCCAATACAGCGTGCATTTTTTGGATCCAGGCATGGAAAAGGACCCTGAGATGGTGAGAGTGCGGTGGTGAAGTCATGTGCAAGCCTAGCTGTGCAGTCCCGGCAGGCTATCATTCCAAATGCTGCACACCTCTTTCAATACTGCAAGAGGAATTTAACAAAGAACCCTGCCATCGAAGGTTGCACTCATTACCGCAGAACATTCTTCTGGGTCGGTGATGGAAAAATTAGCAGAAGTGCAGTACCAGAACTAAAAACAATAGCTGGCACATGAAAGGTTCACAGTGTCCGACCAGTGGCAGATGGTGTTGAAGTCAGAGACTACAGCTATTTCTGCGGGCCACGCAGAAAGGAGGATGGTCACTGTGAAAATGCAAGATATGTCAATGGATGGACGAGGAGGATTATTCAGACTGCACCTGACTATGTGTCTTCAGTGAAGGACGAAGAAACTTCAGGGCCCCCTACACTGCCTATTCTGGTCTGCAGTGCAATCATTCACACACCCTCTTCCCCTTCGGATATGAAGAATCCTGGGCCCACTACATTGCCATTTCCTGTCTCCAATGCAATCACCAGCACACTCACTCCTGCTTCTGATATCACACCTCCAGTGATGACCAGTGCATCTACTGTTGTGAACCAGATTAGTGAACATGCTGCCGCTTTGACAGATTCTGTAGCCAGCACAACAACCAAATCTGTTTCCAGCACAACAGCCAATACATCCGTCGCCAGCGCATCTACAAGAAAACAAAAGAACTATGACCACATACAGACAAGCCAGTTTTATGCCATCTATTACTCTAACACATTTTATATTGGACAAGTAACATCATTTGATGAAATGAAACAAGAATTTGAATGTAAATTTTTGCAACGGAGCAGGGATGGCAAATTCTATTGGCCACGGCATCCAGAAATCGATGTCATAAAGAGAAGATGACTTTTTTATGGACCAGCAACAGTGCAAGGACAAGGAAAATTCGACATATCACCAGATGACCTAAAAACCATCGTCAAGAAACATAAAAAAACTGCAACAACTTTGGAATTGACAGAATTTGAAGGAAGTATTATCTTAACATTTCTGAATGAAAAATCCAACTGAGCATGGCTGAAGACGTGTAACTCATGTGGAAGCACAGAGTTACAAATCAGAATACCAATCAAGGCTACCTGGCTGACCACATCACGCAGACTTGTTAATGTTTTTTTTTTTTGTCAAATAAATGCATGGCAGTGGCCATTACTCTGCAGTGCCTGGTGTGTGTCTCTGTTTGTTTGGGCAGAACTGGGGGAACATGGCAACACAGCATAAGACAATGGAAAAATAACAATACTTGAATAGAAGATTTTAGGGGTTGGTGGAATTGCACCCTAGAACATTTCAAAATGGTCAAACGTAAATATGCTACTTATGCAATGTTTGGTGTTAAATGGTTTTAATATTATAATGATTACATGCTGAGAAGAACACTCCTTTGGTGTCCAATGTTGCACGCGCCACACTCTTTTGGTGTCCACTGTTGCACGTGCCACACTGTTTGGTGTCCCTTGTTGCACGTGCCACAATGAGTGGCTTTTATCTCAAGTTTCTGTTAGGCAATTATCTCACTACATAGTTAGTTTTTCAACTGTGGGAAAAAGTGTTTAGAAAAGCTTATCACAATTATTCTACTGTGAGGTTGAAAAAATTACCTCTATGTCACACTTTGGTACCCCTTTCTTGTGAACAGACCCAACTCTGTGAGGGGGGCAGTGTTACAGCTGTAGCACTCACAGGTCCCAGAGACTAGACTTTTACTGCAAGCTGTCCAGCAATGCAGGATGGGATGAACAAACTCCGGCAGGTGCTGTGTCCAGCAGTCGGTAACTATTTGCAACCCTACCCCCAAACTGAGACTCTTTACCAGCATGCCTCAGGTTGAACATAGTGAGGGCCATGTTGCAAATGAATTAACCCATTGGAGCGCAAGGTTTAATATAAGAATTAATTCATGCCTGGGTGGTTGGAAGCCCTCACGCTGCAGCCTCATACCTCACCCCCCCCAGGCATGGATTAATTCTCAAGTAACCCATGCCCTCTTGTGGGTTAACCTTTACATAGCAGGTCAGGGTATTAAATAAGTTTAAAAAATTGGCTAGCAGTTTTGCATGCTTAAGTGCTAATCAGCTTGAAAATGCTTAGCACCTGACAGAATGCTTAGCAAAACTAATAAAATAAATAAATAAATATATATATATATATATATATATATATAAATTATGTCTACTATGCCATGGACTCATTCAGAAAACAGGTTAGCAGTCTACTGCTACACATTTCTGGAAATGATTAGCATTACCCCCTATTTTGCATAGCATTTTGCTATGCTATACCAGCTATTTAATACACTAGCAGATATAAATGGATAGCATGGTAACATTCAACCTAGGCTCAGTTTGAATTTAATTTGATAACTATTCTTAGCATTTACAGGGGTGTTGTGAGTAGACCATGTATCAATGATTCAATGTCTGGAAACCCCACCACAAATACAGAAAAACTGCCATGCAAAAAGTGCCCGTCTTTCATTGAAACTTTTCATCTTTTCTTTTTTTGCTTCTTCTTGCCTTGGTTAAACAGTATTATAGTATTTCATTTCCACAGTTTAGCCAAGACATGTGTAACCGTGGCCACCACTTCAGGGTAACCCTAATCAGCAAAGTTCTAAACCCTCCTATATTTTACATTAAACTCATTCAAACTTAGATGGAATGTTCGACTTTCTATGCAGTTATCAGTACTACTCTCGTAAAGCTTCCTTCTTACGGATTTGTAGCTTAGCAAAAAGGGATCACCAAGGTCACCAATCAACTTGGGATCAGATTAATGGGAGAATGCCACTTATCCCCCTTATCATTAAAACAAGATTAGGGTTATACGCTCAACCTAGGCTCACTTATTCTGTTTTAATTACATTTGATAACTATTATTGTGTTGTATATGGGTGATGTTGAAATAAAATATCCCTATTTTAACTATGGTAAGAGAGACCATCTCTTCCTTTTCATGCAAGTTACTCAGACTCACACAGGTGTACTGGGCATCTTCCACGGAACCAATGGGAAGTTCCATTTCCCTTTGGGAACAGCACAGGTGTCGGTATCTCCCACTCACATGGACAGCAAGTTGGAATGAGAGTCTTAACACTATTTTGAACCACAGATGTGGAAAGAAGCACTGTGAATTGTACCTGCAATTAACCTACCTGGTATTCCTGACCGGCTCCCCAGCATCTATCAATATATTAAGTAACTATTCTGAATTACAGTTCCCTTCCAGCCCCACTACTTCCTTTCCCTGTTGAGATCCCTATCTCGCCATTCCTTCATGTCATCTATAACTATGACTTTAGGTTCCTATCAATCTGCTATCATCATTATATCTATAACCTTGATTCCTATTCAGCTGCTCCCCTCCTAGCATTGCTGCCTTTCCACCTCTGCTGTTACTCTCCATCATCCACCCCTTTATTTCAGGCTAAATGGTACCATCACCATGAATTTAAGATTTTATCCTAATTGTAATGCACTTGTCCTGTCCATTGTGACCTCTGTATACAATTGTACTCATATGCTGCACTTAATATGTTCTTTCTGTTATTTGCTATTCACCGCTGCCAATACAGTTGTAATAAGGTTTGCTGTTGTACTCATGCATGTATTTCCACTACCCTTTCCCCAGGACGTACCGTGAGACGAGCAACTTGTTGTTCAGTGTGCCTTTCCTGGTGAAACATTTCAATAAATAAGTAGCAGCAATCCAGGAAGGGGTGGCCACATATGCTGCCTGATTACAAGAATATCACTCTCAGTTTATTTTTATACTAGAAAGGCACATGAGCAAAATTGCCCATTTTCACAAGTGTCCAGTTAAAGACAAACAAAGGTTACAGTGTAAACAAAAAAAAGTGTATTGCAGTGGATGAAACATTACATGGATCAAAGCCATTTGGTGCATAAATACAGAACTGAACAACTAAAAGGATAACAGGGCAGGCAATCATAACATCATATACAAAGGATGTATTATTTTGGATAAAGAGATACAGGGATGGTCAAAGCCTGGTGCATTTACAAGTGAATGTGCTGGAAAAGTGCCCCTTTAGGTTGTGATTAAAGGAGGCAGTTGAGGGGCACTGGATGAGAGATGGAGGGACAGTGTTGAAAAATTTAGTGTCCTTATATGATAGGGTGTTTTGGCCTTGAGTATTGCGGTGGAAAGGGAGGGAGAGGGAGAAGGAGGTGGACTGTCTGGTGGAATGTGTGGGGACAGACATGGGGAAGAGGGGGATAATGCTGGTTGGAAGAAGTCCAAGTGTGAGTTTGTGGAAAAAGGTTAAGAATTTTGCTGTCCAGCCGGCGTTCGAGAAGAGGCCAGTTGGCCACTTAGAAGTCACAGTGGTGGGTTAGTTTGGGAAGGCCTGTAGCAAACTGGATGACATTGTGGTAGGTGCTAGGCAGCCTGCTGTGGGTTTTTTTGGGAGAGGGAGGGGTATTATATCAGTGCTCCATAGTCAAAGGGGGGGAGAAGGAAACTGGAGGTGAGTAGAGTCCTAGACTCAGGGATTAGGGAAGGTTTAACTCGATACAACATTCTGAGTCTGTGGTCAGCTTTCTAAATTAGTTGTTTGACGTGAAGTTCATAGGTGAGATGGGAGTCAAAGAGCAAGCCAAGGTATCTGAGCTCTGTAACTCACTCAATGAGGATGCCACCATTGTCACTGAGAGAGAAGTCAAAAGGTGCAGGTTTTCTAGCACTGATGAAGGGAAACAGGGTCCCTGTCTTTATAGAAAAGCACAGCATCATCAGTGTAGAGTATTGACTCATTATGCCTGCAGATCTCGGGGAGGGAGTTGACCACTAGAGAGAAAAGGAGAGGACCCAGAATGGTGCCCTGGGGAACTTCATATTTGATAGGGGAGAGGGAGTAGTGAACATTTTCAATCACAGTTCTGTGGGATCTTATGCCGAGGTAAATGGAGAACCGGTTAACTACCTCAAGGGAAAAGTTGAGACTGGCAAGGCTCCAGAGGAGAACTTTGTGGTCTACAAGGTCAAAGGCTTTGGTAAAGTCCAAGAACACTGAGGAGGCCTTCGTTGTTGGCCTTATCGATGAAATGGGTGAATATGATAAGAGCTGTCTCAGTGTTGTGGCCTGCTCTGAACCCATGCTGTGCATCTGTCTGAATGCTGTATTTCTCAAGAAAATTAATGGTCTGACCTAAGACTATTTTTTCCATTATTTTAGACAATGGTGCTAGAAGGGAAATAGGCCTGTAGTTGGCGACATCATCTTCGGGGCCTGATTTGTGGAGGTGTTTGATTGTGGCACATTTCCAGTTTAGGGGAAGGAGCCTCAGCAGAGGGAGGAGTTAAAAATGTTGGTTAGGGGAAGGGCTATGATCTCACAGACCAGCTTAAGGATGCAGTGGTTGATATTGTCAGGTCCTAGGCTAGGCTTAGGGTTGTTTGTTTTAATGAGTCTGACCACCTCAAGGGGTGTAAGGTATCTGAAGTGGATACTGGGGGCAGGATTGGGGAAAGTGGGGGAGTGGAGGGTAAGGGGTCAGGTGAAGTATTGAGCTTGTACTTGAAGGAACTGAAAATGGTGGCTGCTGTGAGAAGGTTGGGGGACAGGTTGACCATCGTTGGTGAAGTTTTTGTGTCCAGTGTTCATTCTTCTCCTGTTAAGGTTACTGAGAAATCTTCAGGTGTGCTTATGGCTGCTGCTAGAGTTTTCTTGTTTATCCCTGAGGAAGGTAATTTTTGCATTGCGGACTGCAGCTTTAGAAATATTGCAGAGCATTTTGTACTGTTCTAGAAGGCTGGGGAGTTTAAATTTCTTATATTTTTTCAAGCTCTGTCCCTCTTCCTCAATAGATTAAGGAGATCGGAGGAGACCCATTCTTGGGAGTGCCATTTTACTCCAAGTTTTATATGAGGGATGAGGTTGATGCACTTGGCATGGAAGCTGCAACTGAAGGCTTCAAGGGTGGTGTTGATGTCCTTAATGGAATATGCCTCAGACTTCCCAGTAAGTGCAGATTTTAGAAACTAATTAGATGCTACCATAGCCCAGATAAAGTAGTGTGTAACCAGGAAATTCAACTCTTTATGTATTTCAGGTGGAATTAAAAGGAAATGAGAAAACAGCGCAAGAAACTAACAGAAGTTGAGCTTTCTCTTTTGACTTTGCAGTGCTCCAAACCATAAATACAATATGCACAGCAGAGGTGTGGACAGCCTGGGACATGATTTATTTCTGAGTTTTACATTTGGCAGTTTAAACATCAGTTTTATAATTCCAGCTTTACTTAGTAAACTCGAATGAGCAGAAGATGCTGCATTTTAATAGTTCCTTCATTTCACTAAATACTCTTTCCAGTGGGGGGGGGGGGCACGGCAAACAGCTTCCTTGTACAGTTCTTTTTAATTCAATAAAACTTAATTAAAATTTTGAAAATGCCAAAAACACAATACAGGAAAACAGTAACCACAAAAAAACACAAGAAAAAAAAACAAAACACCGCCAACAAAAGATCCTTGCACAGCTCTACAGACAGAAGCAAATTCTAATAATTAAACATCTTTGGATGATACAGATGGAATCTTTAAAGCACATAATTTGGTAGCACAATTTCTCAGCTACCAGGCAATCAAAATTTTTTGAAGCTTAAGACCCCAGAATTGAAGCAACAGTGCATGGAAACAAGGCGTCTGCCAGCATCGTGGGGGATCGTCAAAAGGAGCCGAAGGCAGGAGGTAGCAAAGACCAACAGCTCATCGCAGGGGAGCAAGACCCATCCCAGCCATCGAATGTGGTGCTACTCTGAGCAATTCAGAGTTTGGACCACAAAATGGATGATTTCAACTCTGAAATGAAACTGCTAAGCACTAAAGTGGGAACCAGAGGACACAAAAGGAGTGACCAAAACTGCTGAGAAAGCTGTGTCGGTCACTTCTGGATTAGCCAAAGAAAATGACTTACTTCATCAACAGCTGGAGAACTTGGAGAACAATGCCCAAGCTAAGAATATTTGAGTGCTGGGATTGTCCGAGGAAACAAAGGGAGAAAACCTAAACGCTTTTATGAAAGGCTGGCTGACACATTTATTGAACCTAGAGGAGGACTTTGCTGTTTTTAAAGGTTACCAGATCTTGTCACATGTTGGAAGGCCCTGAGCGGCTACAGGAGTTCCAATCACATGGACAATCCTGCTGGAACTGCATAAATCAGTGGAGAGAGATCTCATTTTCCAGAGTGCCAAAACTCTTAGTCCACTTCGATGGCAAGATACCAGGGTACATGAGTCCCCTGATCTACGTTATGCCACTCGGATGCGTCAAAAGAGTTTTGATGGAATCCGGGACAATCTCCAGGCACTTGGGGTGCACCACATCCTCCTTATGCCTGCCAGTTTGAGAATTCTTTATGGGGGCAAGACTTTCCAATTCTGGGATGCGACAGAGGCTGCTAAACTCCTCTTTAAAACAGAGACACAGTTTTCAGCTCAGGGGACAGCTCTGACTTAGGTGGTGGAGAGGAGGCTTGAAGTCAATATAGGAACACAGAATAGCATGGAGGAAATAAGAGGTGAGGAATGAGATGTATGTGTTTGGGACATTATATTAATATCTGATGAGAACACCCTATAACCTGGTGTAATGGCCTTTTCTTTTTCAGAGATTTCTATGTACTAGGTAGTTAATTTTACTCAGAATGGTCACCAGGTTTGTGGAGATTGCAAAATGCAGCCTAATGGCTTGGGGAATAAAATACCTCTCGGAAGGTCCATCCCTCTTGTTTTCATCACAGTGGATGCTATTTTGTGCTCTAATGTACTTTTAGTAGTGTGTCCATTTTGAGCAGTGAATATTATTCTTACACAGAGGTGTTTGAACACGACTATATTGTTGGGTTCAGTTTACCATAAGTAAGAGTGCATGAAGGCTTTTTCTTGTTGTAGCCCTGTTCTTTTCTAAAACTCCGAAGGGCAGAGGTACCAGAATGAGTTGTTAACACCATATTTTGAATTGTTAAATATATTAGAATAGCCTTTGATATGTTTGGATAGATTAAACTAGCTTTGTTTAGCTTACCTATAGAACTAGAGTTAAACTACATTCATCTTGGTCTGTGCAAGAAGGCATTGCTTATTTGTTTTCAACCTCTGAAGATGGTTGGGTAGGATGATGAATCCTTAGATAGAGGAAAGATGTAGTTTCATTTATGTCTAATGTCCCTGCTCATGGATAAAATTACCAATGTTGAATTATCTTAATTCTTGGACACTAGTGCTAGATTTCGATAATCAATTCAAATCTCATTTTAGAAATTGTTTGTTGTGAAAATACACAACCCCCCTCGTATTGTAACATGTAACAGGGGTGCTTTAGACTTAGTAACTGTAAAAATGTTGTAGTTGCTGTTTGCAAGCTTACCATGCAGATACACCTGCTTACTGGCAATTCTATGTAATGTGTTTTACATAAAAATCCGAAAAAATATAAGTGAAAAAAAAATGCCCATGAGGCTCAGGGGGAGCCCAAGTCAATTACTGACCTAATGTTACTGTAGCGAAAAGTGGCACTGATGGCAGTAGCTCAATGTATTTCTTCACGTTATGATTTAAGATGTGTAATACCCTTCAGCCTTATAACAAAATAGCTGCTGTCCTGTCTTAAGTAAGCTGGTGTATGTATGGATTTACTGAAAATATTCGGTGCCCCTCCTGTTTCATCAGTCTTGTACTGATTATTTTGGCCAACACAGCGGTAGCACTACTGCCTATAATGCCAATTACCTTGGTTAAGGAATGAGTCTGGAGTGTGGGAGGGTCAGCTTGGGGGGGGGGGGAGAAAAGGGTTGAGTGTCTAAAGGACTCCTCTCCTCCTGAGTGGGAGATGACCTTCAATAAAATTCCGACTCCTGGCAGCAGCCTGTAACATGAACAGGGATTGGTGGCTGTGATAGACATCAACAGGCAGAATGTGGGAGCATGCACTGTGCACCACTGACATCACTGCACACGCCACCAGGGGCAATGCAACAAGTAAGAAATGCAAAATTTCCTTCCAAAGGCTGCATATAATGGTGCTGGAATCCATCACCTCCATACCAGAAAGACACCCAGAATGACCAGCCAGGGGCACAAATTGTTGATCTTGGTCTCTCTGCCCCTGTCTCATCGGCGGGGGGACCCCAACATAAGGAAGCAAGCCACAGGCCACACCTCCATACAGATAAGCCTCGGGGATGTTGGGGTGGAGGGTCTTACAAGGGCTGATAATGGGTATATCCCCAGCAGCACAATGAATAACAAATTTTTTTTTTTTTTTTAAATCTTGAATTGATTTTACAGACATTCAGGGCTCGAAATAACCGGCTGTCCACCTGTCCCGGACAGCCGGTTTTCATTTGGGACAGCTGTTTTTTTAAGTTCGCCTGTCCCTTGGACAGGCAGTTTGTCCGTTTCATTTTACCTTTCATTTGTGCACTAGGACCCAGTAGAATCAATCGGCTGGCTGTCTAACAGAGCCTGAGGAATCCTGACGTCCTGCTGTCATGCGTAGCTCCGCCCTCCCGAAAAGTGCATCTCAGCCCGTCCTTTCCTCCATGGGTCTGGTGGCTACTACAATGATGGCATACCTGACCTCTCTATAGACCCTGGGCAGCACAAAAGTAGATGAGTGGTGGCGGGTGGGAAGAGTCTCCCAGTAATGGTAGATTACGGCAACCGTGCATGCGCAGATTGTCATTGCACATTGAGGTTGCTCCCGCTCCTCATTTTCAATCTATCCTTTGAATCATTCGGACATCGTGGAGTAGGAGGAGAGTAAGTTCTTCAATGGCATTTACTGGCTGCATACTATTCAAAAATACTATTCACCACTACATTAAAAAAAATGTTTTCTGAGCTTCTGGAGATTAAAAAGGGGTAGGCAGGCAGGTCTGCATTGAGGACTCTGTGGTGCTGGATCTCTGTAAGTGGTTGGGAGAGGATGGCACAGACAAGGCACCAGTAAATATATAAAATAAGACAGTAGCATAGGCAGGCTGTTGCTCTTATCAGTGCTCTTGACTGTACCAACAAAATCAGTTAAGGCAGGCTTGCCTTAATTGTTGTTGTGGCCTCTGTATGTGCAGGGGAGTGGAGAGGGAGTAATTAATAAAAAGAACTAATACAACAAAGCAGGCACTGTCAAGGGGACGGAATATATTCTTTCTGTCTACGCTGCTGCAAACAGACCGCCATAGTTTTTTGAGGCAGAAAGCCTTTGCCTAAGTAATAAGCCTCAGCCAAATAAATATATACACACATCTGCTCCACAGACTCTCTCTTGTGTTCTGCAAGTGGAGGGGGGACTGAAATTGAATAAAAAAAGAACTTGACCAGACCAAGACGGTCAAACACCGAGAAGGGAGAATAAAGTCTCTGCATCTGTATTCTTGATCAGACAGTGTAAAGCCCTCCAGAGATGTTGGTTGCTTGCTGGAACTTGCAGATCAGTAGTCTTAATAGCTATATTAATAAAAAAAAAAAAGATGTACAGGATTGTTGTTATGATCTGCTAGTGGAGGGGATTGGAAATTAACAGCTGAATTAAAGAAGGCACTCACACTCACTGCTGCTGTCAATAGAACAGATACACACAGCCCTTTAGAGTGTTTGAGATAGCAGTGAAGAAAAGTCTTATAACAATGTGGACAGGTAAAACTTTTGTCGGACAGACAGAATTTACACCCCACCTGTCCCTCGGACAGGCATCTCAAAAAAATTATTTCTAGCCCTGCAGACAGTAATAAAAAGAAGGAATAAAAAAGGGTCAGCACTTAAAAAAGGAAAAGAAAAAAGCAATTTTTTTTTTTTAAACAGATAGAAAGAGGCAGTCTGTGCAAAGCACTGCCATCTAGTAGTGAAAGTTGCGTGCAAGAGTCAAAAGCAATACAACCATCTGGTAAGGGCCTATGGGATAGCAAGTACAGAAAGTCAATGGAGTACTCTGACCATCCAGCAAGAGCAAATGCCCCTTTCCCTGAAAGATTAGATTTTCTTCCTTTGGTGCTCAGTTTGACTCTTGGCAAGGGCTGGAGGTGCACTTTCCCAAGCAGAGGGGAAGAGCCAGAACAGTGGTGACAAGAATGGCATGGAATGCTTTGTCCTTAAAGAAAAGGAAGTAAGCTAGCTCGGTGGCTCAGAGGGGTGAAGCAATTAGCGTCTTCCCTCATCCATGCCGGCAGCCGGGGTTCATGAATGAACTTGAGCTGCAGGGGGTTAGCGGGGGGAGAAGGACTGAATGTCCCAACAGGTGCCCTCCTTCTCTGTGGAGGGAGGACAGCCAGCTCCACTGCTCTACTGCCACCTGGGTGACCACATGGGTGATCGTGGGTGGTGGTGGAGCTTGAGCGGCTAGTGGAGGGGGGACTTTGGCATGTGCCACATGTCATATGCTTGCATGGGGATGGGTCTGTTGAGCCTTTGACGCCAACATCGATGTCCTTGAATGAACACTGAAAGTGTTAGTATCGGATCTCTTTTGGGTAAGAGTGATCATAACTCTGTCTTATTAACACTTGTTAAAAATTTTACTTATGACTCCTCCATTACTAAAGTCTTCTTGTATGACACAGCCAATGTACAGGAGATAAAATCAATGCTGAATAATATCAATTGGGAGCATCTTTTCTCTAATAATCCAGTCCACAGTTGCTGGAAATACCTGAAAGACAGACTCTTTCGTTCCATCAGTACAAAAAAGTAATAGACTTAAACACCTTCCTAAATGGATGGACAAGTCTTGTGGTAGTTCAGGTGGATGCTAAAGATCCCATGGCACTTATCGAAAAAGAGTAGGGGAATTTCTCCAGCATCCTGGCCAAAATTCTCCCATTCACTAAAAATACCACCAACAGCTTAATCTGGTTCAATTTCAGTTGCTTACCATCTGTATCCCACTTACCCCCGGTCACCCCTGAAAAAGGGACTTCTAGGCCCAGTGGGCTTACCGGGTCAACAAAATTCAACAATAACTGGTTAAGCAGAAGTTAAGAGGTATAACAATCACTTAAAAATTAGAACAACCAAAAGCTGGGAATCCTACCTTAAAATTCAAAAGAAATGCAAATCAAAAATCAGGAAAGTTAAAATTAAATGGGAACTTAACCTCGTCACTTCTGCTAATATAAGCAATAGTAAATACTTCTTTTCATATATAAATTAAAAAAAAAAAAAATCTTCTGTCAAGTGGGACCATTTTTAGTAAATGACCACCTGATTCATGACCCAACTGACAATGCTAATATTTTTTACTAAGAACTTCTGTGATATTTTTCACCCCACACAGAATAACGTTCAGATTCCATCTAAAAGCAACAGTGGTCAAATTCGTATTTCAGAGGATGATTTACACAAAACAAATCCTGTCCCTAAAAGGCAAATTCAGCCTTGGTCCTGATGATATATCTGGTCTCGTGATTTCCTCGTTGGCTGACAGTATTGTATGCCAATTAAGCCTTTTGTTTGAAGGCTACCTCTCCCTGAACTATGTTCCCCCTGAGTGGAAAAAGAGCTTATGTGATTCCAGTTCACAAAAAAGGGCCCAAAGGACTATTGGGAGAATTATAGACCAGTTACTTTACAGATGGATGAAGTTAAACTACTTGAAGGTCTCATCTAAGGTTTAATTATCCCAAATTTAATTCACTTAGACCCTGAACAACATGGGTTCATGAAGGGCAAAAGATGTTTAACTAACTTAATGTGTTTCTACTAACAGGTCAGCTTGCAATTGGCAAGGCAACTTTTATTTATAGGGCACCCACTCCTGGAGGGTCTGGGTGCCTAACAAAACATATCAGAGATGAAACATAATAAAAATTATCAGAATAACATCTTCTATACCTCGTGACACAGTGTATATTGATTTCAGTAAAGCATTTGACACTATGCCACACTGTGCACTCGTCACGAAGTTTCACGACTCTAATATTAATATTCTTAACTGGATACATAATTGGCTGCATGATAGAACACAAAGAGTCCTAATCAGTGGCTATCCATCAGATGTAGAATAGGTTACTAGTGGGGTCCTGCAGGGCTCTGTCCTTGGGCCATGCTTATTTCAAGCTTTCATCTCAGATCGCACAAGCAAATGTATTTCTTCATCAGTCAAACATGCAGATGATATCAAAATTGGAGGACTGTATCCATACAAACTCACATAATTCAAAGGGACCTGGATAATATCACATACTGGGTAAACAAATAGGGTATGAAATTAAACACAAATAAATGCAAAGGAATGCATTTAGGCCCCAACAATCCTCTAACATCCTACTTTCTTGGGGGCTGTGAATTATATTCCACCACACATGAAAAAGACCTGGGAATAATCGTTTCTAATAATCTTGGTTATTCAAAACACATCAATGAAGCTGTTTATAAAACTAAAATTGGGTCATTTGGTTAATTAAATGGAACATTAAATCAAGGGATTTGAAGGGCATGATGCATCTTTACAGAGCATATGGTAGATCTCACTTAGAATATGCATCACAGCAGTGGTGCCCTTACAAGAAATCTGAATAAAAATTGCTCGAAAAAGTACAAAAGAAGTACTTCAAGCATATAAAAGGGCTTCATAGTGTGCCATAAAAAAAACAGACTCAGTTCCCTTAATTTGATGCCCCTGGCCACCCGTCGCCTCAAGAGTGACCTGCTCTCTATGTATGGCATCATGCAGGACCCAAATCTCTTGACTGAGCTTGGATTCGAGTTCAAAATTACTACCCATGTCACTAGAGGTCACCCACTTCAACTGGTTGGTAAGCAGTTTAAATCACCAGAGTGGGAAATATTTTTTCACCAACAGAATTATAAACCCATGGAATAATTTATCATTAGAGGTCACCACCAGTAAAACGAAGGAGTTCAAAAAAACAGCTTGATAACTTACTACTCTCCGAGCATAAACTTGACTATTATATATTGTAGATGATAGGAGCAAACATGGGCTTGTCCAGCCTCCTAGCTCCTCAATTTCCTTAGTGTTCCTTAGTGAATATCCCAGGATGCTCAAGAAAAACACCCCCCAACAGCAGGATGAAGCCGCTTAGTATGCAGGCCCCACATCTGGTTACTCAGGCACAGTCCCTCCTTAACCAGATCTGGTCTGCAATGGCAGGTAAGGGGATCCACCCTCACGGGGGAAAGCTCTCAGGGGACAAGGGAGGGACTCACAAAAGCCCTGGGGGACGCTAGGGTGACGGGACTGGGGATGGACAGTAGGGAGCCATCGGGGAAAGGAGAGGGGGAACAAAAAAGGAAGTAGTGTTATATATGAGAAAAAGACAGTCTGTGCAAAATAGTGCCATCTAGCTGTGAATAACAGACAAAAATAATGCAGCCACCTAGTGGTGGGGACTTACATAACAGTTTCAATGAACTGTAGGCCCTTTTTGGGCAGCAGTTTGAAGGGGGTGCTGGACACTGATTGTAAGAAAACCAGATTTAATTTTTTTCTGCAATGTGTGTATCATAGTAAAACTGCACTTATCCTAAGGCAGTGTAACCCTCAGGTGGCGCTATCCCAAGGGCTGCTACCCCTGCCTGCTTGGCTAGTAGCAGGTTAAGGGGCCTGAGACGGGTGCCTCCACCTGGAGGTCAGGGTTGGCAGTGGTCAAGCTAACCTGAGCACAGCCCTCCAGGATACTGCAACCCTCCTCTTTGCTCTCTAGTGGCCTGAACACTGTACAATAATCACTTTCACAATACCCCTGGTATACCACACAAGTACCCACACTGTTTGCACTTACCACCAGGGCTGGTTCCTCAGGCTCGACCCTGGGGACCCCCTGTAAAACAAGGTTAAGCACAGCAAATAGCAACAGTACAGTACTTTGAGCACAAACTGGAACCACAGTCAGATTACATGCAGAAAAAGTTAGATCTGATTTATTCAGGGGACTTGAACAAGGGAGGGGCAAAATCAGGTTAATTAGCTTAAAGGTTACATCAATCAAGCAGTTATGCATGCGCTTTGAGTCCCCCCACACAGTCCACCTTTGGGTACCCAGGTAGAGAAGAGATGGGCTAGCCAGGACAATTGCCCAGGGTTGCAGCTGGTTGGGGCCCTGTGATGGAAAACACAACATGCACAGTACACAACATTTGTAATCTGGAGCCAGAGGGCTCAGTTCGTAAAGGAAACAAAACAACAAGACAATCAGATAACATACTCAGATTAAGCTGTTCTTGTAGGGAGCTACCCTGGTATTTACTCACGATACCCAAGACTGGACACAGGCTGGATGAAAATTGAGACTGCAGGTGGTTGATCTGGAATGCCAGGAGATGCAGGGCCCACACAAGTCGCAGAGGCGTCGTTCCTGTCCAAGCATGGAACAGGGGGCTGATCTCCAGGCAGGTCTCTTGTCAATGGCTTCTCTGTGCAGTGGGTAATGTAGCTGGGCCAGTCTGGAAAAGCCCAGACCGCATGAAGGCAAGTTCAGAAGCAGTCCATTTTTGGGCTGGACACAGCTTCCAGCAAGCAGAACACAGTTCACACAGTGGGGAACTAACTCGCAGCTCATAGCACATTTACATGTACGGAAATTCTACTGTACTAGGCAAATTGCTCCCCGGGCACAATCGCAAAGTGTCTGCACACACTGGGAGCTTAGGCATAGCTGGAACTCCTGACAGGCCGATCGCATTCAGCAAAAATATTCGGTCTTCTTCAGGTTGAGCCTGGCCCACTTCAGTAGCTTACTTTAGTCACACAAACTTGGATTTAGTCCAAAACAATTCTCTTCTCTCCACTTCAGGAGCAGCAGGCAGACATGGAGGCCAAACTCTCAGCCTTTTCATAGTCCTCCCACGCGAATCCACTCAGAATTGCTCTCAGAATCACTTCAGCTCCTTCTTACCCAGCTTCCAGCTTAGTTCTAACTGAAAACTGCGAGCAGCCCGGGACTTCCCCAAGATCCAAAAGCTTTGGTTGGCTGATTTGGCAGTCAGTCAAAGCAAGAGCTCCCCCTTCAGTTGCAAAAAAGGCGCAAAAACTTAAACCGCAGTTCCTACAGATTTTGAAATCAGACAGCTCCTGTAGTCCGGCTACATTTTAGGTCCCACCAGAACTGATTGGTCCAATTTGCAGTCCAGGACCAAGATAGTGGAGACAAAACAGTCATTGCTACAAAGAAAGCATGTTAGACAAACTACATTATCATTATCACTATCACTCTAAATGGTTTTCAGCAAATAGTTACATCTTTCAACAAAGCTCCATCTCAGATTACTTATGCTGCAATCAAGCAGCTCTTAAAGAGACAGTGCACAAAGGCTATACAGGCTCTGTCAGTCACATTTAAACTGCTAAAATGCAGGACATCAGCCTGGCAATGAGCATTTAGGCAAGCTCAAGGGAGACTTTTTGGGAACCGCCATTTGTAAGGGGGTTACAGCGGCATCATCAATTTTTGGACAGAATACCAAAATTAGTTTGGGTATTCTGTAGAAAACAAAAAATTTAAGTATGTGTTTAGCCTTTGTTTTGCCAACCATGCCATGCCATCTGGCACTGTGCAGTTGGGGATCGTGCACACAGGTAAGCTAATAGGTACACAGCAGGGAGTGACGTTCACTGTAAAACTAAGCAGGGACAAGCTGTTTAGTTTCCACATCTCTCTCGCAGTCAAACATATTCCTCAAAGCCATAGACCAACTGCAAAGTCTGATTGGCAGCAGTATGCAAATCCTTGCGTAGAGCAGGCTGACAAGGCTTCCCCTTGAACAAATACAGTGGCAAGCACATGCAGTCCTACGTTAAACAAGACTTCCATGGTGCCCTGTCTAGATAGCATCATGATCACCTAATAAGGATCAGGCACTGCAGGTTAAATCTCTTAGGGCTAGTAGGTCAGATCTGGTGGTTTGCAGCCCTAAAAAAACATTTTCAGTTTGTAACCATATATCTCATACCCAACTCTGTCCAACGTGGCCTTTGGTTGCAGATAATGGACTCCACTGACAACCGGATGTAGCATCTCATGTAGGTTATCCTGGATAACTATATTGTAAAATATGTGGGGTTCACATCACCATTCCACACACTGTAACTCCATGGATGTCAAGACTAGCCCAAAGCACACAGATCACAATACGACAAGTTCTTCTTCAATATGGTGCTCTCTGTGTTTTGCACTTAAAAAGTGGGAAAGCAGTGGTGGAAGGGGCTCTATTTGTTTAATTAAAATGTTTCATTGAAAAATGCATACTGAATCACAGTTTGTCAGTGGGTTAGAGTTCTTGCTTGTTAACTGAGAGATCCTGGTTCGATCCTCATTACAGCTGCAAGGTAACTGTGTGACCTTTACCAAAGTTGCTTGAACTCCTCATTCCCAACCCCACTCTACATGCTTCAGTCCTTCCCAGCTGTGAATTTGGAAGGATCCCACTGGAGACAAGGATGTTGCAACCTTATTTGGCAGTCCTTGTTGAAATGCACCATAAAATAAAACAATTCAGTTAAAAAACAGAATGTGAAAAACGAGGAGCTCAGTTTTCTGCCCAAAAGACACCAACATTAGACTTGTCTAATCCAGCTCTACCTTCAGCTGCTGAAATCTGATCCTTTCCCTGTTGCCAAGGCTTTCAACAAATCCTTCGCAGCCGTAAATTCATTGGAGAAGTAGTCCCTATCCTCCCACACCCAAAATGAGTCACTTTTAGCCAGAACACTAAAACAGTGCATTACGTGCTGCCTATGGAAATTTGGGTTTTTGACATCTCTAATTTGATTACCCTTCCAATCCTGCACTCACAATTTCCTGGACCAAGGCCTACAGCAGCAAATGTAAGCAAAGTTTCCTGCTACTAAGTACACTCCCCCCCTTCATGAAAGTCACCATTTACTGCACATGTTCTTCATTTTCTGATCAGAGGAGGGGAAGGGGGGTTGAATTAAAGCAAAACAAACACTGGGGGCTCCTCCAGTGGTCTGGGATATCCCAAAATTAATACTGTATCACTTACAGAAAAACAAAGGAAGCCCTGTAATCAGCAGCAGAAAAAAAAAAACAGAAATAGAAAGACACTCCTTGGAGCCATTACGTCAGGGATTGGACCTAAAAGCCTGTGCTTGGTGAAAACCATAAGAATATGTTCATGAACAACACATTAAGGAAGGAAAGGAGGACACCCTGCCAAAGGCTACATTTAGGAATTATGCAACTGGCTAAAAATATGTCAGAACACCACCCATCTACTGTCCCCCACTATGTCAGATAGGTTCAGGCTGATTCATATAATGTAAAACTATGATACCACTGGCTTTACTAGTAACACAATAGATTAAAATGGAATGACATCCAGCTGCTTTTCTTAGCAACTCATTTGCCCAGGACAGTCGACTGAGATCCAACATCTTGTTTTCAGAGAGGTCCTGCTTCTACATATTTTTACAGCTAGGAGTGAGGTACAGGGAGGTCAAGTGAATTGCTCAAGGTCACACAGTGGTAGCTTGGCTCTGGTGGTATTTGAACTTGGGTCTCCTGCTTCCCAAGCCTGTGCTCTAACCACTGCAACACTCTACCTCATCACTGAGGAGTCTTTCAGGTGTACTGAATTTGAAAGCACTTTACAAAGCTTGCATTAATACTCTGCAAGCAGAGGCCATATGCAAGCGAGTGGAGAGTCTGTGATGCAACTGAAAACAGCCTACATGTAGCCATGGACAACTGTATTAGGAAGATCTGATTTACAGAAATAGGAAATTTGGGCCCTGGCTTCCAGGTAATGCACTACTCTTATTTAAAAGTAGCATAGGGCAGTTCACAACACTGGGGACCTAGTTTTGGGAACAAGTCTGAGATATCAGAGGGCTGGACAGGACAGGATGATTGAGCTTCACAGATGAAATTCTTCTCCTTGTGGGAAAGGGTAATAGAAACAGCTGTTTTACCATCATGTGGGTGGAGGTGAAGCTGGAAGTTGGGGGGTGGACACCAACCTGCTCAGATGCACGTTGGTATCCATCTGTATGCATACGTGCCACAGGACCCTCAACATCCATGGGGAAGGGAGAAAAAACATGAAAAAAACCTGCAGGTGCCTGGTATACAGCAGGAAACTCTGGTGCCCCAATTATCCAACTGCCTACTACCTCCCAGAACTGTGCCATTTCAGTAGAGACCTAAAAGATATGAATCAAAATTACGTTATGTCACTCTAAGCTTCATTCACAAGCTTGGCCATCACTTCACTCCACCATGCCTTGCTGGTATTGTTCAATGTCATCTCCCCCAATGTGTCTCAGATCCACCTCCTTTCCCCTCCTATCAGTGCCAAACTTACAAACTTTCCATGGCATGGCAATCGTTTGCTTTCTCAGCTGTATCCTGCTGTAATTCCTTGCCTCCTTCTATGCTGGCCTGCTCCTCCTCCCAATTTCAAAGCTCGCTGTCATCATACCTAACTGACCCACCATGCTCCTGCTTCCACTGACTTCCAAACCATCTTCCTGTCTACTCCAACCATGCTGATAGCCTGTGACAATGGTGACCACGACTGAGCACTGTCAAAAAGGGTGACTCAATCACAGCACCTGTGCATAGGGTTACTGGGCAGAGAAGGTGACCAGACTGGGGGGGGGGACCATGAATATAGTGACAGGATGTCATTATATGTACACATGCATGGAGAGGAGCGAGCACGCTGTGCGATGGGTAGAAGGGGAGGAAGGGTTTGTGGGGTGTAGTGCGGCAGTCAGCTGCCGAGCTGGCCATGTGACGTAGTGGGTGAGTGGCAGGCTAGGGCTCGGAGGGTACCAGGCTCGGTCCTAAGTGCGGTTGCTTTTGTGCACCATCGGGAATTTTTGTTTTGCACGAGATTGAGAATCCCTAAGTGAGAGGTGTGGGGCACTGCACCATAAAAAAAAAATGAAGTCTCAGTGCCCATTTTGCTTTGTGCGGTAGTGCACATCGCTGAAATTACTTTTCGGTGATGTATACTTGCCCTAACAGCGATAGTCTTTCCCTGATCGCCATTATCACATGGAACCACCATGCCTCTACTAATCAAAATTTTCTACTCTATCGTCCAATCTCTGACTGAAAAAAAAACTGCAAATGATGTCTGTATGCTTGGGTTTTGTAACTGCTCTTTACATTGCTTGTTTCTGCATTGCAGAACGGAAATGTTGTACTCGTCTGTTGTTTAACCTCTGCTTGTCAATTTCCCTTGTACTAATGTCTACACTATCAACGTAATGCACTTACCGGGTCGCCCCTGAAAAAGGGACCATCTTGTTTCAGAGGGCCTACATGGTTACCACAGTTCAATAACTAAATAAATAAGTGCCAGCTCCTCATGGACCCCACCCTGGATGGAGAAGTTGAGATAGGTGGAGAGGAGGTAAGTGGCAGAGAAGGAGAGGTTCAGGCTGCGAGGTTACCCAAGCAGAAGGGGGCTACAGCAGGAGCAAAGGACATAAACAAAAACAAAGAAAAGTGGTGTTGGAGACCTTTACCCTCCACCTGGACAACCACCATATATCAGCAAGAAGGTCCTTAATTTTAATGCCTCATCCAAAGGACGCCACCTCTGCCAGTGCAACCCCCAGTCCCCTCAAGGTAAGACCATAAGAAAAAAAAACCTGGATAAAAAATGGAATTTGTCATTTTTAAACATCACTTTAAGTCAACTGCCATACAAATAACCCTGTTTGCACCTCATTTACAACCACAATGCCAAATTTATGTAAACCCCACCATTTAGTGCTACATTTTTAGTGCTAAACATGCTGCTTTGTACTCAATTTTCAGAAAAAAATGGGAAGAAAACAGATTTTAAGATTCTGTAAAATAGCTTAATCTGGTTCAAGGTCATTTGGCATTCATCTGTATCCCCATCCCCTGGGTCGTGCCTGAAAATAGGCAGGATTTGTCTAGTGCACTTATCCGGTCAACAAAAACTAAATAAATAAAATAAAAAAAAAAAAAAAATAGAATTGCCCATTTTTGAAAATGGGATCTCAGCGGCTCTACAACTGTAGTTCATGACAGTGTAAGAATGGAGTATGAAAGAGAACAGAAAACTTAATGGGAGTTGGGCCAAGGGGACAGCTGCAATTCATTTCACTGCCATATGGGGATACTAGGGTTTGCTTGTGACATACAGAATCCCACACTGAAACAATCTGCTCACTCACGTGCCCCTTTCCAGGCAATGAAGGTGCAGAACTGTGATCAGCTGTGAAGGCAGCTGCTTGGATAAGAGGAGGGAACCCTCAACCAAGCAGATTTCTTCCCCCAAAGGATTTCCTGCACGTGGCAAGAGCCTGCCAGTAAGCTCACAAGCACATTTACATTTTCATTACCTCTGAAACGTTCATGCCCCTATGCGGGGAAACTTTCTTCTTTTTTATTTAGGTGATAACTTGGAGGAGGGGCTGAGTGAAGATTGGTTTTGGATTGCACTATAAGGACTCTCTCTCTCACTCAGGGCGCTGCAACAGGCTGTGTGTGTTACTCACAGATAGGACTTGAGGTTTTCAGAAACAAGATAAGATGGGTAAGTTATGGAGAAACTTGCTGAACTTGTGTTGATCTTCTTGTCTGTAAAGTAAATTGAAAGCAAAGCAGCTCACATTTTAATAGCCTTAAACTATAGCAGTGTTTTCGCCCTGCAATTTGGCCTGATTGCTTAGTTTGGGGCCTCTGCTAGGTGATAACTTAAAAGGAATAACTACAATTTAACAAGCATATGTCAATGCCGAATGTTGTCACGCTGGCATTGGCTTTGGTAGTGCAGTGCAGAAACACATTTTGGGCAGGATGTGAAAAATGACAGCTGTACTGTTCATAAGGAGGTATAAAAAAATGGCAGTGTTGAAAATGTGGCATGTAAATATTACAAATTTGCGAAGTTACAAGGGTGTATGGGAAATGCGCAACACACGCTTGTAACTCAGTCATTGTATAGACATTCAACACTACATTTTCAACATAGGCATTTTAGCACCTCTGCTCATGTACAGTGTCACTGTCATTTCCTCAAACTGTCCCAAAAAGCGATTTTGCACAGAGACCGTGCTATTCTGCGCTAGACGTTCGAAAACACATTTCGGGCAGGATATGTAAAATGACAGCTGTACTGTTCATCAAGAGGTGGGGAAAAATGCCAATGGTGAAAATCCAGAGTGAAAATATTACAAATGCACGTTATGAGTGTGCATACAAACTGTGCAATGCACACTCATAACACAGTCATTTTATGGAATATCGTCACCAAATTTCCAACATAGAAATTTTAGTGACACTATTCATGAGCAGAGGTCCTGTAATTTTCGTAATCTGCCCCGAACACTGATTTCCCACAGCAACCGCGCTATCGTGCGCCGGAAGTCGGGAAACACATTTTGGCCAGGATGTGAAAAATGACAGCTGTAATTTTTTGGATTTTTTCCACCAAATTTGCAACACAGGCTTTTTGAGAGTCCACCTCATGAACACTGCCACTGCCCTTGCATTAATCAGTCCCAAAAGGTGATTCAGCACAGTGACTACGAAATCACCTTTCGGGACTGATTAACATCATCATAACAGTGCCAGAATTCATGAGGAAGGGTCCCAAAAACCCCATGTTGAAAATTTGGTGCAAAAATTCCAAAAAATGCCTGAGATATGCACCAGAGTTGAAAAAAACCCTCTTTATGTCATTATACAGCTTACCGGCATTTCCTCAGTTTGTGGTCAGCTTTGAAGACAGCAGAGCTGTTCCTGGTCCACCAAAGATCATCACGCCAAGCTCCGGAGGTAAGTATGGGGTGAAGTGGGGTGTGGTTTGTTGGAGGGGTGGGTAGGGAGACTACGAGGGACTGTTTTCTGTTTACAGGTGTTAAAAAAACAAAACAAAACAAAAAAAAAAACATCGTGACAGTTTTCTTTTTACAGTTTTTTTTTGGGTGGAATACAGTAGCCGACGGGATTGGGCACCTGGTTGGCACATAGGAGTGGGGGACACTAGATGAGGGGGACTGGGGCACCCTCAGCACAGAAGAAGGGGGCAGATATATGCAGATGGGGAGTGGGCTCCCCATCAGCACATTAAAGTGGGAAGGGGGACAGATGCTGACTGGGATTTGGAACCCCCTTGACAAACAATGAAAGCGGAAGCATGAGCTGAGTGGGGATTGGGCACCCGCAAAAGGAGAGACACTTTATGCCAACCGGGAGGCTCCCCACCGGGCACATACATGAGGGCAGGGTAAGCAGACTGGGGAATTGGGCACCCCCAAATTTGGCAGTTTAGCGGCCACTGTGCTGCCATGTTTATAGCTGGTGAAGCACGTAGGAAGGTCCACTGCATATGACGAGCTTTGCTCGCATTGCAGCGGACCTTTCCTTAGATGTGCTCACCACATTATGTATGCATGGTGTGGTGCCGGCATGCAGACTGATTGGGGAATGCGGGACGCACCTACTGGTGTGTGCCCTGCATTCGCAGAACAGCACCGTTCCAAATCTCCACTACCGCAAGATGTTGGCTGCGCAAGCACGCAAACATAAAAAGGGTGTCATTTTATTTATACCAGGGGTTCTGACATCACTTCCCCAAAAAGGCAGAGGACATACACTTGTCATATCCTTAACAGCCCAGCACAATACATGAGGGGTAAATGCATGCACACACTAACAAAACAGAAAAAAAAATTAAACAGGAAGGCAGAGGGCCGTGGGGAGTGGTGCAATGCACTGACTGTTGGGCAGCAGCCTTCCAGGAGACTTTCTGGAGGCTACAATGCTGTCCTATTTGTAGGCACCTCTCTGGTCTGAGGGAGGAGGTTGCTGATCTCCAGGCCATCCTGGCGAGGATGTGGGAAACCTCCTCTCCCACCCAGGGGCCACCAGGGCCACTGCCTCAGAGGTTGCCAAGAAAGACGAACAGTTGGACCACAGTGGACTCAGGGAGGGTGAGCATGGTGCAACAGTCTGGCAGAGCGTGGTTTCTTTGTGGAGGCACCCGCAGGGCAGACCAAGGAGGATGCTGGGAACCTTCAGAAATGAGACCCACAGAAGGGTGGCACAGGGACCCACAGGGGAAGGAAACAACTCCTGGTGGGGAACTCAATCGTTAGGGGTGTAGAACTGGGGGAGGGAGATGGAGGTAAGGTGCCTGCCCGGCACCATGACTTGTTGGGACAGGAAGCAGATCCTCAGGATCGCAGGAGCAGCTGCATGGAAGAGGGAGCTGGACATCATTGTCCACCTAGGGACAAAAGACCTCGTTGGGAATGGGATCAGAGCAGTGCAGGAGGAGTTTATGGAGTTGGGGAGGGGCTTTAGACAAGTAGCATGCGTGGTAACCTTCTTGGTGGTACTGCCTGTCTATGGCACGGGTGAGGCTAGGGTACTCCACACCATGGGATTCAATTGAAAAATTGGTGGGGAGCTCAGGGTTTTGGCTTCATTGGGGACTGGGAGTCCACCTGGAGGGATACAGGCCTATACTGGCACAATATGTTGCATCTGTCTGGGAGGGGAACCAGGATCCTAGGTGTTAGGCTTAAATGCTTCATTGGCAAGCATTTTAACTAGTCAAGGGGGGGGGGCACTGAAAAGGAACAGGGAAATCCCAGGCCCCCCCAAACAAAACAGGGTAGTTAGTGAGGTAAACACAAAGGTAGAGAAGCTGATAGGAAGCAGGACAGGGTAAATGGAGAAAAAAAGGCAGTAAGGAAAGGGATAGGGCTAAAAGGAGTAAGGCCTTCAAAAAATGGATGGCAATGAGTACCGGTGCCCATAGTCCGGGTAACAAGCTCCCTGAACTACTGGACTTGATGGAAGAGGGATGCCTGGATATCACGGCAGTCACAGAAATGTTGTACACAGAGAACCATGACTGGGACGTCAACATACCAGAGTACACAATCTACAGGAGGGACAGGGAGGGTAAAAGAAGAGTAGCGCTCTACATAAGGGATGGGATCAAAGCAATGGAACTAAAGGGTAAACAGAGAGGAGAGGAGGCACTGTGGGTCACCCTGGAGACAGGAAATTGCAACACAATCTGCACGGGGTTGTCCATAGACCCCCATCTCAAGGGGAGACAATGGACAAGAAAATGACAGAAGGCATCCTTAGAATGGCAGAAAAAGGGGAGATATTGTTGATGGGGGACCTGAATATGCCAGATGTTAACTGAAGCACCACTGCTGCAGCCACAGCCAAGAACAGCGTCATTCTCGATACCCTACAGGGAGCATGCCTCAGACATCTAGTATTGGAACCCACTCGGGAGGGAGCAATCTCAGACCTGGCACTCTCAAATGTGGATGGAGAGAGCATCTCGGATTCAGAAGTGGGTAGCCATCTGGGAACAAGTGACCACCTAACAGTGTGGTTCACAATAAACACAGCCCATAGAGTCAAGCCATACAAAAGCAAGGGTACTGGACTTTAGCAAAATGGGAGAGTGCCTCAAAAAAGCACAGGCAAATGAGCAAGAAGGAGAGGTGGAGGAACAATGGGGAAAAATCAAAACTGCCATCACAGAGCTAACAAGCCTCTGTGTGAAGCAAATAAAACAAAATGAAGGAGAAAACCACTATGGTTCTTGAAAGACATTGCGGGGAAGGTTAGGGAGAAAAGATAGCATTCAGGAAGTATAAGGAAACAGAGAAGAAGCAGGACAGAGGATAAAAACTTTTATCAATCAATCAATCAAACTTTATTTAACAAGGCAGTTACATCGAGCAAGCTCATTTTCAAGATGATCCTGGACACACAGTACACCTTAAAAACAAGAACTTACTATTCATGCATGACTGACATTAATACAGAGTAATTTAAAAAATGACAGTCAGTAAGTGTTATAGCTTAGCATTGATGACAAATGCACACAAAGGTGATTTAGCATATACTGGAATATAACATGATACAAGGAGAGGAGAGGGAGGGGGACACAGAGGAGGGAGGAGGGGTAATCAAGACCAGAGGAGAAAGGAGGAGGACAACCCAGTATGGTGAAGGCCCCCAGGGAAGCTAGTTGGGGCAGGGGGGTGGATGCAATAGGGGTATAGTTACCTAAAGGGGATGCCGACCAAAGGAGGGATAGATAGGCCTAGTCAACAGGGGAATATGGGATTAATTGGCAAGAAGGGAAGTGTTTACCTAAAGCAATCACACACCGTATTCAGGCATTGGTTGAGCAGCTGTCTGAATATGTAGGGGCTAGGCAGGATGGAGAGTTTACGTGCTTTCTGCATGTTATTCCAAAGCGTAGGTAGAAAAGAGCTAATGGCAGTAGAGACAAGTCATGTCTTGGTATGTGGTATTTTAAAACTGATAAAGAAGGAGTTTCTTATGATGTAGCTAGCCTTAGAGCACTAAAACAGTTCACTGATATAGGGTTGTAGATTGTTTGATAGAGCCTAGAAGAACCACAGAAGGGCATTTTTTTGTCTCCTCAGAGAGAGGGACAGCCAGTCTAATCCTTGGTACAACAAACAATGATGAGTCTGTAGGGGCAGGCCAAGAACTAATCTCAGAGCGTGATAGAGAGTATCAAGTTTTTGGAGCTCACATTGGGGGCAATGACTATAAAGAAAGTCACCGTAATCAAGCATGGGAAGGAAGGTTGTTTGAACCAACCTCTTCCTAGCTTCCAGGGTAAGTAGGCATTTTATATGGTAGAAAAAATCAAGGTGCTGCCTTAACTTTTTAGATAACTCATTTAGGTGTACATTAAAGTTCAGTTTGTTATCCAGCCAGACTCCCAGATATCTGAATTTGTCCAGTGTTTCTAAAGGTTCACCAAGAAGGGTGACAATTTGGGTGGTACTGTGGGCCTTCGTGTTGAGGGTGGAGGTGGGGGAGATAACCATGGCTTTAGTTTATTGGCATTTAATAGTAGTTTCAGATTCAGCAGGTTGTGTTGGAGTATGGGGAAGTCCTCTTGAAGCTCCTTGTAGGCAAGATCAAGGGAGGGGTTGGTTGAATAGATGACAGTGTCATCTGCGAAGAGGTGAGCTTTTCCTGCTAAGGGGCCAGAATCAATGCGGTTAATGTAAATGGCGAAGAGGACAGGTCCCAGGATTGAGCCTTACGGCAGAGTTTTTAATGGGGAGAATTCATCTTGGCTTTTAATTTGCTGTCTCCTATTTGTAAGGTAGCAGTGGAACCACTTTACTGCATGGGGGGTTAAACCAATATAGGTACATTAGGGAGCGATGAAAGACCAAGGGAGGGATAGTGAGGCTTAATAAAGGAGAGGGGGTAGGCAGAGGGTGACAGTGAAAAGTAGGGATACTGAATGAATACTTCTGCTCAGTATTCACAAAAGAAGAGGAGGGGGAGGTACCTAAACCAAACAATAGAAGCACTCTGGATAGGGGGTTGATACCAGTCCATTCGCAGCAGAAATGGTACTGAAAGAACTCATAAATCTGAAGGTGGACAAAACAATGGGGTCTGATGGAATTCATTCCAGAATTCTAAAAGAACTAAGGGGAGAACTAGTGACACCATAGATCATACTTTCTAACAAATTATGGGAGGATAGTGTGGTACCTGAGGACTGGAGGAGGGTGGATGCGATTCCCTTTCACAAATGTGGGAGCAAGACAGAGGCAGGAAACTACAGACTTGTTAGTTTGACCTCAGTGGCAGGGAAAAATGATGGAATCACTTCTGAAAGAAAGAATTATTGAGTACCTAGAGGCCAGCAGGGCACAAGACCCAAGGTAGCATGGATTCGCCTGTGGACATGGCCTACCTAGACTTTAGCAATGCATTTGACAGAGTCTCACACAAAAGATTAATAAACAAGTTAGCCAGCCTGGGAGTGGGTCTCAGGGTGGTAGTCTGGGTAAACAACTGGCTGGAAAACAGGATGCAGAGGGTATGAGTAAATAGAGTCTACTTGCCCCCATTACCCCTATCTGGCTGCCCCGAAGAGGACCAGGGAGGCCGGCTGGGGTAGTGGGGGAAAGAAGATGCCCTGGGGCAAAATGGAGATTGAAGGGGGGGCCACTCTGTCTGATCCTCATACCCAAGGGATCCGCCTTGAGTGGGCAGGTGTTACAGTCAGCCTCGGAGTCCCATCTGACCCAGGCAGTGTTATGCAATGCCAAGTCCATCAAGAACAAGATGGCAGTGATTGCCAATCTTGTTGGGTCAATGGACCTGGCTTGCATCACCGAGACCTGACTGGATGGGAATGCCAGCCCAATTTTGGAGGCTGCAGTTCCAACTGGGTTCTTCATGATACACCTCCCGAGCTTGGATTGTAGGGGCAGGGGTGTTGCCATTTGTTTTTAGAATGGAATTGGGCACGGTAGATGTACTGGTGGAGGAGAACCAATCCTTTGAGTGTATCAATCGGTGCTCTCCCATAACAAGGCAGAGTTCCTGTCTGGGGAGATGACTGTTGCATGGAATCGACCGGCTCAGCTCTTCAGAACTGTGAAAGACCGTGCAATCCAGACTGTCTGTAGTTACGGAGAGCTTTATCACAATAGAAATGTAATGAGTTTGCTTGCTTCTTTGCAGATAAGATTGTGGACATCAGGTCAAAGATCAGCTGAACTTGTCCCAATGGGGGTGGCAGTGATCGATGGGCGGTTGGACTCGCAACACCACAGTCTGGTTGGTTGACTTTTGATCAGGCGGCGATCTCAGATGTCTTGATGATCATCCAGAATATGTGGCCAACCTGCTGTGGTTTGGACCCAGGCCCAACCCATCTCCTTGTGGGATGTGCGGAGGTCATTGGTCTGGTCATAGCTGAGATTGTCCAGTGTTTGTTTGGAGTCTGGGGAGTTTCCCAACTCCCTGAAGGAGGCAGTGGTGACTCCGCTACTCAAGAAATCTTCTCTTGACCCAGACTGTCTCGCTAACAACCGGCCTGTCTCTAACCTTCCCTACTGAAAAGGTGGTAGCGCTGCAGCCAGAGGATCATCATGACATCTACGATCCCTTCCAGTCTGGTTTTAGGAAGAGGCACAGTACTGAGACTGCTCTTGTTTGGGTGCTTGATGACCTCCTTAAAACAAGAGATCGGAGGAGCCGTTCCATCTTGGTCCTCCTTGATCTCTCCACAGCAACTGACACCATGGACCATGGGATATTTCTTGAGCACCTGCAGTTGATCTGTAGACTGTCTGGTACAATCCTCAGATGGTTTCAGTCCTTCCTCACTGGCAGGTTTCAGAGAGTAGTGTCGGGGATTTATTCCTCCAACGCATTCTCCCTGCCATGTGGGGTCCCGCAGGGCTCTGTGCTGTCTCCCATGTTGTTCATGGTATATATGTTACCGCTGGGGGACGCTGTAAAGCAGTACAGGCTGAGTTTTCACTGCTTTGCAGATGACACTCAGCTGTACATGTCCTTTGTACCTGAACAGGATACAGCAGTCTCGGTATTTAACAACTGCCTATCCGAGACCCAAAACTGGATGAGTGCCAACTGGTTGAAGTTGAATTTTGACAAGACTGAGGTGTTGGTTGTGGATCCGGATTGTCGAGTAAAGGGTCTTCGGCAGGGCAGGCAACTGGTCTCGTGCTGGGAGGCTGCCAGCTGAGAACCTCTAAATGGGTGCAGAGTCTGGGCGTTATTTTTGACAAGGGGCTGACCCTGAAAGCTCAGGTGTCATCCATTGTCAAGTCCTCATTCTACCATCTGAGGAATATCACCCTGATTAAACACCTGGTTCCACTCGATGATCTTCCGACATTGGTCCATGCCTTTGTGACCTCCCGTCTGGATTACTGTAATTCCCTGTACCAAGGGCTTCTGGGGGTTGATATCCACCAGCTGCAGCTAGTGCAGAATGTGGCAGCCAGGTTACTAACTGGGTTTTCTCGATCTAGCCATATTACACCTAAGCTGCATGAGCTGCATTGGCTACCAGCTCAGTAGAGGATCACCTTCAAGGTCAGCTTGCTGACCTATAAAGCTCTACATGGACAGGGATCCTACTACCTGCAAGGGCTTCTATTGCCCCTCCCATCTGCACCACTCCACCGATGAGGGATTGCTAGAGATTCCCATGGTTCGGTTGAAGATATCTAGTGCTCAAGCATTCTCTTATGTAGCCACTACACTGTGGAATTCTCTACTTCGTCGGGTTTGAGAGTGCCTGATTATGGCGGGCTTTAAAGCTGCACTGAAAACCTATTTATTTAGACTTGCTTTTCATTAACTTGATATGGATGATTTTAGCTGCTATTAACTGAATATTAATTATTTATGGTCTCATTTTATTTTAATTGTTTATTTACTGTCCAAGCACTCTGATACTTGTGAATTGCACTCTACAAATAAAGTTGATTATTATTATAATTATTATTACTACTCTGAAGAAAGGGGGGTTACTAGTGGGGTACCGCAGGGTTCAGTACTGGGACTGGTACCCTTTAATGTCTTTATAGGTGTCATTGCGGAGGGACTGGAAGGAAAAGTATGCCTCTTTATAGATGACACAAAGATCTGCAACAGGGTTGATACACAAGGGGGGTGGAAAGGATGAAAAGGGACTTGGCAAGGTTGGAGGAATGGTCAAAAGTATGGCAGCTTAGATTCAATGCAAAGAAGTGCAAAGTAATGCACCTGGGAAACAAAAACCCAGGGGAAGAATACACAATGGTGGGGGAAGGTACCAACAACAACAAAAATGGAAAGAGACTTTGCAGTAGTCATATCAGATGACCTGAAGGTAGGCAAGCAATGTGAGAAAACAGTAAGAAGGACTGGGGGGATACTGGGATATATATGGAGATGATTCACCAGCAGAAAACAAGAAGTTGTTATCCCTCTGTACAGACAGTAGGTGAAACCCCATCTGGAGCACTGCATGCAGTTCTGGAGACCCCATCTCTGCAAGGACACAGACGGGATGCAGGCAGTCCAGAGGAGGGCAACTAAAATGGTGCAGGGTCTGCACCAGAAGCTATATGAAGAGAGACTAAAGGGGCTTAATATGTATACCCTCGAGGAAAGGAGAGATGGAAGGGGGGACATAATAGAAACTTTCAAGCACCTCAAGGGAATCGACAAGTCCAAGAGAGTAGCATCTTTCACAAAAAGAGATGTGGAAGAACAAGGGAGCACAATTTAAAGATGGGGGGTGGCTCTGGGGAAATGTGAGGAAGTATTTTTTCATGGACAGGGTGGTGGACACATGGCATAGCCTTCCTGAGGAGGTCATGGGGTCAAAAACAGTGGGGGAATTCAAGAATGCATGGGACAGACATAAGGCAATTCTAGTGGGGGTACGGGAAATAGGCTGTTGGTTAACTAGAAACTGCAGCTTATCCAATAGGTAGGGAAATGGGCAGACTGGGTAGGCCAAGCTGTCCTTATCTGCCGTCAAAGTCTATGTTTCTATATCTGAACAATTTTTAAATGATTTACTAGAAGTAAACATCCTCCTACATATTGTGCTCATTTGTTGTAAGGCATCTTCTGACTTGTAGCTAGTGACATGGCTGTAGTCTGATATTTGGCTTTAGGGCAGGCCACAAAAGGGGACCACAGCTTTATAATTTCTTTGAACTATTCATCAGTAAATGATATTAATATGTAAACAACCTAGTTGACCCCTGTTACCTTCTGAATCTGACAAGATGAGGAACACTGTTACCAACAGTTCCGACTGTGACATCATTCATAATTTACACAATTTCTTTGTTTGATTCTTGTTCACTGTACTTCGGCTGAAGTGCATCCAGAAGGATTTTGAGGGAGGGTGCATCTTTTTTTTAGTCCTCAGATTGGTCATATTATTTAATTATGCTTTCCAATCATTATTTATAGCTCAATCGTGTTGCAGTCCTGTGAAGATTTCAAATAAACGTGGGGGGGGCAGTCGTCTCACTGTTCAGAGAGGCAGGGCACATGTAAGGTGCTTCCATATTGCCAGTGGGTCTTCCTAGAGCAACCTGACAACTACCAACCAACCACTGTCAAATCCCATGCATGCACATATAAAGGTGACTGCAATTTCAGAGCACCCAGCAATGAAACAGTTAATTAAAACAGGCCTGGAAAAAACACGCCCCCCTCCCCCATTTGTGCCTGCCTTGCTGCATTTTATCTGGCCAGACACAGGAAGCTGTGCTCTTGTAATATGTAAACTATTCCACATTTTTCTACAGTCATATATCAATCGCAGAGGGAGGACTAAAGAGAGAGAGAGAGACTCAGCCCTTATATGGACAGATCTCAGATAGGTGATCAATCTCCTTATAAAAGACACAGGCTTGCTTCTCCAGAGACACACTGATATAGCAGGCAATAAATAACAGGGCAGTGGGCAGGATCATTTACTCCTGCTGGGGCATAAAGAGAGCTGTATGTTTCTGGGCCACATTCTCCAGGGGCCGACTGAAGCAGAATTTCATCATGACTTATTCTGCAAGTCCTAAGTGGTGTCTACTGCTGCTCACAATCATACTGAAATGTTGCAGAAAATGACAAACATACAGCTTCTGGCTTGACAATGGAAAGAAGCCACCCTAGGTACCAGGTGCTCATAGTCAGAAAACAACTGCATGATGTTGATGAACAAGAAAATTGGGCACTCACTGACTCAGAAGCATCACAAACACAGGCTATGTGTGTGAAAAAAGCTCAATTCAGGTGCCAGTAGTTGCAAAAAGTTTAGACAGACCCTCAAGGAGTCTGATGTGTTTCACACTATTACATGCTTTTTCAGAAAGCCTGTGTATGTTGTGTTCCTGAGGTGGTAAATGCCCAGTGTTTGGGCCCATAGAGCTTCTGATGATGAGAAAACGATCAGTGTCTGGAAGCTACTGCGGTCTCCACTATGCAAAGTCCTTATTCAGCCAGTGCATGATGTACAGATAGACCCAAACAGGGTGAAGTACCCCCCAACCCACACACCCAGGTGACTTTCATTCTAGAGTTCCTCGTCAATTTTCCCCTGCCAAGAGTTATGTAAATTTCATGTACTCTGTCACTGACTTGGACTTCTGAGCCACCTTGTTCTGCATATTTGGGTGGGAGGGGGGGGGGGAATTTAAAACCCACACAATCACACATTTATGTCCTGGCCAGTTTGGTGCCTTTTTTATATGTACTAGGCTAACCTTGCATAATGGACTGGGTTCACAGTTGTGTCAGTGTTCTGTTCTCATGGCATTTACTTTGGTCTGCCATTCCCAGTCAGTGAGAGGGGACACTACCCAGAATGAAGCATTGGGGATGATTCAGTTGGTTTGTATACAGAATAGAAGACTTACTAAGTGGGGGGGATAGGCACATTGCAGTGTACTTCAGAGACGTGTCTTACATCAATAATCTTCACTTAATGGCCAGCAGTGTGAGGTTGCACTTCATGCTCAATGACTGCCCAGTAGCCTCTGTCGCATCTCCTCCTGACTACCTGTGCAAACAGATTTTTATTTAATGATCAGAGATGAGGCTGATCCTTGCCCCACTGCAAGGATTTAAGCTTGCAGAGTCTCCTGCCAGGTAGCTGGAGGCTAGACTTCAAGGTAACAGGAAAGGAAGAAGTGGGGAGACAGGAACACCTGACAGCCAAGGTAGGAGGTCTGTGTACGACAGGAGGAAAAGAAATGTGAAGAAAAAAAAAAATACATATACTTGCTCATGGTGTGTGATACAGTCCATGACATTCTGGTCAATACAGGGGCACTGCTTAAAAACTGTAACTACTAACCATACAGACAGATGCCTTATACATAAAGAACACAATTTCCATTACACTCCTGACCAGAACATTCACCTCCCAAGGATGGCTTAACAGAGAGAGAGAACAACCTCTCCCCATTATTATACCTCACTACAGCACACACACACCAGAGCATTCCCTCCCAGAAAATGCCTTAATGAGGGGGAACACCCCCATCTGTCTTACACATTCCTCAGTATAATACACAGACCCTCCATGTTACACACCCTCCAATATACATGCACAGAGGGTGCCACCCACGGATAGACTCAGCCACTTCCTGTTATTCACCCTTCATTGTAAACAAAAAAAAAAATACCCAAGTGTCCTCCCACCCATGCCTAGCCTTAGAGAGAAGGGTCAGTCCCTCACAGTTAAACACCCTTCTGCACAGCACAAACGGCACCCCCTCCCAGGGATAGTTATAAAGAGGGAACACCATTTCCATGTTGTTACACACATCTTACTGTAACACACACACACACACACACACACACACACATACACATATATAGTCTCCCAAGGATAGCCTCAGGGAGCAGGATCAGACCCTCACGGTTGCACGCCCCTCACTACAATCAGTGTCTGATCCCATCCGTCACCTTATTAAGAAGGCTCAGCCCCTCACTTGAAGTTACATTGCCCAAACTATACTAAACAAGAGCATCCGCCTCCCCTGGACAGTATTATACAGAGGGATCAGCCCTTTCCTGTTGCACGCCCATGAAAAGAAGAAAAAACCTCCTCAGAAAAGCCTTACAGAATGGGATCGGCACCTCTCGGTCATGCACTACTCAGTACAGCACACAGTGTGTTCCCTCACAGGGATAGCTTATAGAGAAGGATCAGTCCCTCACGGTCATACAGCACTCACTGTAACACGCCAAGTGCCCCTCTCCCAGAGGTAGCCTTAAAGAGAAGAATCAGACCCTCCCTCTTATCACCCATCATTATAGCACACAGAGGATAGCCCTATAGAGAGAGGGACACCCCCTCTGTGTTTCACACTCCTTACTTTAGCACATGCCAGTGATGGCATCTCCTGTGAATAGTTTTATACAGAGACAGATCAGCCCTACCTGTTACATACCCCTCACTGCAACACACACTGTGCCTAATTCCTCAAGGTAGCCCTATAGAGAGGAGACAGAGGAGTCAGGACCTACTCTACTACTCACTCCTCTGATAAAAGGCAGAGCACCCAACTCCCAGGGACAGCCACAGAGAGATTAGCCCTTTCTGTTACACACAACTCACTACAACAGCAGAGAGACACTCTCCCATCAATAGTTTATGAAGAGGCAGACCAGAGCCTCCATGTTACACACCACTCTCACTATCAAACACAGATCACCCACCTCCCTGGGATAGGATTATATAGAGGGGTCAGCCCCTCCCTGATTCATACCAGTCACTACAGCACACAAAGCACCCCTTCCCAGGTATACCCTTACAGAGAAATTTAGTCCCTTCATTACACATCTCTCACTATAGACACACAGCATCTGCCTCCCATGGATAGCCTAACAGAGAGGAACACACCCTTTACTATGGTCTGTTTACGTGGTTGCATATGCACCATAGCAACCCAAGCTCTCAGGTTGGCTTGCTGCACAGCAAATGTGGCTGTGTGTGCACTTACCCATTACAGTAAGTTTGTTCTTGCTCCTCTTCTGGAGCCGGTGCTGTGCTGGAGATGCGTTCCAGTGTAAGCAGTCATATGGACAGGCTGCACCCCTCACTCCAATGCACCCAGCTAGTGCCACCGCACAACCATCCGCACCCCCTGCATTCATGGCCCCTCTTCAGCAAGGCTTGTGTCAGTGCTGAGAGGGGCCATCTGAACATGAATTGATTGGTGTGGGAGGTCTCGATGGTACCAGAGCAGACTGGCGCTTGTGTCGAGCGACAGCCATGTAAACAGGCCTTATAAAACCGAGCATCTGCCTCCCATGTTAGCCTTATACAAAGGGATCAGCACTCACAGTTACATATCCCACAGTGCAACAAGCAAGAGCACCCAACTCCAAGTGATAGCTTCACTCACACAGAAGTGTAAGCCCCTTCCTGTTGCATGCCCCTCAAAATTAACACAAACAGCACTCACCTCCTTGGGATCACCTTCTAGGAGTTATAGGTCCACTAATCCAATATGGGGTTATTCATAGTAATCCAGAGGAAATGGCCAGAATATTTAATGATTATTTTTGCTCTGTTTACATCCCTGATAATACTTCTGATAGGCCACCCATGGAAGATTCGAGTAGTGGCCACAGGCATGATACTGTCATGTGTAACCCAGGATTAGTCTACAAACATCTGTCATCACTAGATGTTAAATCAGCAGGACCTGATGGTCTCCATCCTAGATTGCTGAAGGCACTAGCTAAGGAATTGGCATGCATAATTTCAGCTATTGGTAACAAATCTATATCCGAGGGTGCTGTGCCGCAAGACTGGAAAAAGGTAGTGGTGATCCCGATATTCAAGAATGGTAATAAATCTATGCCAGATAACTACAGGCCAATTAGCCCAATGTCAATATTTGGTAAAATAGTTGAAGCTTTTATAAGGGATGAAATGTCTGATGAACTAACCACAAAAGGACTAGTCGATAAAACCCAACATGGTTTAGTTAAGAATAGAAGCTGTAGTACAAACCTGATTAGCTTCAATGACTTTACTAACTGTAATTTGGATAACAATGAAACTTCAGACGTAATCTTTTTAGACTTCAGGAAAGCTTTTGATACACTGCCACACATGATGATTTTATCCAGATTAACCAGCATGGGCATTAATACGACTATTGTTAGGTCGGTACGCAGATGGCTGACAGACAGAAAACAGAAAGTAAGAATAAATGGTTGTTTATCATCCGAGGAAAGTGTGATTAATGGGGTCCTGCAGGACTTTATTTTGGGCACCTTATTATTCAACATTTAGATTCATGACTTTAAGAACCACACTGAAAATAGATTAATAAAGTGTACAGGCGATACTAAATTGGGTGGGTTGTTTGATTCTGAAACTAAAAGGCCCAAGGTGAAAAATGATCTCCTCTGTATTTGTCAATGGGCCTGCAGGAAACAAATGCAGTTTGATATATCTAAGTGTGTAATAATGCATTTTATAAAGCTAATCCCAAGAAAGACTATTACATTAATGGTACCAAGTTACAGGTAGTAGACACAATGAAGGATCTGGAAGTATCAGGCAGCTCCAATTTTAAGAGTGGTACCCACTGCAATGTAGTGTCCAGCCGAACCAACCATCTCACAAATTGTGTTGGGACATCTTTATTCAGTAAATCTGAAACAGTACTCATGCCATTATACAATACTTACATAAGACCAAATCTGAACTACTGTTCCCAGTCCTGGAGCCCTTACCTTAGGAAGGATGTATAACTCCGAGAGAGTGCAACATAAATTCACTAAGCTAATCCGGAGACTGAATTCCAAAACATATGATGATGGGTTACAAGATCTTGTTTTATGGACACTAAAATTGCAAAGAGCTAGAGGAGACCTACTCTGTCTCTACAAACTGTTGGATGATAAGGATCTAATGACTGAATTGGGTCTCACTGTCCACATGACTTGGCATGGGTGACAACTACTGAAAAGCACCCCCAGAACCAGTTTAAGGAAGTATGCTTTTATACTTAGATCTATCAAAATGTGAAATAGTCTTCGAGGGGACATTGTACAATCAAGAAACTTCTTAAATTTAAAAAAAAAAGGCTAGATTCTTTTCTACACTGCTGTGGCTCTGGTAGCTACAACCACTGAGTAGTGGGGACAGTTATGGGTTTTAGCCTTCTACTGTCCTAAATCCACAGTATAAACCACAGTATTATAGAAAAGAAAAAAGGATCAGCACCCTCTGGTTATGCATCCTCAATACAGCACACAGAACAAACCCTCCCATGGATAGCTAATAGAGATGACTCAATTCCACTCTGACACATGGCCTTCTCTATATAACACACAAGAGTGCCATCACAGGGGCAGCCAAAAACAGAGGGATCACCACCTCTCTGTAACCATCCCTCTCTAAAGAACACAGAATGCCCCCTACCAGGGATAGCCTTAGAGAAGAAACACCCCTTCTATGTTACATCGTCCTCACTACAAAGCAGAAGAGTTCCCGACTCCAAGTGATAGCCTCAGAGAGTGAGCCTATCCCTCCCTGTTACATATCCCTAGCAGTATAAAGTGCACAGCACCTGCCTCTCAAGGACAACCTTATACAGATGGATCAGCCCTTCCCTGTTACACACCTCTTTCACAATAAAACACAGAGCACCTGCCTTCCATTGAAAGCCTTACAGAGAAGAATCAGCCCAACCCTGTTACACACCAATTACTATAACTCACAGAGCAACCTAATACCAAAGGTTTTCCACAATCATGGAATAGCAGATGCAATTTTGTGAAATACATGGAATCGCCAATTCGAGTTTCTGACTGACAAAGCAAGGGTTAAATCAAGCAGGGCAGGAGCAGTTTGCTGAAAAAATGGGAATTGTCCAATGTAGGCTGCACAGAAGAAGAAATATTCAGATTTCAGTGTGTGTGGGGGGGGTCATAAACCATCTGATCGACCAGTGCATTGTTGTTTCTACCTCTAGTGCCTGTGTGATGACTCTGAGGTGGAGCATAACAAAGGAAGATGGCACTGACTGAACGAGTACACTGCTGAAACTCTGACTGAACAGTGAGTTATGAGTACACTTGGAAACTTTCTTTAGGGAAGTACTGACTGTGTTAGGAGGCTAAAGGTGAGCAAGCAAAATTATAATTGCAGGTAAAGGGAAAGTTTCTAAGGGATTACAAGGAGAGTCTTACAATGCATTTACACATACCTGGCAGTTGCGCTTCAATCTACGTTGCTCACCTTCCGCTCCACTCAACACCACTGGCAACCTCCGCTTAAACAAGGAGAGCAGTGCACTGTTGCAAGGTGACATACAACACTTTCTGCGTTTCGATCACAGTTCTGCCGGGGCAATGCACAGTAAATCAGTTGAGGTTGAGCCTATCCTTGTTGAAAAACATAATTTAAACTTATGAGGCACCAAATCTGTCCAAACAGATCAGTTTTCAGAACAATTTTGACTTGTCTGCTGCATTTTCTGGTGACCGTGTCACGGGTGTAAGACAAGAGCTCAGCTGCTAAAGTTCAGTAAGGATCAGTGTCCTCTTAATAAAGTCTTGATGGCCTTGTTTCCAGTCCATATATGACCTTGTACTGTGTGGGCTTTTTGGGGGCAGAGTCACTCATCTGTCTTCTGACTAGAGAAGCAGTGAATTTAAATTCCGCCCGTGAAGTGGGCACTTCACTTTGTCACTTTGCTACTGAGAGTGACCCATATAAAAGGCTCACTTTGCCTTGCAATTATTACTTCATATTGTTCCGCCAGCTTAAGTAAGGCGGCGGATATACTGGCAACCCCCCACACACAGTCAGCAGAATTAATGTGCATCTCCAAAGTGCTACTGTCTTGTGTCCGAAAAATTGCCCAGTACTGACGAAATGAGAGCGTAACAAGAAATGCAAAGTCTCCCAGAATTAAGGTTGCACTGCAAACTCACAGATGGATTAAGATTGCGCTGCGCACTCAAGAGATGCATACGAAAAGGCACACCACCACCTAATCAGTGCTCACAATAAGTCACCAATCCAAATCTGGAAAGGAATACCTTTTGCTGGTTGGGGGATTTGTACACAGCAGTAACAGTCCACTACCAGTAATGATACCACAAAGCAGTACAAAAAATTAATGCAGGTGCGGTGGATAGCATGTTCATACTGCTGCAATTACTCTGTGGCACAATAAAAGGTGTCTGATTTAATTGGCATGCATCGCGCACACACACACTACAAGTAATGCATGGCAAATTAAAAAGCTTTAGTAATATAACCAAATATTTTAAACAAACAAATTATACACTACTAACACCACAATAATTGGTGAAAAAATGTTAAGAATTACTGAAAATATTACTGTGTGTACATTAACACAGTTATACAAGAAAACTATAACCAAAACAGAAAGACTGCCTTTTTTTCTCCCAGTTAATCTACCTGCACCACAAATACGCCCCTCCCCCAAAGCCCACTTCATAGTACAGACTGTTCTAAATTAACATTCAAAATCCACACACAAAAAATTAACACTTGATGATACAAGCACAAGAACGGTTTCCTACAATCGATGTACTAAACTTTGAGCAAAAAAATGACTCAAAAAGGCATTTTTAACAGCTTTTAGAGGGTTTGAATCACAGAGCTCTGAGAGCAAATTGTCTCCAGCTACCTACACACACTGTACCCAGGCCAGAACTGCGGCTGTGCAGAACAATCTAAAGCCCATGTGACCTGCAATCCCATGAATCACTGCAGAATTTCATTTGGAGCTCAATTACAAGGCAAAGTGAGGCGAAGTACATTGATTTCAATGTACTTCGCCTTAAAACTGGTGGAGAAGTGGTTTAGGGAAGGCGGAATAACACGAAGTCATTGGTTTCAACGGACTTTATGTTCCTCAATATGATGCAAAGTACTTCGATTCACACTGCGGAGTACTCCACTGATTCCGCATTACTTGCAAATCACGTCACAAAGCAAATTGGGGCCACTTCGCCCACCACTACTTACAGTACTGTAACTCACATGCTGTACAGAAAGGAATGCAAATGCCTATGGCTGTACTTCCCCGATGAGCTGAGCCCGTATCCTAGAACTCCCCAATTTAAAAACTCTTATTAATGAGTACAGTGGTGGTGATTGGGTGAAGCCTGGAGAGATACTACAAAACAGGCTTACAATACATGCAAGTAACTAGTAAAAAAATTTATTTTGTGATTCGTGACACGATCGTGAATCATGATTTATGACTGTACTTGTGACTGTGATGATGAAGAACGTGAGTCGGTGTGACATAACCAATATGAAACTGTATGGGAACGCGAATGCCTACGGCTGTACTTCCCCGATGAGCTGTAGCACAAAACTCCCCAATTTAAAAACTCTTATTAATGAGTACAGTGGTGGGGTGGTGAAGTCTGGAGAAATACTACAAAACAGGAATACAATACATCTAAATGACGAGTAAAAAAAATTTAATTTTGTGATTCGTGACGTGATCGTGAATCATGACTGCATTTGTGACTATGATGATGAAGAAAATGATTTGTATCATGATTGACTCATGATGATGGCCCTGACTTAAAAATGCATATTAATGAGTACAATGTTCATGCAGTGATACTGTGTGCACCACACCAGTCCAGTACTCTGAAGGGAAGCCAAAGAAACAACTGTGACTTAGAAACATAGAATTTGACGGCAGATAAGGACCGCTTGGCCCACCCAGTCTACCCATTTCCCTACCTACTGGATAAGCTGCAGATCCTAGTTAACCAGCAGCCGACTTCTTCTTACCCCCACCTTAAGTTACAGACTTAAGTTACAGATGGAGATTGGGCCCTAAAGAGATGCAAATGTACAGACAGATCAAGATTGCACTGCACACTGAAGAGATGCAGATGCAAAGGCACAACACCTAACCAGTGCTCACCATCAGAAATTCAAATCTGGAAAAGAATACCTTTGCCCGTTGGGGTGGGCCACGGGGGCAGTAACAGTCACAGTCACTCTAGTACTAGTACCAGTAAAGATACCAAAAAGAAGTACAACAAATCACACAGCTGCAGTGCATTGCAGGTTTACATTGCTGCATTTACTATGTGGCACAATAAAAGGTGTCTGATTTGATGACATGCATCACACACACACTCACATACACACGAAGTAATGCATAGCAAATTGAAATCTTCAGTAATATAACCACATATTTTAAACAAACTAAAATTATGCACTGCTGCACCACAACAATCAGCAAAAAAAGTCAATAATTATTGAAAACATTGTGTACATTCAGTTATACAAGAAAAATATCCCCAAAACAGAAAGAACTGTCTTTTTCTCCAAGTTAATCTACCTATATCACAAATACATCCCTCCTCAAGCACACTTCCAGTGTCTGTCAGTACAGAGACTGAATGTTCTACATTAACATTAAAAATCCACCCACAAACAATAAACACTCAATGGTATGAGCAGAGGAGGGTTTCCTACAAATCGATAAACTAAAGTTTGAGGGGGAAAAAAATACTCAAAAAGGCTTTAACAGCTTTTAGATGGTTTGAATTGCAGAGAGCTCTCACAGCAGACCATCTCCTACAGCTTCCTACACACACTACCCTGAGGCTGTGCAGAACAATCTAGAGCCCATGTGACCTGAAATCCCAAGAATCACTGCAAAATTTACCTTTGGAGCTTAAAACAAGGCAAAGTACATTGTTTTCAATGTACTTCTTAAAATTTGTGGAGTAGTGGCTTGGGGAAGGTGGAGTAACATGAAGTCACTGCTGCCAATGGACTTACGTATTTGCCCATCATGTCGACACTCCGCTTTAATGCTATGAGCACTGCAATCACCTTGACCAAGAATCACTTCTGCTGGAGCGAATTGAGGCCACTTCGCCCACCACTACTCATGACATGGTGCAGGGTCCCATGGGAGGGGGTGCACTAGTACATGTGGAGCAGTGTCTTTACATGCTAGGTAAAGTCTGCACAGCACATGTTCCCACAAAAAAAAAAAAACAGCGACCACTCTGCACCACAACCAAGTGACTTGCAACACTCCGGCAGCTGTTTATAGTGCCAGATCTGCACCACTGCAACTCATCTGCACCGCTGGCAGCTTTTAGATCTGGCAGTATAAATACATCTTTAATACTGCTAGTGGTGTTTATGCAAGGGGAAAAGGACACAGTCAGCCACAATAGTAGTGGGAGCACGGACTAGGGGATGACAAGACTGAGTGTGCCACTTGGTGATTTCCTGAGGTAAAGAAGACAACACTCAGCACATCATATAGTAAGCCCAGAAAAAAATAAGTGTGGTGAAAAAGACTGCTCTCTCCCTCCCTCCCGCTCAGCCAGGAACACAACCTAGAGTCACAGCTAAGGCCGCCTAGTGGATAGAGATCGAAAGACAGGGCCAGATTAAGGCAACCCGGGGCTCTAGGCCAAAGAGAAATCTGGGCCCCACCCTCACCGCAACCATGCCCCTTCGCCACGACCACACCTCTTGATCATTGCAATCAGTGACTGAAACTTGAAAAAAAAATGTTTTCTTACTGTCCCTAAAAAGTGGCATAAATCATAAATAACCTAACTAAAACACTTCAAAAGTAATGAAACTACAATATCAGTATGGAAAAATAACAATAGTCTGAGATTTGATCATTTACAGAAAATAATTACTAGTTAGACTAGTAAAAATACTATCTTGGGTGTAAAATAGCATGATTTTCATTTCTCCAAATCCCTTCCCCCCCAAACACACACACACACACACACGTGTATTTGTCTGGGTGTTATCATTTTGTCTTGTCATGCAAAAAGAACCAGGATGTGGGAGTTTCTCTGGATAGGGAAAGGACCTATCTCTGAAAGAGACTAGATGCTGGGTGGTATAGGAGTTAAGTTAGTGGTTTACTAGGAGTCATGGGGCAGGATTTTCAAAGCTCGGACGGAAGCTGCGACAATGTCAGCTTGCACCAAGTGCTGGTGCATCTGGGACCCTGCTCTCGATTTTCCATCTGAGAGGGTCCCGGCACCTAAATCCCGCAGCTTGCGGCAACAGTGGCAGTGGGCCAAATAGATGACACACCCATGAGGTGAGCCACAACCGCTGCAGGATAGGGGGCTGGCAGCTGTACCCTTGGAAAGAAGCAAGGCTAAGGCACCCTCAAACCCCCATTCTACCAGTAACCTAACTGGTTACAAATAACCCTGGCGATCTAGTGGTCACCCCCCCACATCAATATGCCATAATTGAAATTATTACTGCAAAACAGTTAGTCCTTGGTGATCCCGTGCCCTCCAATCTCCAATATGCCAATAAGGTACCACACTGTAAAACAACAGTCATTCCCCAGTGCTCTATCTCCCCCCCCGCCAAGTCCCAGTATGCCAGTAATGCAAAGTATTAGTGGTACACAGTCATTCCCTGGTGATGGGTCCCACACCCAGCCCAATATGCTCAAATATGACACAGCCAATAATATCCCATCCTGGAGGTCTAGTGGCCTCCCACCCCAGCAGGTAATGCCCACCACCCCGCTCCTCCCCATTCCAAACCCCAATTGGGTGACCGTCACAACCCTCCTTACACCACCATGGTCGGACACCAAATGAATTGTCAGAGCGCATACTACATACGGTACGCACTCTGACGGTTCATTTGGCATCCAGCCGTGGTGGTGTGAGGAGGGTTGTGTCGGGCACCCAATTGGGGTTCGGGATGGGGAGAAGTGGGATGGTGAGCACTACCTGCTGGGGTGGAGGGCCACTAGACCACCAGGACAGGATGTTATCATCTGTATCATATTTGAGCATATCAGGCTGGGGGCGGGGATCCATCACCAGAGAATGACTGTGTACAACTAATATTTTGCATTACTGGCATACTGGGGCTGGGGGGGGAGAGATAAATTACCGGGGAATGACTGTTTTACAATGTTGTACATTACTGGCATATTGGAAATTGGGGGGGCACCAGATCACCAGGGACTGCTTTGTAGTAATAATTTCAATTACAGCATGTCAGGGTGGGGGGCCACTAGATCACCAGGGTCATCTGTAACTAGTTAGTTTACCGGCAGGTCAGGGTCTTTGGTGGGCAGGCAGACACAGTTGCGTCTGGTTGCCAACCCTCCCAGAGGATGTTTAAGTGCTGTTAGAACATTAGACCTTTGTCCTTGGGGTAGGGTTTTAAAATGCAACACTGGGGGATATGGCAGCCTGCATCAGCCACAAGACCCCTAGCATCATGTCGCAGCCACTTTAGTGGCTCAAGGCTGGTGCAAGCCTGTGTTTGACGCAGGCTGCTTTTCAAAATTATTCCGGCCGCATCCCTTGTCACAAGTGCCTGTTGCATCAGACATGTCTGACACAAGCACCTTTTGTCATTCTACAAAACAGGGTACTAAATGAGAAAAAGACCAAGGTAGAAAGGTCAGTGGGGGTTGCCGCTACAGAAGGTAAAGCCATCAAAAAATGGAGAGCAATGAGTACCAATGCCCGTAGTCTGGGTAACAAGCTTCCTGAATTAGTGGCCTTGATGGAGGAGGAAGATCTGGATATTGTGGCAGTCACAGAAACATGGTACACATAGAACCATGACTGGGATGTAAACATACCAGGATACACTATCTACAGGAAGGACAGGGAGGTAAAAGAGGAGGAGGAGTAGCTCTCACATAAGAGAAGAAATCAAAGCAACAGAACAAAAGGGTAAACAGGAGGAGAAGAAGCACTGTGGGTCAATTGGAGGCAGGCAATGGCACCACAATCCGCACAGGGTTTGATACAAACCTCTCTCAGGGGGAAATGGACAAGGAAATGATAGAAAGTATATTTAGAATGGCAGATAAAGGGAAGATATTGCTGATGGTGATCTGTGTAACCCCCCTGCAAATGGGGGTTCCCAAAAGACTTCCAGGAGCTTGCTTGAATGCTCCAAGCCTGAATGGTGTTTGGCATTTAAGCCATTTATCAGTGAGTGTTTTTAGAACCTCTGGTACTGTCTCTTTAAGAGCTGTCTGCTTGCAGACATAGTTAGTTTGTATGGGGGACTGTGTGTTTCTTTGATTGAGTACCACTCAAGCTGCTGCCAATTCACTCCATTTTGCAGTCACTAGGAGTGCAAAGGAACCTATCTGAAAGATGTAACTGTTTGCCAGAAACCATTTAGAGTGATAATGAAATTACAGTTTGTCTAACCTGCTTTCTTTGCAGTCAGAACAGTGTCTGCCTAGTTCCCCATTCTGGTTTTGAACTGCTGAACTGGACCAATCAGTGTGGGGTAAGCTAGCTCTAAATGGTGCCTTGGACTAATCAGAACTTGGACTCATAATCTGAGCCAGCCACAAGAGGATTGTATGGGCAGTGACTTGGGAGATGTAGTTTAGACTTCAGTGCCTTTTGGACCAACAGCAGCAGTCTATTGTGAGTGACAGCCAATCCAGTCAAGAACTGGGAGGAACTCAAAGGAAGTGCCCGGTTTTGTCGTGTTGGAGTTTCAGTTTAGCTCTGGGAGTGAAGAGGAAAGAACCCTGTGCTTCTTCAGTGCACAGTTTTAGTCAAAAAACGTGTGTAAGGCCCAGAGTTCCGTCTGCAGCTTGTGTAACTGCTTGTTAGGACTGAATCCGTCCTGTGAAAAGAATCAAAGGATATCTGAAGAGTAGAAACCAGGCTCACCCTGTAGAAGACTGGAGGAATTGCTGAAAATTGCACTTGGTCTGTCAGGAACTGAATCTGCTGTGTGTTCTCCCGGTATTGTGCAGTAATCGATCGGGATACAGATGCAGCCTGCCTGGTATAGTGCTTTCTTTTATATGGATGTGTGAAGAGGTTTGTGTACCTCAAGTGAGCCCCTGCTGACATTGAAGGACCCTATCTTATTTGGAGGTCGTGAGTACTAATTCAGGGTCGCTCCCTGTTGAATTGCCACATTAAATCCAAATGGAATTACTGTACTGCTGACTGTTTAATTCTCCTTTTCTCTGTGTGAAAGGGCCCCTACCAGCTGCCATGGTTTGGACTAGCCACTAGGGCTTGGGTACCCAGGGACAGTAACTGATAGGGATAGGCCTGTGCACAGAGCCATAGGTAGATTATTAGAGTGATAATAATTAACCTGATTTCCTGTCCTGTTATATCCCCCAAATAAATCAGAGCTGCTTGTTTCAGCAAAGTTATACTGCCTGAGGTATTTGTCTATGTTAAAGTACTGTACTGTGATTGTTGCACTGTATCTCATTTCACAGGAGGTCCCAGTGCCGAACCAGACCCTGGGGGTAAGTGTATACTGTGAAGGTAATTCTGATATATTGTGTGGGCCACTAGTGGGAAGAAAGGGGTTGCAGTGTCCCAGAGGGCTGTGACCAAGTTAGTTTAACTATTGCAAACCCTGACCTCTGGGTGGAGGCACCCGCCATTGGATCCAGGCCCCTCAACCTGTTAGTGGCAAATCAGGCAGGGGTAGTAGCCCCTGGGATAGCGCCATCTAGGGGTTACATCTGAATATGCCAGATGTTAACTGGAGTGCAGTTGCAGCAGCCACTTCTAAGACTGGGGTTATTCTGGATGCCCTACAGGGGGCATGCCTTAGACAACTAGTATTGGAGCCCACTCGAGAGGGAGCAATCTTAGACCTGGTTCTCTCAAACGGAGATGAAGAGAGGATCACAGATGTAGAAGTGGGAAGCCATCTGGGAACTAGCAACCATCGAACAGTATGGTTCACAATAAACACAGCAATAGAGTCAAGCCATACAAAGACAAAGGTACTGGATTTTAGGAGGGCTGACTTTGCCAAATGGGTGAGTGCCTAAGGAATGCACTAGCATATGGGCAGGAAGGAGGGGTGGAAGAACAATGGGGAATAATAAAAACTGCCATCACAGAGGTAACAAGCCTTTGTGTAAAGCAAATAAACAAAATGAAACGAGGTAAGAAACCACTATGGTTCTCAAAGGAAGTGGCAGTGAAGGTTCAAGAGAAAAGAAAGCATTAGGAAGTACAAGGAATCACAGAAGGAACAGGACAGAGAACTGTATCAGTTAAAGCAAAAGGAAGCTGGAAGGCAGTCAGGAACAGCAAAGGCCCAAACCGAGGAAAAGATAGCCAACTTAGTTAAGAAGGGGATAAAACCTTTTATAGGTACATCAGGAGCAAAGGAAGACCAAGGGAGGGATAGTGAGGCTTAATAAAGGGAGGGAGGGTGGGCAGAGGGTGACTGTGAAAGGCAGAGATACTAAACAAATATTTTTGCTCAGTATTTACAAAGGAAGAGGGGGAGGTACCTAAAACAAACAGTAGAAACACTCTGGATACAGAAGTTGATACCAGCCCATTTACAGAAGAAAGAGTTATGAAAGAGCTCTTAAAACTGAAGGTGGACAAAGCAATGGGGCCTGATGGGATTCATCCCAGAATTCTAAAAGAACTAAGGATAGAACTAGTGACACCACTGACTACCCTCTTTAACAAATCATGGGAGGATGGGGTGGTACCTGAGGACTGGAGGAGGGCAGATGTGATTCCCCTTCACAAAAGTGGGAGCAAGGCAGAAGCAGGAAACTACAGACCTGTTAGTTTAACCTCAGTGGTAGGGAAAATGATGGAATCACTTCTGAAGGAAAGAATTGTTGCATATCTAGAGGCCAGAGGGCACAGGACCCAAGGCAGCATGGATTCACAGCGGAAGGTCTATGCCAAACAAATCTGATAGATTTCTTTGACTGGGTGACCAAAGTAGTTGATCAGGGAGGGCTGTGGACATGGCCTACCTAGACTTTAGCAAGGCATTTGACACAGTCCCACACAAAGATTAATATACAAATTAGCCAGCCTGGGAGTGGGTCCCAAGATGACAGCCTGGGTAAAGAATTGGCTGGAGAATAGGACACAGAGAGTAATAGTAAATGGGTCCACTCTGAAAAAAGGGGTTAGCAGTGGGGTACCACAGGGTTCAGTATTAGACGTCCTCTTCAATGTCTTTATAAGCGACATTGCAGAGGGACTGGAAGGAAAAGTATGTCTCTTTGCAGATGACACAAAGATCTGCAACAGAGTTGATGCACAACTGGGGTGGAAAGGATGAGAAGGGACTTGGCAAGGTTAGAGGAATGGTCAAATGTATGGCAGCTTAGATTCAATGCTAAGAAGTGCAAGGTAATGCACCGGGAAACAAAAACCCAGGGGAAGAGTACACAATGGGGGGTGAGATACTAACAACAACAAAAATGGAAAGGGACCTGGGGGTAGTCATATCAGATGACCTAAAGGTGGGCAAGCAATGTGAGAGGGCAGCAAGGAGGGCTGGGGGGATACTGGGATGCATAGGGAGAGGCATCACCAGCAGAAAACAAGAAGTTATTATTCCTCTGTACAGACAGCTGGTGAGACCACATCTGGAGTACTGTGTGCAGTTCTGGAGACCCAATCTCCGCAAAGACATAGACAGGATGGAAGCTGTCCAGAGGAGGGCAACTAAAATGGTGCTGGGTCTGCACCGAAGACATATATGAAGTGAGACTTGAGGAGCTTAATATGTATAGCCTCGAGAAAGGAGGGAGAGGGGACATGATAGAAACTTTCAAGTACCTCAAGGGAATCAACAAAGTCCAAGAGGGTAGCATCTTTCAAAAAGAGGTGTGCAAGAACAAAGGGACACAATTTGAAGATAGAAGGGGTGGCTCAGAGGTAATTTAAGGAAGTATTTTTCACAGAGAGGGTTGTGGATGCATGGAACAGCCTTCCAGAGGAGGTTGTGGAGTCAAAACAGTGGTGGAATTCAAGCATGCATGGGACAGTCATAAGGCAATTCTAGGGGTTGGGGGTAGGAAGAAGAAGGCTGCTGGTTAACTAGGATCTGCAGCTTATCCATGAGGTAGGGAAATGGGCAGACTGGGTGGGCCAAGCGGTCCTTATCTGCCATCAAATTCTATGTTTCTATGTTAAGCATTTGAAAATCCTGCCCATTAACTTCAGAGATTATATTGCAAAGCGAGTGATTGCTGGGAGAAATCATTCCCAGGATCAAACATGTCTGTTATTGATAAGTAAGCCAGGAATACATGTCAATAACTTCACCCAAAAACGAAGCTACGTCAAGGTCAGAACTTCAATATGAGTGAGATGAGAGAATTTAAATTTAGAGTATGATTTTAATTGTACCTTTGAAACGCACTGTGGATTTCATAATTGTAGGAGAGAAATTAAATATAAAGCATACACATTCAATTGCACTATTAATCTTTATATTTAAGAGTAAGACTTGATTCTAAGTGAGGATTCTAAATGGGGTTTGGAGACAAAGGAAATGGGCTTATTCATACAGTAAAGGTCAGCCTAGCTGGGTCCCCCTGAAGCCATCAGCGCCACCTAATCAGGGAAGTGAGAGTCATGTCATAGTTCAGCCCCTGCCTGGCTCAGATTACTCAGTGGTTGAGTCATTTACTTAAAAAAATGCAGCTCAGGCAGAAAGAAAAAGATATTTAGTAAATATATACTGGGGGGTGCTGGGGGCCACCTGGCAGACAGGAGCCCTAGGCCTGTGCCTATTATGCCTATGACTTAACCCGGTCCTGTCTAAAAGGTACGTACCATTCTGATCCTTCTTGATCTCTCTGCTGCATTTGACACTGTAGACCATTGTGTACTGCTGAAGCACCTGCGGCTCTTTTGTGGGCTGTCTGGTACACTCTCTAAATGGTTCCATTCATTCCTCATGGGCAGGTCTCAGAGTTCCCACTGGAATTTATTCCTCTGGTGCTCACTCTCTGCACTGCGGGGTGCCGCAGGGCTCCATTATGGCCCCCATATTGTTTGCAGTGTACATGCTGCCATTGGGAGATATTGTCAGGCGATACAGTCTGAGTTTTCACTACTATGCAGATGACACTCAGTTGTATATGTCCTTTCTGCCTGGACAGAATGATGCACTCCTCATGCTAAATAACTGCCTTACTGAGATCAGAACCTGGATGAGCTCCAACTGGTTGAGACTGAATCCAGACAAGACTGAAGTGTTGGTAGTGGATCCAGGTCATCCAAGGGTGGGTTTGGGGGCTGGACAACCATCAGGCTTGTTGCTTGGTGATATACAACTCACTACCTCAGACCAGGTGTGTAATCTGGGTGTTATTTCGATGATGGGCTAACTCTAGAGCTTCAGGTTTCAGCAGTCGTCAAAACATCTTTTTGTCATCATAGGAATATCGCCCGGGTGAAACACCTGGTTCCTCCGGATGATCATCCAACATTAATCCATGCTTTTGTCACTACCTGTCTTGGTTACTGCAATTCCCTCTACCTAGGGCTACCAGGGGTTGATATCCGCCGCTTGCAGCTGGTGCAGAACGCGGCAGCCAGGCTTCTGATTGGGACATCTAGGACCAGTCATATTACGCCTGTGCTCCACGAGCTGCACTGGCTGCCTGTTCAGTGGTGGATCACCTTTAAGGTTGGCTTGCTAACCTTTAAAGCCCTACATGATCAGGGATCCAGCTACCTGCAAGATCTCTTTGTACCCTACTTCCCTCTCCGCTCCACCGACGAGGGATTGCTGGAGATTCCCAGGGTACGACAGAAGACATCTGGTTCTCGAGCTTTTCTTTCTTGGCTCCAACCCTGTGTAATTCTCTACCTCATCAGTTAAGAGAATGCCCTGACCATCGATGGGTTTAAAACAGAGTTAAAAACTAGGGCTGAGCATGGTCCGAAATAGTATTTCCCAAATACCATGAATAGTAGGCTTGCCGAATATTCGGATGGACATTTCGAATAGTTCACTATTTGGCTACTATTCGGAACGTACTATTTGGTGGATGAGATTTCAAAATCTCACAGAGCTTCACTGGCCAATCAGAGGCTGTTTTTGGAGCTCAGAGCCAGGAACACCATGTGATCTCCTCACTCTGAGTATGTAGATGAGAGGAGACGGTTGTTTCTAAGCTAGCTCTGTTTAGCTAACCACTTGTAACTTTTTATAACTGTTTAAAAAATGTTTTGTGTGTGATCCAGTTTTTACATCTGATCACCTTGTGACTGCATCCGATTGGAGTTTTGTTTTTCATCCTTGAAACTGGGCTCAGTTTCAAGGAAAAGGAAAGTCTGTGTGTGAGTGAATCAATGTGTGTGGTGCAGCATGCTGGCTCCCCTCCCATACTGCTTACAGTTTCACAGCTCAGCTAAAGCAGTGTGGTTTGATTTTTTGCTTAAGAACCAATTAGTTCTTACCAGGATTTTTTTTTGTCAACAAACTCCAGTTTGGCTTTTGCATGTAGTGAGTAAATGCTACTGGGCTCAGTAACAGTGACTGCCCCAAGCTTTTGCTGACTGCCCCATCCCCACTGCTGTGCTTGCTTAGCTTTTTGTTCCAAATCCACACACAGCCCCTGTGATATTTTCTATTTCTTTTGTGAAGCAAATTGGTATTTTGCTGTAATCAGGTTCCAGGCTCGGTTCCCTGCATAAGCGTTGCAGCTTACCACGGCGCATACATCATCCGTGTGTGTGTAGTATTGTTGTTCTTGTAATCTGTGTCCTGTAAGTGCATGCACAGTTGTCTGCATGCATTTTTTTTTTTTTGTAATATATAAAGCAGCATATTTTTTTCTCACTGGGTCAGGCTTGGCCCATTGAATTGTTGCTGACTGTAGTCTGGTTCTTGGCTCAGTTCCCTGTACAACTGAGTAAGGAGGGTGTTGCAGGTGACTCCTCCCTCCACAGCTCCCTGCACCCAAGTGGCCTCCTGTGCATGTGAGTTTTTTTCTTTTTTGTGTGTCTTTGCCCCCTGTGTGTGCACTACTGTGAGTGTGCACATGTACATTTTCTGTGAACTGCTTTAGTATTTCTGTGTGTGTCAGGCGTGACTCACTGGGTTCTGAGTGTTGTAAGCTGTTTGGTGCACCTTCAAAGCTTGAATTGCTGTACTGTATGACTGCACAACTGACACCGTACAAGTAAGAAGTTGTTTGCCGACTCCATCTCTCTCTAGTATCAGCTTGACTTTATTAGCTGCTACATAAGCGGTGTTGCTATTGTTGTTTTCTGCAAGAAGCACCAACATAAACAAAAACACTAATCACAAATAATATACACAGTAAGTTACGGACCATGTCTCATCCATCCCCTAAACGTGCATGGTCCAGCCGAAGCAAGTCATCTTTACCACCAGTCATAAGTGGTGAGGAACAGGGTGAGAGAGGGTCTGTTCGTATTCACCACTCTAAAATAGTTTTCTCCCCTGATAAGCCTTCAGGTTCTGGTGTCAGTAAGATTAGGGGTAGTACTAGTACTACTGTAAGTACAACTGCTGCCACTACTATTACTAGCACTGCATTTGCAGCACCTTCATTTTATAAAAGTAGGAGGGCTTTACAGCTGACATCTCCAGTTATACAGAACAAGAACCCACCCCCACTACCAGTGGTAGTACTATTCACACAACTGCCCCCATAGAGGTAACACCGCCTATCAGTGTGCTCCTCCCCACCACCACCAGTGCTGTGATTTCAGCAACCAGAGCAAATCCTTTTTGTACTGTTGACACCACCACTGCCATAACAGTGTGCACTGTTATTTGTGCTCCTTGCACAGCCACTGTCACCACAACCTTTGCCTCCATTAGTAGTCCTGAGTGTTCTGCTGTCACCGTGACTATTGCTGCTGGTATTACAACTAGTTGTAATATGATGCCAATTTCTTCAACTGTAACTCCTGATTGCAATTCTGGCAACAGGACTATGATTGACAGTGCTACTACCTTGCCAACTGTGCCCATGACCACAGGTACTATGACTAGTACTGACCATGAGACTGTTACAATGACTGCAACAATTGTGTTGCCAAAATGTACTGTTGCCCAGCCTCGCAAGTTTCCTCTCACCACATTTACTTTTGCTGATGTGGAGGACTCTGAAGAAGAGCATTCATCTGGTTCGGAATATTTACCAGAGCCGCAGGACTTGCTAAGTACATCATCTGACAGTGTTACCCACCTAAGCGAATTTGGCAATGAGGCCGAATATGTGGCATATCGGTGTGAGAAGCGTGAATGTGCAGCTGCCAAAAAATGCAGTGCTTCTTGTTGTGGCAAGCAGGCCAGTCAGGGTCACCCTCCACCTCCTCCTCCAAAAAAAAAAAAAAAACAACCCTGTCCTTTCAAAGAGTTGTGTCAAGTTCAACTCCATCTGACACACAAAGTAGTTTTACAACTACATCTGTTGTGGAGAAAGAAAGGGGTAGAGCAACTGCATCCACTGCACCCAGGTCTGATAAGGGGAAAGGGGCAAAACATGCCCATGTTCGCACTTCTGGGGCCTGTACTTCCACTGTCAGTGCAAGGAAAAGTGTGGGTGGCTGTACTTTAGTGTTGTAAAATATGATCCAACAAAGGCAGTATGCTGTGTGTGTGTGTGTGTGTGTGTGTGTGTGACTGTACTATAAGTCGTGGTAAAAACCTTTCAAATCTCGCAACAACATCAATGATGAACCATCTCCGAATGAAACATCCCAGTGCACTTCAGCGATCCACAGCTGTTTCTCTCCCTCCACAACATGTGCCTGTCAGCCCCTCTTCTGGTACTGGTCTGGTAGATGCACAAAGTATTGTTAGTGATTCTATTAGTAAGACAGAAAGTGTGCCCTCAACTCCCCCTACACCACTTATAGCGCATCCCCATACAGGAGCATCACCCATTCTGCCTTCTTCTGCTCAGTCAGCTATTATTGTAACACCCTCCACCATGGGTTCAAAGTCAAAATCAATGCAATGTGGTACTGCTTTGACTACACCCATCATGCAAGCCTTCCATGCCCGCACCAAATACCAGGCATCACACCCAACAGCACAGCAGATCACCAGTTTAATTGGTGAGATGATGGCCTTGGATCAGCAGCCATTTTCCATTATGTAAAACAGAGGTTTCCATAGGCTGCTGCAGCGTTTGCACCGTAGGTATAATATACCATCATAGACCACATTTTCACATACTGTAGTACCCAACATTTACCATGATTTGAGAAAAGTAGTTGTCAGGCTATGAACACAGGCTGTTGGTGGAGTTTTCCACTGCACAACTGACATATGGACCAGCATGAATTCAAATCATGTATATATGTCACTGACAGCACACTGGTGTGTTGCAGATGTGGTAGTCACTGGTGGTGATGGTGGTACTAGTGTGGTTCTGCCTCTTCCCCCTCACCCTGCAGGTCTGCTTTGCTAAATGTCAGTGTTATGGAAAAGGATCACCGGGCTGTAAACATACTGTCATTCCTGCAAGAGAAGTTGAGCCCACAGATTGATGGCAACAATTTGCAGGTAGGGTTTGTGGTCACAGACAATGCCACAAATATGATAAAAGCACTTAGAGATGACAATTTTGAGGGGATATGCTGCTTTGCTCATGCACTAAATTTGGTGGTGAAAAAGGCTTTGGCAAACACAGCAGAGGCAGATCACACAGTCAAAGTAGCCAGAAGCATATGCAGCCACTTCCTTCACTCTGTGAAAGCCACAAACCATCTGCATCAGCTATAAGAGCATCTTCAAATGCCGCAGCTTCATCTCATCCAGGATGTACAGACCCAGTGGGATTCCACCTACTACATGCTGCAAAGGCTTCTGGAGCAAAAGCGGGCCCTTCATGAGATGAGCATGGAAACTGCTATAGGGGAGTCCTCGGACATCAGGACTGGGCTGTGATTCAGGGCTTAGTAAAGGTTTTAGCCCCATTTGAAATGAGCACTCATGACCTTAGCTCTGGTTCTCTACTGCTAAGTCAGGTAATTCCTGCTGTACAGATCCTGAAAAAAGCCATGAGGAGATTCAGTGAAAATGCTGAGAAAGATCCAAACCAGACACCAGGAACAGTGATATCCCTTGTGGAAAACCACACCACAGAACTAGAAGTTAGATTTTCTGATCTCTGTTCCAATAAAAAGCACATATTTGCCACTATGTTGGAACCACATTTCAAGTGTGAGGTACTACATCTTATAATGCCCACTCACAGGGTTACAGACTTTCAGAAGCAGATGTGCTCAGAACTTAAGTGTCTGCATCCTTGGGTCGACGAAACCAGCAGGTAACCCTATTGATGAGCCAGTCTCAGAATCACAAACTGAAAGCAGTATGGAAAACCTTGAGAAGGAGGGTGACTGTTGGGCTGAACTCAGCTCATCACTACAGGCTGAGCAGCAGACGAGAAGAGAACAGCAACCGCAGTCAGCACCCAATCTGCTGAACAGTTATTTCAATGAGCCTCTGGAGTCATTCTCCATAAATCCAGTGGAGTACTGGATCAAAAGGATGAAAGCATCTCCACACTTGGCACCATTGGCCCTTAAATATATATGTTGCTCCCCCTACCAGTATACCATCTGAACGAATGTTCAGCACTGCTGGGGATGTGGTGGAACCTCACCAATCCTCACTTGACCCAGCACATGTGGAACAACTTGTGTTTATAAAAATAAATCTACCTCACCTTGGGTACACATAGGGCCACTAACAATTGCATTAAATAATTGTCTTGTACTGGATACAACATTTGTGTGTTGTAGCATTGACCCATACACAAGCCATTCTGTGTTAACCATCATTGTTCTGTTAGCAAATAAGCACATGTTAACATTCATATTCAAAGTCATACTAACACAAATCTGTTACCAGCACCCTTTTCCTTTATTACTTCCATTGTCATGGCGTATTCTTTTGAATGAGCATGCCCTGCAGTTCCCAGTGCCTAAAACTGCCACCCACCTGTTGATGGCTGTTCCCAATACAAAATCCTCAGCTGGTGTTGCTACATCTCTCATCCCCTGTGTTGCTCATGCCTATATTCCATCGATCCCTTTAACAGCTTTCCAGGTGCCAGTAACCAGTGTGTCACCACCAGTCTCAAGTATTTCACGTGCATAAAATATGGCAGCTAATAGCGTGTCATCTCCAGTCTCAGTGTTTCCCATGCCTGAAATATGACAGTTACAAGTGCGGCATCTCCAGTCTCAGTGGTTCCCATGCCTGAAATATGGCAGTTACAAGTGTGGCATCTCCAGTCTCAGTGGTTCCCATGCCTGAAATATGGCAGTTACAAGTGTGGCATCACCAGGCTCAAGTATTTCGAGTGCATAAAATCTGGCAGTTAGTGTGGCATCTCCAGTCTCAGTATTTCCCATGCCCGAAATATGGCAGCTAACAGTGTGGCATCTCCAGTCTCAAGTATTTCAAATGACTCAAATATTACAGTTATGAGTATGGTATCACTTGTCTCAAGTATGACACATAACTGAAATGTTCTGGTTACCTGTATGGCATCTCCAGTCTCCAGTATTTCACAAGACTGAAATATTCTAGTTACCAGAATGGCATCACCCATCTCAAGTATTTCCCACGCCTGAAATATTCTGGTTACCAGTGTGGCATCACCAGTCTCAATTACTTTCCATGCCTGCAAAATGATTGCAAGTGCTGCAGTATGCGGCAAGGTGCAGTGAAATTCAGTGGTAGTTCATCTCTAGTCATCCAATATTTTGTGACAGCATTTACTGCAAAGTACTGAATTGCATCTTGTCTTGCTTCACTGTATACTATTGCTACATAATACTATTCCAGAGAAGGTGGTGAGATGGACTACATGGACGATGACAGACAGATGTCTCTTTATTAGATGGTCTTAAATATTTTTCTCTCCAAGCAAGCCTTTTAGTTCTTGTGGCATTGGGAATAGTACTACTTCTACCAATACCACCGGCAGAACTATTACTACTACTGGTGTCACCACCTGTTCCATCTATACATTCACTATCACATCCTTTTGTGCAGTAGTAGGAGAGCATTAGTGCATACATGCTTTGTGCACAAAGCAGCAGACACCACCACCAGTGTTCCTACTGCTATCACTATGGCTGCTACAGCTACAATCAGTGTGCTTCCCACCACCACCACCAGTGCCATTCATGCAGCAGCCACCCTTTCAGCTGTCACCACTATGGCAGCCACTGTAAACACTATTCTTATACCCATGGCCAAAGCACCGTCTCCCCCGTGTCTGTGGATTTATGTAATAACCACAGAAGTGCAATCACGATTGGTGGCAGGGCAAGTATATATATCACCAAAAATCTATTTCAGTGATGTACACCCCCAGCGCACAGGAAAACAGTGCCAGGGACTTAAATTTTGATTGTTCATGCAGAGGGCTGTGCCCTTGCACTGCCCCACACCCCCCTACTAAAGTATTCTTATCTCCAGGGGGGTGCGTGTCAGGGGGTGCAAAATCTGGAGAAAAAAAACATTGGGGGACAGGCACACAAAGATGTAGGCGTGCCCGGACCTGAACCTGGAACCCTTGCACCTTTAGGCTGACAACCACCAACCATGCTATGGGGCCAGCTTGGCAGCCCCACACCAACCACACCAGGCCAACCTCCCTCCTTCCATCACGCTGGACCCCCCCCCCAATACAGGCACACATATATTGATGTCCTGTCACTATAATATGCGCCCACCTTCCCCATCTGGTCACCCTTCCTCTGCAGTAGCCCCTTCGAACATGCACCAGGATTGAGTTGCCATTATTGCAAGCACTCAATCACCGATGCCCATGTTATGGGCTACCGTGTCTGTGACCATGAACACCTTCCAGTGCTGACCCAATGCAATGATTGATATCGTTTTTGGAGTGCTATATGTGTGGTGTGGCAGATCAAGTGTGCCGCATGTAGCTTGTGTTGCATTAATGAGAGCTCTGCGTTGGTGGTTGAAGTCTCATTGAGGTGTATATGCTACACCAGGTTTAATGAGTGATTAGTGGTGTTGTTAAAGTGCTTTTATAAAGTTTCCTTAAAAAAAAACAAAAAAACACCTTTTCTGGCTGAATACCGACTATTTGGCCGAATGTTCGGGAAAAGGTATTCGCACAGCCCTATTAAAGAACCGATTTATTTGATTTAGCCTTCCCAAAATATGGATAACTTGTTTTATTGTTTTTGTTTTAATTCTATTTATACCTGTTGTATCTGGTTTTATGTACAGCGCCATAGTTTGGAAAGACGCTATAAAAATAAAGTTTGACTTGACGTGACAAGGCAAAGCACAATTGGTTAGGGAAAGGGAGAAAAACTGAAGGAGAGACAGTGATCAGATTGTTTAAAAAAATGAACTTGCATACCCTCTGCAATTTGGTCACACCACAGTGGCACATCTACATTATCTTTTTGTATAAAAATAAACAAAAACAGTATTTTAGTGTTCCACATTCATTGTTATGAGCCATGGGCTACCACCCTAAATTTTTCTACCACCACCTTAATTGTTTTTTATAAAATCCTCCAAAAATGGTCTTTTACCACCATTGCTTACTGCACTACATTTTGATACCAGTGCTCTATGCTATACTGAAAAACACACACATACAAAGTGCTCATAGGAGGTCTGCAGAATAAAGTGCCACTGGCCCCGATCACCATAGCCACTACCCTATAAGCCCAGAGAGTGGGAAACCCTGAATTTGCAATTTTATTTTAACTAAATTGGTCATTTCTGAAAACAGAAACTCAATGACTTTCACAAGCCCTCACAGGGACAGCTTTATATAGTGATTAGTCCCTCCCTGTTACACATCCCTCACTGTAACAGAGAATGCCACTTCCCAGGGATAGCAATTTACAGAGGAATCAGCCCCTCCCCATTACACATCCCTCACTATAACAAGCAAAAGCATCCACCTCCTAGCAACAGGCTCATATACACTCCCTGTTACAGACCAATCACTGTAACTCACAAAGTGACCCCACACTATAACATACTGCCCCCCCAGAGATAGCAATATAATGTGAAATCAGCCTCTCCCCATTACACATATCGTACTATAAAAGAAACAGCAACTACCTCTCAGCAATAGCCTCATAGATGCTCCCTGTTGCAGACCAATCTCTATAACTTACAGATCGACCCTTCACAGGGATAGCCTTATGGAGAGCAATCAGCCCTTCCTTACACCCCTCACTATAAAACAATGAATGCCCCCAAGTCCCCTCCTAGGGATAGAAATACAAAGAGGAATCAGTCTCTCCCCTATACATGTCCCTTACTAAAGCAAACAAGAGCACCCAACTCCCAGCGATAGCATCACACAGGGATTAGCCACTCTCTGTAACAGACCCAACTCACTCTAAGACATAAAGTACCAGCCCCCAGGGACACCCTTATAAAGAGCATCAGCCTCTCTGTTACACACCCAACATACACAGTGAGACCCCACCCACGGATAGTATTATAGAAGATGACATGCCCCTCCGTGTTAAATGCCCTTTACTATAAACACACAGACTGCCCCCTCTCAAGGGTAGCTTTAAAGAGGGATCACCTCCCTTTTGCCATCATTCACCACAGCACACAGGGTCCTCCTTCCCATTGATAGATTTATGGAAGGGAAATGCCCCTCCATGCTAAATGTCCCTCATTATTTCACACACACACACACACACACACACACACACACACACACACACACACACACACACAGAGTCCACCTCCTAAGAATTGCCTTACAGAGAAGGAACTGTTCATATCTGTTACCAACCCCTCACTATATAGATGTTTACTGACAGAAGAAAGACTCATGGTCCATCCAGTCTACCCACTCACCTCTAGAAGATCAATCATCTCATAGTTTCACTTGAAAATCTCCCACTCCCCCATCAACCTCACCTATATCTATCCCCCCTAAAACCTGCCGCTGTGTTAGCACTGACCAGCACCAGTGGCAGAGTTCTACTTTTCCAAGCACCCTTTCCGTGAAGAAGAATTTCCTCATGTCCCTACTTAATTCCCCCCTGCCAGTTTATAGCTGTTGATTCTTGTGACAGACTTCCAACTATAAACGCACAAAGTATCCACCTTCCACAGATAGCCTGATGGAAAAGAATTAGCCCCTCAATGCACCCCATACTATTACAAAAAAAAAGAGCACTCAGTGATAGCTTTATACAGAGGGACCAGCCACTCCTGATGCACAAGCATCAAGATACACACAGAGACAGAGTTCCTAACTCCATGGAAAAGTCTTATAGCCCTCCCCGCCAAAGCACAGAGAGTGCCCCTCTCAGAAATAGTTTACAGAGATGATCAGCCCATCTTTGCTACATGCCCTCATTACAGAACACCAAGGGTGGGATATTTAGAAGGGTTGAGCATGGTGCAACCCACTGATGCACCCTGCTGCGATATTCAAAAGGGGAATGTGCATGGCACAAATTCCAATGCACTGGAGCGCATCAGTAGTGTATGCAGTGCAAGTGGGGGGTGGGATGGGGGCGTGCCTATGCATACACCGCACATCCTGAGATTCAGCCCGGGATGTGTTGAGCAGATGCAGGCGCAACCCGTACCTGTGCCGCACACAGTTGAGCGAAAAATAAAATGAACAACAGCTGGCCACTCATAGGTGAGCTGCCATATTGCAGGGCACAACACGGCAGCTACCAGCTGTGGGTGGCCACCCGAGCTCCGGCAGCACCTTCGTGGTAGCATCCCTCCCATGCCAGATCATGGGCATTAGTAATGTATTAATGGTCCGATAACCCTGGTGGTCCAGTGAACCGCTCGCAGCCCGATCATGGGCAGAAGTATAATTAAGTATGCCTCCTATATCCCTGGTGGTCCAGTGGACTGCTCGCAGCCTGATCGCAGGCGTCAGTTATAAAATATTAAAAAGCAATCCATCCCTGGTGGTCCAGTGGCACTCTCCCCCACCTCAATCGCTGCCCGCTGCTCCGCCGACTGACTCCATACAGTAAGGCTGCACGCCTTTGGTCCACAGCATGGCCACGTGGTGCAGCCCTAACAGATATGCAGTCCAGAAATGTGACCACAATTCTGGACTGTGTAGAACGGGGTTGCATGCCCATTGGCCCACGCCAGGACCATCGGCATACAGCCCTACTGTATGAAGTCAGTTGGCGGGCAGTAGGGCAGCAGCTTGCAGGGGAGCTGTCACTGCCGCTGACCACGGGGAGCGGGGTGGTGGGGCCCAGTGGGTGGGTGGGGAGGGGTACTGCTGGACCACCAGGGATGGATTGGTTGTTAATATTTTATAACTGAGGCCTGTGATCGGGCTGGAAGTGGTCCACTGGACCACCAGGGATATAGGAGGCAATTTAATTATACTTCTGCCCGCGATCGGGTTGTGAGCAGTCCACTGGACCACCAGGGATATAGGACGTTTTACATCTAGTACATATGTCCGCGATCGGGCAGTGGGGCACTTTGCCACTTGTGCAGGGGGAGTCAGTCCCTGATGACTGCAGCCTGACAGGGCACCAGGTGCAAGTCACCAGGGATGGGTGCGCCTGCATGCAAATGGGGCCATAATGACATGCAAATGGCCCCATTTGTGCTTTGCATGCATTATGGCCCCAGTTGCATGTGCACTTTTGAATATCGCGGGTGATGCACCTAGCGCAATGGCACTTGTGCTAGCGCATCCCCCTGCCCCTCTCTGGCCACTTGCACTGGTGCAGTGCCACTGTGCCATGCACACTGCAGGTGGCCACAGCGCAATATTCAACGCACCACTGAATATGACCCTGTCAGCACCCTGGCACATCCCAGTTGTGCTGTGCCCAGGCTTGCACCACAGCCTGGCGCAGTCTGAATATTCCACCCCAAGTGTCTGCCTCTCACAGGTTTAAAGAGAGAGATACCAGACACTTCCTGTTATCACCCATCCCTATAGTACAGAGTGACCCCTCCCACTGATAATCTTTATAGAGCAAAGACCTCCCTCTGTGTTACACACTCTTCACTGTTAAACAAAGAGCACCCATTCCCCTGAATAGTTTTACAGAGACTGATCAGCCCCTCCCTGTTACATACCCTATAAAATAAAGATGGCCAGACTCCTGGCGATGGCTACATAGAGGAATCATCCCCTTGCTGTTGCACACTCCGATCCCTGTAAAACACAGCTTCTTCCTCACAGTGGTAGTCTTATAAAGAGGGGATCAGCACCTCCCTGTTTCAAGACCCTCACTATCTTGGGATATTGGGAAAACTTGAGGAGTGGTCAGAAACATGGCAGTTGGGGTTCAGTGCCATTAAGTGAAAAATCATGCACCTAGGGCATAGGAACCCAGATGCTCATTATAGGATGGGGAGCGGCACTGCCAGGCAATAGACAAGAATAGGGACCTTGGGGTTATCATATTGGAGGACCTCAAGGTGGCGGGGCAGTGTGACAAGGCAGTGGGTAGGGCTAGTAGGATGCTGGGGTGCACAGAAAAGGGCAACTCCAGCAGGAGGAGGGAGGTGGTGGTGCCATCACTCGCTGGTGAGACCCAATCTGGACTACTGTGTCCAGTTTTGGAGACTGTACCTCAGAAAGATACTGACAGGGTGGAGACAGTCCAGAGGAGGGCAACTGAAACAGTGCAGGATTTTTACAGGAAGACATGAGGAGAGAGCAAGGGATTTCACTATGTACACCCTGGGAGAAGACAGAGAGGTGACAAGATAGACCTAAAAGTACATCGCAGAGGTAAACAGGGTGTGTGTGGGGGGGGGGGGTCATTTCAAATGAGAAAGAGCACCAGGGCCAGGGGACATGTGATGAAGCTGGAGAGGGGAGATTCAAGAGAGATGTGAGGAAATATTTCTTCATGGAAAGGTGGTAGATACCTGGAACATGCTGCCAGCAGAAATGGTGCAGGCTAAAGCAGTGGGGGGCTTCAAGCATGTGTGAGATAAACATACGGGTATATTAGAAAAGAGGTAGGGAGGCGAGAGGGTTGCCAGAGACCAGACTTGGTCCACAGAGGCAGATTAGGCAGGGAACATCAGCGCAGAACGGGTGGACCAAGTGGTCCTTTTCTGCCAACAAATTCTATGTTTCTATAATACACAGAATGCCCCCTCAGAGAAATAGCCTTATACGGAAGACCAGCCCTTGCCTAATACATACCACTCTCTATAACACACAGGGCTCTCTCCTCTCAGGAACAGCCCTACAGAGGGAGCTTAGCCCCTCCAGGTTACTCACTATAAACACATACAGCATTTGCTTCTCATGCACAGTCTTATGGAGAGGGAGCAGAACATCACTGTTAAACACCCCACATTATAAAAAAAAAAAAAGCGCACCCACCTCCCAGCATTAGCCTTATACTCCCCCCCCCTCCTTTTTACACATCCATCATTAAAGCAAATAAAGTGATCCCTCCTAGAGGTAACTTTATAAAAAATTATAATCCCCCAACCCCACCCCCCATTACATGCCCTTCACTGGGACACACAGAGTGCCCCCCTTCCCAGGGGAAGCCTAAAAGAGAGAGAACAGATCCTCCTTGATATCATCCCTTATAACAGCACACAGAGCTCCATCTTCTCAGGGGTGGCCTAACGGGTGGAACACCTCCTCTGTGTTGCACACTCCTCACTATAACACAGTGCCCACCTATCATGAATAGTTTTCACACTTTTTACAGCCCCTACATGTTAGATACTTAACTATAATGCACAGACTGCCTAATTTCTAGGGACAGCCTTATAGATTTGACCAGCACCTCTCTGTTACATACCTCTCAACCTCTCCCTGTTACACATTTTTATGTATTTATTTAGTGATTCGGAAAAGACCTATGAGCGCAAGCTCTTTTACAAAGGTTCCACGTCATAGATTGCAAAACAAAGTACAATAGGAGAAACAAAGGTACATCACAATGAACAATACAGCTCGGATTCAGAGCTTACAGAATAGTTCAAAACATAGGTACAAGTTAAAACAACAAGGAAAAACACTTTGAGGGTGTGGGGGGGGGGGATAAGCAGCCACAAAGTGCCTTGTCAGTAGTTCAGAGGGAAGAAAGGAGGTACGAGAGAGAGGTAGGTACTGAGGTGGAGGTGAAGGGTGGGGGAAGAAGGACGATAAGGTATAGGGAGAAATGAGGGAGGCTGAGTGGAGAAGACATGCTAGAGTAAATGGTGGGGAGTGAGGAGGAATGGTCAGGCAGCCTGTATTAGTAGTGACTGTTAGGGGAACTCACAGAACTGGGAGTTGGGGGACGGGGGGGAAGTGGGGTGGTGGGTGCTGAAGAAGCATGACGCAAACTGATTGCTGAGGCAAGTCATGAGAAGAGACAGAGGGAGGGGGGACCTGAGGCCTGCCTAGTGTTTGCTTGGGGACAGAGAGAGCAGATGTGACTGAACTTAGGGGGCAGGTGCACTTAGAGGGTGTTATTAGGTGCTGTTTGAGGTCAGTTTTGAATTGGGCCAGACAACTGGTGGCCAAGAGGTGCCCGAGGAGTTCATTCATCCACAGGGGAACCCAGTAGGCATATGCACATTGCCCAGGTGAGGTGCGACGGAAGGGGATAGCAAAGTCCCCTCTAGTCCTCCCTCTGGTGACCTATAATGAGTTGGCCACCTTGATCAAATTGCCTACACAAGGTGGTGTTTTACCCAATAGAGCCTTCTTCCCTAGGATGCAAGTCTGGAATTTGACCCCGTTTCTTAATGACAGCCAATTTGTGCGTTCATACAGAGTACAGGTGTGAGTGCCATGCTCAGCATCCAGGGTGAGTCTGCAGACTTTGTTGAGTGCAGTCTGAACCCTCTTGAGCACTGTATCCATTGCCCCCTCCCCCGTAGACCACTAGTCCATAGTCAATAGTAGATATAATGGAACTGTGGACTGAGAGGCAGAGGGCCCCCAGAGAGAGGTATTGCCTGTACCTTTACAGGACGCCAATCTTGGTACTGACTGTCTTGACCAGAGAGTCAATATGGTGCGCAAACATGAGGGTATCATCTATTATGACCCCCGGATACTTGAACAAGTGGACTTGTTCCAGTGACTCACTGCATGAGTTAGAGATGATGAGGGGGTGGTGCTCATTTTTGTTGTGGCGGCTGGACATAAGCATGGCCTTGGACTTCTTGTAGTTTAGTAGCAACTTACAACTACAGAACCAGTCCTTGAGTTTGGAAAAGGAGATCTGCAGCTCAGATTGTAGGGCAACCTGAGATGTGCTGCTGCTCAGGAGCACAGCATCGTCTGCATATAGTAGGAGTTTGGTGTTGCAGGCTGTGGGAAGGTCATTTAAGAAGAGGCTGAAGAGTAGGGGCCCCAGTATTGATTCCTGGGGTACCCCTAATGATAACTCTCTTGCCCTGGATACTGTTTGCCCAATCTTGACACATTCATTTCTCTGTGTCAGGTAGTCTTGGAACCAGCAAAGAGCATTGGACGCCACACCCATGTTTTGCAGTTGGGTCAGTAACAGAGGGGGGTTGACTATCAAAGGCTTTGGTGAGGTCAATAAAGACAGACCCCACTGGTTTGCCTTCATCCAGGGCCTTATGTGCATAGTTCATGTAGTCCAGCAGGGCAGTGGCGGTACTGTGATTTTGTCTGAAGCCATTCTGGTTGGGGCATAATAGATATACTTATTGAGACAGTTGATGAGTTGATCCACCACAATCTTTTCCAGTGTCTTGGACAGGGGAGAGAGGATCGAGATGGGTCTGTAGCTGGCTACCACAGACTTGTCGCCTTCTTTATGCACTGGTATAACAAGGGCCTGCTTCCAAACCGCTGGGAATTTGGCAAGGGCCAGGGGCTTAATTTACAGCATGGAAATGGGCACTAAAAGAATGTCCAGGGTGAGGGATAGAAGTTTCATGTCTATCCCCTCACTGCCCAGTCTGGTCTTATCTAGTACTTTCTTGACCATAGTTAGGGCCTCCTTCACCGTCACCCTTTTAAAGTAGAAGGTCGGGTGAAAACACTAGGTAGATACGTTGCCAGAATGGTTCAAATCAGGTTGAAAACAGGCAGGTGGTAGCACTGGGGCAAGATCGGTAAAGGCCTTATTAAAGGCTTCTGCAATAGCTAGAGGGTCTGTAGTGGGGGTGATACTGAGCAGCTAAGGGTGTTTCTTGTCCTCCTTTCCAAGGATGCTTTTGATGTTATCCTAGAATCTTTTCCCCATCACCCCAAGAACTGCAAAGCTGGGCCTTATGATAGTTGGCTTTGGCGAGCCAGATTAGCTTGATGCAGTGGTTCCTGGCTGTTCTGTAACACTGATAATCATGCTTGCTACCTGTGTTTCTCACAACAGCACATACATAACTCCTTCCTCCCAGGGATAGTGATACACAGAACAAATCAGCCCCTCCCTACCACATACTGTACCCCTCCCCACAACATACAACCCCTCTCTACCACACACTATGCTCCTTACCATAACACACAAAGCATCCAGCTACGAGGATAATTTGAGAGATGGATCACACCCTCCATCGTACACACCCCTCATTATACCACAAAGAGACCCCATCTCCTAAGAATAGCCTTATAGAGGGTGATTTGTCCTTTCCAGTTACATATAGTAGACCCTCATGATAAACACAAGGAGTGCCTATCTCTCAGAAATAAAAGCACACATAATACCTGCCTCCCCAGTGGCCTTGATAGAAAAGGGTCACCTGGATATCGTGGCAGTCACAGAAACATAGTACACAGAGAACCATGACTGGGATATCAGCATACCAGGGTACACAATCTACAGGAGGGACAGGGAGGTTAAAAGAGGAAGAGTAGCTCTCTATGTAAGTGAATGGATCAAATCAACAGAGCTAAAGGGTAAACAGGGAGGAGAGGAGGCACTGTGGGTCACCCTGAAGACAGCAAATGGCTCCACAATCCATACAGTGGTTGTATATAGACACCAGTCTCGGGGGAGAAAATGGACAAGAAAATGATAGAAGACATCCTTAGGATGGCAAAAAAGGGGGGGAGATATTGTTGATGAGGGACTTGAATATGCCAGATGTTAACTGAAGCACCTTTGCTGCAGCCACATCCAAGAGCAGGGTAATTCTTGATGCCATACAGGGGGCATGCCTCAGATAGCTAGTGCTGGAACCCACTTGGGAGGGAGCAATCCTAGACTTGGTACTCTCAAACAGGGACAGAGAGAGGATCTCATATTTAGAAGTAGGTAGCCATCTGGGAACAAGCGACCACCTAACAGTATGGTTCATGATAAACACAGCCATTGAGTCAAGTCACACAAAGGTGAGGGTACCGGACTTTAGGAGAGCTGACTTTGTCAAAATGGGGGAGTGCCTCAGAAAAGCACTAGCAAATGGGCAAGAAGGTGGGGTGGAGGAACAATGGGGGAAAAAACAAAGCAGCCATCACAGAGACAGCAAGCCTTTGTGTGAAGCAAATAAACGAAACAAAATGAAGGAAAAAAAAACACTATGGTTCTTAAAAGAGGTGGCAGGGAAGGTTAGGGAGAAAAAGACAGCATTAAGGAAGTAAAAGGAAACACAGAAGGAGCAGGACAGAGAACTGTACTAGTTAAAGCAGAAGGAACTAGGGAAGGCAGTCAGAATAACAAAGGCCCAAACCATGGAAAAGATAGACAACTCAGTTAAGAAAGGGGGTGAAACCTTTTCTAAGTACATTAGGGGTGAAAAAAGACCAGGAGAGGAACAGAGGGGCTTAATAAAGGGAAGGGGATGGGAAGAGGGTAACAGTGACAAAGCAGAGATGCTGAACAAATAAGTCTGCTCAGTATTCACAAAAGAAGAGGAGGTGGAGGTACCTAAACCAAATAACAGAAGCACACTGGATTGGGGGGTCAATACCAGTCTATTCATAGAAGAAAGGGTCCTGAAAGATCCCCTAAAACTGAAGGTGGACAAAGCAATGGGGCATGATGGGATTCACACCAGAATTCTAAAAGAACTAAGGGGAGAACTAGTGGCACCACTGACCATCCTTTTTAACAAATCATGGGAGGATGGTGTGGTACCCGAGGACTGGTGGAGGGCAGATGTGATTCCCCTTCACAAATGTGGGAGCAAGGCAGAGGCAGGAAACTACTGACCTGTTAGTTTGACCTCAGTGGTAGGGAAAATGATGGAATCACTTCTGAAGGAAAGAACTGCTGAGTACCTTGAGGCCAGTGGGGCACAGGACCCAAGGCTGCATGGATTCACAGTGGGAATGTCATGTCAGATGACTAATATAGATTTTGGTGAATGGGTGACCAAAGTAGTAGACTAGGGAGGGGCTGTGGACATGGCCCACCTAGACTTTAGGAAGGCATTTGGCACAGTTGCACACAAAAGACTAATAAACAAGTTAGCCAGCCTGGGAGTGGGTCCCAGGGTGGTAACCTGGGTAAACAATTGGCTGGACAACAGGATGCAGAGGGTAATAGTAAACAGAGTCCACACCAAAGAAAGGGGGGTTACTAGTGGGGTACCGCAGGGTTCAGTACTTGAACTGGTCTTCTTTGGTGTCTTTATAGGTGACATTGCAGAGGGACTGGAAGGAAAATTATGCCTCTTTGCAGATGACACAAAGATCTGTAAAAGGGTTGATACACAAGGTGGGGGTGGAAAGGATGAGAAGGGACCTGGCAAGGTTGGAGGAATGGTTGAAAGTATGGCAGCTTAGATTCAATGCAAAGAAGTGCAAAGTAATGCACCTGGGAAACAAAAACCCAAGGGAAGAGTACACAATGGGGGGGAGGGGGGAGGTATTAACAACAAAAATAGAAAGGGACCTGGGGATAATCATATCAGATGACCTAAAGGTAGGCAAGCAATGTCTCCAGCCTTCCTTACTGCCCTCTCACATTGCTTGCCCACCTTTAGGTCATCTGATATGACAACCCCCAGGTCCCTTTCTATTTTTGTTGTTGTTATTATCTCACCCCCCATTGTGTACTCCTCCCCTGGGTTTTTGTTTCCCAGGTGCATTACCCTGCACTTGTAACACTATTTACCCCGTCAATACCTCTGGTTTTAGTTTAACCCAAACGTATGCATTCATGTTCATGTAACTGATTGTTAACCTGTTATCCTGCCTTTGTTACTTAATTGTCATCTTTTTTTTTTTTTTTGTTATTGTACTGCAATTGATGTAGAACATTTATAAAAAGAGCCTCGGCTCAAAGGTACTTGTAATCTGGATTCAAATAAACAAACAAACAGATGCAGGATCTATGCGTTGTGTGAGGCTGCAGTCGAAGAGGAAAAGCACTTTGGGGGTCATAACAGACAATGGACCTAAGCAGGACAAGAAGTATGCAGCCACTGTCAAAAGGGCCAGCAGAATACATAGATGGTAGAGGATATATAAAGACTATTTGTCTATTGGGTCTACTTTATAGTTCCTATGTAGCTTAACTCAGCCCTTACAGAGCTTTCCCTTCCCCCTTCCTCCCTTTTGTTTCTAATTACTCCACTGAAACTATTCACTGTATTTTGAAAACTGAGATAACCCTTCAGTGGCATTAATCACACTGCTGGGTGGATTGTTCCGCCACTCTACCACCCTCTCAGTGAAGAAATATTCCCAATATCCTTCCTGAATTTCCCACCTGGTGGTTTAAGTTTATGCCCTATCGTGGCTATGTTGTTCCTTAACTAAAATAACTCTTATGAGTCCACCTATGTTCCAGTCAGAATATAGGGGTGTTTAAAGAAGGGGAGGACCAGCAGAGCAGGGTCTGTAATCCTACCACTTCACATGGCACTGGTAAAGGCCTGACCTTAAGTACTGCGTGCAGTTTTGGTCTCCTCAATACAAAACAGATACGAAGGCTGTCAAAATGGTGCACCATAGGACCACCAAAATAATCAGCAGCATGGGGGATGCTAGAAACCCTTCACATGTTCACTCTGGAGGAAAAAAGGCTGAGAGGGGGCACAACCTCAGCCTTTTGCATGGTCAAAGGTGTCAACGAAATCAAACAGTCAGAGATATTTGAAATGGTTTCCTGCAGTAGGACACAGCAACATGCCCTGAAGCTCAGGGGTAGTGAATTTAGGGGTACGGTTAGGAGGTACATTTTCTCCCAGAGGGGTTTGCATCTATGGAACTGCCTGCCAGTGGAGACAGTGGAAATGAAGTCTGTACAAACCTTATAAGTGCTCCTGGATGAATCTCTGCTTACGAAGGGATTCACTTTGTACCCTGAGTAGAAGAGTGGGTAAAGAATAGCATCTTTCAGAAAAAGAGGTGTGCAAGAACAAGGGGGGCGCAATTTGAAGATGTGGGGTGGCTCAGAGGTAATGTAAGGAAGTATTTTTTCACAGATAGGGTTGTGGATGCATGGAATGGCCTTCCAGAGGAAGTTGTGGAGACAAAAACAGTGGTGGAATTCAAGAATGCATTGGGGCAGTCATAAGGCAATTCTAGGCGGTGGGGGTAGGAAGTAGGCTGTTGGTTAACCAGGATCTGCAGCTTATCCATTAGGTAGGGAAATGGGCAGACTGGGTGGGCCAAGCAGTTCTTATCTGCTGTCAAATTCTATGTTTCTATGTTTCTATAAATTGATATTTGTTTGCAAAGCATACATAACTCATCCCTGCTTATGAAGCAGGAGGCAGTAGAAATGATTGTCCCTTCTGACCATAAATAACTATTTAACTATGTTACTATGAAGGATTCCAGTAAAATGATGGAATGGTATGGAGTAGACAGACCCAGGTTCCCCATTCTCTGAGAACATAAGGCGGTAGTGATCAGGGTCAGGGGTGCATAATTCTGTGGACTCTTATACGCACTATGCATGTGTACAAGTGGTTTTTAGTAAGGTATAGAGCACTGGTATCAAACCAGGGGTAAAGGTACAATGAAGACTGGTGGTAAAAGACCATTTTGGAAGATTTTAGGAAAAAACAATTAAGGTGGAAGCAAATAATTTAGGGTGGTGGTAAAAAAATAGTTATGGTAGAAAAATATAGCGTGATGGCCCACCATGCTAAAACAATGAGTGGGGAACACTGCAGCCACACCCCCTAATACACTGTAAACCTTGTGTGAAGCATTTCAGTAGCTGAAGTAGGCTGCATATTAGTCACGCACATCTCGGGATCTTATCTCTGCTGGTCAGTCAGAGCAAACTGCTACTGTCACCAAAGCAATTCCCAGAATCCAGATAATTGGCTTAAGGGAAATCTTAAAAGTTCATGCATTACAAAGGTTCTACACAAACATTTTTTTTATTTACCCCACCATTTCAAATAAGCCATTCATTTCTATGTTATTTTCTTTAATTCATAGCATTTTTGGTTTTTTAATATTTTTACCTATTATATTTCTGTCAAGGCCTTTTTTTAACCCGACTCACAAACCCTATTAGTGTCACCTTTCAACCTAGCCTGAAACTTTTTTTTTCGCACATTAAGTATCTGCTTTCAAAAAAAGTGACCACTTGGCCCACAAGGTCTGCCCCAGTGTTCCCTGTCTAAATGGTTTCTGCAGACCCTCAGTGGTGGGCAGGGGGGGCCTCAGGCAGGTAGCAAGCACAGTTACCTTCTCAGAGGTGCTGCCAGTCCATGGCAGGGGTGAGGCTAGGGTACTGCACACCATGCAGTTTAATGAATGTTGCAAAACTGGTGCAGAGCACAGGGCTTTGGCTTCACTGGGGACTGGGGGTACACTTGGAGAGATGAAGGTCTATACTGGCATGATGGTCTGTATCTGTCCATGAAAGGAACCAAGATTCTAAGTGACAGGTTTAAATGCTTCCTTGGTAAGCTTTTAAACTAGCCATGGGGGGAGGTGCTAATAAGAGACAGGACATTTCAAGCCTCCCCCCACCTAACATGCCAGGTAGTAAGGTAAACACTGAGGTACAGTGCTCAACAGAGGCAGGACAGAGGTAAATGGAAAAATAGACAAGGGCAAAAAGAGCAGGCATGGGGGAAAAAAGGATAATGCCAACATTAAATGGAGGGCAATGAGTACCAATGCCCGTAGTCTTGGAAATAAGCTTCCTGAGCCAGTAGCCTTGATGGAAGATGAACAACTGGATATTGTGGCAGTCACGGAAACATGGTACACGGAGAACCATGACTGGAATATCAACATACCGGGGTACAGAGTCTACAGAAGGGACAGGGAGGGGAAAAGAGGAGGTGGAGTAGCTCTATACATAAGGGAAGGGAAGGGATCAAAGCTACAGAACTAAAAAGTAAAGGAGGAGGAGGACAAGAGGCACTCTGGGTCACCCTGGAGACAGGGAATGGCATCACAATCCGCACAGGGGTTGTATACAGACCCCCGTCTCAAGGGGACAAAATGATAGAGGACATTCTCAAAATGGCTGAAAAGGGGAGATACTGTTGATGGGGGACCTGAATATGCCAGATGTTAACTGGATGACATGTACTGCAGCCACATCCAAGAGCAGGGTCATTCTCGATGCCCTGCAGGTGGCAGGCCTTAGACAGCTAGTGTTGGAACCCACTCGGGAGGGAGCAATACTAGACCTGGTACTTTCAAATGGAGAGGATCACAAATTTGGAAGTCAGCAGACATCTGGGAACAAGTGACCACTGCACAGCAAGCCTACAATAAGCACAACCATGGAGACTAGCCATACAAAAACAAGCATACTGGACTTTAGAAGGGCTGACTTTGGCAAAATGGGTGAATACCTGAAGATTACACTAGCAAATGGCCAAAAAGGAGGGGTGGAAGAACAATGGAGAAAAATCAAAACTGCCATCATAGAGGCAACAAGCCTTTGTGTGAAACAAAGAAAACAAAGCGGAGTAAAAAAAAACACTATGGTTCTCAAAAGAGGTGGAAGGGAAGGTTAAGGAGAAAAAGGCTACATTTAAAAAGTATAAGGAATCACAGAAGGAGCACGACAGTGAACTATATCAATTAAAGCAGAAAGAAGTGGGGAAGGCAGTCAGAACAGCAAAAGCCCAAACCGAGGAAAAAATAGCCAATTCAGTTAAGAAGGGGGATAAAACCTTTTATAGGTACATTAGGGAGCACAGAAAGGTTAAGGGAAGAATAGTGAAGATTAATGAGGGAGATGGGAGGTGGGCAGAGGGAGACAGTGAAAAGGCAGAAATACTGAATGAATACTTTTGCTCAGTATTCACAAAAGAAGAAGAGGAGGAGTTACCTAAACCAAACAATAGAAGCACTCTGGGTAGTGGGGTTGACGCCAGTCCATTTACAGAAAAAAGAGAGTCTTGAAAGAACTCCTAAAACTCAAGGTGAACAAAGCAATGGGGCCTGACGGGATTCATCCTAGAATCCTAAAAGAGCTAAGGGAGGACCTAGTGACACAACTGACCACACTTTTTTAACAAATCATGGGAAGATGGGGTGGTACCTGAGGACTGGAGGAGGGCAGATATGACTCCCCTTCACAAACGTGGGAACAAGGCAGAAGCAGGAAACTACAGACCTGTTAGTTTGACCTCAGTGGTAGGGAAAATGATGGAATCACTTCTGAAAGAAAGAATTGTTGAGTACCTAGAGGCCAGCGGGGCACAGGACCCAAAGCAGCATGGATTTACAGCAGAAAGGTCATGTCAGATGAATCTAATAGATTTCTTTGACTGGGTGACCAAAGTAATAGACTAGGAAGGGGCTGTGGATATGGCCTAGACTTTAGCAAGGTATTTGACACAGTCCCGCACAAAAGATTAATAATCAAGTTAGCCAGCCTGGGAGTGGGTCCCAGGGTGGTAACCTGGGTAGCAAACTGGATGCACAACAGGACACAGAAGGTAATAGTGAATGGAACACATTCCGAAGAAAGCGGGGTCACTAGTGGAGTACCTCAGGGCTCAGTACTGGGTCCAGTCCACTTTAACATCTTTATAGGTGACATTGCAGGGGAAGGTATGCCTCTTTGCAGACGGACACAAAGATCTGTAACAGAGTTGATACACGGGGGGGGGGGTAGAAAGGATGAGAAGAGACTTGGCAAGGTTGGAGGAATGGTCAGACATATCACAACTTAGATTCAATGCAAAGAAGTGCAAAGTAATGCACCTGGGAAACAAAAACCCAGGAGAAGAGTGCACAATAGCAGGGGAGGTACTAACAACAACAAAAATGGAAAGGGACCTGGAGGTAGTCATATCAGATGATCTAAAGGTTGGTAAGCAATGTGAGAAGTCAGTAAGGAGAGCCAGGGGGATACTGGGATGCATAGGAAGGGGCATCACACGTAGAAAAAGGGAAGTGGTTATCCCTCTGTACAGACAGTTGGTGAGACCCCATCTGGAGTACTGTGTGCAGTTTTGGAGACCTCATCTACACAAGGACGTAGACAGGATGGAAGCATTCCAGAGGAGGGCAACTAAAATGGTGCAGGGTCTGCATCAGAAACCATATGAAGAGAGACTGAGAGAGCTTAATATGTATACCCTTGATGAGAGGAGCGACAGGGGGGACATGATAGAAACATTCAAGTACCTCAAGGGAATCAACAAAGTCCAGGAGGTTAGCATCTTTCATATGTGACATTGATGAGGAACTGGAAGAGGAGGTGTGCCTTTTCGCAGATGATACCAAAAGCTGCAATAGGGTGGACACTCGAGGCTGTGAGGAGAATGTGCAGAGACCTGGGGAAACTTGGTAAGTGGTCTGAATATGGCAAGTGGGGTTCAGTGCCAAAACCTGAAAAATCATGCACCTAGGGCATAGAAACCAAGGCACTGAGCATAGGAAGGGGGAGGGGGAAGTTACTAACTGTACTAGACAGGAAAGGGACCTTGAAGTTGTCATAGTTGATGACCTCAAAGTGTCAGGGTAGTATGACAAAGCAGTGGGTAGGGCTAGTGTGAAGCTGGAGTGCATAGAAAGCAGTATCACCAGCAGGAGAAGGGAGATGATGTTGCCACTGTATTGCTCACTGGTGAGACCCCATTTGGAGTACTGAGTTCAGTGGAATAGGATCAGCAGAATTACTGAGTCCTGTGGCTCCCCACTGGTCACTCTTCAATTATTCAAATGAGTGCTGTTTACCCAGGGCCAGCTTGGTATGTGACGCCTCTAGTATGCCCCCCCACCGCAAGCCTGTTACCTGGATTTTTCAGGGGAGGGGATTCTTTTAGTGAGTGGTAAAGGTATGTTGCACATGCAGTGTGCAAAAAATGCTTGTAAAAAGCCGGGAGTCTGGGGGCCAGTAAGCCCCCAGAGGCTCTGGGGTTTTAGGTGCTTTTTGGTGCATTTTAAGGCTTACACTGAAGACAAAACAAAGTACTGCTATCTTTCAAGGGCATCTATTACACTAAAGTGGGTGGGAGGAGGGAATTACTTCACAATGAAAATATTTGATTATGAAAAAATGTCACAGACCCAAACACTGGAAAACCCCGTACCTTAGCAACACATATTTTTCCTTTAACGAAACAATTCAGTCACAAAACGATATATTTTTTAATCACAACTAGATTCAGCAGGCTAGTTAGTGCTCATTTCTGTTTACTGAAATGCAACTGCAACGTGCCTGCAAGGTAAGAGTTTGCATTTTGTTTTGCTTTGGGCCAAGTTTGCTGCAGGTAATAAACTTTCTGACAGCAACCACACCAGGAAAAAAAAACTTTTGTTTTTTCTTTCCCCTTCCTACCATGCAGGGACTGATACAGCACCTCCCAACTGGGTCTCGCCACACTGCACAGGCAGCTTTAATTTATTTTACACAACATAGTACTACATAACCATCTTATATTGCACAGCATTTTTACCACAAGGGAACCGGGGCAAGTCAGAACTGGGGCTGAGAGTCCACAGTCCAGGATGTTCAGGAACAAGAAGCAAAATGTCAGGAATTGCAATTTTTAATTTTAGCTCAGCTAACTGGCTGCTTCACTTCAGAATCATAACTCAGTCTGTCCCTGACCTTGTTAGATAAAATGGTCCTCCTCTTGCCAAATTGCTGCTCTGCTGGTCTGGCTACTCCTAGGGAAACAAGAAGACTACCACCGGTCCAGGACCACATACACACAGTGGACCCCCAGACTCCAACAATAGGCAGTTGTTGTTCTTTCCTCTGGCCTAGGATGAAAATCTCTTCCTCTGGGATGCCGGTGGCGGGGGGCGGGGTATGGACTGCCAGTCTCCTCCACACAGCCAAATCTGGGCTGTTCCTGCTGCCTGGGCCTGCTCTACTCACCCCCCAGCTGGCTGGCTGCTGCTCCCTTTCTCTGCAGTCACTAACCCTATTCAAGACTGGTAGTGGGTACTTTTACTTTACTCCCACCACTCCAGTCCCCACCCTTGAGGGGTCTCTCTTGACTTTTCTGACCGACTACCAGGCCATTCACTGCACAGCCCCACCCCGATGGTGATGAGAAACCACTCCTTGACTGTGAATCCACGATGGTCCAATACCATCCCGCCGCCCTTCATGCTAACCAGTTGGACCCTGTGCTTTCCCCAATCCCATCTGTAGGTGGGGAAGTGGGCAGACTGGATGGGTCTTGCTGTCCTTATCTGCCATCAACTTCTATCTTTCTATCGGGACTCGGCAAGTCCTGGCTGCTGCTGGCTCACATCCCTCCCATGTCACAGCGAGCCAGCTCTGGTGCCTTCAGCAGCACAGCACCCCTACGCCCTCCTCCCCAGTAGCTCCCCCTGCCCTACCCACTGGCCTCCAGTCCTCTTTGGGTTTGCCTCTTTTATTTCACAAGTTTAAAACCAAACTACGCTCTCCCTCACCACTCACTAACACAGCCGCTCAATCCCTTACTGCCTCATGGCTGTCTGCACGCATCACCAAAACTGATTATACCAAGTGCCAGCCATTCCCAGTAAACACCACTCTACGCATGTACTCCAGCTGCTCTAGCGCCAAACATAAAACGGACAGCAGCAGAGATCCAATAGAAACAGTAGTGGCTCTTTTATGGGTGGGTCAGGCAGGCATGCAGCCACAAATCTGATTGAAGGGTCTTCACCCTTCCCCCCCAAATGACACCAAATTTGGCCATGTTAAAGAACTACTGACACCACAATGAAAACTTAAAAAAAAAAAAATGATAATTGGGTACAATTCTATTTGCTTTCCATTTATATACCTTAGATTTCTCCTCCATGTTATATATTACTGTGGGAATTTAGATGAACATGTGATCTTTATTCATTAGAATTCTTTAAGAATCCATCTGCCTCTATGGCATACTTCCTACTTCAAGGCATAATCCTCAATTCTGACATCACAACTGTGATGTCACAAGGAGTGCATTATGACCTCCAGTAGGGAGAAAGCAACAGGAATACATAAAGGCTTCAGGAGCCAAGATCCTATTTTTCTGCAAGTGACCTCAGTAATAAATAAATCGGGAGGAGAAATATAAACCTAATGGGAAACACAAACATTTGTCAATGTCGAATGTTGTCTCGCTGGCATTGGTAGTGCCGGAGCTAAAGATACATAATAGGAATGGCAGTGAAGTGTTGAAGTGATGCCAACCCCACCCTCACCCTGTAGAGAGTGACAGGCATTGGGGTGTGCGTTTGAGTCATCGGCTATAACGCTCATGCTATTGTACCTCACCCTACTACCCAGTAGACACTGACAAGTGTTGTGGTGTGCTTTGGGCGTTATACTTGCCCCATTCCAAAAGAAAATACACTGAGGTGGGTGTACTTTGTGGCTGAACAGTGCGAGCCACACCACAATGCCTGTCGCTGGCTGCAGGGTGGAGGTGGAATGGTGTGAGCATTACAGCAGATGATCCCAAGTCACACCCCTGACGCCTGTCAGTATGTACAGGGTGGGGTGCTACAGTTGGAAAACCTAACACCATAGGCATGTACTGGTATTTTCACTCCAAATTTTCAACATGGGCTGTTTGTGAGGCCACCTCATGAAAAGCGGCACAATCAGTTTGTTAGCTGAAAGGTGGTTTTGCACAGTGGCTATGTCATTTGGTGACACAGGGACGAAAACATATTTTGGGCAGAATGTGGAAAATGACGACTGTATTGTTCATGAGGAGGCATAAAAAATGGCAACGTTCAAAATCTGGAGGGAAAATAATGAAAAATTGGTTAAGTCATGAGCATGCATAGAAACTGCGCAACACACGTCCGTAACCCAATTTTTGGGGGGAAGTTTGTTAGCCACATTTTCAACATAGGCATTTTGGGAACTCCCCTCAAGAACAGTGGTGCTGTGATTTTGTTAATCTGTCCCAAAAGTTGATTTCCCACAGTGACCACGCCATTGTGCACCACATGTGCAGAAACGCATTTTGGGCAGGATGTGAAAAATGACAGCTGTACTGCTCATAAGGAGATGTGAAAAAATGCCAGTGTTGAAAATCTGGCATGAATATATTGAAAATTTGCCAAGTTACAAGGGTGCGTGGAAACTGTGCAATGCATGCTTGTAACACAGTCATTTTATGGACGTTTGGCACCAAATTTTCAACACAGGCATTTTAGGACCTCTGCTCATGAACAGTGTCATAGTCATTTCCTCAAACTGTCCCGAAAACTGATTTCGTACAGCGACTGTGCTATTCTGCACTGGACATGCGAAAACACATTTTGGTCAGGATATGTAAAATGACAGCTGTACTGTTCATAAGGAGGTGTGGAAAAATACCAATTTTGTAAATCTGGAGTGAAAATATTACAAATTCACGAAGTTACGTGCGTGCTTGGAAGCTGTGCAACACACGCACGTAAAACAGCCATTTCTTTTAATTTTTCCCACCAAATTTGCAACATAGGTGTTTTGAGAGCCCACTTCATGAACAGTGGCACTGTCATTTCATTAATTGGTCCCGAAAGGTGATTCTGCGCAGTGACCATGAAATCACCTTTTGGGACTGAATAACTCCATGACAGTTCCTGAATTCATGAGGAGGGGTCCCAATAACCCCATGTTGAAAATTCGGTGCCAAAATTCCCAAAAACGGCTGAGATATGCAACAAAGTTTATAAAACCCTATTTATGTCATTATACAGCTTACCGGCATTTCTTCAGCTCGCGGTCAGCTTTGAAGACTGCAGACGTGTTCCTGGTCCACCGAAGATCGTCGCGCCGGACTCCGGAGGTAAGTATGGGGTGAGGGGGTGTGGGGAGGCAGGTTGGGCATAGGGTGGGCGCGGGTTGTGGGAGAGGGCAGGGAGACCGCAAGGGACAGTTTTCTTTTTTACAGGTTTAAAAACAAAGAAAAACATTGCAGGACTTTTTTGTTTTGTTGCAGGGGATTTGTACGCTGGGGTGGGCTCCTAAGCGTGCCACCTAAGTGGTTTTATTGGGGGATTCTGTAGCCGACGGGATTGGGGCACCCCATTAGCACATACTGGGGAGACACAGTCGAGGGGATTGGGCACCTCTCGCAGGCAACAAAAGTGGGGGAGATATGCTGAAGGGGAGTGGGCCCCCCCATTGGCAAAATCAACAGGGACAGGGGATAAATGCTGACAGGGATTGGGCCCCCCCCCAAGCATACATTTTAAATGGTAGGGGGTTCAGTATGCTGACGGGGAGTGGGCTCACCCGTCAGCATTGTGACAGGTGGTGGCGGCAGTGACTGCCGCCATGTTGCCTGCACCTTGGGAGGTGTGTTGTGGTCACGCTGCATGAGAGCTTCGGTCTCATTGCAGTGGACCTTTTCTTTGTTCTGGTGGCCTCATTAGGGATGCTTGAGGACAGCGCCTGCTGCTGGCTGCCTGGGGAATGAGGGACACACTTTCTGATGCGTGCCTTGCATTCGCCCAACAGTGACTACGCCTCCAAATCTGATACTACCGCAAGATGTTGGCTGCGCAAGCATGAGCCACCATAACAAGCTGAACTGTGTCTTAATAGTATGTTCTGTTAAAGTTCTCCCAAAGACGTCAGTTGCTCTTTAATTTTCAGTCCATCCAGGTCACTTGCAAAAAAAAAAATAAATTAAAAAATTTTTACTTTGTTTGATGGTGACGGTACCCTCCTACTGAATAGTGCCCTAGGCGGCTGCCTAGTTCACCTATCCTTAAGGCCGGCTATGTGTTTACCACCACCCCCTGTCTCCTATCCGTTAAATAGTTTCTTTTTGTTTTAACCAATTTCTAACCCAGTTTACCACTTTGTAGCCCACCCTAACGTTGCTCTTATCAGCCTCCTGTGCGGCACATGGTCGAAGGCCTTACTGAAGTCAAGTTAGGCCACATCCATTGCTTTGTCTTGATCTATTTCCCTGGTCAAAGAGTCAAAGGAATCCATCAGATTTGTTTGGCATGACCTCCCTCCCCCCTGGGAATCCATGCTGCCTATGGTCTTTCAGCTCACTGGATTCAAGATGCACTACCAGTCTTTCCTTTAGCAGGGATTCCATTAGACAAAACAAACAAACAAAAAGCTGACACCTTCGGGAGAACTTTAACAAAACATAACATTAAGACACAGTTCAGCTTGTTTTTCACATTAGGTTTGTATTTCTTCTCCCCATTATTACTGAGGTCACTTGTAGAAATATAGGATTTTTGCTCCTGAAGACTATCTGTTCCTGTTGCTTTCTCCCTACCGGAGGTGATAATGCACTCTGTGTGACATCACATTTACTCTCATTGCAACCGATTGTGGACAAAACAAACATAAAAACTTTCCCCTCACCATCCTCAACTCCAAGGGCTCCCCACTTGAACTGGTACCCACCTTTGAATACCTAGGCATCACCCTTGACTTCTCTCTCACTTCCCACGAACACATCAATCTCATCTGCTCACGTGTCAATGCTTGAATAGGGATCTTGTATAGGCATAGGGGTTGCCTGCCCCCAAACACCCTAAACCTTGCTGTGTCATCTTCGGTGCTCTCACTTAGACTATGTGATTGTCGTCTACGGCTCTGCTGACCCCACTGCCTTACACTGGATTAAGTTCTTCCTAAATAAAGCCTGCAGACTTGTCACAGGATGTGACCAGTGGACCCTTACATGTGAGTTCTACCATTGCACCAACTGGCTTAACTTCGATGGACAGCTCAGACACCAGATCTGTCTCCCTGCCAGAAAGTTCTCACTCTGCTCCTCCCCCTGGGACATCACCATCTTGTGCAGCACTCCACCCAACCACAGACAACTCTAAGCTCTTTGTCTGCCCCTCTCTTAGTACCCCTTTGCAAAACTTCCCTGGGTCAACGCTCCTTTTTTCACAGGGCCCCCTCTGGTTTAATGAACTACCTCCTGCTGTCTCTGGAGCAGCATCTAGGCCCATTTAAATCCCAACTCCACTCGGAAGTTCTCTTCCACTCCTGCTGCGACTGTGCCTAGTCCCCATCAGTAATGCGGATGCAAGACACCCACCACTCTTCCCCACTTCCTCTTTGACCTGGGGTCTGCCCCTACAACTTGACACTGCAGAAATTTTAAACAGCCTGAAGTTTATTGATCACTGTCTTTTGATATTGTAACTATTGTTTACTGCTCGCTGTCTGACTCAGGCTGGATCTCTCCGCCCTTGAATTTTGTTACTTGTCCTCTTTTCAACACTGATTTAAAAGATAGAGGGGGGACGGCTCAGGGGTAATGTGAGGAAATTTTTTTTCACGGAGAGAGTGGTGGATGCATGGAACCGCCTTCCTGGGGAGGTTGTTGGGTCTAAAACAGTTGGGGAATTCAAACATGCATGGGACAAACATAAGGCAATTGCAGTGGGGGGTTGCAGGAAGTAGGCTGTTGGTTAACTAGAATCTGCAGATTATCCAAAAGGAAGGGAATTGGGCAGACTGGGTGGGACAAGTGGTCCTTATCTGCCGTCAAAGTCTATTTAATATTGCTCTGTTCTTGTCTTTCTTGTACTCTATTATTTCATTTTTGACGTGGAATCTTTGCAAATGAGTCCTTGACTCAAGGCTTGCAATTCCAATTCTTTAAATAAATAAATAAATAATTTCCCCACCACTGAAGTAAGACTGACCAGCCTATAGCTTCTAGCCTCCAGCCACTCTTATTTAAGGGGATTACATTAGCTCTTCTTCAGTCTACTGGAATGATGCCTGTTTCCAGTGAGCTCTTGAAAATTACTTTCAGTGGCACAGCTGGCATCAGAGTTCCTTTTAGAACCCTTGCGTGTATACCATCTGATCTCATAGCTGGGTCCACCTTCAGAGCTGCAAGTCCCTTCCAGACTCCTTCTTCTAAAAATGAACCTGTGTCCACCTCCCCTCTCCCTCTGTTCCTAGTATTCCTTGGTGGTCTGTCCCCTCTCCCTCCACTGTGAAGAATGAGCAAAAATACCTGTTCAGGATGTCTGCTTTTGCTTAGTCAGTGTCTGCAGTCTTCCCCCTCTGCCCTTCTAATACTCACTATCCCCCCTTGCATTCCTCTTCTCACATATCTGAAGAAAGTTTTATCCCCCTTAGTGACCCCTCTGGTGATGCTTTCCTCTGTATATGCCTTTGCTCCCTTCACCGCCTTGATAACCTCTCAACCTTTTGTCCCCCAAATGTGGAACATTGCCTATCAAAATGTGGAACAAATGGGCAAAATGAGGAACACTTAATCAAATCTTTACCCAAGAAGCTCAAAACACTGTTAAAATGTTGCATTTATGTTCAGAAAATCTGTTATTAATTGAATAATATATTGTTTGCATCATTTACTATGGATTTTTGCTTTAAAATATTGACTTTGAATGTGGAACACATCCTCACATTGTGGAACAGGGAGCTTTTGTGAAGTAAAATGAGCATTCCTTGTAATGGGGTACAGCTAAGAGGTATGCCACCTTGCCTACTCCCCTAAGTATACCTCCTTGTCCTCCCATCTGTGTTTCCTCCTACCTCTAGGATATCACCTTTTTTTTTTTACTTCACCTTTACTAGTTCCTTGCAAAACCATAATAGTCTCTTCTTCCTTCTGCTTTTACTTATTTTCATCATGCAGAGTTTAGCTGCTTTAATTATACCCTCTCTTATTTTTGCCCACTGCACCTGAACTCCTCCCTGGCAAGCCACCCCTCAAAACAGTTTCTGAGGCAGCCCTCCTTTTCTTTAAAATCGCCCTCCTAAAGTCCAGGACCCTCATTCTCATGTGGTTAGCCTCTGTTCCTGTCTTAAACACTGTACAGCGATCACTGGTACACAAGCAACTGCCAGTTGTGATGTCTGCAATTCCAGGGTTTTATTTAACTCCAAAAATTGATTAGCATTTGGCTCATAAAAGTGCTAAAACATTTGTGAAAATGCATAGCACTTGCCTCACTGTGTTTAACAAATATAACACTTCTAAAAAACCTATATAAATATTTTCTGTACAGTTAGCATTGTCCCAAGAAAAAACTGCTAATCAATAATTTAAAACCCTGAATTCTGTCCTCATTTCTGAAAACAAGGTCCAGCACTTCCCAATCCCTAGTGGGTTCTGTGACTGGCTACCTAGGCAAAGTCCCTTGTATGGAGGTCAGGCTGTCCCTGCTGCTTGTGGAAACTGCCGTTAAAAGGCTCCATTCCAAGTGTGGCAAACTTGAAGTCATCATCCAGCAGCAGCTCCCTATTACCTGCCAGAGTGACATATCCAGCTTCTCCCCCATATGTCTGCACCCACCGCAAACAACCATTTCAGACGGACTTGAAAGCTGACACTCATAAGGTTCATGAGGGTGGGGGAACAAACGTTCTTGACTGAAAAAAGTAGAGCAAATATTTAAATAAAAAAGTTTATGATTTAAAGAAAAGTATCTAATTTAAATAAATGCCTACTTTTTCTGTCAACAGCTTTATTACCCCCACTCTCACAAACACTATGGGCAGGGGTCGAAACTGGATCCAGCCCACTACCCAAATGGTTGCAAGATTTTGCATCAGGCTAGTAAGATTTTTCTTTAACTACCCCTATGGGCTTGTAGTGGAGAATGTAACATTTCAACAAGTACACCAGCTGAGCCAGTAGAAAAGTCTGTGGGGCTAGTGGATTTTCCCACATCACTAGCTCTGTTGGCTAATGGCTGCAAAACTTATTTTCTACCCCGACTATGAGTGTCAACTTTCAAATCCCCCCCTTCCGAAATGTGTGTTTACTGTGTATGCGTTAAAAAAAAAAAAAATTGTTCTTTTAGAATGTAGTAATCAGATCCTTGCCTGGTGAGGCTAGGGTTAATTTTATGTTTAGCAAGTCTGAAAATGAAGCCAAAGGGAATCTGGTAAGCAGAGTGTTTCAAGCCTCCAGACCTTTTACACCCATGTGTATATACAGAAATGCATAATCTTGCATAGTCGAGTGCATATGCTGTAGGCTCTAATTAAGATTGTGTGTGAAATACCAGTGTGCTGATGGATGAATGGAAAAATATTCCAACCATACTATACAGGCACACCCACTAAGGCTCTTTTGACAGTCTCCTGAAAGTAAACAAACATAATGGAAAACAGACCTGCAAATGTGCACAGAGGACCACCAGGAATGCCCCCAAAGTGAGGCAGGCATTACTCAAGGACAGACAACCAGATCTTGTAGCCATTACTAATCAGTTGCAACTACCAGGGAGCTCTGTAGTCTGGAAGCAGCTGTCCGATTGCTCAAGCCATTTCCCTACGCCATTAGGAATGTAGTACACCTACCAGAATCATTTATTCTGTACTCAGTAAGTGTATTTCAGTGTCTACGCAGAGCTAACATACTAAAATGCCAGCAAAATAGGCCTAACGGTCTTTCGCGTCTGCTCGTGTGGTCAGCCCCCACTCTGGGAGCTGACCTTGCTGCCCCCCTCGCCTTCTCTGGCTTCTCCCTTCCCAGTTCCAGATAGTCTTGCTGCATTGGATTTTGTTTCCAGAACCCTTTCCCTGAACCTGCCCCACCCCCTCTTGAACCCCTCCACCGTCTCTGCCTCCACCAACCCCCTAGGCAGCACATTCCATGGCTCTACCACCCTCTCAGTGAAGTAGCACCTCCTCCTTTCTCCCCTGAATTATCCCTCCAGCTTCCACCCATGCCCCTAGTGGCTCCCCTCCTTCCTTCAAAGCACCCTGACTGTTCCTCCCCATTTACCCCTCCATGTACCTGAAGACCTCTATCATGTCCCCCGGTCCCTTCTCTTCCAATGTGTACATATTTAGTTCTTTGAGCCTCTCCTCATAGGTCCTGTCCCCCAAGCCCCAAATCATTTTGGCTGCCCTCCTCTGGATCCTCTCCAGGAGTTTAATGTCCCTCTTAGTGTGGCCTCCAAAACTGCACGTAGTACTCAAGGTGTGGCCTCACCAAGAGGTTATACAGAGGGAGCATCACTTCCTCCTCTGAGGTGATCCTCTAGCAATGCATTCCAGCATCCTGTTGGCCTTGACTGCTGCCCTCCTACAAGTCTCTGAGTTGTTCATCTTGACATCCACCACCACCCCCAGGTCCCTGTCAGCCATTGAGACTTGTAGCATTTCCCCCCCCCACCAGGGTGTATACTTGGCCTGGGTTTCTGGCCCTCAGGTGCAGTACCTTGCATTTCCCTGCACTGAACCTCAGCTTCCACTTTCTAGACCATCATTCTAGAGCCTCCAGGTCCCCCTGTAGGGCACCCTCCCCTCCTCCCCATCCACCACTGCCCCCAGTTTTGAGTCATCCGCAAAGAGACTCATCTCACTCCTGATACCTGTACTTATGTCAGAAACATAGGCGTTGAACAAGAAGGGCCCCAAGGACTGATCCCTGTGGGACCCCACTAATGACCCTCCTTGGGGATGAGACTATCCCACCAACTATGACCCTCTGGGTCCAGTTCTGGAGCCAATTGCCTATCCATCTGATCATCTGGTTCCCAACCCCCATTTCTCCCAGCTTATCTAACAGGCCCATGTGACGAACAGAGTCAAATGCCTTGCTAAAGTCTAGAAAGAGAACGTCCACTGGTCTACCCAGGTCCAAGGCACTCATCACCCAGTCATAGAACTCCACCAGGTTTGTCTGACATGATTTCCCCAGGATGAATCCATGCTGTCTATCATCCAGGCACCCTGACTTTCCCAGGTCCCCCCCTAGCCTCTCCTTGACAATGCCCTCCATCACCTTGCCCACCACCGATGTCAGGCTGACAGGCCTGTAGTTCCCTGATACCTCCCTTGATCCCCCCCTTGTGGATAGGAGCTTCAGGAAGATTATTTTAATTTTTTTAAACAGTAAGGAACACACACACACACACACAAACACACACCTTTGCAGATTTACTAGAGTGTAATTGTGGCAAATTCTTTCTCTGTAGGAAACAAATAAAAAATAAGGGCCCGGCCACCAAGGGGGGTGGGTCCTAAACCATAGCATGTGGCCAGGCTCAGACCCCCTTCAAGGTGGGCTGACTCAATTCTCCAGGGTCAAATTCCCACAAATCTAGGCATGATTTTCTACCTGGTCATAGATAGTGCCTCACCCATTCCCAGTCTCAAATCACGTCACTCAAAGAGAGTCATCCCCGCCTATATGAACCTAGCCATACTATCAGTGGCACTGCAGAGACATCACCCAGTGGATTATTTTTTTTCGTCTTCAGTTTCTTCCTCCTGACTGGACCACTTCTGACAGTAACCCCCAGACCCATCACACACCAACCTGGGACTTGCCCTATTTGCATAAACCACAATGGGTGAGTCGGTACCTCGGTTGGTGGTGCGGAGCCTGCAGAGTTGCCATCCATCATCCTACCAGTCAGGGTACCTTTCCCCATTTTCATGCCATTCTCAGGCTGGCACATGCGAAGCAATATGGGTGTATGCCATAAAGATGCTGCACACACTCTGCGTCCGTTCCCAGCCAATCAGGAAGTAGCCACTACCACACCACCCAGCCTCTGCTTGGTGGCAGCCAAGCAGCAACATGTGCTTGTTCTCCCCCTCCCCGAAGGACAAGAGCTGTCAGTGGATGCATGATCCTCCTTCAACTGGCCGGTCCACTAATGACTCCTGTCCATTCCTGAACCCAGTTCACCTGTGTGGCGTGGAATGCCTCAGCCCGCCGCGACACTGGGCAAGCCCCACCCGGTGGATTATGAGGTCCTATGAGTCGGTATGTTTTAGGAGCAGACTGAGAAAGCCAGAATTATTTGGTACTTCTCCGGCAAATCTGTGGTAATACTATATCCCACCACAGTGATACCATGCCCCACTTGGTAATACTCTGGCAATTCTACAGTGAACTGCACACCAACGTTGCTCCTGAAATGCCACAGTAATATCAGGATCCCTGACAGCGATGCTCTCTCTGGCAATTCTGCTGTAATACCATTTACCATCTTGGTATCACTCATACTATTCCATGGTAATACTATGTCCACACTGGTAATGTTGTGGCAATTTAGTCACAATCTGTCTCACTAGTGTGCATACAGGTCAATCTCATACAGCTCTTTGGTATTACTATGCCCCCACATAACCAGCACTCTGACCTCAAACTGGTAATTTATTTATTCCAACAATTTTACCAGGAAAGAGCTGCTGGGCTCATAACATTCCAGATGGTCCTGCTGGGGGGAGGTGGGTGTGAGACAGCAGGACAATAAAATAAGGTGTAATATTTACAATAAATTAACACTGCATTAACACTTGTGCAAAATAAATATGTGTAGCATAGTAATACAGATACCTAAGGTAACGTAAATCAGCAATCGAACAGGAGTGTTAAACAACCCAGGAGTGGAGATGGGTGAATCACAGTGCAAAGCAAGGCAGCCTTAGCTGGGGGGGGTGGAGTTCAGAGTTCAGGTCAGCAGCAGTTACAGGAGTGAGTTTTGAAGTCACAAAGGAGAGACTTAAGGGAGTAGGGGGAACCTGTAATGTTAATTTATAATGTATCATGATTGTAATTTATAATGCATTATGGTACTGCTCTTGTTATTCCATGGTAATTCTTTTCAACACATTGGTATGCTGTGGAATGTCTATGGTCATACTACAATCCACACCTTCAATGCTCCAGCAATTCTATGGTCGCAGGAGATGAGAAGAGAGAGAGGGTGATATGACAGCAACCTTTAAGCTCCTGAAAAAAAATGAACAAGGTAAATGGAGAGGAGCCATAAAACAGGAATGGTGGATCTAGCTCATAGGGGGATGTGAGTGGAAGCTGGCTGGGATAGGGGTGGGGTGGCCGATTCAGAAGGGGGATGAGGATGTTTTATTTTACAGAGAATGTGGATGAGCTGTGGAACAGTCTGCCAGCTGAGTTGATGGATGCTAAAACTATTATTGGTTTCAGGCACGGTTGGGGTAGTGTCCATATACTGAGGTGGAACAAGGAGCAAAAGACAAAATGCCTATAAAAAAAAGCTCGCATCTAAAATCGATAACGGCACATCCCTTTATTTTCCATATTCCATGCACCCAGCCTACACTTAAAGATGGGCTTATGTTTACTCAGTATTATATCAATAGGCAGAGTATTCTATGTTTTTACTATGCTGTGAGAAAAATAAAAACCTCTTCTGATACTACTGCATTTGATACAGCGCAGATGAAGCGGATGACCTCTGGTTGCTATGTTCTTCTGTTTAAATTCAAAATCTTGTTAGACAGGGATCATTTATTATGTCCCACATTAAAAGCAGATCTCCGCTTAATCTTCTTAGTCCTAGAGGCATAAGGGCTTAGCAGTTACTCAGGGGCTAGTAGTTAAGGCAGGAAACATGGGGGCGGGTAGTGTGGACAAAAACCTGTAGACAGCAGATCCTGAGGTACAGCAGGGTATTACTGTCAGACTGGATTGATCAATGACCTTTTTCTCACATCACTGTCTATGTTTCTATGTAATGCTACAGTGCACATCATACCAATCTGGTAATTCTGTAATTATACTACGTAGCTGGCAAACTGTGGCACTACTCTGCAGATTCCATGTTATTACTCTGCCCCATACAAGTTGTGCTCTGTCAGGTCTGTAGTGATTAGGTCTCACTTTAGAAACGTTCTACAAATATTTTGATGCTACAGTGACACACACTAGTAATTACATCGATTAGGTGATAAAACTATCACCCTCTTGCGGACAACGTGCTAGTAATTTTATGGCACTACTATGGTCCATACTAATATAATGCTATGGTGAAAGCGTAGCATAAGATAACAGCTGAAATACTACATGTGGAAGTTAGTACTGTATCTGCCCACAATGTACACAGCATGTGGATGATTAAGAACTGCAGGCCCCAGAACTGCTACTTCCTGACCATTCACCACCACTTAATTTACTACAGCACAGGGAAGTTTGCACAGTGACTGCTCTTACAGTTCCAGTGGATAAACCAATAGTTTCAGCCTCCAGTGCAGTCAGTCCCAACATGGTCAATAGCATTAAATACATGGGTCTATATGATTTCGCTCCCGCTTTTTTGCTCCCCGACATTTTGCTCCTGACGTCTCGTTCCCGTGTCACTTAGCTCCCGCTAATTTCATTCCCAGACAATTTGCTCCTATAACAAAAAGAATATTAACAAACGTTCCCTTGAATGTTGTGTACATCTAAAGTGCATCGGTTAAAATGCCATAAAATGTTTATAAACAACAACAACAAACTGAGCAAGCAACAAACATTTAGTCCAACAAATGTTGGTATAGGGCAAACAAAATTACATATTTGTCCTGCAAAAATTCATGATAGAGCTTCTTAAAACAGTTTGCAAACCTACTGGTCGGGGGTATAATCCTCCCCTTAAATAGAGAGGCTGTGAAATACCTGGACTACTCAGTAAGGGCAGCTACATAAATAAATGTATGCCCTGACTCCATCTACTAGGGTTTGGTTGGTCTTGTTCAAAATGCTGGGCAGAGCTATAGTCCTGGTGGTTTGCAGCTCCCTAAATACATCACAGTACAGAAAAACCTGCCAACAACTCTAACTGGCCCTATAGTTAAACAAAGGGCGGCAGCACCCAGACGTTTACCTTTTACCAAAAATACAATTATTAGAGTGTGTGGAACTCTGTGCTTGACCCAGCTCTGACTAAACAGAGGGCTTTGGTACCCAGCACTATCAGTTCCGCACCTTCCTCTAGCACTAAATTCATCAATGGGAAGAAGCCTGCATCGCACCTGCATTTGCAGATACAAAGTCTCCTCCTCCATTTCCTGTTGCTCCCTCTGTTTTATGGTTGCAGTTTGGAGATGGGATGGATAAAGCAAGGTGTAACCCCCCTGCAAATGGGGGTTCCCAAAAGTCTTTCAGGAGCTTGCCTGAATGCTCCACATCTGGGCGGTGTTCGGCGTCTGAGCTCTTTAAATGTGGTTCCAAATGAGTGCTATTTGAGCCTCCATTACCTCTTTAAGAGCTGTCTGCTTGCAGACTTAATTAGTTTGTATGGGGGAACTGTGTGTTCTAATGCCCGAATCCTGCTCGGGCTGCTGTCAATTCACTCCGTTTCTGCCACCGCTACATGTGAAGAGGGAGCCTTGTTGAAAGATATAACTGTTTGCCAGAAATCATTTAGAATGACTGAGAAAATGTAGTTTGTCTAACCTGTCTTCCTTTTAGCATGAACTGTTTCAGTGTAGCTTTTTCATTTTGGTTCTGAATAGCTGACTTGGACAAATCAGGATGTTAGGGAGACCCTAAAATGGAGCCTGTGGATAAATCAGAACTTGGACTCTCAATTTTGAGCCAGTCACAAGGGGATTGTATGGGCAGTGACTCTGGGAAATGTAGTTTTAACCTTGGTGCCTTTTTCTACCAACAGAGGGAGTCTTATTGTGAGTGACAGCTGAATCAGCCAGTAGAATAGTGTGGAGGTAAAGGAAATGCCCTGCTCTGTGACTGGAAAGATCAGTTGTAGTAGTGAAGAGAGAAGGAGCTGTGTGCTTCTGCGGTGAATAGATTAGCTCAGGAAGCGTGTGTGAGGCCCCGAGTTTCAGTCTGCAGACTTTGTGAGTGCCAGTTTGGACTGAATCTGAGTTGTGAGGAGAAAGAAGCACTAGAAGTGTGGAAACCAGGTTCACCCTGTAGAAGACTGGAGAAATTGTTGAATCGCGCTTGGTCTGTCAGGAACTGAAGCTGCTGTGTGTGCTCCCGGGCATTCTGCAGTAATTGCGATCGTGATCGATGAGCAGCCTGCCTGGTATAGTACTTTCCTTTTACATATGAATGTGCGTAGTGCTTGTGGGGAATCGCTATTTCCAATCCCCTGTGCTGTGTGTTGAAGCTGGAAGCAAACCCCAGCTTGTCTCAAACTAAGTCCATTTGCTATAAACTACAGTGGGGTCCAGTCACAAGGACTTGCCTCCATGCCCTGCTGTTTCTGACAATCCAGAAGAACATCCAGCATCCGGTTCTCAGCTTGGGCATTGTGAGTACAAATCAGGGTATTCCCCTGCAGCCTGTTTTCAATCACAAGTGTGTTATCTAATTCTTGTTGTTTCTTTGCTTCATGGACTGAGCCATCAGGCTCTGGATTACAATTGGGTGTTGTGCATATATTTTCTTCTACAGGGCCCTATCCATCTGCACCTGCCGGCCAACCCCGGCACGGACCTGGCTAGCCCCCCCAACCTGGGTACCCAGAGTGTGACTTTTCAGACCCTGTATGTGTGCACAGTACTGTGATTTAATGCCACTTGTTAACCTGATTTCTCCCTCCTGTGTTACTGTTCCCTAAACAAATCAGGTATGTTGTTGTTGTTAAACTTTGAACTGTCTGAAGTGTCAGTACCTCCATGCCAAGCACTGTATTGGTTAGTGTATGCTGCTTAACCTTATTTTAATTTTTCAGGGGGTCCTCAGAGACAAACCTGTGAATCAGTCTCGAGGGTAAGTGGTACCTTATGAATGAACAGTGTGTACATGTGGGGTATTGGTACTGTAACTCCTGTGCATCATGTGGGCCATTAGAGGGACTAGAAGGGGGGTCTCAGTGTCCCAGAGGGCTGTGACCAAACTAGACCAACCACTACAAACCCTGACCTCTGGGTGGAGGCACCCACCATAGAACCTAGGCCCCTCAACCTGTCAGTAGTCAAGCAGGCAGGGGTAGTAGCCATTGGGATAGCGCCACCTGGGGGTTACAAAAGCAAAACAGTTTTTACACCACAAGACGACTGTGTTTCCCAAAGTTCTCCTGGAGTGTTCAACTACAGGAGCACTACAATCAAAATTTACATACACACAAAAATTGAGTAGAATTTGTGGGTGTAGTCCAAATGTGCCCTTCCCTTTGTTTGCAGTTAGAGTTTTTTTTCTAAATTTGCCTGCTAGTTTTATGGCCGCTTGGGATCTTCACATTTAAATTTTTTATTGCTCTTCTTTTTCCTGCAATGTCTCCTGTCCTATGTGACAGTGATGTGTTTGTGACCACTGATACAGCAAATTCTTGTTTTTTGTCCAGTTTACAGCAGTAGAACTGTAATTGTTTTAGGAAGTCTCCTTTTCCAGTGAGCACTAATGAAGGCTACATTCTCAGATGGCAGACACCTGAGGGATCACTTAGTAGGTTACTCTGTAAGGAAACAGCTAGACTCCGTACTTATTATAGCACTGATGACATGGGGTGACTTGTGTGCATTTTTTATGGCTGTGTGTAGTCTGGTGAAATGTCAAGCTTTAAAAACAAAATATTGACTCCTGATGGCCAATCCAAGACAAGTACCTAAAAGAACAAGACTGGATTAGAAAGAGATAAGCTGAAGCCAGACTATCAGGCTCCTAACAGCAGATAGCTGTTGCAGAAGCCATTACTCACTGAATCAATGGTAACAAAGCATCAGGTGGTAATATTACCCCTGTAAAGATCACTGGTAACACCCCACCTCGAGTACTGTGTCCAGTTCTGGAGGTCTCACTTCCAGAAGGACACTGATAAGGTGGAGGTGGTACAAAAGAGGGCTACCAAAATGGTACAGGGCCTGTATCAAAGGCCCCACGAGGAGAGACTCAAGGAACTGAATACAGTATGTAACCTCTGGAGGAGACAAAAGGGGTATATGAGAGAAACATTCAAGTACCTGCAGGGCTTGAATTTAGTGGTATTCTTGTACATTTTGGGTAACAAATTTCATGCTGGAATACCAAAATTCGAGTCCTGGTATCCTGCTTAAAATACCAGATATTTTCTCATTATCAGCATGCAGTACCAGCTCCTGGCCATAGGTGAATAGAGAGAGACAGAGACATCAGAGGAAGTTGGCAGGCATTGAGGCATCTAGGGAGTACCTGTACAAACCAGTAGGAGCACCATTTCTAAAGGTTGTCACACCAGTCGTCCCCTGCATGACACCACTGTACCAAACTCCATTACTTTCTTTATTCCATTAGAGAAACACCATATGGGGAATGAGGTTTGCTCCGAATCTATTTTGCTGCACACTGGGGTGATCATTAAGGAGGGGCAGACTGCTCAAAAAGCACCTGAAACCAGCAGACTAGGATTTTTCTTTTAAATAATTGACTCTTAGCTACAGATCATTCTGATCTGCAGAAAGATGGACACTTCTTTAATAACATTAGCACTCAAGTCAAATCAGGCTCATTCATTAAAAGCACAAGCACTCAGTCGGGATGCCAGCATAGAGTTGACTGGAGGGCTGTGCTGGTGGCCCGCTGGAGGCCTGGGATGGGATGGAGGGAGCAAAGTGGGGGTTCACTAGACACCAGATAAAGATTTTTTTTTTTTTTTTAATGAAATAATGACATTATGCCACACTCATGGACAATGGGGGATGGGGTGTGAATCTTGTGGGGGGGGGGTCATTCTTCAGATTGGGCCGGCGATCGGCTGGAGGGGGAGGAAGACACTACACACCAGGGATATTTATTTTTTCCCATATTGTGTTTGTCCTCCTCCAGTCTCCCTGGTCACCACCCCCCTCCGGTACCCCCGAGCCCTATTTAGAGGGCAATTATGGGCAGTCCTGAGGTAGAGTGCAGGCCTGCCAGAGGTGACATCATGCAGCCTAAAGCCGGATTTTCTCTCTTTTCTGCCCCCCCCCCAATAGCCAAGATCACGCACACAAGGAAGCGCGTGTCACAAAGCTACACTTCAAGTCTGCTGGAGTCTGGTGCTGCCCTCCATACTCCACTAGGATGCAGCCAAGGAACAGGAAGACGTGCCCACCCGCCAGGAGAGGAGAGCTGTCGGACGCTCAATCCTCTGCCTCCCCTGCTGACCCCCAGTGGCCTGAGCTTGCTCCAGAACCTGGGTTGCCAGCGCTGCAGGAGGTGTGGCATCCAGTGCCTCAACCCTCAATGCTACCGGGCCTGCCCTAGGATATTTATTTTTAATTAATATTCTGGATGGGGGATGGGGGTGAATCTCGTGTGCGTGGTGGTGGGGATTCTTCATATTGGGCTAGGGGGTGGGACCACTGGAAACCAGAGGTCCTGGGGTTTAAATATTTAATGTTGGCCACTATGACCAGGAGGGGGGAAGGGGGGAAAACGCACTTTTTTTTTTTTAAATACACTATTTTCATCCCCTTCAAAAGCAGAATTTTGCTCGCAAACTGTGAAATTTCACTCGCGGGAGGCAAAGTTATGCTTTTTGCAGGCGAAGTTTCGCATTTAGCAAGCAGAATATAGCATTTTGCACCCACAAAACATTTTGCAAAATGCAGGAATTTGTTTAAAAAGGTGAGCACAGCATTTGTGATGTGCTGGGTCAAGGTTCACTACATCTGTATGCCATTATATTGAGTTTCTCCTGCTGTGCTGCATTCAGATCAAAGTACTCCACCCTCCATCAGTATTCAGTAATACTGCAGAGAGCTCCATGAAATGTTTCCACCCCCCCCTTAGTTCATCACTGTATCATAACTGGCCTTTTACAGGCCACTAGTAAAGGGGATTTTATGATCTGCAGCAATTTACTTGCTGTTAAAACATGGTTCTGCCAAGTGTTAACTAGCACTGTGCAAACGGTCAGTGCTTTCACTGGCCTTCCAATTATTCATTTTTGATCACCGGGTAGGTGGCGGTGCACCAGACAATAAATATAAAATAACACATGCCCCCACAATGCAAAGCATCATGCGCTGCATGTGCAAATCACCACAGAATATTATGCTGGTTCAACAGTAAATATGTCTGTCTATTTCAGGCATGACCCAAGAGAGTACAAGTCACAAAAACAATCATAAAACATAGTACAAAGAAACAGTAACATACTATGTAAATGGAAACTAGTTGCAGATAAATGAAATGTAACAAGGTAATATGAGCACAAATAATAATGAAACATAGTAAAAAAAAAAAACAGTAAAAATATACAATGTCAAGGGTGAACTAGTTGCCGATACAAAAGCAGTTGAAGAATAAATACAATGCAACAAGGAGAAATCAGTATAATAGTTGCAAAACAAGAAATGCAACAAAGCAGTGAGGCAAAACAATTTAAAAACAGACAGAAGTATCATAAATAAGTGCAGCAGAGTAAGCAGCAAAGACAAAGCACTAGCCTGATGGCAAATATACCACTGTGCCATGCATGACTCCACCTCTCATTAGCATGCATGCCTGCTGTACCTTCGCACTGCTGCAAAAACTGGTTTGTGCCATGCACCCTGCTGCTTCCAGGAGTGACACACTAAGCTGAAGCTTGTTTACAGGTGTGACCTAGGAGCACAAGGAAGTTAAGTGACTTGCTCAGGGTCGCAAAGTATGCAAGTGGGGGCTGTGGGATGAAAAACCCAGGTCTCCAGGTTTGCAGCTCAGAGCCTAAAACCACTGCGCTATACTGCCTCCTGGTCTGAAAACTACCATCTGAGTGTAACATCCCAGTGTGTGTGGCACTTTGAATACGCTACCATGGTTTCTTATCACAGTTTGTTGTTCAGATGCTGCTTAGCAATGACTAGTACTTAAGCAATGAGGAATGGCTGGGTGTGCTTTACTGTGTGATACAGGCATGCCTCAGAAATGAGCCAAGAGGCAACACCAAGTTTATTACCTTCCATATCCAAGAAGTGTCATCCCACAACCATGCACTCTGGAGTGCCTTATTGTGATTATAAAATGGCACCTCTGATTTTTATTTTAAAACTTGTGTACTGAGTTTCAGAATGTCAAGTATTTTTGACCTATACTATTGTTCTAGAACGACAGACCTGTACTGTGGTTCCAGAATGACACATGGCCGAGTGAGTGCATCTGACCAATCAGAGGTCTTGGTTTCTCTTACTCATTTTATACTGCATCAATAACAAATTGCCACCTGAATGAATCAGAAAACAGAATAGCTGTGTCAGTGGCTCAGTAGGTAGCATGACCACATCTGGGGCTAGACAATCAGAAGGTTGTAGGTTCTAGTCCCCAACCAGGAAAGTATGGTTGTGTAATAACTTACAGTAATAGTAGATCTTTGAGAGTATCTCTTGCAGCAGTTCATAACACATGGGGTTACAGCCACAGGTGTCATTTCCTCTAGATGACTTCTCAGCAGTCGACCCTGGGACATCCCCCCTAATACTACCACGTTGTGTTTGCATGGTAGGCATAAATGGGAGTGGTCCCAGCTACTCCTCAGTTCTTTTCCATCCTGGTGATCGAATGTGAAAACATTTCCTAGGTCTTCAATGGGAACAGAGAAGGGAAAATAAGGCAGCACCTCGTGAAATCATAAAAGACAGGAGCAAGGAACTCTTCTGAAGTAACAGCAAGGGGGAAGGAGGGTGGGGCTGCACGACCTGCTGCAAGAGATACTCTCGAAGATCTACTGTTACTGTAGGTTCTTATGCAACCGTTCTACTGTATCTTCTTCGAGGCAATCTCTTACAGCAGGTCATAACACATAAGATTCCCAAGCAGTTATGCCCAGTGGGGGGAAGAAGTGAACCATCAGGACTTAGGACAGGAGGCCCTGTAGGACGGCCCATCCAAAAACTGTCCACTTCTCAGAAGCAATGTCTAGGAAGCAGTATAGTGCAGTGGTTTAAGGCTCTGAGCTGCAAATCTAGACACCTGGGTTTGAATCCCACAGCCCCCCACTTGCATACTGTGTGACCCTGAGCAAGTCACTTAACTTCCCTGAGCTCCCAGGTCACACCTGTAAACAAGCTTTCAGATTACTGTGCCACTCCTTGTTAAACAATTAAAAAAAAAAGAAAGACTGTAATGCTTGCTGAAGGTATTTACAGTAGACCACATGGCAGCTTTGCAAATATCCAAGGTGGAAACGCCCCAGAAACATGCCATGGAAGCAGCCATGCCTCTGGTACAATGGGGTTTTACAACCCCCGTGAGAGATTTTTCATATTTTGCATAGATAAACGTAATGGAGTTGGCCAACCATGTGGACAAGCATTGCTTAGAAATACTAATTCCCTGGGTTTCCAGGGCAAAAGAAACAAAAAGCTGCTAATTTTTTTGCAACTGTGAAGTGTGGAGAAGGTAAATGTTCAATGTTTTATGCACATCAAGAGTATGAAGCAAGGCTTCCCCTAGATTCGCAGGCTCTGCAAAGTACACTGGTAATTGAATGGCCCGATTTAAAGTAAATTCAGAAACAATTTTAGGCAAAAATGACGGATTTGTGCATAAAAACACCTGGTCATTATGAAACTGTAGGTATGGAGCTTTGCACATTATTGCGTGCAACTCAGACATATTTGCCCGATGTAATGGCAACTAAAAGTCTTGCTTCATACTCTTGATGTGCAGCTTGTTTACTCTCAACTCCGGGACTACCTAGAAACTCACCGGGTAATCTCACCATCTCAGCACGGGTTCAGGGCTAACCATGGAACGGATACTGCTCTAACTAAATTCTCAGCTGATGTCCTGAGTAACAATGATGGAGGGGCCAGCACAGGGGCGGTCTTCATTGACCTATCCAAAGCCTTTGACCTGGTAAACCATAACCTCCTTCTACAAAAAATGTGTTCTCTTGGCCTTGACTCTCACTCTCTGGGATGGTTCCAGAGTTATCTCTCCGAACGTACCCAGAGGGTAAAGTGGGAGGATAAAGTCTCTAAACTAGCTCCACTTAAAGAAGGGGTACCCCAAGGGTCCATCCTTGGCCCCCTTCTCTTTACACTGTTCATTAATGATCTGCACAAAAACTGCAGTAGTAGCAGTGCTATTCAGTACGCGGATGATGCAGTCATTTACAGAGGCTCCCATAATTTACCCGAGCTGCAGACAGCCCTCCAAGAAGACATCCACCTGATGGAGGACTGGCTAACCCAGAACAAAATGGTTCTAAACACTAGCAAAACGAAGGTAATGCTCTTTGGCCCTAGATCCCTGGGAACAGAGAGGTCTCACCACCTACAACTCTATTCCAGGGCGGGTGTAAAACTTGAGGTGGTCTCCTCTACCAAATACCTTGGCCTTACCCTGGACCAAGGTTTTACCCTAAAGAATCATGTAGATCTAATCACAAAAGCCATACATGTGAAATTAGGCATCCTCTATAGACTAAAGGACCAAATCATTCCTGAAGCCAGGGCAGCCATCGCCATAAGCGATTCTCCCAAAGCTCACATTCGGGGCCCCGATCCTCCAGGGTGTAGCCATGATGAAATTAGGAAGGCTGCAGACTCTGTACAATAAGATAGTCCGTTTGCATTGTCTCACCCTAGGACTCACCACTGTGAGGCCCAATCCAAGCTCAGGTGGCCGCGTGATGCTCGTCTTGCCTACCCTTCCCTCTGCCTTACTTACAAGATACTTGGTCCCTCTCCCCCCCCAGCCTGGTTGGGCTCGTCAGGGCAAAACCCAATCCACGGTGCCTTCGCTCATCAGGCCAATCTCTCCTCGAGGTCCCAAAGATTAGGTCCAAAGCCAGATCTAGGTCCTTTGCGTACACTGCCCCTTCCACCTGGAACAACCTCCCCTTGGAGGTCCGGGAGGCGGAGATGGTTTCTAGCTTCTGGACGCTGCTGAAGGGACATCTGCTCAATAGGAGCATATGTCTATGCCACAGTACCTGACCTAGCTCAGCCTCTTGAGCAGCTCACTTGCCCTCCCAACAGCCATCTTGGAAGGACATTTGGTCCTCTTCTCTTTGAAGGGGTGCACTTAGGTCCCTAACTTTTCCCCCCTTCCAACCCTGTGTACTTATCAGCTAACCATAGGGCTACAGACGCTGCCCACTATTTCCTGCGGACCTGGTATCTAATCCACTATGTAGGATGCAGAATGCTTAACGTGCTCACTATTTGTTATCTTCATGCTTTCCATGCTTTTGTGTCTGCAAAGATATGTACTTCTATTTTTAAAATACTATTCTACTCTCCAGCCTGTACTGAAATGTTACCTGTATGTTGTTGTTGCACCCGGGTCACCCCTGAAAAAGGGACCTCTACGGGCCCAGTGGGCCTACCCGGTCATCAAAATTCAATAAATAAATAAATAAATAAAAACATTGTTTTCCAAGAAAGATAATGAGGTCACTGGATTGAGCAGGCTCAAATGGACTCAGTCAATTTTTCAAGCACAAAATTCAAATCCCACATGGGGACTGGATCCCACATAGGGGGATTAAGGCACAGAATACTTTTTAAAAAGGTTCAAATCAAAGGTATCTGGGACAAAGGAATGTTGCCCACAGGAAAGTCAAATGTGGCAATGGCTGAAAGGTGGACTTTCACACAGAAATATTTCAGTCCACCCTCTGACAAAGAGAGCAAATAATCTTAAGATGCATTGTAGGGAACACTCATAAGGCTCTAAGTCCAGTGTAGATGCCCAAATTGAGAAGTGTTTCCACTTCAGGGAATAGGAAGACTGAGTAGATAACTTTCTAGCAGCTCAGAGGACTTCTGCCAACCTTGGGGACACCGGGAAGTGTGAGAGGACTATGTCCTCAGAAGCCAGGCATGCAGGTGGTGGGAGTGAAGGTCCAGGTGTAGCAGGGAGTTTTGTGCCTGGGACAACAGAGCCGGCACATCTGTAGAGGTAGGGGATCCAGTTCTGACAGCTGTAGAAGCAGCGGGAACTAAATCTGCCTTGGCCAGAATGGTGCTATGAGAATCATAGATGCCCCAACCTGGACCAGTTTGAGTAGTACTCTCTGAATGAGAGAAAAGGGCAGAAAAGTATAATGAAAACTTCCTGTCCAGGAAAGAGATAACACGTTCTGCCACACAGTTCCTGGACCTCGCTCGAGAGAGCAGTAAAGTGGCAGCTTTGCGTTTTGCAGAGAGGCAAATAGGTCTAACTCTGGTCAGCCGACATCATGTAGGATGTCCGGTAAGGTTTCCCACTCATGAGCCTGAGCCGTGGACCTGCTCAGCACATCCACCAGGGTGTTGGACACCCCTGGGATGTGTACTGCCAGAAGATGAATATTTATCTGGATCGCCCAATACCAAACTCTCATCACTTCTCTGCAGATAGAGTAGGAATGGGTGACACCTTGCTTGTTTAGGTAGTGAACTACCATAGAACTATCCGATTGCACCTGAAGGCAACCCGGGGGGGGGGGATGGTGAGTGTCAAATGCCTGTAAGGCTCAGAGAACTGCTGGCATCTCCAAAACATTGATGTGGAGGCAGGCTTCCACTGGCATCCAAGATCCTTGGGACCTGATGTGCAGGAGATGAGCATTCCACGCTGTCAAGGAGGCATCTGTAGTTAGAATGAGACTTGGGATAGAAGAATGAAACAGCATGTCTCACATTAAAATTGTCCCTGGACTTCCACCATTGTAGAGCTCAAAGAACCGGGGAAGACATCAGGACCAAGGCATCAAAATTGTCCTCCTTTTGGTCCCACTGGACTCTGAGGGACCACTGAACGACCCTCATATGTTTGTTTATTCATTTATTTAGAAATATATCGGAATTACAATTCTTTGAGTCAGAGACTCCTTTACAAAGACTCCACATCAGTTAGAACAGAGTCAAAAATACAGGGACTTACAAAACATGGCGATAAACTTTAAACATTAAATTACAGATAGGAGTCAAAATGTGATTGAGTAAGCAGAGTAAACATTATTCAACATACAGGAAATCAAAGAATAAGACATTGTTTCAGAGTTAAAAATTGGGACTGTAACCTTCAGTGTTAGGCAGGATAGAAATCCCTTGTCAGGAGAGCATGGGCAGCAGCTAGGCTTTACGTTGGAAGAAGCACATTGTCAAGGAAAGCAGGGGGTTTGCGGCGGAAGGGTGTGTGTAGGGACAATATGTAGTGGTGGTCTAGCAGCAGTCACACACGCTATTGGCATGGAGGTGGTACCTCAAAGTGGTTTTAAAGTGATGTAACTTGTTTTCTGATGAGATAGCACTGGGAAGTGAATTCATCCAGAGGGGAGCCCTACAGCAGAAGGATCTCTAACCGAGTGCAGTTTTGTAGCGGGGAATCACAAGGGAGGATCTGGAGGACCTGTGAGTGGCTTTTACCAATGAAGCAGGTTACAGGAGGTTGGAAAGGCCAGGGAGAGCTATTCCGTTAGTGATCTTTTTGGCAAGGAGGCATGTCTGATACCTGAGTCTCCCATCAAAGTCTAGCCAGTTTGTGAGACTATACATAGAGCAGGTATGAGTTCTCCTGTCACAACCTGTGACAAGATGGCAGGCTTTATTTAGGGAAACTTTGATTCTGCGAAGGGCAGAGTTGTCTGCTGCCCCATAAACCATGGTCCCATAGTCGATCAGGGACAGGATGGATGATGAGACAGCTAATCGAAGGGCATCCAGGGGGAGACAATGTTTGTGCCAGTAGAGAGAACCAATCCTGGCATGGACAGCAGTGCTAAGAAGGTTGATATGCTCATGGAAGTTGAGGGCAGAGTCTAGGGTAACACCGAGGTACTTAAAGGTGCCAACCTGCTCTAGGGGTAACCGTTGGGGGTTGAGGATTTGCAGTGTGAAATCTTTGTTTGTTCTGGTAGTGTGCGAACATCATAACTTTGTTTTTTTTTTGTAGTTTAGTATTAACCAGTGATCAGAAAACCATATTTCAGCCTCTTTGAAGATTTTCTGGAGGGACGACTGAAGCAAATGAGGGTCAGGGTGGGTGGAAAAAAGCACCGTGTCATCTGTATATAGGAGTAGTTTCCCCAGAGCAGGCTTTAGGTGGGGTGTTCAGGAATAAACTAAAAAGTAGGGGCCCCAGAATGGAACCATGGGGCACCCCAGACTTGACCGGGTGGCAGGAGGAGAGCATGTTATTAATTCCGACTTGTTGGAACCTACCGGTTAGGTGGTCAGCAAACCACTTGGTGGCATCCTGGGAGAGGTCCATGTAGACTGAACCAGCTAAACAGCCTCCATTAAGGGCAGTGTGGATGGCGCTTGTGAATTCTAGGAGTGCCGAGTTGGTGCTGTGCCCTTTATGAAAGCTCTGTTGCTCCCAGCAGAGAAGGTCATATTTAATGAGGTAGTCAGTGAGTTGGTCAGTTATTATTTTTTCCAGGGCCTCGGGGGATGGAGATAGGGCAACAGTTCCCCGGCAAGGTATGGTCGCCACTTTTGAGAATGGGGTAATGACAGCAACTTTCCATTTGGAGAGGAACTGACCAAGGTAGAGGGAGTGATGAAGGATGCAGGTTAGGCGGAAAGAGGACTTCATCCAGGGCCACGTGGAGGAGTCTAAGGTCCAGAGTGTCACTACTGTACCGAGACTTACCTAATGCTTTTAGGGGGTAGGGTTTGGCCTCACGCTGGGTTAGGGTTTTGAGACAAAAAGAGGGGGGCAGAGTGTGTTGGGGATGGATGAGGATCAACGTTAAGGGGGAGCACATTACTGGGGTCAGTGAAGGAGGAGTCGAGGGTGTCAGTGATGAGTTGGGGATCTGTTGAAATAATGCCGTTGATACTGAGCTGGGGAGGAGGGTAGCCACCGTTTTCCGACTGAGCTCCTTTAGGTTATCCCAGAATTTGCAGCCTGAGCCCCAGAAGGCAGAGAGGGATGCCCTATAGTGTTCAGCTTTGGCCTTACATATGTCCCAGGTGCATTTGTTCCTTGTGGCCCTATAGCACTGTCTGTTGGATAATTTGCCAGATTCAAGGGCAAGGTGCCATAGGGTGTGTGTGGTGCATTTGGTCTAGGAGTGCCTGGGAAATCCAAGGCATGCTGGGGCCTTTTATGACACATTTAGTTGAAGGGGCGAATATATTGCAAGCAGTGCTTGTGGTGCAGATAAAGTAGTCAAGAGCTGCGTCAATGTCAGGGGCATGGGCAAGGGGAGACCAGTCCCATTGGGTGAGGCAGCTTTTTAGTTGGCCTAGCTTACCTGGTTTGAGCAGACGCTGGAAAACAAGTTTTGGGACAGGCTTTACTGTCTCAGAGGACCAGATGCACAGGACAGGGGAGTGGACACTTTGGGCACTGGAGAGTACTGAGACATGAGTGATTTTTGTGTGGCGATTAGTTAGCACAAGATCAATGAGGGTGGAGGATCCATTTTGGGGGTTTAAGCGAGTAAGGGAGGTAACAACTTGAGTGAGATCCAATGCGGCAATTGCATCCTTGTAGGGGGTGGTGGCATGAGATAGCCAGTTAATATTGTAGTCCCCTGGGGGAATGATCTCAGAGTTACTGGGTAGGAGGGAGAGGTAGTTTAACACAGACTGAAAGGCAGGTTTTTGTCTATGAGGGGGAATATATGTGGAGGTGATAATGAGGGGGAGGTCTGGCCATGCCAGTAGTAATTTTCAGGGACAGCGCCTGGGCACCATGCTCTAGCTGGGCAGGGAGGGGGGAGTGGGTGACCCTGTAAGGAGTCACGGATATAAATGGCACAGCCACCATCTTGTTTCCTGATTCTGTTCTCGCGAAAGATGGAGTATGCGGTAAGAGACACTGCAGAGTCAGGGGTATCCTTACAGAGCCAAGTTTCTACTAAGGAGAGAATATCAGGCTAGTGCTGGGCCAGCTACCCCTGGAGAATATCAAGTTTTTTCTGTAGGCTACAGATATTGAGGGATGCTATACGGAGCCCACTGGCTGCGACACAGTATGGGTTGGGAGCAGGAAGGGGGCCAGGGTTTGAGTGTACATTCTCAGACATAAGTAGATGGAGGGTCCTACGAATGGCATACTTAATGTGTTTGCATAGGCCGGCACCAGGGCAAGGGAGATGGGATGGTTTGTAGCATGTGATAGGAATAGGTAGGGCACATACGTGGGGTAAGGCAAGGAAGAGGGGGCGGGGGCTGGACAGGAGTGGTGTTGCCAAGAGGGGGGGAGAGGGGGTGGTGTGGCAGGGGAGAGACATCAGTGGAGACAGAGTGAGTACAATGGGGGCAGCTAGGGTGGGAGTGGAGAATGTATGCAAAGGGGTGTTGGGGTCAAGGATGGGAGTGACTAGTGAGAGGAGAACTAAGCAGAAAGGGGTGAGGAAAGGTGGGGGGGACAAAAATGGGAGTGGCCATGGTTAAGTAGGATACAAAAAAAGAGGGGGGTCCAGTGGTGGAAAGATCACCCTGGGGTGAGGACAGGGTATCATGGGCACTGGGGTAAGTACAACTAAGTGACACTTATCAGCAGGGCAGTCAACCTAGTGCAGCGGTAGCATCATGGACTGTGGTGCAGGGTTGAAGTCTGGGAAGGGGGGGACTTGGTAAAAAAACAGTCGGAAGGGCAGGAAATACCTGGCATTTGGGACCGGCTGTATCGTGGCTGCCAAATGTCCCAGGAGGTGGAGGCAGACTCGTGCCAAGTCTGTTGGGACTCTAATCTGTGTGCCAAAGCAATCAGGGCATCTGCCTGAGCTATGGGCAGATATGCCATCTAACACGGCTCCTATATATTGGAGGTATTGCACAGGGTCTTTTGGACTTTGGATAGTTTACCGCTATCCCCACCCAGGTAAACAACTGCAGGGTTCGAGAAAGTGTGAGCAACAGCTGTTGGCTGGAAGATGCCTTCAGGAACCAGTTGTCCAGGTAGGGAACGACATAGAGGCCTTCCCTTTGGAGGGCCGCTGTGACCACCACTAGGCATTCTGTAAATATTCTATGGGCTGAGGAAAGGCCAAATGGGAGGGCCATGAACTGGTAATGATGACCCTGAAACATGAAATGGAGACACTGTCTGTGAGCAGGGTGCATCAAGATATGGAGGTATGCATCCTTCATATCCAGAGAGCAGAGCCAATTGCCTTTGTTCAGCAAAGGGAGAAGTGTCTAAAGAGACACCATCCTGAACTTTTGGTATCTGATATAGAGGTTGAGACACCTCAGAGCCAAATTGGGGCATAACTCCCGCGTCCATTTGGGAACCAGGAAAAAATAGGAGTAAAATCCCATACTCTTGAAAAAGGGGAACCAGTTCAGTGGCCTGTTTTGAGAGTAAAGCATTGATTTCGGTCTATAAGACCAATGCTTGGTCTGGGGGGGTAATGAGAGACCTGTGGTAGCAAAGGAAGAAGTATTTCTATGAACTCCAGTCTGTGTCCTGTCCTGATCAATTGCAGGAGCCACATGTCGGAGAAGATGGCTTGACACCTTTGTAGGTGCAGGGAAAACCTGCCCCCGATGGTTGTAGGTAGGATCTCTGGGCTCATGACCAGTGGAAAATCTTCAGGCCAAAGGCAGGCCCTGTGGGGGGGGGCTGCAAAAATGTAACAGGCTTTCTGAGCATTCCTACGACCTGGCAATGTTAACCGAGTTTTGGCAGGTTGCCTTTGAGCATTAGGATGACCCTTGTAGGGGTGGCCCCTCGAGGAGCCCCTGAAGGCCATTTTTGCTTTTTGACAATACAAGGTCCGGACCGATTGAAGAGTATGAACCGAGTCTTGCAAATCCTTCAATGTGTCTTTGGTCTGTGAACCAAACAGCCAGTCTCCCTTAAAAGAAGCATTAAGGATAGACTGCTGCACATCCTGTGAAAATCCTGACACTCTAAGTCGGACGTTCGTATGAGACAAACTCCTGCTGAGGACACACAAGTCGCAGTGTCAACAGCATCATAGGTGGCCCTGAGCAGGTGGCAACATACAGCATCCACTGTAGACATTTTTACTGTTAGATCCTCCTGGACAGAACCCACCAGAAGGAACTGGACAGTTGCCAGGGGAGGCCTTTAGGATTTCCTCCTGATATTTCAGGAGGTGTCCCATGTAATTAAGTATATGGAGAGACATACTGGCTGAGGCATAAACCCTTTTCCCCATAACATCCAATTTCTTGGACTCCTTATCGGAGGACTGAGCGCTCATGTGCCGAGGCCTACATGACCTATCATGTGTGTCATTAATCACCACAGAGTCCGCCTGAGGCAGAGACATGAAATAGAGGTGAACTGCTGGGGCCTGATAAATTCTATCAGACTTATGAGGACTGGAGGGTATTTTGAAAGGTTGCTTCCATGCAGCCCAAATAGCCTCTTCAAAGGCGTCCACCAAAGAGGGGGATGACCAGAGTGTAGCATTCCAGTGCACCTAAGTAGTGTACCAATTTCTTTCTGGAAGCATCCTGCTCAGTGCTCTGGAATCCAAACATTTTCTGGAGGTGCAACATAATGTCCAAAAATGCAGGATCATCTGGCAGAGAACAGGGGAGCTCAGGGGAAGGGTCACACTGTATAGAGGAGGCGGCTGAGGAGGACTGAGGGTATTCCTCATTGTCCATATCATCCTCATCCTCCAGGTCAGCCAGATCCCAGTCCTGCAGGAAAGGGTCTTCCATGTCTACATCCAGAGTGTTAAAATCTGGGGAGACAGAGGAAGATCTGGCCATCCACTGGGCTGAAGCAGGCAAAGAGAGAGAGCAGAGATTGGAGCTGACCCCTCACTAGGGGGGGCACGAGGTCAGAGTCAAGTCCAGGATAGCATTCACTAGAGCCTGGACATCTATCATGGCCATCTGCCTGAAGTAGTTGGGGGATAATGGACAGAGTGAATGGGAACCACTGATGTAATAAAGGAAGGCAGTGGAACTAAACATGAAGTGATCAACGAGGTGTGTGCGTGTGTGTAAGACCACAGGATCATCGACAAGGATGCTAACATCAAGCCCTGTGAGGCAAGGCCAGTTGTCAATGATAAGATCATCAACAGGCCTGAAGCCCTCGTCATTGACAACAGAATTGTCAATGGGCTGAACACCATCATCGACAACGACAGGATCAACAGGACAGAAGCTATCGTCGACGGACGATGGCCAGAGCCCACAGAAGAGGGAGGCAGTTTTGGAAACTGTAAAATTACCCAGAGGCAGTCGTTGACGGAGGAGCCATCGATGAGGAAAGAAAGGAGCCCATAATTGTCAATGGTGTAGAAGATGCTGTAAGACGGGCAACCTTCTGTATACTTACCTTCAGCAAAGTACTCGTCGATGACAAGGGAGTGCAGAAATGTGCTTAGTCTTGCTAGTATTTATTTTTTTTTATTTAAAGTTGATTAAAGATGATATCATACAGAAAACAATAAAAACAAAACCACATTAACAAACTGTTGTGATACTTGTAACATAAATAACAGACTTTAAACTCCCCCCATCCCACTCCCTCCCCATCCACCTCCCTCCCCCCTCCCCTAACCCCAATCCCCAGCTCGGCAAGCCTTTGTAGCACTCATAAACAAATGTGACACATTATGCTATCAGTTTTTTCACAGGGAGTATAAGGAATAAAAGGGGCCCTGGGCAACCTATTATTGAGGCCAGCAATCATCTTCTCTGTTCTGAGGTTGGCAAGCAGTTCATAAAGCCACTCACTGTAAGAAAGTATTGTCCTGATATTTCCAGTGCTTTAATACCAGCTTCTTGACTGACATAGATATGAGGGCCATATGACATTTACGTTTAGTGACACCAACCTCTGCAAAATCCCCTAAGAGACTAATTCTGCCTGTGAATAAGTCCTTTAAGCCTAGTAGTGGGTCCACTTTATGCTTGATGCAAGCCCACAATTGTACCACTTTGGGGCATTCCCAGAAGATGTGAAGTAAATTACCTTCCGCCTTGTGGCAATGTAAACAATGAGCGGGTATTGCCACATAAACCTTGGCCAACTTCTCCAGAGTATAGTAAAGATTATGCAGAATGTAAAACTGCATTAAATGAAGTCTATCTCGGGTCACAAATTTGTGGCACCCTTTCCATATTCCGTTCCAACTGATGGGTATATCTGGAAAGTGAGCTAACCAGTATGGCACAAAACCATTAACTTCTGGTAGACCCACTCATATAGAGGAAACCAGAGAATTTCAATACAGCATGTGGGAGCACAGCTACATCAGACAAGGCTGGGCAAAACTGGAATTTTGGAATCTGAGAAGATGTAGATCCAAAAAACTGGACCAGAAGAGGTCTCAGTTGATAAATTTTAAATATGCAGGAGCTGGGAGGGCCAGATTTGGCAATAATTTCTGGGGAAGTTCACAAAATAGGAAATGGAGACGGAGGCAAGCCGAGGTAACCATGAAGAAGAAAGCATGTTGCCTGCAATTTGAAAGTTAGGATTGCCCATAAGGGGCTGGGTGATGTCATAGACAGGGTTGTATTTTAATAAAGCACAAAGTTGGGAGTGAACTCTAATGGAAATATCTATGGGTGAGGTACGCAGCTGGGGAGGAAGGGACTTAAGTGATGTATATAAAAGGGCAGCTGGGGAGAGGCCATGAGAGAGGATCTGCTGTCTCTCTATACGAAGCCATAGTGGGATATAGGAAGAAGCACCATGGGGCCCCTCTGGTGCCAGCCACCTTAGATACTTGTTAGCGTGACTTACCCAATAATAAAGACCCAGGTGGGGAAGGCGTAAATCTCCACTATTCTTAGGCACAGCCAGTTTGTAGTAGGCCATGAGTGGTCTTTTACCCACCCAGATGAAGTTTGTGATATGACTATGTACCCCTTTGAACCAGAAGTGAGGTAGCCGAACACTGAGGAGATTGAAACTTCTATCCCTCACCCTGGATGTTCTTATAGTGCCCATTATCACGCTGTACAATAAGTCCCTGACCCAATTCCCGGCGGTTTGGAAGCAGGCCCTAGTCATGCCATTGCATAAAGGAGGTGACAAGTCTCTGGTAGCCAACTACCGACCCATCTTGATCCTCTCCTCCCTGTCCAAGGCACTGGAAAAGATTGTGATGGGTCAACTCATCGACTACCTCAATAAGTATAATCTACTATGCCCCAACCAGCATGGCTTCAGATAAAATCACAGTGCCACCACTGCCCTGCTGTACTACACAAACTATGCACATAAGGCCCTGGATGAAGACAAACTGGTGGGGTCTGTCTTTATTGACCTCCAAAGCCTTTGATACAGTCAACCACCCCCTGTTACTGACCCAACTGCGAAACATGGGTATGGCGCCCAATGCCCTTTGCTGGTTTCACGACTACCTGATATGGAGAAATCAATGTGTCAGAATTGGGCAGACAGTATCCAGCACAAGAGAGGTATTATTAGTGGTACCCAAGGGATCAATGCTAGGGCATCTACTCTTCAGCCTCTTCTTAAATGACCTTCCCACAGCATGCAACACCAAACTCATACTGTCTGCAGATGATGCTATGCTCCTGAGCAGCAGCACATCTCAGACTGCCCTACATTCTGAGCTGCAGAACTCCTTCTCCAAACTCAAGGACTGGTTCTGTAGTCATAAGTTGCTACTAAACTACAAGAAGACCAAGGCCTTGCTTATGTCCAGCACCCACAACAAAAATAAGCACCAACCCCTCATCATCTCCAACTCATGCAGTGAGCCACTGGAACAAGTTCACTTGTTCAAGCACCTGGGGGTCATAATAGATGATAACCTCATGTTTGCCCAACATATTGACTCTCTGGTCAAGACAGTCAATACCAAGATTGGTGTCCTGTACAGGCACAGGCAATACCTCTCTCTGGGGACCCTCCACCTCTCAGTCCACAGCTCAATTATATCGACTATTGACTATGGATTAGTGGTCTATGGGGCGGCAACAGATACAGTGCTCAAGAGGGTTCAGACTGCGTTCGACAAAGCCTGCAGACTCACCCTGAATGCTGAGCATGAAACTCACATCTATGCTCTGTATGAACGTGCAACCTGGCTGTCATTAAGAAACAGGGTCAAATTCCAGACTTGCATCCTAGGGAAGAAGGCTCTATTGGGTAAAACACCACCTTGTGTAGGCAGTTTGATCAAGGCGGCCAACTCATTACAGGTCACCAGAGGGAGGACTAGAGTGGCCTTGGTGATCCCCTTCCATCGCACCTCACTCAGGCAACGTGCATTTGCCTACTGGGCCGCCCTATGGATGAATTAACTTCCTGGGAGCCTCTTGGCCACCAATTGTCTGGCACAATTCAAAACTGACCTCAAGCAGCACCTAATAACACTCTCTAAATGCACCTGACCCACCCCAACCCCCCGAGTCCAGCCAACCTGCGCTCTCTTCCCCCCAGCAAGCACTAGGCAGGCCTCAGGTACCCCTCCCTCTGTCCCTTCTCATGATTTGCCCCAGCAATAAGTTTGCGTCATGCTCCTATGGCACCTGCCACTCCCCTCCCCCAACTCACAGTCCCGTGAGTTTCCCAAACAGTCACTGCTAATGCTGGCTGCCTGACTACGCCCCCTCACACCTCACCATTTTACTCTAGCATGTCCTCTCCACTCAGCCTCCCCTCACCCCATTTCTCCCTATACCTTATTGTCCCTCTTCCCCCACCCTCTCACCTCCATTGCAGTACTTACCTTTCTCTCTCATGCCTCCCTTCTTCACCCCTCTGCCAGCTATCCCAGTCTCTCTGAACTACTGACAAGGCACTTTGTGGCTGCTTATCTCCCCATAAGGTGTTTTTTCTTGTTATTTAACTTGTACCTATGTTTTGAGTTATTCTGTAAGTTCTGAATCCAAGCTGTATCATTCATTGTAATGTACCTTTGCTTTCTCCTGCTGCACTTTGTTTTGCAATCTATGATGGGGAACCTTTGTAAAAGAGCTTGTGCTCAAAGTTTTTTTCCGAATCACTAAATAAATAAATAAATTACGGGGGCAGAAGAGTCTTGGGAACACGTTCATTTTTATCAGATTATTTCTGCCCCACAAAGAAAGGGGAAGGAGGGACCACCTGTTCATGTCCTGAATAATTATCTGGAGAATAGTATTCAGGTTTGCTTTCTTGAGACTAGAGTTATTACGAATGAGACCAATTCCCAAATATTTAGGAGATTTGGGAGCCCAGGAGAGCCCAAGAGAAGTTATAACAGATTTCTGGAACTTATGATTCAAAGGGAACACAGTTGTCTTATCTACATTTAATTTATAATTTGATAGGGAGCTGAATTTTTCTATAATTCTTAATAGTGGTGGGATAGATGTGGCTGGATCAGAGATTTGAAGGAGAAGGTCATCTGCGTATGTAGAAACTCTGACCTCATGGCTGCCTATACTGATACCTCATATCAATGTGCAACCTGCGAGTCTATGGATCAGGGGTTCTAGATAAAGATTAAAAAGAAGGGGTGAGAGAGGGAATCCTTGCCTGGTCCTGGGTAAGTGGAAATGCTGTAGGCGACTTCATTGCAATAAATCACAGGCGGTAGGAGGCGGTAGCAGAAGACCCAAATCTATTGCAAAAATTTTTTTTTGGGAATCAAAGCATGCATGGTTCTAAAAGGTATTGCCAGCTGACTCTATCAAAAGCCTTCTTGGCATCCAGGGAAACCAGCACTGCAGAAAGGTCAGTCTCCCTGGACACCGAGAAGACATGAGACAATGTGCAAAGGTGATCCACAGAGGACCACCCCTTCAAAAACCCTACCTGTTCCAGGCCAGTGAGATCCGGCAGTAGAAGATTAACTTGACCAGCTATAATCTTAGTGAGTATTTTAATATCTTGATTTAGTAGGGATATTGACCTGTAGCTAGTGGCCAGGTCCACCTGCTTGTCCAGTTTAGGGAGTATAATAAACAGGGCTTCAAACAAGGTATTGCCAGATGGGGTGCCAGAGAGAATGTGTTGGAAAAGGGATTGGAGCAGTGGGGCTAGTAACCACGCAAATGCCTTGTAGAGATTAGAGGTAAATCCATTCAGTCTCAAAGCCTTTCGGAGGGAAGGTCTTTCATCACTCTAAGCATCTCGGCTTGTGGGATGGGAGACAAAAGGGTAAGGCCTTGCTTCCTCGAGAGCGAGGGAAGACAGGAGGCCCTCAAGAACTCATCCACTTCTTGAGGGTGAGGAGGTGTTGACATAGGGATATAGAGTGTCCTATATTAGCTTTCGAATTCAGCCGCAATGTCTGTGGGGGATGTCTTAAGAGAGTCGTCTATCGAAGATCGAATGGCCCTAATCAGTCTGGCCAATTCTTGCTTTTTAATTCTCACTGCAAGTAAACATCCGGCCTTTCTGATCTGTATACCTGGCTTTGGTTTTCAGGATGGCGTATTCTGCCTTCTCTTGGAGTAGTTCTAAGTAAACCCCTTTCAGACCCTCCAAGATTTCATTAGTCAAAATAGGTACACTTCTGTGTTTCAGTGAGTAGGGGGTCATATTAAAGATGGGGGTTGGCCCCCAGAAGCTATGGGGGTTTAGATGCTCTGTGGTGAGTTTTGGGGCTTTTATTGAAGACAAAATACTCTTTTGATATATCTTTCCCATCCCTGATGCACAGCAGTAAACACTGCCGTGGTGGTGGGGTAATATCAAGAAAGAATGCAGTGGGAGAGTAATGTGGACTGTAAACAAAGAAGGTTTTGTTTTCTCATGCCATATGGATACACCAAATATTATGTCAGACAACACCAGATACTAAAGAATTAGCTGTTTTAGGTCATAAAGGAAATTTTTTTTTTTTTTTTAAACTACTGTGGGCAATATGGTATAAGAGGTGTTAACATATTCCTTTAAAGGCTAAAACACTGACTGATATGCATATCTGCAAATACCTTTTATTTTACATGATTGTTCTGGTCTCGACCTCTAATTGCTGCATCACATAATGACTAGGAAAAATACAAAAAGATAGACAAAAATTAGGGACTGATGACAGAACAGTCATGTAATCAATGCCTTTACAGAGACATGCCAACCCCTCGTATGCCATAATTGTTTACAGTTGTTTAAAAAACATTGTATGACTTTCCAGTGATGGCATAGAATCACTGACTACCACCCACTGCAAGCCAAGTGAAGATAACCATGATCCTCTTTGCTTAGTCTGAGCCTTGGTGGCTGTCTGGCAGTGAGAAAGTAACACTTTGTCTGTTGCAGGAGGGGCTGTTTCTGGCTGCCACCCCCACAGCAGCCATAGCTGGCATCCTGGCAGAGCCGCCGTCCAATCATACTGCTGTGTGCACAAACTAACCCCGCACCTTTTTCTCTCTCTCTCTCCTCACTTTCTTCTCTCATTTATTATTCCGAAGTCCTACGTACTATTATTAAATCAGCAACATAAATCATTATGCACAAATATAAAACCTACAGGAAGCAGGCAGTAAGTAACAGGGGGCATCAGTTGGCTTCCAAGGGGTCATAGTACCACAGCTGATGTTGGGGCCCCAAGGAGCACATTTTATAAGGGAGTGAGGGCTACACATGGGCCAGGATTTCCCATACATCTGCAGGAGGGGTGCCTGTCCTGGTCTGACCCCACCTCCCCTCCCCCACCTGCAAGCAGCACTAGCCCTGTCCAGCATTCTGCAGGAAGAGTGCCCCCACCACCTGCAAGCAACAGTGACCAGCAGTGCTGTGACCATCTCTGGTCCCCCCCCCCCCACAGAATGTTGTTGTGTGCTGTGCATGTGCTGGGTTAACTCAGGGCACACAGGAAGGTTCAGATGTTATGCTTATTTTTAGAAGAGTAGACTTTAGTTTTCCCACCCTTTCCCCAGATTCTAAATAATGTGTTTTGGTTCACTGAAGGGCCAAATCAGCCTTTTCTGCCAAGATCCCAAATATTCTGCTCTCAAGGTATGTAGTTGAGACCAAATAATAGGATCAGTCATTGAAGCCAAACTGTGCTTCAGAGAACATATGTGTTGAAACAAATGGTCTCTTTTTGCAACGCATAGCTTCTTGGATTTGGAAGCAACCCGAATTAGTCCCCCCCCCCACTGTTCATTTAGCCGCTCCCCAGAGAGTATCTAAAGCCTCAACAGAACCCTCATTTTCTTGAAAGAAAATATGGAGAAAGTTCTGAACTGCTGCAAGAGTGGTGGGATTCCTAAGAAGGGTGGTGTTAAGCCACCATGATCTATCATACTCTTCCAGCCCATGGACAGAGTGTACCAGAGAAACCAGAGAGTGATCTGATATCACCATGGGCTGTATGTCACAAGATAGAAGACCAGCCAGAGAGCCCTTACAGAGGAGAAAATAATCAAATCAGGATTGGGAGGAATGGGGGGGCAGAGTAAAATGTAAACTGTTGTGCTGAGGGATGTAAGGCATGCCATGGATCCACTAGGCCAACCGTGTGCACTAGATCTCGAAGACCCCCGCTGTCCAGGAGATAAACCCTTCCTTTGGGAGCCAGGCCTATCAAGATCAATGTCAAAGGTCAAGTTCCAATCCCCTCAGGAATATCAGCAAGTGAATGAAAGGCCCTAAATGTATCACTAAATTGGTAAAAAATGCTGGAAGTCCACATTAGGCCCGTAGACATATCCTAATAAGACCTCCATGAGCCTCAGATGTTCATAAACTAAAATATAACTACTTTCTGGGTCTCCGCACTCTTGCTGCAACTGAAAGGAAATCCTTCTATCCACTAGCATTTGCCACACCCTCTTTTTGTTACTATTTCCCACCCCCAAGATTTGCCGTACCCATTCCCATCGAAACTAGAGAACATCCTCTCGACAGAGATGGGTCTCTTGCAGGAATACTACCATGTGTAGTATTTTTTTTAAGGTGCTGCAAAACTCTATACACCTTTTCCTCTTAACCTGGGCTCCCTTGATATTTCATGCAACAAACTTATAAAAAATTACCATTTACATAATCTGAAAACCGAAAAACATCATAAATAAAACTTCAGGATATAGTCAGAACAAAGTTAAACACCCAAATTGTGCTCTGGGGCTCTCCCTAATAACAGCACCCTCCCTCGTTATTTGATGAAAAATTACTTCAAAAAACCTACCCAATAACAAAGCTACAAACCCCAAATAAACATCCTTGGACAAATCCTCCACTTCTTTCCTAATCACACCCCAAAATGAACAACCCATATAAAATACACCCCCATCCCACAGACTGCACTCCAGGTACTCTCCGGCTGTGATGCGTTCAGGAGACCCCTCATGGACCTCCCCATCCCCCCAACCCATCAAAACCCCAACCATTATAACACTACAAATGGACTCATGGAACAGCCCCAAAACTGAGATCTGACCAATATTCAATAAGTCCCCATACAAAGTAGCATGCCAAAACATTAAAGATACAACAGACAACCTCTGCAACATTCAATTGGTAGAAGAATCCAATATGTCATTGTTTCTATTATATAATTAAAAAGTAAAACACAATATTAACAGATTTAGTACAAATACAAACAGTGAAGGACCATGGGAGGGATAAATCCTCCAGTTCAGCAAAATTGTGTAGTACAGGAAGACGTGCCCCAGCAAACGATATCCAAATTAACTAAAAAACAGCACATCAGTTCACATAATAAAACATAGATGCAGTACTAGGGACAGAGTGCCATTAACATTCCCATAGCCAGAGGAGAATAAGCATGTCCCAGATCAGGAAGGCTGTCCAGACAGCAGCAAACAGTGGAAACTCTGAGGCTCAGTATGTAAAAAATCCAAAGTCGCCATAATAGACACAAATAAGCCGGTGAAGTAAAATGAAAGTTAAAGTTATACCCCCCCTTTTATGCTGTCTTAACCGGGGATCAGAGAAGGTCACGTATGCAGATACACTGGGGCAGTCCTTTAGGACAAAGAGTAACTGAGAAATTCAGCAACCAAAGTGTCTAGGTTAGCAATCTAGCATTGTCTAAGCTCAAATGGGGGGGGGGGGCACATAAATCAGAAGACAGGGACATCAGTTAGGAAAAGTTGTATGGGTCTTGTCACTTACTTAGTTCATCAGTTTTCCGGTCCTCAACTCCCGTCCCTCCAAGCACAGTTGTGGCCTGCAGTGTGGAGTTGCTGCTTTTTGCTTTCTGTCCCCACTCCTGACTGAATTAAACTGTCAGCTGGTGATGCTCGAGTCCACTCTAGTCTTGCCGCTCAATGACAGCTGAGCTCTCAGCTGACAAGACGACCGCTCCTGATGACAGCCGATTCAGATCCAGTCCAGACTTTTTGGGGGGGGGGGGCACCGACACCACACACTACAGGATAGGAGAGGATGGAGTGACGAGCGAAAGACAGACCGGCGATAATCCAATACTCGGTGCAGCTGCCTGTGTCTCAAATACAGCAGTCATCACCAGCCTGCCAAAACTTACCCGACGACAGACCAGATCTGCAGGACTTACAGTTGTCTGTGCGTGCTGATCTGCCACAGTTCAGTCACACCTCAGGGCTGCAGCTTCACGGCAAGTAACTCAGGTTGCTCAGTTCTCCCACCAGTGTCTGTCAGCAGCGGTCAGCAGCTGAGGAGAACACAATAAGCAGCAGACTTGGAGAAACACCCAAAGTGCTCGAACTGTCCTGGGGATTCGATTGTAAGGTGCCCTCTGCAGGGTACACCCTAATGCACCAGCAAAATCATCTGTCTGGTGGTTACCATGTGGACAAGCAAGGACGGTCCAAGACTGGGACAACTGTACTTCTGGCTAGCGGCAATCAGCGCTTGGCTCAGGCATAAAAATACAAAGTAAAGTAAGGGGGAACTTGAAGGCTTTTGCTGCAAATTCGGTACATGGTACCAATGAGTCAAGATACGGTACCATTGTTTAAAAAAGTATTGTACCAGCAAAACCAGTACAGTTGGATGGTCTGCTCTTTTAGTTTTGTAAGTTCTTGCCAGAATTGGTCTGAGGAGTGACAGGAAAGTCAGGCTTCCATAACTCTGATTTGAGAGTGTGTGGTCAGTAAGCACTCATCCCTTTTCTTTTTGGGAGAAGAGGCTACACCAATCAAAACTGCACTAAAGGTACACTTTTAAAGGAGCACCATTCTGTGTCTGGTTTACCAGTAGAACCTTGGTTAAGCTCAGTGAAACAGGTTATATGTTCTGAAATTAATTTAATTGTTCCAGGGGCCTTCAGAATTTGATTGTTTAATTTCCAGCTCCCCTCAGATTTAGGCAGGGAAAAGAGAGAGAGAGAGAGAGAGAGAGAGAGAGAGAGAGGTTACAAGTAACTAGGGAATGGTCTGAGAGGGGCCCTGGCTGTATACTTGAGTCTATCTCCCCGGGGATAACAGTGTGAGAGAGAAGGATGTAATCAATATGGGAAAAAGTCCCATGAAGCAAGGATGTAAATGTGAATTCCCTATCCTGGGGGTGAAGGACTCACCAGATGTCACACAGGCCTAGATAGTCAAATAGATCTCTTAGAGCACGTTGTGCCAGGGAGAGGCTCTTACGAGTAGATATGGAACGGTCAAGGCCGGGGTCAAAAGGAAGGTTCCAGTCCCTCCTAGAATTATTGGGAGATCCAAGAAAGAGGATAGGACCTTAAGGAGTTGAATAAAGAAAGGGGCGAATCTGACTTGGGACCGTAAATGCTACCCAATAAAAGTTCCATGGTATGAAGCAGACCTTTGACAAATATGTACCTGCCATTGGGGTCACAAATTGTTTACGTGGGAACAAAGGACAAATCTAGCCAGCAGAATCATCACTCCACAACTTTGGGTGGTCCCTTCTGCAGGAAAAAAACCTGTCCAATAAACTGCCTCCTCAATTTGCTTGCCTCAGAATCAAGTTGATGAGACTATTGAATAAATATTACATTAGCTGTAAGAAGGTGTACATGCTTGAGGAGCTTATATTGTTTGGTTTTACGCTTTGCCCCTTTTACATTCTAGGTGGCAAAAGTAAGTCATCTAGTCATTCCTGTGAACATCATATGCAACAGCATCTATTGTGGGAGCAATATGTGTGTGTCTTGTAGTAGATCTTGAGTAGAAAAAAGCCATACTACCTCCCCTAAACCCCCAACTATCCAAACCACCCTACGCAGATCAGACAAAATGCCTGCAAAAACTGCAACCCTAAAAGTATACCCCCCACCATCTCACAACCCTCCACCTCCACCCCCTTGCCGTCATGGCCCATGATAACCACCACACCACCTTTAAACCCTCCTCCCCCAGCCACCCCAACCCCAGACTAAATTTTTAAAAGACTAAAATATCTATAAACTTGTGAACCCTTTGGTACTATACAACAAGAAACTAGGGCTTTAGCATTAACTGTCTCCCATAATCCAGGTGTTTGAGGTGCCCCACGTCCATTACCCAGAGTCAACAATGGGACTCAGTAATACAATGCTGCAGTTTTAGTATAAACAAAGAAGACCGTAATCAACTGACATCCTACCTTATAACAAATGCAGGAAACTCAAATGCGCTGCACATAAAGTAGTAAAATTAGAAAAGTACTCCTTCCACAGTGAGGATGATTGCAGCAAATTGTCATGCAAAGTAAGCAAATCAGGGCTAAATGTCAGTGATGGGATGCAAAACATTTTCCACAGAAAGTCCAAACTTGCCCAGTAGTCAAACGGGAAAAACATGAATTAATAGATGAACAGTCTGAAGGAGAAGTTGAAGCAGTCATCGCACTTGCATCAAAAAAGAGCTGGGGACACAACTGTTAAATGGTGAGCAGAACACATCCGGTGGCTCCCTCTAGTGGCAAAGGGGTGCACTACACACAGTTCGGAATAAAACAGGCTGCTGCACAAATGTGCAAATAATGTAGAGTAAGCTGCCAGATTTCTTCAGGAGTCCTGAAAAAGATCAGGGAGTGCCGCTTTGAGGCTTGCAGTCACTGCTTCCCTCTCCTCATAAGTGACCGAGGTGCCAGATAAGAGTACCTGTAGTCACACTGGGTACCCCAACCTAAATTTGAGCCAGGCTGTGATTGGTTTAGTGACCAACTAGTGGAAGGAAGACCTTCTTTGTCAAACTGTAGAAGGGAGGTCCTGGGCAACATGGATTTTAGCTCCTTCCCATTTAAGCTCTTGAATCTCCCACACCTTCGATAGGAAGTGCTGTCTTTCCTGATAATTCAAGAAATGAAAAATGAAGGTATGTGGTGGGGTGCTCTGCGCTGGCATTGGGTGAAGGGCACAGTGGGCTCTCTCAATTATATACTTAGGCCCAAAAGGCAATGGGCCTGCAACTTTTTTCTGCAAATTTCTGGGCAAAACTGATCAGGTCCATCCCTTCTTTCTCAGGTAGGCCAATCAGCACCACATTATTGCAGCGGCTGTGGCACCTTCAGGTCCTCCATCTTATTTTCCAGTTTGGAGATCCACTGCTGAGCTGCTACTAGATCAGGCTCAAGTTTTGCAGCCTCTCTTGCTCTAGAGAGTGTTGACATGCCTCATTGTCCAAGGTTCGAATGGTGATATCTTCCAGGGTTTGTGAAAAAGATTTGCACTTTAGCGATCAGCTTCAGTTCATCTTTGAAGGATTTGAACTCTTCCAGGAATCGGGCTACCATAAGAGGCTCTTGGTCCAGGCAGGAGGCTGTCGCACCATGAGCATTTGCAGCAGAGGCGGCCCTGGATTTTTTGCAGGCCTTTTCTGGGGTAGAAGGTGGGATGTGTTTTGGCATTGCCTTCTTCATCTCAACTTCCAGTAATGCCATCGGAAAGGTTGTAGTTTTCTTAGAAACAGAATATGTTGCTGTAGGGCCACAAAAAGAAAACTGAAATATGATTTAAACTGCAATTTAATGGTTGGGTGGCTGGAGCTGCAGGACAGAGCTGTTCTCTGGTGCTCTGCATCACGTGACTCCTTGCTAGTACGTTTCTTACCAGGACCATGTCCTGTTAACAAGGAAGGCTCACCCGCAGAGCAGTGAGACCCTGAGGAGAAAGACTCCCTGGGCTTGGAGCATTGCTGCTGCTCCAAAAGGACAACCTTTTGCTTCATGAGGAACTCATGGAGCTGCTGAAGCCTTCAACATTTTGTGGCCTTGTTGAACCAGTTACAGAAGACACACTCCCTGGTGTCATGTTCAGGACCAAGACACCAAACACAAACATTGTGGAGGTCCTCTGGAGTGATTCTGTGACCACAGATACACTTTCGGAATAAGGGATCCAAAGGCATTAGTATATAACATTTTTTTTTTTTTAATGAATTTTTGTTCGGTAGAACTACTGGTTGATGAATGGTAATCAGAGCTCCGAAGAAGGACTTGTTGCATGTAGGCCGCAGTTGAAAAGAACTGAGGAGTAGCTGGGACCTCCCTCTTTTATACCTGCCATGCAGACACCAAGTGGTAGTGTTAGGGAGTGGTCTCAGGATCAACTGCTGAGACGTCATCTGGAGGAAATGACGCCTGCAGCTGTAATCCCATGTGTTATGACCTGCTGCAAGAGATTGCCTCAAAGAAGATCTTGGGCTACTACCCCATATACAGTGGCAGGAGGGAAGTGTTGCACTGTTGCAGTACCATTCTTTCTAAGAGACATTAAACCCAGGTTCCTTTTGTCCATCCATGGAGGCTGTCCAGGTGGAAGCTGCCGACTTTGTTGGTACAGCTCATTTGGCCTGCATCACCGAGACCTGACTGGATGAAAATGCTGTCTCCCCATTTTAGAGGCAGCTATTCCAGTCGGGTACTTGGTGACACACCGCTCGAGATTGGATCACGGGGTGGGGGGGCAGCGGTCTATTTCAAGACCGAGTTGGGCCTCACAGGTGTACCAGTAGAGGAAGGAAGCCAAATCCTTTGAGTGTACTGTGGTAGCTGGTGTGGACTGCAGGATAGCTCTAGTCTACCATCCACCCAGGGACGAAAAGTGATTCCTGCAGGAAGTGGCAGATTTTGCCACCGACATGGCATTGGAGTCACCCAGACTGATGGTTCTGGGTGACTTCAATGCCTGGGTCGATGAAATCTCGCCTTTTGGTCAACACTTCCTCCAGTTGATGCCATCGCTGGGCTTCACACAGATTGTTTCTTCAGTTACCCATAATCATGGTCACTCTCTGTATTTGGTTTTCCTCCTGGGGATTGAGGCCTCTGATATGTGGGTGGAACCCATCAGTTGGTCCAATCATTACACCATAAGGTTTAAATTTTGTGCCCCTCTTCATAGGTCTGCCCCTGTGGAGATGGTCAGTTACCGCCCTTTAAGGGATGTGTGCCCTGAAGACCTGGTGGCAGTGATTGACCTCTCGGAGTTTCCTGTTGCCAGCTCAAGTCTCCAAGTTCTGGCCTATAATCAGGTAATTTCCTCAGCCCTAGACTTGATAGCTCCTGCCCGTGTTCGTCCTCTCCCACTCTGCTCTCGGGTGCCTTGGTTTGACGGATCCTTGAGGGAGTTGCGGCATGTGGGAGGAAGGTTAGAACGTCGCTGACAGAAATCTGCCCTGGATGTCGACCACCTTAGTTTGGTGGCGCATTATCAGTTCTACCAATCAGTGATCTCCCATAAGAAGGCAGAGTTCCTGTCCAGGGATATCGCTGTCACTCAGAATCAACCAGCCTAACTTTTCCGAACTGTGAACAGGTTGTGCAACCCAGCCTGTCTGCAGCTCTGTCGAGCTTTTTCACAAAAAGTGTGTGATGAGCTTGCTCAGTTCTTTGCAAATAAGGTGGCTGACATCAGGTCAGAGATCCATTTGACTTGCTCTATGGGGGACGCTGTTGGTCAGCATTTGGTCACAATACCTTGTACTTCCTGGAGTACCTTTGACCTGCCAGAGTTAGAGGATATTATATGGATTGTAAAGGGGGATGCGCCCTACATGCTGTAGTTTAGATCCGGGCCCAACTTCCCTGATTTTGGGCTGTCATGAGATCATTGGCCCATTTCTGGCTCAAATTATCTGGTGCTCCTTGGAATCGGGTGAGTTTCCAAGCCTCCTGAAGGAGGCGGTGGTGACACCCCCCTTCTGCAGAAAGCTTCATTGAACCCAGATATTTTTGCTAATTACAGACCTATCTCGAACCTTCCCTTTATAGGAAAGGTTACAGAGAAAGTAGTGGCAATCCAGCTGGAGAACCATTTGACCATCCATAATATCTACGAACCTCTCCAGTCGAGTTTTTGTAAGAGGCATAGTACTGAGACTGCTCTGGTTCAGGTGCTCAATGATCTCCTGATGACAAGAGATTAGAGAAACCGTTCCATTCTGGTACTCCTTGACCTCTCTTCTGCTTTTGATACTGCAGACCATGGGGTTCTGCTCGAGCACGTGAGGTCCATCTGTGGCCTGTTAAGTACAGTGCTCAGATGGTTTATATATTTTCTATCTGATGGAACATAGAGAGTTGTGTCAGGGATTTTTCTTCTGACCCTTTCCCTCTGTCTTGTGGGGTCCCTCAAGGCTTGGTGCTGTCCCCCATGTTGTTTGCAGTGTATATGCTACCCCTCGGAGACACTGTAAGATGGTATGGGCTGAGGTTTTACTGCTATGCCGATGATTCCCAGCTCTACCTAACTTTTGCTCCCAATCAGGTTAGTGCTCTCTCAGTTTTTAATAACTGCCTCAATGAAATCCATGACTGGATGAATTCAAGCTGGCTGAAGTTGAACGCAGGAAAGACTGAGGTTATGGTTGTTGACCTGGGCCACAGGATAGAGGGGATAAGGACTGATCAGCCCTCTGGATTATTTCTGGGGGGTGATCAGATCCTTACCTCAGAACAGGTGTGCGACCTGGGAGTGGTGCTTGACGACGGGCTGACCCTCCGCTATGAGGTGTTGGCAGTCATTAAGTCAGTCTTTTACCATCTTAGGAATATCACCAGGGTCAAACACCTTGTTCCATCTAGTGATTTGCCTGCGTTGGTCCACGCCTTTGTGACCTCCCACCTTGACTACTGCAACTCCCTTTACTTAGTGCTCCTGGGGTTGATATCTGCCACTTGCAGCTAGTGCAGGATGCTGCAGCTTGACTGCTGAAAGGGGTGTCTAGAAGGTCGCATATCACCCCTGTGTTGTGCGATCTGCACTGGCTGCCAATTCGGTGGTGATTCACCTTTAAGGTAGGTTTACTGACCTACAAAGCCCTACACGGACTTGGTCCTGAATACTTGAAAGAGCTTCCGATTCCTTACAACCCTGTGTGACGGCTCCTTTCAGCTGGCGAGGGGTTGCTGGAGGCTCCGAGGGTTACTTTGAAATCTTCTGGGGCCCGTGCTTTTATGTTTGCGGCCCCAACCCTCTGGAATTCTCTGCCTTGTCAGCTTCAGGAAAGTACAACCGTGGGGAGCTTTAAGCAGGAACTTAATGCCTATCTGTGGAGACAAGCATTTTATGAATTGTCATTATGATTTTAATGGTCTATTTTAATTGTAATTTTTGTGATTTTGTTAAGATTGTAAAGCATCTTGGTACTTGAAAAGTGCTTAATAAAGTTTTATTATTATTATTATTAAGTTACAGATCCCATGGCGCTTATCATAAAAATAGGGTATTTTTCACAGTGTCTTGGCCAACATTCCCTGGTCAATAAAACAGGGTAATGTAACCCATCCTCCAGGATACACCTGGCAACAAGCTATCAAAGCTCAGTGCCTTTCTTCATCAAATATTTCAAAATAACAGAAAAAAACAAAAACCTTTGTTTTTGTTTATTGTAAATATGATACCTTTATTACTCTAAAAAAGGATTACAGTGGAAGCTTTCAAGGTCTCAAGTGCTGCCTACTCTTCATCAGGTACAGTACATACTGAAGTAAATAAATAAAACCAAAGTATATAAATTAAATAAACTGCTTCCATGAAATGTCCAGTATTGAGGTTCCTTGTATCCATTTGGAACAGGTACCCATGTGTCCTACTATACTGTGCTGTAAACTGATGAGTTTCTGTGCCCTAGTGTGGGAAGGGGAACCCTCCCCCCCATGAAAACAAGATATTGCTGTTTGGACCATCCATCCATATGTTTGATGAAGATAAATAAGCCATGAACAGGTAACAGCCGACATGATGTGCACACAGGGCAGAAGTTTATTGCCTGAGCTGGCCCATCGGTGCAGTGATTGGATTTCCCACTTGGGGCGCCAATGATCCAGGTTTGGGAATGAGCCCGGGAGCTTGAGGGCTGGCAAGGGGGAGGAGGCTTGAGCATCCCAGGGACAACTCATCTTCTCCAGAAAGGGAGGGGGTAGCGACTCAGTGCTTGACTGGCCCTAAGCGGAGGTCTGGGGCATAGTAAGCACCAAGGCAGACATAAGGGGGAGGACATCACAGACATCGGTGCTAAGCACCTTGATGTTAGAGCACATGTGACACCCATAGGAAAGGAGGAAAAACACCCTCCAGATCTCAGGAGACGGAGCACCTAGTATGGCCCTGATGTGCTCCCGCCTGCCTCATTGCCCTGAGCCTGAGACATGGAATTGTTCTGGGTGTATGGGCCCCTCCTCGTCCCTGCCCGGCAGGGGGGGGAACCACAGCTGGATGGGGGAACAGGACAGTACAGGTAAGGCAGGTAGCAGGGGTAGACTCCATTGGTGCTCCTGAGGAAATGGAGCTGATAGGGACGAGAGGTGAGAAATATAGAAATTAAAGAAAAGAAGAAGTTCACTGCTTGGCTAATAAAATGTCATAGATTTCTTTTAGCCGGAGTGAGCTCCTGATATCTGTACATTCATGTTCAGTACTACTAGCCATTTGTAACTTTTTTCTTTTTTAAGTTTGTATTAAATGCATAATTAATAACTCATGTCAAGAAATACAGTACAGCCACCCCAGCAGTTTGAAAAAATATCCCCCCAGGTTATGCTTTGACTCTGTACAAGTGACTCATGACATAGCTGTGTAACAAAGGTGCTAGTATGTCTGATGGTAAACAGCATTCAGCATCACACCCCAATGCTGATTTTTTACATAGCCGGATGTGGCAAGAGAGCAGAAGCCTCTTCTTATCTCAGACCTCAACACTTATATAAGAGGGAAAGGTCAAGAGACAGGTTTATAAATGTGCAAAATGCCGACTCTATCCTCCAGAAACAAATCTGACATATTAATCCCTTTAAGTGAGTCTGAAGGAGGTTAAGGAAGGCTGAGGAGAGAAAAGAAAAAGGAGAGGGGACAGGAGGGTGGAACTTGATTGATAAATGCTTTTCTTTTCCTTGCACGTACTTTATATATGTAATATATTACTGCATACACCGTATATATATGTATATATATGTAATATTTTATTCACGAGACATGAACGGATACATACTGTAGGTATGTGGGTATGTATGCATGTATGAGATTAAGTGGTTTGCTCAGGTCACAGTTAGCATGTGGCAGTGGTGGGATTCAAACCAGGGTCCCTAGGTTTACAGAGCTATGCTCTAACCACTGGAATACAGTGTATCAAAGGTACTCAGGAGGGGTGAAACAAGGCCACTGGTGCATCAAGTCCATCTCCTTAAAGAGACCTACCAGCCTAGCCCTATGCACCACATATTTCGTGCCTTACCTCCACAAAATGCTGCCGAGGTATATTTCACTAAAATATTTCCAAGAGTTTAGATGTAGGAATGCTCGTAAAATATACCCCACTGGGTCACTTTGCCTTTCTGGTCTTTAGATCTGCCCCCCGCCCTTGTTAGTCGCCAGTGCCCTTGATTAATTACTAAACGGTCACTGTGATACACAGAATGTTGTTAAAGTTTCTCCCCCATAGACTAAAATGGAGCTTATCCCTGCACTCTCCCTAGGTCATGTCATACAGTGGCTGAATGTGGGGGTAGATCAGGGATGGATTTAAAGACTGAGAAGTCAAAGTGTCTCAGTGGAGAATATTGTAAGAGCATTCCTACACCTAAACTATTTGAAATATTTTGGTCAAATATACCTCAGCAGTATTTCGTGGTGGTAAGGCACCGAAATGTGTGGTGCAAATCTACATTCATTTAACTTAGCGAGTCTCATTAATAGACAAACAGTAGTAACAGAAACATATTTGCCCCCAGGTTTGAGATGTGGCATCTCAGCTGGACAGTCCTGGGTAAATACAGTAACTTGTAAAACAGCCAAGGAGGTTGTCAGCACAAACTAGGTGTCCTTTCTCATGCAAGATTTCTTACAACTCTTTGCAGTAACATTTCGGATAGGAAACAAAAAGATCTTTATGATGTACTATGGTGCTGAAAATCCTCCCAGACTGTAGAAAATTGTTAAACAAATCAGCAACATCCGTATATCCCACGTTGAAATCAGCCCTTTGGACCAGCATAAAGTACATCGCCAATCCAGTTCACAGACACAGCTGCAACATCCTAGCCACACAGAGACTTTTTGCCATATGGTATATTAAATAGCTGGTATAGCATAGCAAAATGCTATGCAAAAAAAGAGGTATTGCTAACCATTTCCAGAAATGAGTAGCAGCAGACTGCTAACCATTTTTTCACCGACTTCATGGCATAATAGATAACGTTAATAAAGTGATACGCATTTCCACAGAGGATTAACACTTTAGCATGCAAAACTGCTAATCAGTTTATTCGGCTTATTTAACACCCTGCCATAATGTCACAGAAAACTAAATATATGCATTCAGTGCTGGTTAGGAAGAACTGCATGCACCTAGATTTAAAAAGGCAGACGGACACACACATCCATACTGTACATACATGAATACATACACAGATTAACAGATATTGTCATTAATGCAGTTATGATGGCTCAATATTACTCTAGAATGCCTACATAATGTTCTGACAGGACACCTAACTCAATGGGTGTGACAACCCCTCTCTCTCTTGGGTGGGGAAGGGGGCCGTGAGGAAATAATGAAGACTCTTGTACTCATTGTCCAAGAGAGGGACCACTGTTCTCCTGGCAAGGAAGGGACTGCATGTTTTTTCATGTCCCTCTACAAAGTTAGTCATGGGGGGGTGCTTTCTACCTCTGATGGGATGGGTTGTACACTGGCAAGAGTAACTGGATGGCACCATGACATCGGATCAGACGTCACCACCCAGCAAAGTAAAACCCTGCTGTCTCAGAAAAGCAAAATGTGAACAAAACAAACTAAAAAGCATATTTTAATTTCAAAAACCAACAGTAGTAATGGCATTGGCTGGAGCCCTCAACAAGTACAGCATGGGTGGGGGGGAAGAGACACCATTTTGGACTGGCTTGGTGATGGTGGCCAGAGAAACAGAGGGTGATGATGTCTCCCTGCTCACTTGTTTTTTACTTTACAACATTTTTTCCTATTGCAAAGCCCTGTTTTTGGCAAGGTGCTGTTTTGTCACACTTTTACAGCTAGAGTCCTATAGCACTGGAAGGGCAAGTGGACTCTATCATGGTGCAAAATGACCCAGTGGCTGTGCTGGGATTTAAACATCGGGGGCTGGATATTGAAACTGCACCATTCTGTGGCACAAGCCCCTGCACTGCTCAAAAAAGTTGCGCAGGGGTGTGGTCGGGGCGATATTCAACGGAGTCGTGCTATTGAGCAACTCCTTTGAATAACAACCACTGTGCATGGCGCAGTGGAACTTGCGCCACCGCAAGTGGTCAGAGTGGAGCATTCAGATGCGGTGGCGCAAGTTCCATTGCACCATGCGCAAAATTTCCGATATTCAAAAGGTGACATGCAAATGGGGCCATAATTTATGCAAGGCGCACGGGGACCATTTGCATCTAATTACGGCCCCATTTGCATGCCATTAGCATGCAGGTGCGCCGATCCCCGACGACTTGCGCCTGGCGCTCTGCCAGGCAGCAGCATCGGGACAGACGCCCCTGCAGCCCGATCGCGGCATGAAGTAAATCCTCCCCACTTGCCCGATCGTCGGGCATAACATACAGAACAACCCTCCCCACTGGCCTGATCCTGGGCATAACATAAATGCACAACCCCTCCCCGACTGGCCCGATCGCTGGCATAACACAAATGAACAACCCCACCCCATGACTGGCCCGATTGAGGGCAGAACGAGTTCAAACCCCCAAAGACCAATATCCCTGGTGGTCCAGTGGACGCCGGTTCGATTATGGCATAAGGTCAACCCCACCCCAGTCCAATTTCCTGGTGATCCAGTGGCCCCACCCCACCCACCCACCCACAGAGCCCTCACTATTCACGCCCCCCATCAGCGCGGCGAGGCAGCACTCCTACCCCCTGCCGCCTACGATAAGCTCGATATTGCGCGCCTATTGGTTCACAGCAAGAGTCAATGGGCATGAGTTTATATCAGAGATAAGTGGCAGTCCAGATATCTGAATGAATTCATTCATATCTGGACCGCCTTTAGTTAGCGGTGCCGCACCACTGGCTCTGCCTGAACCATCGGGCGTGCAGCCCCATCGAGCTGTCAGTCGGCAGGCGGCGGATGGCAGGCGGTGGGTGCTGCCGCCCGCCAGATGACGGGGAGCAGGGTGGTGGGGCTCTGGTGGGTGGGTGGGGTCAATAGATCACCAGGAAATTGGACTGGGGTTGACCTTATGCCCGCGATCGGGCTTCGCGGGTCCACTGACCACCAGGGATATTGGTCTTTGGGGTGGGGTTTGAACTCCGCCTGCCCACGATCGGGCCAGTCAGGGGGTGGGTTGTTCATTTGTGTTATGCCCACATCGGGCCAGTCGGGGAGGGAGATCTGCCCGCGATTGGGCCAGTCGGGGAGGAGATCTGCCCGCGATCGGGCTAGTGGGGGGTGTTCTGCCCGCGATTGGGCTATGGAGGGGTCATTATGCCCGCGATCAGGCTGCAGGGGGCATAGAAGAGGCACCCACAGGTGGCAGCTGCTGTGTTGCGCCCTCAATGCAGCAGCTAACCTGTGGGTGGCCCTCAACTTAACCTTTCTTTTTGGCTCAAAGTTGTGCAGGCGCAGGTTGGGGTTGCACTCAGCATTCCTGCACAGCCCGGCTGAATATCGGGCTGTGCAGTTTATGCATGGTTCCTCCCCCCTCCAGTTGAGCATGCCTTCATTAGCATTGCGCTGTTGCTCAGCATGACTTGGGGGGGGCGCAACTGCCTCCTGCTGAATATCGCAGAATGGCGCAATTTCAGACTTGCGCATGGCGCAACCCTTTTGAATATCCAGCCTGGGATATCCTGTTTCATAGTTCTATGCTACAAACACCACATTACACTTCCAGTGTCGGTGGCTCAGCAGACTGCATACTTGTCTCCGACACCAGAAGACCACATGGCTGTGGGTTCTAGCCCCACACCAGGATCTTAGAGTAAACCTAATATTGACACAGTAGTGCAGCATAAAAGGGCTGCTGCACTCCTGATGCGCCATCTTTTGGATGAGATGTTAAACAGAGGTCCTGTCTGCCCGTTGGGGAAGTTGCTCAGGTGGACATTAAAGATCACGATACTTCTTGAAAAGACTAGGGGGATTTTTCCAATTCACTAAAAATAGCACAACAGCTTAACCTGATTCAATATGTAAGTTTGCATGTGTATTTCCCACTGGTATTGCCTCTGGTGTAGTTGCTCACACCCATTTTCCAAAAAGACTGCCATGCACCACTTTTCATTTGTTTACAGTTTCATGTTAAAAAATAATAATAAAAAAATAAACAAACTAATGAAAAGTGGTAAATGACTATCTTTTCGGAACATAGGTTTGAATAACTACACCAAAGGCAATACCAACAGAACTTCTTTCCTGTTTACTGGTGAGGCCTCCCCATATATTGTACTTATTCCCAAGCTTCCCTTAAGCATTGGTTTAAAGTCATGCCCTCCCTTCCCCGCATTTGTCAACTCCCCACCTGACTTGCTTTCTCCCCTTCTCTCCAGTTCATGCCTCCTCGCTGGGGTTGATTTTACTTCTCATAATGCTCCTTGCACCGAGTGTTTCAATCCATTTGTTGACTGTATCTATGACTGCTTAGTGTATCATGCTCCAGACAGCTGCTGCATATGATGTGCCTTCATGCCATGTTTGCACTGTTTTTGTCTGCACTCGTTTTGTGTTGCTCAATCCTATTGTTATTTCACTGTATCCTTACCCTCGCCCCTGGGTTGAACCAGGAAATGAGCCTTGGCTCAGTGTGCCTTTCCCAATTACCAAATGTTAAATAAATAAATAATTCTAACAGTTATTTAAGACAATAACAATTAACTTGGGAAGCATTAAGCAGCATTTTTTCAACTGTATCCCCCCCCCCCAAACCCTTGGATGAGGGTGCAAATAGGGAAACAAGCTTAACCCACCTTTCCCAGTCAAGAAAATAAATAAATAGTCTCTCATTTGGAGGGACCACCCTTCGACTGGAGGTAAGCAGGTAATTTAGTCTCCATGTGCATTCAGCTCCTGACATGTCGGAAGTATCCAACTATCCATCGCGGGGGGGGGTCAGTCTCCTTGGACATTCTGGAGGGGGGGTGAAAGTCTCTATGCACATTCAGTCGCTGACCTGGAGGGATCACCCTTCTCCTGTGCATGAGTGGTTAATTCAATCTCAATACCATTTAACCCCTAACCTTGAGGGACCACCTTCTCTTGCAGGCAAGGTGTTAATACAGTCTCCACATATGTTCAGTCCCTGTCATGTCCTGAAGGGCCCACTTTTCTGGGGTGGAAGAGTAATTTAGTCTCCATGCCCATTCAGTCTCTCACCTGGAGGGACGCCCTTCTACTGGGCGAGAGGGCAGTTCAGTCCCAATGCTCATTCAGACCCTGTCCTGGAGGTACCACCCTTCTGCTGTGGTAAGAGGGTAATTTAGTCTCCATGTTCATTCAGTTCCTGACCTGGGGAACCCTCTAGAGAAAGAGGGCAAATCAGTCTTCATTATCCTTTACTGCACTGCAGAGATGGCCCCAATTCTCTTAAGTGGTGGAGGTTGATGATTCAGTCCCGGTGCTCACTGCCTGGCCTGATATTCTCCAGGTGCAGGAAACTCCTCAAGGTCCTTGCCAAGCCCTCCTGAATTAAAGAGGCTGACATGCAACAACTGAATCTGCACTCCTTGCAGGGATTAGGAGGGCTCTTCTCTGCAAACTCTCGGCTGTTCCACTCTGCTCTACAGAAAATACTAGCCCTAAACTATTGGGTGTGGACTCGGCTCCATAAACAAGGAGCAGACCTATTTGCCATCCTCCAGGACAAGAGCAGACGAGTACAATGGGGTGCGGTCACTACGCCCCCTTCCTTCTCCAGAAGTGTAACAGATGCCGAACAACAAACAAACAAAAAATAACGGAAATTACAAAAAAATATTTATCACTCGTTACTGTCCGTGTCCGCTACTTTTACCCCAAAAAAAAAAATCCATCACAGATGATTCCGGGATAGAAATTCGAATAAAGTAATGCGCATGGATGTCAGAGAAGATCGAAGAGCCAGCCAAGCAAGTTGAGCAACAGATGAGATTAAAAAAAACAAACGCTTTAAGCAACAGCTCAATGAAACAAGAATGGCAGAGTCCCACTTACTTGGGTTTGCGATATAGCAGGATCTAGCGAGGAATGGGAGAAGCTCTTCTGAATCAGTATGCCGGCGATAAGCTCAGCTCCCGTCTGCCTGGCGGGACTTGGTGGGACCTGCAGGAGGTGTGGCTGCTTCTTACAGAGACGAGAGCAGTGCGAAACATCAGAAGGATGTGCAAAACAAAACGTGTACGACGAGTATTCTCCAAATCGCCTTCCCTTCCCCTGCTCGCCCCGCCCTGCCGAGAAGGGGCGAATAAACTGCAGCAACACCAGTCAAGCTCAGAACGGTTCAGTGATCGACTCAACAGGTCGGAATGCTTGATGGCACTTTGCTCAGGATAATCCACACAGTTAAACTACACTTTATGAATGCATTTTATTTATTTAAAACATATTTTACCAGGCAGGCAGACAGAGTCTAGAAGGCTCGTTTCCACTTTTTCCGGGGGTGTGGAGAACACAAGTAATAATCACGATCACATGCGTAATGAGTCTGTGACTCAAAGGTTGTAAATCCGATTTATGAACTAAATAAAAAAATAAATAAATAATATAGGGATACAGTGTACATGATACAAGTAGCTGCTTATTCAACAAAGCACATGGTAAAAGTACATGCAAGAGTAGTGTGCAGGCAAGCCTGCGTATATTTACAGTGACTAGACCAGGATGAGTCTTAGTACTTTTTAACACAGAGAGTGTTTATACACTCCAACATTCATGGTTGAGTTCGGGCTTTCAACGGGGGACGCACAAGGAGTGTTCAAGGCACTTGTGGCACGACGTCCGAGAGATGTATTGTGCCTTGATCAACCTCTTTCTGTGAGGAAGGAAGGTATGATTTTTGCAGAGACTTGCAAACGCAGGGTTGCCTGTAGCTGATGGAGGCCTGTGATAGGCTGCGCCTGCCGAGGGGAATTTGGAGGCGACAGCCATGAGTCATCCTTTGATCTGAGCGAAGAAATACGGTTTGTTGAGGGGGTTATGATATCAGAGATGGTAACTCGGCAGGCTACCTGTCCAGTATTTGGCACAGACTGGTATGATGTACAGCAATTACCTCACAGATGAAGGAATGTACCCTACGCCTTTATACATGGAGCAGTGTGTGTGGGGGTGGGGTGGGGGAGGCAGACTTATCTGTCCAAGACTGAGTCTGTACTCCCTTATCAGCTTTCTCAATCCTTCACACACCTGCAGGGGTACTTTGATAGCTGCCACCACTCAGCATAGACACTCTCAGGTAGCTCTGTGCCTGAATCCCACCAGAGCCACTGCTTACAGAGTAAAGTACTCTTTACCAAAGGGCAAACAGCCCACCCCTCTCTGTCAAAGCTGAGAGCACCTCACTTTAGAAACAAAACAAGGCAACTAGCTTTTTCGTCAGAGGCATAAGCACAGTTTTTGTCAGTTGAAACCCAGTCATCTATACCTCAAAGGACTCAGACACAGAAACATGAAGTATATAAAATAATATTTTAATACTTCAGGATATTTACTGGTATAATACAGGAAACTACACAAAGACTATGAGGAACAGTACTTCTACAAATGTAAAAAGAAAATGTTTTGTACACAGTGTGACACTCAGCTGGTTCTGATTAATCTATGATTTTTGTAATATAAAAATGTGTTATTGAGTGTTTCTCATGAAACATGCTGAAACAGCCTGTGGAATGACACCCCCCTCCCAGGTTTTAGCTACGAGGTGTTACCTGGGAGGCCAGGAGATAATTACAGGCTGGACGAGGCCTAAATTAAGCATCTCCTGTTTATCTAGCTTAATTGTAGCTTGCCAGCTGACAGGATCGAAAATATCCTTTTTATGACGTTTAGAGGAGGAAAACCATGTTATGTAACACTGGTGCGAAGTCATAAATGTTCCTCTGATGTCTGTAAAAGCAGGATGTTGCTCATGAATGAAAGAAGGACTTAGAAATTAGCCTTATCCAATTTACCTTCTGAGTGATGACATCCTGATTGTATAATTTTTAATAAATAGAGAAGGAGTTGGGTGACATCATGGAGAAGGCAGGCTCAAGACAGTGTTTTAATTATGCTGTGAGTGACCTGTAAAGACACACATGTTTGGACTCTCTTGACAACAGCATTTGTCTATCAGCACCATTAGAAGACATACATTAGATATATTAGTCTAATTGTCTGGTAGTAGGAATGTTGCACTTTTTTTAATCCTTGTTCTTTTAAGTGATTGTATGTTTTTGTGATATATGGTTCTGTATTTACATTTTTTTATCTATTTTTAAGTAAACCTCTACTTTAGGGATGACTTGATGTGCCTTTGAAATTCTTTTTCTTGGCAAATGAAGCATACATGGTTAAAGTTGACACTGTACAAAGCTTGCTGGCTTTACCAAACTGGGAAAATGTAAGAGTTTATTCTGAGGTCTTTAACAGAGTTTTAAGGGTTCATTTTGTACGCCTGGTTAGGTGCCCATAGGCAAAAGATATCTGCCCCCCAAAGAGCAGAATTATCTGAGCCTGTACATTGGGTACGCTAGCAAGAGGTTCACAGTTTGAATCCCTCCAGAACTTGAGACCAAAGTTTGATTCAAACCCACAAAACAGACCAGAGGGTTACCCTGTTCTGTTAACTGTTCACAAGACTGTGCTCAGAGGTTTGCACTGTGGGAGCAGAGGGCCTGACCTGCTGAGTGGGTTTGTGACAGATTGGTTGGTAGCGGTGGGATACATTTTGTTATTACAAGCTTTTATTGCTCAGTGTGCCAGCTTGAGACTGTCAGCTCACTTGCAAAGAAAGAAAAAGGCAGTAATTTATTTTTAAAAAAGGAGACAGAACTATATCACTTGGTGTACAGACAAGTTCCTACCCATTATATTTTGTTTTCTAAAGTGCATAGAAACATAGAATTTGACGGCAGATAAGGACCGCTTGGCCCACCCAGTCTGCCCATTTCCCTACCTACTGGATAAGCTGCAGATCCTAGTTAACCAGCAGCCTACTTCTTCTTACCCCCACCCCCTCGAATTGCCTTATGACTGTCCCATGCATACTTGAATTCCACCACTGATTTTGACTCCACAACCTCCTCCGGAAGGCCGTTCCATGCATCCACAACCCTCTCTGTGAATAAATACTTCCTTAAATTACCTCTGAGCCACCCCCCCCATCTTCAAATTGTGCCCTCTTGTTCTTGCACACCTCTTTTTTTGAAAGATGCTACCCTCTTGGACTTTGTTGATTCCCTTGAGGTACTTGAAAGTTTCTATCATGTCCCCCCACTCCCTCCTTTCCTCGAGGCTATACATATTAAGCTCCTTAAGTCTCTCTTCATATGTCTTCCGGTGCATTCATGAATGAAAGAAGGACTTAGAAATTAGCCTTATCTAATTTACCTTCTGAGTGATGACATCCTGATTGTATAATTTTTAATAAATAGAGAAGGAGTTGGGTGACATCATGGAGAAGGCAGACTCAAGAAAGTGTTTTAATTATGCTGTGAGTGACCTGTAAAGACACACATGTCAGAGTAGCTGTAGTTAGGGAAGAAGGTGGCTTCCAACTACAGCAGGCACACTATAGACTACTTAAAGCAGTTGTACGGGGACAGAGGAGTCCCATTTGAGGTGAAAGCCACCAAGCAGAACCTCGTGGATGCCCTAATAGTAGCAGATACCCAGAGCATCGAGTCATAGACAGTGACTGAAAAGGACCAAACCTTGAGTGTGGCAGGGCTAGCAGCCAGTGCAGTGTCCAGATCCGATGAGGAGGGCAACAGGGCCACTGTCAGTGAAGGGCCATAGCAGTAGGGGAAGGTCACTAGTATCCTGGATCCAGAAGTACTCAGGCTGCAAACTTGAGTTGAGCAGAATGGAGCTGGAGTTCCAGAGGGGAGGGACCATGAAAAACAGGAGGCGGACCATGAGGCAGAGCAAGAACACCGAGATGCAGACTGTGAGGAGCATGAGCACCAGAGGCAACATGAACTGGAGAAGCTACGACTCCAACCGGCGGCACCAGAGAAGGTAAGTGGCTTGGGTTTAACTGGGACTACAAGACTGGGTTACAAACTGAATTACAAATTGATAGCCGAGTTTAAAGAGGGGGAAGATATGGATGCCTTTTTAAATTCTTTTGAAAAAGTCTGTATTCGGGCTAAAATTCCTAGGGAGTCCTGGAGCTTCCAGCTTTCCCCACTACTTACCGGGAAAGCTCGGGATGCATTGGGTCAAATGGACAATGAGGACAGTGATGATTACAGCAAACTTAAAGCTGCACTGTTAAAGAAAATTGAATTAACTGCTGAATCATACAGAGCTAAATTCCGTAAGCTCAGAAGAAGCCCTGACGTGAGCTACGAGGAGCTAGCCACGAAACGTCGTCAGTTTTTAAAACTTTGGTGGGAAGGAATTGAAGCAAACTCTGTTGATAAAATTGAAAATGTGATTATGTTAGAACAGTTTTTTCTGGGCATGCCCAGCAGAGCTGAAAACCTGGCTGGAGGACTGAGATCCCAAAACAGTGCAAGAGGATGCTGAACTCTCAGACTGCTATGCCAAGAACAGACCTGCTCTGAGAGTGAATGGGGCGGGCATGGCAGTACAGAAAGGGAAAAGTGCACCTTCAGGGCAGCTAAAACCCTCACTGCCTCCACCAAAACCAGTTAGCCCCAGGTTTCAGAGAAAAGATTTCTCTGAGAGAAGAAATGAATGTTGGCTGTGTAAAGAAACTGGGGGCGTATTGCCAGACAGTGTCCCAAAAAGGAGAACAATACACAACAGGTGGCTAGGAAGGAAGTGGGTTGTTTGTGTGTCCCTGGAAGCATGCCTGTGAACATGAGGGAATACATGCACCCAGTCATGGTAAATGGTGTACAGACGCAAGGGTTAAGGGACACAGGGGCATCCCTGACATTGGTAAAAGGGGATCTAGTAGAGCCAGGTGAGCTTATACCCAATAAATTCGTCACTGTACAGGACTTTACTGGTAAAGAGAAAACATTGCCACTGGCCAGTGTTCTCCTGGACTGGGGTGAAACAGGGTGAATTATGCAACAGGTGGCTGTAGTCCAAACCTTAGCAGTGGATGTGATCCTGGGCAACAATCTCAAACAAGGGATGGTGTGTGCAGTTACCCATAGCCAAGTGGCAAGGGAAAATTGTAGTTCCCTGAACCCCACAGAAGCCACTGTGGAAAACACTGAGAGGCTGGTTCCCCAGCCTGTGTCTCCTGATATGGAGACTAATGAAAAGGGGGTAGAAATTTCCCCAGTAGCAAGTAACCACACAGCTACAGAGGGTTACTCTGAAGAGGGAGGTGTGACCCACTGTCAGAGGGTTGGGATTGACAGTGATCCTGAGTGCCCTGATGCTAGTGCTAGGGACCCCTCGTTTAGTAACTGAAGGGGACCTGTCTCATGCCTTGGGAATGTGTGAGGGGTTTGCAGGTGCTCAGAGAAGTAATCCTAGTCTAGAGAAGCTGAGGGCTTGGGCAGACTCTGACGGGGCACAGGGATGTGACAGCAGACATAAGGTTTGTTGGGAAAATGGACTGATGTATACTCAGGCTGTGAAGACAGAGTGAGGGGTGCTAGGCAGGCAGCTTGTCATTCCCCAGGGGTATCATGGGCAGTCGCTCAAGACTGCACATGATATTCCCTTGTCTGGTCATCTGGGAATCACGCTCACTACACAGCAGTTGGCCCAGAATTTTTATTGGCCTAACTTCACCCAGCAGGTGAAGGAGTATTGCTGGTCTTGTCACCAGTGTCAAGAAATAGGGAAGGCAGGTAAGAAAACCCAAGCTGCCCTGATTCCATTACCCATAGTAGAGGAGCCATTCCAGTGGGTGGGAATGGATATTGTGGGGCCTTTAAATCCTCCCAGCTCTTCAGGGAAGAGATGCATCCTGACTGTGGTGGATTATGCCTCCTGGTATCCAGAGGCAGTCGCCCTGTCCTCACTGAGGACAGACAAAGTGGCAGATGCCTTACTGGGGATTTTCTCCTGTGTTGGGTTTCCACAGGATGTTATCACCAATCGAGGGGGTTCCTTCATGTCGGACCTGCTGAAATGTTTATGGGAGAAGTGTGAGGTGGTGCAGAGATGCATGACGCCATATCAGCCACAAGCCAATGGGCTTGTGGAAAGATTCAATGGTATCCTGAAGTCAATGTTTGATGCGTTTGCTGAACAGCATGGGAGACACTGGGAGAAATACCTTCCCCACCTGTTTGCATACAGGGAAGTGCCCCAAGAGTCAACAGGATTTTCCCCCTTTGAACTCTTACATGGACGCTGGGTACGTGGGCCCCTAGACTTGATTTGGGAAGACTGAGAAGGCAAGCACGCCACCCAGGGAACTCCCATTGTGGATTACATCCTTAGGTTTAGGGAAAGGCTGAAGGAGCTTATGGGGACAGCCCAGAGCAACCTGACAGCTGCCCAACAGAAACAAAAAGTGTAGTATGACTGCAGAGCCAGAGCTCGCTCGTACATGGTGTGTCAGGAAGTCATGGTCCTTATTCCGGTCTGGAAAGACAAGCTGCAGGTTGAGTGGGCAGGACAGTACAAAGTGGTTAGGAAGGTAAATGGTGTGAACTATATTATAGAGTTACCTGACGGAAGACAGAAAGGATGTACCATGTCAACATGATGAAGCCATATGCAAATAGGGCTGACATGGTGTTTGCAGTGTGCAGTCCTGGGGAGGGGACGGATGAAGGAGACCCCCTTCTGGACTTGCTGGAAGAAAGTAAGCAGGAGTCCTCTTTGGAGGCAGTAAAATTGTCTCCCCAGATGGCACCGGACCAGATCCAGGAAGTAAGGGAGGTTTTTAGCAGACTTTGCCCCATTGTTTAGCACCAAGCCTAGACTTACTCCCCTTAGCGACTCACGATGTAGAGACAGGAACACAGATGCCCATATGGTGGACAGAATATTGGGTGTCAGAGGCTGTCCAAAAGAACATTAGGAGGGAAGTGGAGGAGATGCTGAATTTAGGGGTAATCCAGAGATCCCACAGCCCCTGGACCTCACCCGTAGTCCTTGTGCCCAAGCCAGATAGCTCTACTCATTTCTGTGTGGACAATTGTGGACAGAATGCAGTCACAAAGTCAGATGCCCACCCGATGCACTGAATGGACAAACTCCTGGACAAGTTGGGGGGGTGACCTACCTTACAACCATTGACCTGACCAAGGGGTATTGGCAGGTAGAGTTGATAGAGTTGATGGACAGAGCTAGGGAGAGGTCGGCCTTCATCACTCCGATAGGCTTATTTGAATTTAAGCTCCAGGGATTTTCAGGTGGAGCAGCTGCATGCTATTTTGGGTGTCTCTCAGAGGGAGCAGGGTGCTGTAATGCTTACTTTCTGCCTGGAGCAGGTATGCCATGGTTGCCTGGTCTGTATTTATCCAGGTAGAAAATAACCTTCTTGTGTTTTTACTACACCGCCTTTCCAGATCAACTTGTGCCACAGTTAAAAAACAGCAGAGAGGACTCCGGTTTTGCCTGTTTTGGTGGTTGAGGGCTCGGAGTCCGAGCAGTGGCGGAGCCAGCCCTAGCCACAGAGAGAAGGGCTACAGCCTTCGGACAGCTGTTGGGCTGAAGTCTTAGCTGCTGAAGAGATTGATGCTCCCCTAAAAAAAGGAATGTATTCTTTTCCCCCCTGGATGGTGTCTTTTCAGATTTCTATGAATTATTTTAGTTGTTTTTATTAGGTCCATGAGTAAAGTTAAAGTATTGTCTTAGGTTTGGTCATCAGAGCACTCAGAGATTTTTTGTTTTCAGCTTTTTATTGATTGGCTGTTTTTTAAGTTTTAAAGTTAGTGTTAATATAGTTTTAACTTAGCTTGATTAGTTAAGATATCTTTCTAGATATACTAATTGCATATTCAGGCTGAACATCACTGACTGTTGAGTTTGCAAAATTTCCTTGAGTATGTTGAGTGTGGTATGCTAGACATTTTTGATTTGATTAATTGGTTTATAACATGCTTAGAATCACTGCTTTACTCTGCTATCTTTTTAAATGCAGTGGGTGCAGTGGGGTTAACACTATTTAACTAATTGGGTCTGCAGAGGCTGATGTGAGTATTTTGGGAATGCAGAGAGTGTATCTAATCAACTGATGATCATTTAATTGATTTAATTGATTGACTGATCAGTTGATAAGTTGATCTGGTTAATTTAATTAATTTAATTGACATCACCTCTGCCTCATTTCTGATTTGATCTCTCTATCTTTAAAAGTCAGCACACCGCTCATTACAGTGTAAGTGTAGGTTGGTGGAGATCACGGAGGTTGAACAACCGCTAAAACTCGATGCCATTCTGCTAAGCCTTTATATCATTTTGTCCTGTGTGTTTGCTAATGTCCTTTTAGACATTGCTTAGCTGCTCTATGGTTTAGGTTTGTTTCAATTTGCCGAAGAAAATTATGATCTAACACTGACTCTCTGATTTATCGTGTCTTAGAACTGACCTCATTTGAACTAAGGTACGTGTAGGAAAATATAGGATTTAATGATTTACACTTCATCATTCCCTTTTTTTTTCTCAGTTTGTTTTGTTTTTTAGTTTTTTTTTGGCACCTTTTAAACATTAGTAAGTGAGAGTCATGGGATAGATATTTTATAATATATGAGCCGTTTTAGTTTCCATAAGTAGATCAGAGATAGTTAGGAGCGGGTTGGGGGGGATACTCTTTCCTATAAATTTGCTGCATTGTAATTTTCTCTTTGTGTGTTTCAGCAATACAGACAAACAAGTTTTTTTGCTGAAGTTATTTCCCAGGACGAGTTGATTATTTGTTCCATAAACTCAGTCGCTTTATTTCAGAGGAAACTAGTGGGATGTGGCTTGCATCTGAGTATAGCAAGATAACTATCAACGACATCTACAGAATCACTATAAACTGCCATAATTTATTGTATTTTTCTCTCACTGGAATCTCTGCTGTGGCTGAGCTTGGTTACTCCAGATCTACTTATAAGTTTTGGAACGGTCCCTGGAATTGGTGCTTGAAGCCTGGAGCAGTTCTTCGTTCCAATGAGTATTTCTTCTTTGGATTGTGCTGATGCTGTTAAGAGAACTTCAGACTGTTTGGATTGTTTGTGCTACTCGCTTTGGAGTGGTGAAGTATTTCAGCCTTGAATTTTTATAAAATTTAGTAAAAACAGCAAACTTGAAACCTACTTTGGACTTAGACTTGCAATATAGTATCTTAGTATCGAAAATATAATTCTGACTTGCTGTCCTATTGCTGCTTTAATATCTTTACATTATCTTTGCACTGTCATATTTGCATTTCTGCACTTTAGCTGAGTCTGTGTTCTGTATTTTGTAATCAGAACACATTTAACAGTCGTTTTTGCTATTTCTTTTTGTATTTGCACTGAAGTTTACTGAAGTTCACTTTAAAAATGGTTGTTACTAGAAGTGGAAAGGGCAGTGTTCTAAATCAGGCCTCAGAAGAGGTTATTTGTTCATGCTCAGTTATAGAAATACCATAGACTCAGGTAGATCTTATTGATGGTACCTCTGGCAAGTATACTAAGGAAAATAGGAGGGGTAAAGGTAAAAATAAATGTAAAAATAAAAATAATACCCCTAATACTTCTAGTAAGCCATATACACAAAAAGAGAGATTACAAGTGGAAAATGCTATATTGGAGGGAAGACATAAGGATCTTTCTCCCTTTTGCCCCATTAGCCTCATGTTGATGTTTTAGAAAACAAGAAACAACTTAAAATAACTGACTTTTGGAGTAATAAAAGGAAAGGCAGTGGCCCTAACTTTAGTTCAGCCCCTATTCTTGTAGCAGCTGATTTGACTAACCACTTAAATAGATTGGGTAGTCATTCTGAAACATTGTCCAAAAACTCCTCTAGAAAAGACTGGAGAATGTCCACACAGTCTGTTGAACCCATATCTTATGATCAATATGCATGGGATACATATAACTCTGATTTAGAGGTGTTGGAGAGGTTCCTAAGGCCTGGAACTTAGATTTTCACCAACTTCACCGACTACAGATAAGACTTGTCCAGCTGATTCAGAGATGCTTGCATCACCCAGGCTTTCTTCTGGAATCAAGGGTATGCTAACAGAGCAGGGCCACTTTAAGTATAGTCTTAATTGCCTGGCTCCTGATCCTAGTAGAAAGCTGGGAGAACAGACGGATTTAAAATCTATAATTAAAGATCTGAGTGCCACTAATGAGGGATTAAAGAAGATGGACACAACTCATAAAATAGGGAAATAGAAGGGAAGTATAAGTTATTGAGGTCTAAGGCCCCCCAGGAAACAAATGCTAATACTGGTGAAATTCAGTGTACTGATAAATCATATTTGGTGGCTACTTCCACTATCTCGAAGCAGACTCTAGAGATTTTAAAGAACAGATATGCTGCTGATATAGTTTTACTGGAAAATATCAATACTATTAAAAGTGAGATATGTAACATAAGAGCAGACATTTTCTATAATAGAGTACTTCTTGATAGAATATTGAACAGCAGTAATAAATGTTCTTCTGAATCTGTATCCATGGGAATTGAACCCTTGAATATAGATAAGGTAAACATAGGCATACAGGCACATCTTCCCTCACCTTTCAATACAAATAAAATATGTGAATGTTATATAAAGAATACAGACTCAGAAAAACAGGACATTGGTGTATTGGATAGACAAATACAGAATCAACTAAAAAGAAACAAAATACCTAAAAAATCCAAAAAAAAGAAGATTTTGGTTAGAAACAACAAAGTTTTTGAAAGGCCATCTGAACAGGAAATAAGGGAGGGTCAGGATTCAAGTCAAAACTTAAAACAGGGGAAACAGGGAAAAAAACCTGCTGTGCAGGAGAAGAATCTCCTTTTAAATGGTATTCAAAACTAAATATCCTATGATGCAATAGTGAGTGAGGAGTCTGTGACTGGTTATCAGAGGGAGACTGAGACCTCTGGTCATTCACCCACCAAAGTTGATTCTATTGATAAGGTTCTGGTTAAGGTCTTAGGGGCTTCTCCTGTTCTACAGAAGTATGGGAACACTGAATTTCTGATTGAGATTTACAATGTAGCTATATTAGAGAATGAAACAGAGAGTTCACTACTTGCTTGGGTACTTAACTTCCTTGAGTTATCACATATTGAGTTAGAAAAGGAAGCATTTGTTTCTAGATCACTGAACCCCTGTTATAAGAAAACAGTATTACTTCACTGTACATCCCTGAGGACTGCCCATATTATATTGGAAAAGGCACTGTTTTTAAGAGAAAAGGGCTATGCTATTACACTACCAATGTTAGTCCCAAGATCTCCCCTTCAGTTTCTTAGTAGTAAGGAAAACAGTCCTTGTGAGCAGTCCCCTTCACGGGAAGTAGTTTGTGAAGTAGTTCATAAATCTCAGATGGATATCTTGGGAGTGATTAATGAACATATCAAAAATCAAAGAAAGTCATGGTTAGGAAGAACAATTGCTGTGTTTGGGTGGAAATTTACAGATAAGAATGCTAGACAGAAGATAAAAGGGGATCTCCTCTTTTTCCTAGAAAAAGCATTAGATTTACATATTTCCTGGAATATGGTAGATTCTTTTTATATACAAGATAACTCACGTTTCTCATCCCAGATTGACATTACCTTTAAAAACCCTAGTTTAGCTAATAAAATACTGTTGTTGGCAGGTAAATTGGATCCAATGGGAATCCATACAGTGGAAATGACAGACTTGGATCTAAATACTTACGATCATATCCCCATGATGGGAGCGCAGGAATTAACTCCGGTTTCAGACTGTTTGTTAACAAATTTTGAAACTTTTGAAGATTTAAACATCTATGAGCCTTTGGCGACTGTGGTCTCCCCCTGACATCGGCAGTTTGGTTTGTCCCCGGTGAGTTGCCATCTGTTGAGTCAAATACTGAGACAGTAGATAATATAAGGAGAAAAAGGAATATGATGGATGCCCTCTCTATTCTCTCATGGAATATTGAGGGTATACACCTTAAAATTACAGATCCCGAGGTTTTGAATTTTTTAGAGTCATATGATATAATAGGGATTCAGGAAACATGGTGGACAGAAGAATTTACTCCTGGACTGGCAGGATATACAGCCATGACTTTATCGACCTCCAGAGACAAAAAAATTGGTAGGCTTAAAGGGGGACTTACCTTTTTTATTAAAACACAGCTTGATCTAGGAATTACATGATAGCAACAAATTTAGAGGGAATTTTGACTATACAAATCCATAAAGGCTTAGAGAAAGCTATTCTCTGCAATGTATATATTTCTCCTAGATTCCGATATTCTGAAACACTAGATACATTTATTCAGAATTTGAAAATTTTGTTAGATGATTTGTCGGATAACGATGCAGATTGCCCCATAATTATTATGGGAGACTTTAATGCTAGAGTCTCTTCTTGCCTTTCTGAAAATGATTATACTGATCTTATTTGTTGGCTTCCTTTGGTTAATGACAATATCACTTTTATAAAAGGTCCACTCAGGATCTGGTACTCAACCCTAGAGGCAGGACCCTCCTGGAAGTATTTGCATCCATGAATTACTGTCTCTTAAATGGAAGAACTCAGGGTGACATGTTGGGGAATTTTACTTTTAGGGGCCCGATGGGTTCCTCTACTCTGGACTTAATTTGGAGGCAACTAATGTGGTACAGAGATTAGAGGTTAAGGATAGAATGGAATCTTCCCATTGTCCTATTGTTCTCACTCTAAACTGTCCCCTAGGATTAAATAGCAAAATTGGTTTCCTGGAGGACAATTTGGAGATTATTAATGAGAAAAGAATTATTTGGGGACCCTTACACTATATGAACTTTGAGTCTATTTTAAATAGTGGAGAGGTGTGCCATATACATGATTCTATCATAAACTCCAAATGAATTAAATGATATCTTAGAAAACTGGGAAAGGATATCTATGATATTAAAACCATGGTGCAAGAAAAAAAAATATCTTCCCTTAAACATATTTATAAAAAATCTTGGTTTAATGCAGACTGTTTACAAGCAAAAAGTCTTTGGTAAAATACTGAGGATACATAAAAATAAGAGAAATAAAACTATTGCAGATTTCAAAATACTTAAGACAGAAAGAGAAAAGCATAAGTTAGCTTTAGAAAGAGGAAAAGAAAAATATTCTCACGGACTGTGGGAAAAGCTTAAACAGTCTGTATTAAATAGAGATGGTAGAGGCTTCTGGAAATTAGTATCTCAGGGTTATAACAAATATTCAAATAGACTAGAAGCCTATATTACACCTGAGGCCTGGACTCTCTGTTTTTCAGAGCTTTATTTCTACCAGTCTGAATTAGAGATGTCTGAAATCTAATAAGGCTCCAGGACCTGACGGTATCTTGGGAGACCTATATAAATCATTTCCCAATTGGAGGTGCCCTCTTCTCTTTCCATTATTTAATGGACTCTTACAAGGACTCCCATGTCCACCAAGTTGGCTAGGTAGTCATATATTTCCCATATTTATATAGGAGGACCCATATAATCTGAAAATGTATAGACTGATCAGTCTTATAGATGTTACCCAGAAAATTTTTACAAGGATTATTCTGGGAAGACTATTAGATTGGGCTGAAGAAAATTCAGTTCTGAATGTGGCACAAAATGGCTTTAGGAAAAATAGGTCCACAATACAACATTGTTATGTTTTGTATCATCTGATTTGGAAATACACTAAAATCAGAAAAACTAATCTTTATTGCTGTTTTGTGGATTTTTCCTCGGCTTTTGACAACATCAGTAGGAAAATTCTCTGGATAACACTCAAGACTTTAGGGCTGGAGAGTTCCCTACTGGATGTTATCATTAGATTACATGAAAATACATGGGCTAGAGTTCAATACAATCAGTATGGACATTTGACTGAGAAATTCCCTATGAATATAGTAGTAAGTAGTAGTAGTAGGTAGTAAAAAATTTTTATACATACAAAAAATGAATAAGGATATCTCCACTGAGCCGAAGCTCCTTTACAGTGAGATCCAGGTGTCATTTCCAGTTACTCTTATAAGTTAACAATATATAACAAAGGAAAACACATATACTCTATAATTATACATTAATAAATATAACACAGTTCCAAATCATAAAACAAACTAGGACAAGAAGAACATACAAAAAACAATGATTAATTCACAGTATACATTTAATACAAGCTACAATCTACCATCCTAAGATTCAAACTATTTCTCATCATAACTAATATTTTCGATAAGCCATTGTTTAATTTGGTGCAACTGGAAATTTCCCTCAAGGGGTCTAAGCTTCCCAGGCAATTTATTCCATATAGAAGGTCCGATATTAAAAAAATGCTTATCCCCCAAGCCGTTCTATGACTTGGGACTGCACAGTCCAAGTAATTAGCAGAGCGCAGACCCTCAATAGGTCTTTTTATTTTAATGGACTCAGCCATATATTTAGGGACTTTTCCTGAGATACATTTTAACATTAACATAATTGTACTAAGAGCCCACCTTTGAGACAAAGTATGCCAGTCTAATTTTTATACATATCTACTCTATGTGCCCTCTTTGCAGCTCCCAGTATAAATCTAATTAATTTATTATACATAACATCAAGCTTATATAGTTGCTCTTTAGACGCACCCAAATATATCAAATTACCATACTCCAGTATGGGTAGTACAACAGTTACAACGAATTTTCTAATTTCCAAAGACATACTATTTCTTACTCTATATAATGACCCCAAGCACTTACCAACTTTAGTCAAGGTACTATCTATATGACTGTCCCATTTAAATTTTATATCTAAATACACCCCCAGATATTTATAACTAACAACTTATTGCAAGATTCTTTCTGAAAATGTTTTAATTTGTAACCCCTCATATTCAGTTTTAGACCAGAACTCCTATGAAACACCATTATACCTGAGATTTTTTCATTCAAAACCAATTTAGATCTAAGCAAAAATTCCTGTAACTGATCAAAAGCCTGTTGTAATACTATTTGAATAGTTCTCACTGATGAATCAGCAAAATATACAACTGTATCATCGGCATAAAGATAGTATTGTAGCTTTGGTTGTTTAAACCCCAAATCATTCATATATTAATTATATAGTATAGGACCCAAAATGGATCCTTGTGGGACTCCTGACACAATCAATTTCAAATCAGATGACCACTTTCTAATAGTCACTTGCTGCAATCTTGAGTCAAGATAATTTTGAAACCAATTTATAACCGACTCAGACATACCACAGGTTTTTAGTCTGGACAGGAGGATGCCATGGTCCAGCATGTCAAAGGCCTTAGAAAGGTCAACAAAATTGCTCCCACTGGCATCCCCCTGTCCATGCTCTCCATTATATCTCCTGTGACCTTTATAAGGGCAGTGTTTGTTCCATGTTCGAGTCTAAAGCCGGATTGATAACTGTTGAGGATTTCATTATCTATATATAATATAGGGGTTAGACAAGGATGTATTTTGGCACCCACTCTATTTAATATTTACATTAATACAATTTTGGAACAGATTTCTACTCCTGACTTCCATGCTCCTGAAGTAGATTCTACTAGGATTGATTGTCTTGCATATGCTGACGATTTGGTTTTGTTGTCAACTTCTTCATTAGGGCTAAAAAGGAAGTTGATAAAGTTTGAATCTCTTTGTGTTCAGTATAAATTAAAAGTTAACTATGGTAAAACTAAAGTAGTGGTGTTCGGTAGTCAGAGGAAAAAACATTACTAAATTTAAGATAGATGGGGTAAACATAGATAGGGTAAAGTTTTATGATTATTTAGGAGTCCATTTTTCCAATAATCTCTCTTGGCATCAACACATGGAGATAATTTGAAATAAAATGAGACCATCAGGGAATGCTTTAAAAATATTTAATAACAAAATGAGGAAAACTTCAGTTAAGGAAGTAGTGAATGTACTTAACGCCAAAATAAGAACAAGCATGTTATATGCTAGTGAAATTTGGGGATATGCACAGACTGGAAGGTTACAAATTATTTTAAATAATTTGTGTAGACATATTCTCATGTTACCGCAAGGGACACCTAAATGTATTCTAGCATTGGAATTAGGACAGTGCGCTTTATAGTCACTTATCCAAGAGCAACAAATTATATTTTTACTTAAACTTTTTCTGCTGCCAGAAAGCAGATACCCCAGAATGTGCCTTGAAGAAAGTATAAGAATGGCTAATTTGGGTTTTACTCATCCCAGTATTCAGTTTATTAAGGAGGTTATGATGTCAGGTGGCTTGGGATACCTACTCTATGAAGTATATTATAGACCATTAGTAGTAATTAAACAGGATGTCAAAATTAGGTTGGGAGCATTGGATGAGAATTTTCTGCTTACACAGCTCTCTAAGCTCAAATTTCATGATTATTATAAATCAATTAAACTCTGAAGTAGTTTTGAACTATATCTTTCTATGATAACAAATTTTAGGCTAAGGAGGATTTACACTAGATTTAGAACAGAGTGTTATACAGCAAATTACATGCAGTATAGATATAAGGGAAAAGTTTTATCTTCCCCATTTTGTAAATGTGGCTTGGAAATAATAGACAATTTGAAACATGTTGTACTATTATGCCCTCTTTATGAAACATCGAGAAAGAAATAGGTGAATTTCTTGGAGGTCTTGGTCTCCCTCATTTAAGTATGCTGGATCATCTTTTTAAAACTAAAGATAAGAAAATCATGGAATTACTGGTGAAATTTCTCTTAACTACTCATTTGTAAAGAATGGTTTATATCAGTATATAATATATTTATCCTGTCTAAAATAATAGATAGCCGATTTATAGTTTTAACATGGCATTTCTAGCTCTGGTGTCATATGTTGGGTGTATGATCAGACTTATAATATTAGCTATTGTTCCTTTTTATGATTTGTGTTTTATGTGATGTGTGTAAACTTTCAATTGTATATGGCTTATTGCTGATCAATAAATTGTTACTTACTTACTTATTTGAATTTAAAGTAATGCCTTCCGGAATGAAGAATGCTCCAGCCACTTTCCAAAGGTTGGCAAACCAGGTGTTAAATGGTGCTGAGGAGTATGCCATGGCAAACTTGGATGACATTGCCTTTTTTAGTGTCAACTGGGAGGAACACCTGTCCCACCTTAGGTAAGTGCAGAGCAGGATACAGAGAACCGGGCTCACTGTCAAAGCTGGGAAGTGCCAGGTGGCCATGGGAGAAGTGGCATACCTCAGGCATGTGGTAGGCCGACGACAGCTGCATCCTAACCAAATAAAGATAGAGGTAATCTGGGCATGGCCCAGACCAGAAATGCAGAAGCAGGTCAGGGGTTTTCTTGGAACAGCAGGGTACTATAGAAAATTTGTACCCAGTTACAGTGCACTGGCTGATCCCCTATTTGACCTGGTAAAGAAAAGGATGCCAAAGAAAATTACCTGGGGACCAGCCTGTGAAGAAGCCTTTACCAGACTGAAGGAGACACTGTGCAGTGCTCCTGTTTTGACACGTTATGACTATAGCAGACCCTTTATAGTTCAGACTGATGCCTCAGATGTGGGTATTGGGGCAGTACTGAGTCAGACATCCAACCAAGGGAGGGATCACCCAATAGCATACCTGAGTTAAAAGTTACTTCCCAGGGAGCAGGCATACTTCACGGTGGAAAAGAAGTGTCTTGCCATAGTGTGGGCCCTAAAGAAATTAGAGCCATACTAGTATGGGCAGCATTTTGTGGTACAGACTGACCACAATCCCCTGGTTTGGCTTTCGCAGATGGGAAAAAAACAATGGTAGATTGCTAAGATGGAGTCTTGCTTCGCAAGGGTATGATATGACAATATTACATAGGGCTGGAGCCAAATATCAGAACTCCGATGGGCTGTCTTGGGTCTACGAGGAATGAACTGATTAGGGAAGCTCATCCCATAAAGGGAATAGAGTCCCCAAATTCAGTCTAGGTGGGGAGGAATTGTGACACTCAGACAGCTGGTTCTGATTGATCTATGATATTTATAATATAAAAATGTGTTATTGAGTGTCTCTCATGGGACATGCTGAAACAGCCTGTGGAATGACACTCCCCTTCCCAGTTTTAGCTACAAGGTGTTACCTGCAAGGCCAGGAGATAATTGCAGGCTAGAAGAGGTCTAAATTAAGCATCTCCTATTTTTGTAGCTTAATTGTAGCTTGCCAGCTGACAGGATAGAAAATATCCATTTTATGACGTTTAGAGGAGGAAAACCATGTTATGTCACACTGGCACAAAGTGTTCCTCTGATGTCTGTAAAAGCAGGATGTTGCTCATGGATGAAAGAAGGACTTAGAAATTAGCCTTATTTATTTTACCTTCTAAGTGATGACATCCTGATTGTATAATTTTTAATAAACAGAGGAGGAGCCGGGTGACATCATGGAGAAGGCAGGCTCAAGACAGTGTTTTAATTGTTTAATGCTGTGAGTGACCTGTAAAGACACACATGTTTTGGACTCTCTTGACAACAACATCTGTCTGTCAGCACTATTAGAAGAGCTATATTAGATATATAAGTATAATTGTCTGGTGGTAGAATTTTGCACTTTTTTTAACCCTTGTTCTTTTAAATGATTGTATGTTTTTGTGATATATGGTTCTGCATTTACATTTTACGTTTTATCTATTTTTCAGTAAATCTCTACTTTAGAGACTACTTGGTGTGCCTTTGAAATTCTTTTTCTTGACAAGTGAGGCATACATGGTTAAAGTTGACACTGTACAAAGCTTACTGGTTTTACCAAACTGGGAAAAGGTAAGAGTTTATTCTGAGATCTTTAATAGAGTTTTAAGGGTTAATTTTGTATGCCTGGTTAGGTGCCTATAGGCAAAAGATATCTGGCCCTCCCGAAGAGAAGAATTATCTGGGCCTGTACATTGGGTACACTAGCAAGAGGTTCACAGTTTGAATCCCTCCAGAACTTGAGACCAAAGTTTGATTTGAACCCACAAAACAGACAGGAGGGTTACCCTGTTGTGTTAACTGTTCACAAGACTGCACGCGGAGGTTGGCACTGTGGGAGCAGAGGGCCTGACCTACTAAGTGGGTTTGTGACACACAACAGAAAGATAACACACACAAAAATCTGAATAAACTTCCTAACTTTCCCAAAGTAGAAAGAGCTTTCTGTCACATACCCACTTAGCAGATCATGCCCTCAACTCCCAAAGTGCAAACCTCTGAGCGTAGTCTTGTAAACAGTTAAAAGAATGAGGTACCCCCTCTTGTTTGTTTTTGTGGGTTCGAATCAACCTTTGGTCTCAAGTCTTGGAGAGATTCAAACTGTGGGCCTCTTGTTAGCATGCCCAATGCACTGGCTCAGATATTTCTGTCTTCGGAGGGCCAGATATCTTTGCCTATGAGCACCTAACCAGATGTACAGAAATGAACCCTAAAAAACTTTAATAAAGCCCTCAGATTATTCTTACCTTTTTCTAGCTTGGTATCACCATTCAAGCTTATGCACAGTGTCTGCTCTAACCATATATACTTCACTTAAAAAAGGAGAGAAATTCAAAGAAAGACCAAGTAAGCTCTAAAATTTAAGTTTTTACTAAAATAGATAAAAATGTGTAACATATAAAATACTGAACTATTATATCATAAGACATACAAATCTTTTAAAAGAACAAGGTTTAAACAGTACAATTCCTACTACAAGACTTAGATTTTGTCTCTATCTCTAAATACCTGCTTAAAGTGCTCAAGGATGTTTCTTGGTCAGAGTCTAGATAAAAGTGTCTCTGAAGGAAAAAACAGAATAATGTTTAAAAGCTGGTTTTCCCCACCGATTTGCATGAGGTCACCTAGCTCCTCCCTGTCAGAATATATAAAAAATATAGCTATATAAAAACAGGATGTCTTTTCCATAACCTACAGGAGAGACAGGCAGGGGAGAAGAGGGGGAGGAGTAGCTCTCTATGTAAAGGAAGGGATAAAAGCAACTGAACAAAAGAGTAAACAGGGAGGAGAGGAGGCACTGTGGGTCACCTTGGAGACTGGAAAGGGCACCACAATCTGCACAGGGTTGTGTACAGACCCCCATGTCAGGGGGAGGGAATGGACAAGAATATGCTAGAAGGTATTCTTAGAATGGCAGAGAAAGGGGAGATACTGTTGATGGGAGACCTGAATATGCCAGATGTTAACTGGAGCACATTTGCTTCGGCCACATCCAAGAGCAGGGCCATTCTTGATGCCCTACAGGTGGCAGGCTTCAGACAGCTAGTTTCAGAACCCACTCGTGAGGGAGCAATCTTAGACCTCATACTCTCAAATGGGGGCAGTGAGAGGATTTCAGATCTAGAAGTGGTTGCCATCTGGGAACAAGTAATCATCAAACAGTATGGTTCACGTTAAACTCAGCTACAGAGTCAAGCCATACAAAAGTGAGGGTACTGGAATTCAAGAGGGCTGACTTTGGCAAGATGGGAGAGTGCCTCAGAAAAGCACTAGCAAACAGGCTAGAAGGAGGTGTGGAGCAACAATGGGGAATCACCAAAACTGCCATCACAGAGGCAACAAGCCTTTATGTGAAGCAAATAAACAAATCAAAATGAAAGATAAAGCCACTATGGTTCTCAAAAGAGGTGGCTGTGAAAGTCAGGAAGCAAAAGATAGCTTTCCAGAAGTATAAGGAAACAGAAAGAGCAGGACAGAGAGCTGTACCAGTTAAGGCAGAAGGAAGCAGAGAGGGAAGTCAGAATAGCAAAGGCCCAAACTGAGGAAAAGATAGCAAACTTGGTTAAGAAGAGGGATAAAACCTTTTATAGGTACATCAGCAAGTGTAGAAAGACAAAGGAAGGGATAGTGAGGCTGAATAGAATGAATGGTGGGTGGGTTGAGGGGGACAGTTAAAAAGCAGGGATACTGAATGAATATTTCTGCTCAGTATTCACAAAAGAGGAAGTGGGGGAAATGCCTAATCCAATTAACAAAAGCACTCTTGATAGGGGGGTCGATCCCAGTCCTTTCACAGAAGAAAGGGTTCTGCGAGAACTCCTAAAACTGAAGGTGGACAAAGCAATGGGGCCTGATGGAATTCACCCCAGAATTCTAAAAGAATTAAGGGGGAAACTAGTAAAATCACTGGCAACTATTTTTAATAAATCATGGGAGGATGGTGTGGTGCCCGAGGACTGGAGGAAGGTGGATGTGATTCCCCTTCACAAAAGTGGGACCAAGACAGAGGCAGGAAACTACAGACCTGTCAGTCTGACCTCTGTGGTAGGGAAAGTGATGGAGTCACTTCTGAAGGAAAGAATAGTTGAGTGCCTAGAGGCCAGTGGGGCACAGGACCCAAGGCAGCATGGGTTCACAGAGGGAAGGTCATGCCAGATGAATCTAATAGATTTATTTGCCTGGGTGACCAAAGTAGTAGACCAGGGAGGGGCTGTGGACATGGCCTACCTAGACTTTAGCAAGGCATTTGACACAGTCCCACACACAAAATTAATAGTCAAATTAACCAGCCTGGGAGTGGGTCCAAGGGTGGTAGCCTGGGTAAAACATTGGCTGGACAACAGGACACAGAAGGTAATTGTAAATGGAGTCCACTCTGAAGAAAGAGGGGTTACTAGTGGGCTACCGCAGGGTTCAGTATTGGGTCCAGTCATTTTTAATATCTTCATAAGTGACATTGCAGAGGGACTGGAAGGAAAAGTATGCCTCTTTGCAGATGACACAAAGATCTGCAACAGGGTTGATACACAAGGAGGCGTGGAAAGGATGAGAAGGGACTTGGCAAGGTTGGACGAATGGTCAGAAGTATGGCAGCTAGGATTCAATGCAAAGAAGTGCAAAATAATGCACCTGGGAAACAAGAACCCAGGGGAAGAATACACAATGGGGGAGGTAGTAACAACAACAGAAAAGGAAAGGGACCTGGAGGTAATTATATCAGATGACCTTAAGGTTAGCAAGCAATGTGAGAAGGCAGTAGGGAGGGCTGGGGGTATACTGGGATGCATAGGGAGAGGCATCAGCAGAAAACAGGAAGTTGTTATCCCTCTGTACAGACAGTTGGTGAAACCCCATCTGGAGTACTGTATCCAGTTCTGGAGACCCCATCTCCGCAAGGACATAGACAGGATAGAGGAAGTCCAGAGGAGGGCAACTAAAATGGTGCAGGGTCTGCAAGAGAAGCCATATGAGGAGAGACTAAAGGAGCTTAATATGTATACCCTTGAGGAAAGAAGGGATAGGGGGAACATGATAGAAACTTTTAAGTACCTCAGTGGAATCAACAAAGTCCAAAAGGGTAGCATCTTTCAGAAAAAAGACGCAAGAACAAGGGACACAATTTAAAGATAGAGGGGGTCAGTCTAGGGGTACGTGGAGGAAGTATTATTTCACAGAGAGGGTAGTGGATGCATGGAACAGCCTTCCTGAGGAGGTTGTGGGGTCTAAAACTGTGGAAGAATTCAAGAATGCATGGGACAGACATAAGGCAATTCTTGTGGGGGGTAGGAAGAAATAGGCTGTTGGTTAACTAGGATCTGCGGCCTATCCTGTAGGTAGGGAAATGGGCAGACTAGATGGGCCAAGCAGTCCTTATCTGCCTTGAAAGTCTGTGTTTCTATGTTATTGAATTCTGCAACCTCAGCATAACTCATGTTCTTCAAATGACTCTCTCTGATCTGTGGGCAGTATCCCCTCTCACACAGACATCAAAGCCTTTATGATTTCGTACCAGTGTACTAAACCTGGTTTCCCCTTCAAAACGTCATAAAAGGGATAATGGTTTCCCTCTAAGCAGCTAAAGCTATAATTAACTTAGAAAAGTCTGTAATTAACTTCGGGCCTTCCAGGTAACACCTTGTATCTAAAACATGTGTGTGTGTGTGTGTGTGTGTGTGTGTGTGTGTGTGATCTCACATGCTGTTTCAGCATTTCGCATGGGAGACAGTCCATACACATTTTTATATTACAAAAAATGATCATACTGCACTCAGAACTGACTGTCCCTGTCACACTTACCACACAGGATTGTAGGTAAATTAGTGCAAGCTCAAACCTTAGATGTTAACTGTCTGGAGTCCAGACCAAGCTAACATTTTTTTGTAAGGTCTGGTAAGTCTTCAGAACCCTTCAGTTGCCTGCCCCCATGACACATCATCTAGTATGTCACTCTAACATCATAGATCCATCTGACACTTCCTTTGTGTCCTGGAAAACCTCCCACTTGGAAAAGTGGTTCAAAACTAAACTCTTGGGATTTTTGTGGATTCAGAAACCTTTTTGTTGTTCAAAGCCCTGTCTGCCCCAGCAGGGGTGGCTGCATCAGTGGTTAACTAGGGCCTCTCACAAAACATAAAAGGGCTGTTTTGGCTTTCAGCTCTCCCATTAACTTGGCAGTATATCCTGTAGTATAGGACAAATAGATTGTAGTAACTCTCCAATGTCATCTGGCATGCCTCTGGCAACTACCTTTATCTTAGTCACCTAACAGATCAATTCAAATTTATTAATACAGCTAGAAGGGAAACAAATCATATAGTGCAAACTTACATTTCAAGTTTCTATGGAGGGAGGGGCAGGGAGAGCAGGACAGGATGAACCTGCAGAGGGCATTGAAAAGAGTGGTTAGTGTCACAAACCCACTCAGCAGGTCAGGCCCTCTACTCCCAAAATGCCAACCTCTGAGTGTAGAATTGTGAACAGTGAACAGAACAAGGTAACCCTCTTGTCTGTTTTGTGGATTCGAGTCACCTTTTGTCCCAAGTTCTGGAGGGATTCAAACTGATAACCTCTTGTTAGTATACCCAATTATCAGGCTCAGATAATTCTGTCTTCAGGGGGCCAGATATCTTTGCTGATGGGCACCTAACCGGGTATTTCAAAATGAACCCTTAGAACTCTATGCAAGACTTAGAGAACTCTTATCTGTTTCCCAGTTTGGTAGCACAGTAAGCACATGCACAGTGTCAGCTATAACCATTCCAAGCTCCACTTATATAAAAAGAAGTTTCAAGGCACACCAGGCAGTTTCTGTTTTTAAAATATATATCTTTACTTTAAAATAGATAAAATAGGAAAACAGTAAAATACAGAACAAGATATCCCAACACATACAGCCTTAAAACAAAATGGGTTTAAAAGTACAAATTCCTACAATACATACACTCAGACTAGTCTTGTCTAAGTTCTCCTTACTTCTTAATCATTCATTGCTTTGTTGTTCCTCCTTTCTCAGTCAGATAAGTAAATGTCAACACTGTAAGTTCTGCTCAGTATATTTAAAGCAGTCTTGAGCCAACCTTCTCTCTGAGGTCACCTAACTCTGCCTTGGTGTATTAAAAGTTATATTTTATAACACAGGATGTCTTACTAAGATATTTAAAAAAATAATGGGTGACATAATGAATCGCCTTTCTTTATGACTGGTCCAAACTGCTTTACTCATACATCAAAATCCTCTTTGATGTAATCCACTGCATATTGGACTTCCTAATTTAGTCTGGGACCTGCTTCACATAGACATCAAAAGACTCTTTGATGTATTTACTGGCTATCTTGGGAGACACCCCAAACATGCATATTCTCCTCCTTTCTTGACACGTAGTGCAAATCAAAGGATTTCCCTGAGGATGTCATGAATGGATATTTTATTTCTGGTGCTTCAAAGCAAATTTAACAAGCTAATTGTACCTCAGATCTCTGTAATCTGACCTACGTCCTGTCCTTTGAACTTATGCCTGGGGGGGGGTTTTGATGTGTCATTTCAGCCAGACAGTAAGTTCCTTCTGACAGACACTTCCCTACATATTTTATATTTAATAAAAAAATTATACAGCACTCAGAACTGGCTGTCCATGTCACAATTAGTTTGTCTAGGGAGGAGGGGTTCAGCAACCTGTTTTTTGATGTATAACTGGATGTAGCTCTTTATTCAATAGGGAGCATCAAGTTTTGCAAATCACTTGCCTACGTCTTGTGATACACGTCTAAAGCAGACAAGGTGCTGATCCTTGTTGACCTAGGTACTTGTTGGTGGACATGGAGTCTAGGCGGGATGCTTGTGTTGAGCTTGGATTCAGAGTGGATGGGGTAGAGCTTAGTCAGTATCTGAAACCAAACAGCATGGAGGCTGTTTTCTTCTGATTTATGACAAGCCGATTTTCCTGAAACCATTTTTGCACTGCTTGGAATTCCTCTTTCAGTGACGCAATGGAGAAGATGGACGGGCCAGAAGTGTAGATTTATTTATTTTATTTATTTGTACATCGGTTTACAACCTTTGAGCCAGAGGCTCATTTCCAAAGGTACCTCATCACGTTGAGGACAAATACATAACAGACTTTGGTTATAGCATATGGGTTACATAGTTAGCAAGCATATGTGATTACAACAGTTAAACAGATAAGCCAGTTTAGTTACAATGGCACATTCTTTCACGATGGTAAGAGCAAGCAGCAGGATAATAGCAGTTCAGTCGGCAATGGGTGAGGATTAAAAGAGGTGTGGTGTGGATGCAGCCCAGCAGGCAATGTCAGGGCACAGAGAGCTATGCCTCAATTATAGACAGGTGCAGCTATGTGTATTAAATAGTTAGCTTCAAAGTGCGGTTTTGAATTTGGAGATCATGGGGGCATCTGAGATGGGGGCAGGGAGCGAGTTATACCAGGATGGAGCTCTATAGCAGAAGGACCTCTGTCCAAGGGAGGTCCTAGATCTTGGGACCAGAAAAGTGGCCTTGCAGGAGGCCCATGTACAGACCAAGGGTTGGGCTTGGCGGAAGGATGCTGCCAGCCCGGTTGGGGATAGCCCGAGAAGAGTTTTTTTTTTATCATGCAGGTTTGGTATCATAGATGTTCATCTAGGTTCAGCAGTATTGCCATGTCATAGAGTTGGCATGAATGTGTGAGCCTGGGGGCCCCAGTGATTAGCCTGCATGCCTTATTTAGGATGATGCGAATTTTATTGAGGGCGGTCATGTCAGCAGCACTGTATACTGGTAGGCCATAGTCAACAAGGGATAATATAGAGAATGTAACTGCTAGACGGAGGGCAGCAGGGGGGAGATAGTTTTTATAGTGGTATAAGATACCTAGCCACACATTAGTGGCTGACGCAAGTGCATCTATGTGGGTGTGGTAGGTGAGGGCTGAGTCAAAGGAGACCCCAAGGTACTTGTAGGAGTGGACTTGCTCTACAGGTTGTTTGGAGCAGGGGAGGATATGGGGTGGGAAGTTGCTGGCTTTGTTTTGGGGGTGGGCAAAGAGCATTGTTTTGGTTTTTTTGAGATTAATGACCGGTCTGTGCTCTTTAAACCAGGTTTCGGCATCATTATAGGATAGTTGTAGGGAGTCCTGGAGGGAGATAGGGTTACGGTGGGTGGCAAAAATGATGGTGACATCTGCATACAGCAAAATATTTCCTGTGCATGCACTGCGCAGGGTGTTAAGGTAGAGTGAGAAGAGTAGGGGTCCCAGGATGGAGCCCTGAGAAACCCCTGAGTGGATGGGACAAGTTTTGGAAAGTGTCCCTTTAATTCTGACACATTGGGAGCAAGCAGATAGGTAGCTGGTGCACCAGGTGAGAGGCCCAGCAGAGAAGCCAGTGTGGCAGAGGGCATCCAGCAGGAGGGGGTGGGAGACAGTGTTGAAAGCCTTTGAGAGGTCGATGAACACTGCCCCGGCTAGGGAGCCAGAGTCCAGAGAGGAGTGTAGGAAAGTTGAAAATTCAATTAGTGCAGTGCCGGTACTGTGTCCTGCGTGGAAACAATGCTGTTCAGGGCAGAGGATGTTGTGTTTGGTCAGATATTCAGTAATTTGTGTAGCAACCAGCTTTTCTAGGGCTTTGGAGAGGGGGTGGGAGTATGGAGATAAGACGGTAGTTCCCGGCAGAGGACCTGTCACCACCTTTGTGAATGGGAGTAACAATGGCGATTTTCCATGCAGTAGGGAATTGCCCCAGGCAGAAGGATTTGTTGAGAAGGCTGGTGAGTGGGGCAAGGACCTGATCCAGTACCAGACGGAGAATGCTGGGGTCCAGGGAGTTGTTGCCGGGACTGTTGTTCTTTAATGCTCTGACGAGGTGGGGTCTGGCTTCCAGGGCAGTTACCCTACGTAGGTAGAAGCTAGGGCATTGGAGGACTGGGGCATGTAGGGAGGGTGGCGGGTCAAAGAAATTACTGGGGAGGACAGAGCAAATGTCGGTAAAGGATGTGTTAAGGTAGTTTGCAATTTTTGCTGGGTCCGTAACAGTTGTGCCGGCAATGGTGATCTGGATGGGGAAGGGGATCGTGTGCTCCCATATAATTGTTTGACATTATCCCAGAAAATTCGGGCACACCCCCAGGAGGAGGTGAGCGTGGCCTGGTAGTGGTTTGCCTTGGCTTTTCGGATGGCCCAAGTGCACTTATTCCACGCAGCATTGTAGGCTTGTCTGTCAGCCATCCAGCCTGTTTCTGTGGCAAGGTGCCATAGGTTATTCCTAAGCCTGAGCAATTGTAATAGGCAGGAATAATCCAGGGCACATTATGTTTTTTGGTTCAGGCAGCCGTGAAGGGTATGAAGAGGTGGATGATGTTGACATGTGGATACTGCAAGAAGAGTCAACCAAGGGGAGGAAATTGATGAAAGTTCTGAAGAGCAGGAGTCCCAAGACAGAGCCTTGTGGGACCCCAAGGGTGAGCAGAAAGGAGGAGACATTTTTGTGCCTAGTTTAACAGATTGGGGTCAGTTATCCAGGTAGGATTAGAATCAGGTGAGCATGCAGCCGGACCATCAGTGCAGCGGTTGGATTTCTGCTTGCAATGCCGGTGACCCGGGTTCTGGAATGGACCTGGGTCATTGGAGGGCCAGCCGAGGGGAGAAGGATTGAGCATCTCATGGACTGCTCTCCTTCTCCAAGGGAAGGGTGTGGCATTTCGTTGGTGCATGGGGAACCCCTGGCAGAGGCTGAGGGCACCACAGCGACCAGTGCCAACAAGGATCTGAGGGGGCAGGATAGAAGCTGTCATCATTGCACATTCTTGCCTCCCCTGCTTACAGGAGAAAAAAGAAGTCTGCCTGCTGCCTCAATGAAGCCTGCCCCCTGACTGCAATCAGCTCCCCAAGCTGACTCCTGCTCTATCCTGTCATTCATGGCACCTTGGGCTGGGTGCCATGATCCTGCCCTGGGGGGCAAGCCAGGGGGTCCTGGGAGAGCTGCTAATGTGGAGAAGCCACAGCTGAGGGATCCATGATCTGGTGGATGTTCCCAGCAGTGGGTGGGCACCAAAAACAAAACATCCATAAGGCCACTAACTTGTTCAGGGGAAGGTGGTGGTCCATGGTGTTGAAGGCCTTGATAAGGTTAGTGAAGATGTTCCCAGTACCTAATTAGGGATGCTCAGGCAACATAGCCTCATCATAGTAGAGGTGTGACTCTGAATACTCAGAATCTCAACAGTACCACATGACCTTGAGTAATATCTTAAAACCCTTTCACTGATGGGGTTATTTTACAGTCCCATGCCAGGTTGTTTTTGTTAGTTTTGCATTACATTATTTAAAATTAAAATACTTGTATGTTCCCTTCTAGGAAAAGTAGGGAACCATGATTTTTTTTTTTTATTGGCAGACTCTGATCTTCATATGGATAGTAATGTTGTGTCAATATCTGATTGTGTGACCAGGGCACTTGGAGGGAGTTGGAAAGGATCAGCTAGGATCTGACAAAACTGGAGTTTGCACTTGGGCCACAGAAACCCTGGGGGTGAAGTACAGAATGGGAGGAGTAATACTGATAACAAACAAGCAGGAAAGAGACATGGGGTTAGTCATACTGGATGACCAAAAGATTGCCAGGCAGTGTGACATGGCAGTCGGGAGGGCTAATGGGATGCTAGGGTGCATAGGTAGGGGTATCACCATTAGGAAAAGGGAGGTGGTGTTACCCTTGTATAGATCACTAGTAAGACCCCACCTCGAGTACAGTGTCCAATTCTGGAGACCACATCTCAGGAAAGACAGAGTGGAGGTAGTGCAGAAGAGGGCTACCAAAATGGTGCAGGGTCTGCAACAGAGCCCTACTAGATGATGCTAAAGGAGCTCAGTATGTACACCTTGGATGAGAGGAGTGAGGGGGGATATGATAGAGACCTTTACATACCTCATGGGGGTTAATAAGGTACAGGTTGGGGGTATTTTTAGAGAAAAAAGTGCTTTAGAACAAGGGGACATGCTATAAAGCTGAATGGAGGGAGGCAGATTCAGGAGAGATGTGAGGAAGTACTTCTTCACAGAAAGAGTGGTGGATTCCTGGGACAGCGTTCCAGTTGAGGTAGTGGGGGTGAAAACAGTGGTGGGGTCAAAAAATACCTGGGACAGGCACAAGGGAGCCTTTGAGGTAAGTGGAGGGGAGAGAAACTGCGCTGTAGATCATGAAGGATCTGGGACAGAAATGGAGGTAATAAAAATAGGCTGACTAGGTGGGCCCATTGACCCTTATCCATTGTCAGTTTCTATGTTTTTATGTCTGAAATATAAACAAAATGCTATTTCTACTAAAAGAAAATTACAGAAAAACAATAGCCCATCGGCGCAGCGGTTGGATTTCCGCTTGAGGCACCGGCGACCCATGTTCGGGAATGGACCCAGGTCACTGGAGGGCCAGCTAGGGGAGAAGGATAGAGCATCCTGTGGGCTGCTCTTCTTCTCCTAGGGGAGGGTGGGGAAGTGCCCAGTGTGAGTCGGACCCCTGGAGGAGGCCGGGAGTCACGCAAGCTACTGGCGCTAGCAAGCATTGGAGGGAGGGTGGACGCTGGACATCATTGCACGTCCCCGCCTCCCAGAAAAAATGGAAAATAGGCAGGTCCTCCGTCTCTATGAAGCCCTCCCCAGGCTTCGATTAGCCACCATCACTGGATCTCCCAACCAGATACTGGTTCCACAGTGCTGGGATTAAGGGGAATCAGTGTCATGGCCCTGCCTTCTGAGGATAAGCTGGGGGGGTGACTGGGAGAATTACTGGCAGTGGTCGGTAGGTGGGAGCCCAGGGGCCTTGACCAAGGCAGAGATCGACAGAGGACTCACCGGAAAAAGCATAATAAATGGGAAAAAAAAATCACAGAAAAACAAAAAAAACCTATTATTTAACTGAGACTCGTGAAAGTGATATGTTGCTGACATTGTCTAAGCCTGTACGCAATACACAAAAGAGGATCTTTTCTGTAGGAAGAAACATGTTACAACAGTGGTACAATATTTTAATTTCTAACAAGGTGAAAAATGGCATAGTGTGCCTTTTGGTTTCTTAGAAGTTTCATTTATTTATTTAGCTTTTGTTAACCAAGCAAGTACACTAGACAAGATATTTGCCTATTTTCAGGTACAACCTGGGAGAGTACAAGGAAATACAAGTTCAATACAGAGGACAACATGATACAAGTTAGGCAGTTGCACAGAGTCAGGAGAAACGTAACTTAATCAGTCAGTACACACAGTTAAAAATATGGACAGAAAATATACATAGAGTCACCAAGGCTATAAGCAGTGCATTATACAATTATATACAGTTCAGGACCCCAAATGTAGGGCCACAGTCAAAGCATTACCTGAAACAGAGATTGGAAACATTATATACAGGGCCAAACCCAAGCAGGCAGGTTTCATCAGCAGGACCTGTGCCAGGGTTCAAAAAGTGGGACATGTGAGTCCAGTGAAGGGGACCAAGAATAATTATGGGGGTTTGGGACAACCACATGCTGAAAAGAGCTTCAAGTAATTCCACAGGGAGGTTCAAAGGCATGCATGGGAGGGGGCGGAGCGGACCTGGATGGGAAAGAAGTTCCATAATCTGGGGGCACACAAGGCAAAATCTCTGCCCCCCATTTCAGTGTGAGTGGCAGGAACCTTAAGAACAGCAGAGCCTAGAGACCAGAGGGAGTAAGAAGAGCAGGCAACCAGTTTGAGGAGCTCTGCCTGTCCTGGGGTGGTGCCAGTTCTGAGAACCTTACCCGTCAAACAGCCCAAGACAAAAATTAAGTAATTGGGTGAGGAGAGCTAGTTAAGTTTGCTATACAGGTCCAAGTGGTGGGTGAGGTGAGGTGAGGGACAGCAAGAGTAAAATGGCTAATACTGTTGTATGCTATGGTCCACCTAGAGAGGTGAGCTTTGGAGGTATATGCAAACAGGAGGAGCCCATAGCAGAGAGAAGGGGAAAACACACCTCTGGCCAGTGCAAAGCGAGCAGCAGAAGTGAAATTGTTCTTTGCTCTGTAGGCCAGATCCAGTTGGCAGTTAACAGCTCTGCACATATTTTGGATATGGTGTCCAAGGTCAAGCTGGGAGTCAAGTGTCACCCCAAAGTATTTGACAGAGTCAGTGATTAGGACAGGAGCACCATCAAGACCAGTGATATACAGAGGGGCAGGGGAGGCCTCTATCTTAGCCAAGGACCTAAAGAGCATGGCCTGAGTTTTTTTAAGGTTGAGGACCAGCCTGTGAGTCATTATCCAGGACTGGATACTCCTGAAATCCTCACTCAGTTGGTGGTTAATGACCCCAGTGTTCCAGGAATGAGTGAGGATGACCAGGTCATCAGCATATAGGATGGACCTGCAGTAGGAAGAGGTAGAGGGTAGATTGTTGACAAAAATGGAGAAGAGCAGGGGCCCTAGGACTGAACCTGAGGGACATCTGAGGACACGGGAGTGGTGTCCAAGAGCACCTTACTGAATTTGGTAAGTTGCTGTCTGCCCTGTAGGTAATTGGAGAACCATCTGAGCACAGGTGGGGACAGAACAAGGGACCAAAATTGAGAGCAAAGTAGGACATGGTCAACTAAGTAGAAGGCCTTGGATAGGTCAATGAAAATATTGCAGTGGCTCAGAAGGTAGCACACTAGCCTCTGAAGCCGGGAGAGCAGAGGGCTGTGGGTTCAGTTTCCAGATTTGTCACTTGGGTTACTATCCCAATACTGACACTGTAGTGCAGCATTAGGGGCTGCTGCACTACTGAGGTGCCGTCTTTCAGATGAGACGTTAAACTGAAAGACAGGTGGAAGGAACACCACCTCTTCTATGAGAAAAGAATAGAAGGTCCTCCTGGTCTTTGTAGTTATCAAAAGCTGGGTAATGCCCCATTGACATAATTTAGTAAGACAAGGTTTAACATACAAAGGAATATGGGGAGTGTCAGTGATCATAGCCACCATCAAAAGACCCGTACCTCACTTCTGTTGTAAGGAGGAAAGCCAAGCATAAAAGACATTTAGCCAGGAGAAAGGTGCACCCTGCAAAAGATCCCTAAAAGTCCTGTATGTAAAAATACTGTGAAAAAAAAAACACTGGGTAAAGCATCCGAACACCCCCTAAACTGTAACCACACTATGTAAAAACCCTCCTGATAGGGTTTAACCTACTCCCCCAAAGGCCCTGGAAAAAAATATTGAGAATCCGGGGTTCTAACTTAAAAGGGAGTAGAAAAATGTTGGCAACATACAAAAATTGCAGCAAAATCAAAGATTTAATTAAGTACATTCTTTTTTTTTTTTTTAGAAATGGTTTTAGCCTTCCATTGTTGTAAGAGAGATTGACTCTTACAGATCGCCAAATCCCAGTTATAGGTAGCTGATCATCTGTCCCAAAAGTCAACCCTAATAAATGAATAGGGGAGGTTGTGACAGGAATAATACTGGTGTGCAAGGAATGTGTAATTCTAAGTGCTGGATGGATTTGAAAACCCTTGCACTTATCATAATCGAGTTTTGCACTAGAGACAGGGGAAAGGGAACATTGTTTAACCAGGAATAGCACACTAAGCCAAAGCCTGTTTCCAGATGTGACCTAGGAGCAAAAGGAAGTTAAGTGACTTGCTCAGGATCTCACAGTGTGCACCTAGACAGCTTCATATGTTGCCAAAATAGACTCGTCGGGAAGGGCATCACTAGACTGAACACATAAACAGAGATCATCTACATAGGTACAAATATTGACAGAAGCTGAGTAACCAGGTACTGAGATGCCCTTAATATCAGGATCACCATGAATTTTTCTAATAAGAGGGTCACTAGCAAAGTGATATAAAACAGGGCTTAAAGGGTACCCCTGTCGTACTCCCCACAGGATCTGAAAGAGTGTCCCAAAATCCTTATTAATGAAAGATAAAGCAGTGGCAGATGCGTAGATAAGTTGTATCCAAGAGATAAACTGGGAGGGAATCCCATACAATAGTAAAGTGGAAAACAAAAAATAATTATTCACCTGATCAAAGGCTTTTTGTTGGTCTAATGAAAGCAATCAGCCAGAACAGACACCAGTCATCCCTAGCTGCGTCAGATCTCTAAGGAACTGTAAGTTAAAAAAAAACCGATCTGTCCAGAAGGCCACAAGTTTGAACCGGAGAAATTAAAACACCTGCAACATGAGCCAATCTCTGTGAAAAAATATACGTAAGAATTTTGTAATCAACATTTAAAAGATTAATCAGCCTCCAATTGGTCAAATCAGTCCTTTTACCTTTCTTGGTAACAACAACAAAAATGGAAAGAGACCTATGGGTAATCATATCAGATAACCTTAAGGTTGGCAAGCAATGCGAGAAGGTGGTAGGGAGGTGATGCACGAGGTCCCTGCACCCTAATTGATACCCTCAGAGGTACACCGTAGACATCTAATGCTTAGGCATAGGTTATACTAATACTTAGGGCTAAGGGCATCTACCATATAAGAGTAGATGTCAGGATATAAATGCATATTGTTGTAATCCACTTTGCTTGCTAATGCACATATTATACCATGTATTTTCTGTCTATTTCTTACTTGTCAGATGCCAAGACACCTGTCCTTGAAGTAATTATGATATGTAAGGCAACATTGCCATCCTTTGGTGATGTACACCACTACACTTTGTTATGTAAGACTCTGTATAAGAACTTCTTTGTTCTAAAACTGATGACTTTACAGAATTATATAATGTTATCTTGGACCATGGAGCCACCTCTAATTTAGCCAATAGGGCTCATCTCTGTAACTAGAAATGTTTCTATCTTTTAGTAACCATAGTAATTATCACAGGTATATAATGTAATGCACAGGCTTTACACCTTGGAGACCCAAGAGATCACAGAGAAACCTCGAGGTGTAGGAAACGCTTAGCACTGGCTCCCGGTTCGTATTGGTAAGAACTGCTTAGGGCAATTGTGATTTATCCCTTTTGTAGTAATAAACTTGTTTATTACTCAAATGCAACTTGTTTGTGATTACTTGCATTCCCAATATCATCAAGAATCTGAAAGCGAGGGTTAGACCTCTTACAAATTGGCGACCGTGTGCTGGTGATATTTGGTGTTTGTAAGTTTTCACTTGTTGCTGAAACTTTTCCATTCCCCACAGGGACTGTAGGTGTACATTCCCGTATCACCTCTCCCGTTTTACCTACCAGTTTGTAGTCACTTGCAAAGTCTGGCTGACTTTTTGGGTGTGGTCGATGCCGTCTAGACCCACTCCATAGCAGCTTTGAATTGCAAGCCTACAACTTATACAGCAGCCCGGCTGTGTTTAAAGTACTCTGTGAACAACTCTGAGACTTGTAGGAGGGCAGCAGCCAAGGCCAACAGGATGCTGGGATGCTTCGCTAGGGGGATCACCTCCAGAAGGAGGGAAGTGATACTCCCTCTGTATAACTGCTTGGTGAGGCCGCATCTTGAGTACTGCGTGCAGTTTTGGAGGCCACACTTAAGAGGACATTAACCTCCTGGAGGTCCAGAGGCAACACAAAATGATTTGGGGCTTGGGGACAGGACCTATGAGGAGAGGCTCGAAGAGCTAAATATGTACACACTGGAAGAGAGAAGGGACCGGGGGGGACATGATAGAGGTCTTCAGGTACATGAAGAGCGTAAATAGGGGAGGAACAGTCAGAGTGCTTCGAAGGAAGGAGGAGGGTGCCACTAGAGGGCATGGGTGGAAGCTGGAGGGGGGGAAGATTCAGGGGAGAAAGGAGGAGGTGCTGCTTCACTGAGAGGGTGGTGGTGGAGCCATGGAATGCGCTGTCTAGGGAGTTGGTGGAGGCAGAGACAGTGGAGGGGTTCAAGAGGGGGTGGGACAGGTACAGGGGAAGGATTCTGGAAGCAAAATCCAATGCAGCAAGAATATCCGGAACTGGGAAGGGGGAAGCCAGAGAAGGCGAGGGGGGCAGCAAGGTCAGCACCCAGGGTGGGGGCTGACCAAACGAGCAGATACGAAAGACCGTTAGGCCTATTCTGCTGGCACTTTAGTATGTTAGTACTCATGTTGTGGATCGATACGCAACACGCTGTCTTTTTCACAGTTTGAATTTTCGTTCCCTCCCACACGATGGCCACAGTATCAGATATTTGTGCAGAACTGAGACTCGATGTCTCTAACTTCCTTGCCTCCCATGGAGGATGGGCTGACTTCGCATGGGACGCAAGTCAGACCAACAACCCTGTACTGGGGATTTCAACCCAGTACGCAGAGACGCAACAATCGACCAATAAGTGTTGCGCTAAAGGGTTGATGGTCACCGCTCTCTACTCTGCTCTGGAAGCCTCCGAAGTGAGGTTTTGCACCCTTGATCTGCAGATCGCATCTCTTAAGCAAGAGATGAGTTTACAGGAAACAGAATGTATTAGATTGCAGCAGAATTTGGAGTCCGAGATCCAAACTCTTCGAAATGAAAAGGATTCACTATTGCATCATTTTGCACAGGCTGGTGAACAAGAAATGTGTACTTTGAAGCAGGAGTGTAAAAGTTTGAGACAGGATAAAAGTCAGATAGTGCAAATGAATGATTTGTTGAGTGCTGCGAATGCACAGCTGAGTGATGAAATGGGTGAGCTTCAGGACGAGATCAACCAGGTACATAATGATTTAGAAATAGCCTATAGGGATAATCGCGAATTGAGTGCCGTGTACCATGTTTTGCAGAAGCAGAAGCAGGATCAGGTTGATATGGATGTTGCAAGTGTGAATCATGATGAACGTAGAGCTAATATGGCAGCACTGCACCATCAGTGAGAGGTTTTGACTGGCCATGTTAAGGCAATGGGAGGCGTAGCCCCTGCCTTTCACTCGTCATCAGAAGGGGAGTTATCTGATGATGACGTCTCACAGTACAACGCCCAGTCACACCCTACTATGGCCCAGAATCCCCACCCAGCCATCCACAGTATGGTGGGTCCCCGCCCACTACTCCCCAGGTCACACATCGATGACGTCGTGACACTCATCATGGGAAATGCCATCATGGCGGCGCCAATGATGGGGGGCAGCGCCCAAGCCTCCTGACGGTGCCTCCGTAGCCGTTGATTAGTGTGGAAGACAGGCAAGAGATTGAAACCATGATTGATAGAGCATTAGGTAATGTTCCTCTTCCTGAAAGGAGCATGAAAGCCATTAAAAGTCAGATTCAACAAATTTTCCAAGAAGCTGGCACTCAGGAAGGTGTTGTTCGCACTGCAGCTGAAGCTGCAGCCCGCGCAGCCTTGGACGGTGCGCGAGACACGTTACCTTTGCCTGATCGACCACCTACTAATCCCCTACAAATGGCCTACTCTGTTCAGCAAATTGCTGAAAGTATCGGTCGAATGAGCCCATCCGACAACTTCAGCTGTCACTTGGAGAAGGTGCGCTCTAAATGCGAGATGCTCAGCCTCGCGGCAGAATATCAGGTCCAAATACTACGCCAGACCATCGATCCTGGTTTATGGGCCAAACTCCCTGAAGCAGTTCGCCAGGATGGGAACGTTACCTTTGATGAGGTTGCAGCTGAGCTCATCCCCACTCATAGCCCAGGTGTAGTAGGAGTGATGCTGGCATACCCCGTAAAGCAAAATGCAAAAGAAAGCTAAGCGACCTACCACCAGAGACTCTGGATGGCCTACCGAGCAAGAAAACATCTGGCACAAGAAGCTGCAGATGTAGATCTTATTGAAAATAAGACCTTGTTCCTTAGGAACATGATCCCGGCAGTAAGAGAAAAGGTAGAGCCAACCACTTACGCAGATACGGATAGGTTTGCCGATATTCTTCGGAAAACCGAGAGGGTGTATCAACTGTACATACATGGTTTGGGTTCCGGTTCCAAGAAAGTCGCTGCCGTGGAACCCGCCTCCGGGACCGCGACACACTATACCGTGGAAGGGCAGGCCCAGCAACTGCAAACCAAACATCCGTCGGCCCCTCCAGCTGGTAACCAGCAAAACCCCCAACAAGGCCAACAACAACAACAGTGGGATGGGAACTGGAATTGGCCCAAAAACAGAAGGCATAAGGGCAGAGGGAAACCATTACAGAAAACGGGTCCTTCATATAGGGAGATAGCTGAAGAAAACCGAAAATTCAGAGAGCTCCTGGGACAAGTACGCTCTGTAGCGGATGCTGTTCCCGCACAGACCCTTGCGGTGGTACAACCAGCGGCCCAGGCCACTACTGGCCATGGAGACACCAGAAGTACAAGCCCTCAGGCCCATACGGGCCTGAACCCAGAAGCTCCTCCCTATATCGCATCGGTACAGCACTGTGAAGTTATTCATGCAAGTCAGGCCCAACCTCTGCATGCCTCCAGCAATACGGATTGACAATTACAGGCCCCAGTCCATATTGTAAACAAGCTGGTCTTGGATACGAACGGAAGGCCTTGCACCGAGGCCGAGGTCGGGGACCGCCAACTAATAGTCTTACTGGATACAGGTGCAGCTGTATCTGTATTGCATGACGAACACCCGGACATGTCCCCTTGGTCTACCGGACGGAAGACCAATATGTCAAGAGTCGACGGTACTAGGCTGCCTGCATACCGTTCTCTACCCTTACCGGTGGAGTTAGGCCATCTGAAGACCTCACATGCTTTCCAGCTGATGGTACTGCATGATCATCCTAGTATCATAGGCATTGATTTCCTTGCACCACACGGCTGTGTGGTGGATCTAGCTAACATGTTGCTGATACAGATCCAGCGTCAATACCATACCATCTTGATTCCTGATTCACATGCTGTGGCAACAATATCTATCAATAACAAAGAGTATGACGTCATAGATTTGTTCAAGAACCATGAGCTTTTTCCAAAACTTTTATCTATTCTGCAATGACATTTGGAAGCATTTGCAGTTAACAAGCATGACTGTGGTAGAATGCATACTGTCATTGATGTGCCAGGCCCGGCACATGAAAGGCAAAGGCAATACCCCTTTCCAACTGAGGCCTTGCCCTCTCTTCAAGAAACGATCAAGTCACTCCTTAAACAAGGAGTAATCAGAACTTGTGTTTCTACTGCCAACTCTCCCGTCTGGCCCGTGAAGAAACCCACAGGCACCTGGAGACTTACTATTGACTACAGGAAACTGAATCAGGTCACTCCCAGTTGTTCCCCAACTGTGGCATCGGCACCTGATGTGCTTCGACTTTTAACACTGGATCAGAAATGGTTCAGTGCCCTGGATATTTCCAATGGTTTCTGGTCATTGCCATTGGCCCTCAAGAGTCAATATAAGTTTGCCTTCACTTTTGAAGGATGACAATACAAGTGGACTTGCTTGCCACAAGGATTTCATAACAGTCCATCTCTCTTCCACCTCCACATGATGAACGCCCTACAGAGTTTCTCAGCCCCCCAATGTCTCTTACAATATGTGGATGACCTGTTGTTGGCCACGGCCACGCAGGAACAACATCTGGATCTCTTGGACAAACTACTGACTCTCATCCAGAGAGCAGGCCTGAAATGTAACCCAACAAAGGCACAGTTATGTCAGAAGGAAGTACTCTTTCTGGGTCTGAAAATAACTGACCAAGATCGAAGCCCTACCTGGAAAAAGGTACAGGGATTACAAGACTTGCAACTGCCTACCAATGTGGCAACTCTTCGAAGGTTTCTAGGTATGGTAAATTATTCAAGAGATTTTATTTGTGATTTTGCTCAGAAAGCCACTCCTCTGTATGAACTACTCAAAAAGGATGTTCCATGGACTTGGGGTCCTGTTCACACCCAGGCAGTGACGTCACTGAAGCAGGCTCTGGCCTCCGCCCCAGCACTGGTCAACCCCAATCCAGCACTACCATTCCATCTGGAGTGTGCCACCTCTGACATTGCCATGTCAGCAGTGCTGGCCCAGAAGGTGCATGGCACCTTGAGACCCATCGCATATGCATTACAGCTCTTGACCCCAGTGGAACAGAAGTATGGCCTTTGTGAAAGGAACCTTCTGGCCACCTACTGGGCTGTCAAGCACTTCTTGTACATCATTGGGTACTCACCATTGATTCTGAACACTAATCACACGCCAACTACCTTTTTACTGTCAGATAGAGTGAAGGATGGGTCAGTCTCTAACACCAGGCTGACACATTGGTCACTTCTCCTCCAGGATAGAGATATCCAGGTCCACCAGACCAAGGTTCCATCTCTACTAGCTCATGGTCACCTTTTTCAGGGAGAAACCCATGACTGTACAGTGCAGTCACCTGACCTCCCAGATCCAGGTCCTTTCCTCCCTGCCACGCCACAAGTACTTGAGAGCACCTCTTTGTGCCGTATTTTCACTGATGGTTCAGCATCATACTATCAGGGAGAACAAATCGCAGGGATAGGTATTTTGGTAGTCTATCCTTATGGGAACACTGTCAAGATATCTAAACGCTGTAGTGTAGCTTCATCACAATATGCAGAGATGGCAGCGGTGGCCTGTGCCCTCGAGTTCATCCAACATGGAACTCAGGATACCATCATTTTTACAGACTCTAACTGGGTTTGTTGTTCTTTTACAGAATTTCTCCCTTTCTGGCAGAAGAACTCCTTCCTCTCCTCTGACAGTAGCCCAGTAAAATGTAAGGAATTGGTAATCTACATACATGCATTGGCACAGAAACATACACACAAACTCTATGTGCACAAGGTCAAAGCCAACTCTCTTCATGACCCCTATCATGCTTTCAGTGACACCACGGACACCCTTGCTAAGGAAGGGGCCTGAGGGGGGGACATCTGGATGATGGACCATCCAGAAGGTAATGTAGCTGTACATGTTGCAGCCCTCAAGAAGAAATCTGAGTCTTTTTCTCCCCTGGACCTCTCAGCAGCCCAACACCTGGACACTGAACTTAGAGAGGTGTTCAGATTCCTTGACAAAGGTACTGAAGAAAGACTACCTACACATAATCCATACCGAAGACATGAAGGTAAGTTGTACTTATCCCCTGACAACAAGCTCATTTGGTTCCAACCAGATGACACTACCACCAAATTGTGGGTAGTCCCCAGACACCTAAGATCTGAATTTTTGCATCAAGTACACGATACTCCTACTGGTGGACACCAAGGAGCAGAAAACACCCTCCAACGCCTCAAGACCACTGCCTGGTAGCCTGGTATTACCAAAGATGTTAAACAATACATAGACAATTGCCTTGTTTGTGCACAAAACAATCCCATACCTACAAAACAAAATGCCAAACTTTTACCACAAAGACATTCTGGCCCTTGGCATGCCATTCAAATTGATTTTATTGGCCCTCTGACCAATACCAGTAGAAACAACAAGTATGCTCTTGTGGTAACTGACCTATTCACTAAGTGGGTCGAGGCTTTCCCCACTAAGACATGCACCTCAAAGACAACTGCCAAAATCCTGGTGGAACAGATTTTCTCCAGGTGGGGCCTGCCTCTTAAGGTAGACTCCGATAAAGGAACCAGTTTCACAGGTGAGTTGATGAAAGAGTCCCTTGAACTCCTTGGAGTTCAACAAAAGTTCCACATACCTTATCATCCTCAATCCTCAGGTCAAGTAGAAAGAGCCAACAGACGGATCAAGCAAATGCTTTCCAAATTCATTGAGGATAATCCCAAAACCTGGGATTCCCTGTTGCCTTTACTCCTTATGGCAATCAGGGGCACACCCTCAGCCACTACCCAGCTGACACCCTTTGAGGTGATGACTGGAAGACAGATGAGATTACCTGAACACTTGCTGTTTGACCTGCACCCCCCCCACCACCACCACAGACCATGTATCTGTGGATCAGTATGTGGAAAAACTTAGAAAAGACCTCATACACACACACTTGTATGCTGCAAACTGCACGGGCAAAGCCCAGCAACAATCCAAAATACAATTTGACAAACACGCACAAGAAGTGGATTGGCAGGTTGGAGATCAGGTAATGGTACTTCGATTTGCACATCCCACCCACTCCTTCTCCAACAAGTGGGAAGGCCCATACCCCATTGTCAACAAGCTCAGTCCAGCAGTCTATCAGGTTAGACTCCTTCACAATAACAAATTGACTGACAAATGGTTACATGCAAACCAGTTGAAACTGTACAAAGGAACTTAATTTACTTTTCCTAACCCCATTGGGCGGAATTGTACTAATGTGCTAATCTTTGATCTTCCTTTTCAGATACACTGACAAGATGGCTATCTTGTTCCTATATCTCCTCCTTGCAGGAGTGATCCCTTGCGTCCAAGGAACGGTACCGGACCTCCTCCGACAACTGGATCCTCCAGCACCTCCTACAGAGAGAGTTTCCATCAAAATACCAGATACTATGATCACTGTCCAGGAAGGTTCCGATGCTTACCTCACTGCCTCGGTCATTGCTCCTGAGAAATCTGCCCTTCAAATTGAGTGGCAAACCACATCACAAGGACAAATTCTCCCTGTGGCTAAACTCTCCAAGGGAACTTTTCAGGGTTGGCCCAATGCTAAATTATCCCCAAATGGTTCACTGTCCTTGTTACAAACTGCACTGAGACATTCTGGTTTGTACAACATTACAGCTTTAATAGATCCTTCTTACTGTAATTCACTCTCCAAAGATTCCGCTCACAGATTTTGTGCTGTACACTACATGGCCTCTGCTGCCATGTATCTCTCTGTTTTACCACCCACCAAAAAACAACTTTTGGAATGTCCAAAACATAACCCTGGTCCCCGTAGTGGCCTCACAGCCACTGCCCTCCCAGGTTCTTTGATTAATAGTTTACAGTTTATGCATATACCTGTTTTGTTTAACCTTACTTACTGGAACATGAAAGAATTTGGTATGTGTCACAATACTAATGCATCTGCATTTTATAGTACGTTATTGCTTGATAGTTTAGCTGCATTTCAGATTCGTACTAAGGATCCCTTTACTGGGGTTTATTCTACTGAACATAGAGGTAATTTTAGGAGGCAAACTCCTCCTGGTAGTTTGAATAATAAACATAATAAATGTGAAGTTGACAGTTCTGATGTTACAGGTGCTACAGGTACTGTCACCTGTCTTTACATAGAAACATAGAAACATAGAATTTGAAGGCAGATAAGGACCGCTTGGCCCACCCAGTCTGCCCATTTCCCTACCTACTGGATAAGCTGCAGATCCTAGTTAACCAGCAGCCTACTTCTTCCTACCCCCACCCCCTAGAATTGCCTTATGACTGTCCCATGCATGCTTGAATTCCACCACTGATTTTGACTCCACAACCTCCTCCGGAAGGCTGTTCCATGCATCCACAACCCTCTCTGTGAAAAAATACTTCCTTAAATTACCTCTGATCCGCCCCCATCTTCAAATTGTGCCCTCTTGTTCTTGCACACCTCTTTTTTGAAAGATGCTACCCTCTTGGACTTTGTTGATTTCCTTGAGGTACTTGAACGTTTCTATCATGTCCCCCCTCTCCCTCCTTTCCTCGAGGCTATACATATTAAGCTCCTTTCGTCTCTCTTCATATGTCTTCCGGTGCAGACCCTGCACCATTTTAGTTGCTGTCCTCTGGACAGCTTCCATCCTGTCTATGTCTTTGCAGAGATTGGGTCTCCAGAACTGCACACAGTACTCCAGATAGGGTCTCACCAGCTGTCTGTACAGAGGGATAATAACTTCCTGTTTTCTACTGGTGATGCCTCTCCCTATGCATCCCAGTATCCCCCCAGCCCTCCTTGCTGCCCTCTCACATTGCTTGCCCACCTTTAGGTCATCTGATATGACTACCCCCAGGTCCCTTTCCATTTTTGTTGTTGTTAGTATCTCCACCCTCATTGTGTACTCTTCTCCTGGGTTTTGTTTCCAGGTGCATTACCTTGCACTTCTTAGCATTGAATCTAAGCTGCCATACATTTGACCATTCCTCTAACCTTGCCAAGTCCCTTCTCATCCTTTCCACCCCACCCTGTGCATCAACTCTGTTGCAGATCTTTGTGTCATCTGCAAAGAGACATATTTTCCTTCCAGTCCTTCTGCAATGTCGCTTATAAAGACATTGAAGAGGACCGGTCCTAATACTGAACCTCATGTGTACCCCACTAGTAACCTTCCTTTCTTCTGAGTGGACTCCATTTACTATTACCTCTGTGTCCTATTCTCCAGCCAATTTCTTTACCAAGGCTGTCATCTTGGGACCCACTTCCAAGCTGGCTAACTTGTATATTAATCTTTTGTGGGACTGTGTCAAATGCCTTGCTAAAGTCTATGTAGGCCATGTCCACAGCCCCTCCCTGATCTACTACTTTGGTCACCCAGTCAAAGAAATCTATCAGATTTGTCTGGCATGACCTTCCCACTGTGAATCCATGCTGCCTAGGGTCCTGTGCCCCTCTGGCCTCTAGATACTCAACAATTCTTTCCTTCAGAAGTGATTCCATCTTTTCCCTATCACTGAGGTTAAACTAACAGGTCTGTAGTTTCCTGCTTCTGCCTTGCTCCACTTTTGTGAAGGGAATCACATCTGCCCTTCTCCAGTCCTTGGGTACCACCCCATCCTCCCATGATTTGTTAAAAGGGTAGTCAGTGGTGTCACTAGTTCTACCCTTAGTTCTTTTTAAATTCTGGGATGAATCCATCAGGCCCCATTGCTTTGTCCACCTTCAGTTTTAAGAGTTCTTTCAGAACCCTTTCTTCTGTAAATGGGCTGGTATCAACTTCTGTATCCAGAGTGTTTCTACTGTTTGTTTTATGCACCTCCCTCTTCATTTGTAAATACTGAGCAAAAATATTTGTTTAGTATCTCTGCCTTTTCACAGTCTCCCTCTGCCCACCCTCCCTCCCTTTATTATTTTGGTACTGCTATGTCTATCTGGAATAAAGCAGACATTGCTGCTATCAACAGTCATTCCGCGAAGTTCTCCACTGGTTCGGTTAATAATGTTTTACCTCCATTATTGCATGGTGTGGATGGTCTTAGTCAGGAAGAAAGATACACTGTATACAACATGCACGACATTGCTAAAGCCTTCACTAATTCAAAAGACAAGATTAACGCACTCATACAACAGAACAATAAAGAAACTGAAAAACAATATATTGGTATGGAAATACTTTGCTCCCGCTTATGACTCATACATTCTCACCACCATCAACAACCTCTTCAATGATTTAGAATCTGGAAGAATTCCTGATATCATACATGATAGACGCATTTCCAAATGGTATTGTCCTAAATGTAAACTATCTACTTGTGTATCCATGTGTATGCAACAGACTTTGTCTATTCCTCTCTCCATAGCGAGAAAATTTGGGGTTTGTGACCAGACACCCTAATACTGGTCCTTGTTTCTCTACTAAGAAGTGTTCCATAACAGATACCATGTTTGTCTCTTTTACTGTCTCCTTACCATGTTTTGATCCCACTACAGCTTTGTTCAACAAGCTTGCACTGGCACACTCCATTGGGCATTTGGATGATGATATCTACAGAGAACGCCTGGATCTACCACCTCTACTGGTCTACCATTCTTTCCTGGATGCCTGGGTGGCACCACACACAGACTGCTGTGCGAAAAATCAATACATCTACTTGTGCCAATGTGATGTGCTTGATGTTATACGCCCTGTTTGTGGATACTCTCCAGACAGTATTGATTGGACTTTTACCATGGATGATGACATCACTGACAATGGCACCAACTCTTTTGACTCTACTTTGTCTCCTGATCAGCTCTACCAGTCATATCGTGAGGAAGCTCATCGCCTGTCAACACGGATTTCAAAGATAACCTACACATGCCCTGTCCAGTTGCAGAAGTGGAGACTACCTACTGTACATTCACTGTACAACTCTGATGGTAAATACTGTATTGTTACTAACTATAAATCGTATACATATGGTTCTGTTACTTGTGCAATTGATTACCCCAACTTTTGTTTTGTTCCCCACCAGAAGACTGTTGTTGGACATACTGTTATAACCCCCATCTCCCTTATGGATGCAGACATTATTGATGGTAACCCAGATTATTTACTCACACTCTCAGAATACCTACCATACTTTAACGTACACATAGACCCACTCACACTCACATTAAAATCCCTTTTAGACAGAAAGGATACACACCTCATCCACATCAGCAATAATATAACCAAAGCCAATGAAGCTGTTCTTGATTTGATCAACGATGGAGATATGAATAATGCGTTAACTAACACCTGGTTAGAGATTACTTTTAAAGGTTTTGTTATTATACAAGCATTTTTGATATTCACTTTGATTATTATGCTTTGCTGCCTATGACGTACACTACGCCAACACCGTGAGCAGCTCGAGTTCCTTTACAAGGCTCACGCGTCGGGATTGTAAACGACCACTGCTCCTGCCCTTTCCCTGGATTTGCCTGTGCTGCCCTTAGAGGCAACAAGGGGGGGAATTGTTACACGAGGTCCCTGCACCCTAATTGATACCCTCAGAGGTACACCATAGACAGCTAATGCTTAGGCATAGGTTATACTAATACTTAGGGCTAAGGTCATCTGCCGTATAAGAGTAGATGTCAGGATATAAATGCATATTGTTGTAATCCACTTTGCTTACTAATGCACACATATTATACCATGTATTTTCTGTCTATTTCTTACTTGTCAGATGCCAAGACACCTGTCCTTGAAGTAATTATGATATGTAAGGCAACATTGCCATCCTTTGGTGATGTGCACCACTATACTTTGTTATGTAAGACTCTGTATAAGAACTTCTTTGTTCTAAAACTGATGACTTTACAGAATTATATAATGTTATCTTGGACCGTGGAGCCACCTCTAATTTAGCCAATAGGGCTCATCTCTGTAACTAGAAATGTTTCTATCTTTTAGTAATCATAGTAATTATCACAGGTATATAATGTAATGCACAGGCTTTATACCTTGGAGACCCGAGAGATCCCAAGAGACTACAGAGAAACCTCGAGGTGTAGGGAACGCTTAGCACTGGCTCCCGGTTCATATTGGTAAGAACTGCTTAGGGCAATTGTGATTTATCCCTTTTGTAGTAATAAACTTATTACTCAAATGCAACTTGTTTGTGATTACTTGCATTCCCAATATCGTCAAGAATCTGAAAGCGAGGGTTAGACCTCTTACAGAGGGCTGGGGGGATACTGGGATGTATTCGGAGAGGTATCACCAGCAGAAAACAGGAAGCTGTTATCCCCTGTACAGACTGTTGGTGAGACCCCATCTGGAGTACTGCGTTCAGTTCTGGAGACCCCATCTCCGCAAGGACAAAGACAGGATGGAGGCAGTTCAGAAGAGGGTAACTAAAATGGTGCATGGTCTGCAAGAGAAGCCATATGAGGAGAGACTAAGGGAGCTTAATATGTATACCCCTGAGGAAAGGCGGGAGAGGGGGGACATGATAGAAACATTTAAGTACCTCAGTGGAATCAACAAAGTCCAAGAGGGTAGCATCTTTCAGAAAAAGAGACGTGCAAGAACAAGGGGACACAATTTGAAGATAGAGGGAGGACAGCTCAGGGGAAATGTGAGGAAATATTTTTTCACAGAGTGGTGGATGGATGGAACAGCCTTCCTGAGGAGGTTGTGGGGTCTAGAACTGTGGGAGAATTCAAGAATGCATGGGACAGACATAAGGCAATTTTTGTGGAGGTAGGAATAAATAGGCTGTTGGTTAAATAGTATCTGCAGCTTATCCTCTAGGCTTGTTGCCTCTGTGATGGCAGTTTTGATATTTCCCCATTGTTGCTCCACCCCTCCTTCTAGCCTGTTTGCTAGTGCTTTTCTAAGGCACTCTCCCATCTTGCCAAAGTCAGCCCTCCTGAAGTCCAGAACCCTCACTTTTGTATGGCTTGACTCTGTAGCTGAGTTTATCGTGAACCACACTGTTTGGTGGTCACTTGTTCCCTAATGGCTACCCACTTCTAGATCTGAGATCCTCTCACTGTCCCCATTTGAGAGTGCGAGGTCTAAGATTGCTCCCTCACGAGTAGGTTCCAAAACTAGCTGTCTGAGGCATGCCACCTGAAGGGCATCAAGAATGGCCCTGCTTTTGGATGTGGCAGTTAACAGGTGCTCCAGTTAACATCTGGCATATTAAGGTCCCCCATCAACAGTATCTCCCCTTTCTCTGCCATCCTAAGTATGCATTCTATCATATCTTTGTCCATTCCCTCCTCCTGACATGGGGGTCTATATACAACCCCTGTGCGGATTGTGGTGCCATTTCCAGTCTCTAAGGTGACCCACAGTGCCTCCTCTCCTCCCTGTTTACTGTTTTGTTCAGTTGCTTTTATCTCTTCCCTTACATAGAGAGCTACTCCCCCCACTTCTGCCCTCCCTGTCTCTCCTGTAGGTTGTGTACCCTGGTATGTTAACATCCCAGACATGGTTCTCTGTGTACCATGTTTCTGTGACTACTACAATGTCCAGGCATCCCTCTTCCATCAAGGCCACCAGTTCAGAGAGCTTGTTGCCCAGACTACGGGCATTGGTACTCATTACTCTCCATTTCTTGGTGGCCTTACTTCTTTTTGCCCCATCCCTGTCCTTACTGCATTTGTCACTTTCTCCATTTACCCCTGCGCTTCTCCCTATCGACATCTCTATGTTGGTGTCTACCTCACTTAGTACCCTGATATTTTGGGGGGGATAGAATTGCCCTGCTCCTTTCCAGTGCCTCCCCCCTTGGCTAGTTTAAATGCTTGTCAATGAAGTATTTAAACCTATCACCTAGGATCCTGGTTCCCCTCCTGGACAGATGCAGACCATCATGCCAGTATAGGCCTGCATCCCTCCAGGTGGACCCCCAGTCCCCAATGAAGCCAAATCCCTGAGCTTTGCACCAGTTTTTCAACCACTGATTGAATCCCATGGTGTGGAGCACCCTAGCCTCACCCATGCCATAGACAGGCAGCACCTCCGAGAAGGTTACCGTGTGTGCTATTTGTCTAAGGCCCTCCCCATTTCTACAAACACTTCTTGCACTGCTCTGATCCCTTTCTTAGCCAGGTCATTTTTCCCTAGGTGGACAATTGCATCCAGCTCCTTCCCCTGTGCAGCTGCTCCTGTGATCCTGAGGATTCGCTCCCTGTTCCTCAAAGCTATGGCACCAGGCAGGCACCTTACCTCCCTCTCCCCTTCCTCCCCCAGTTCTACATTCCTAACAATGGAGTCCCCCACCAGGAGTTGTTTCCTTCCCTTGTGGGGTCCCATGACACCCTCCTGTGGGTCTCCTTTGTGGAGGTTCCCAGCATCCTCCTTGGTCTCCACTGTGGGTGCCTCCATAGAGGAACCACACTTTTCCAGAACAGCAAAGAAATTGTGGAGAGGTACAACTGGAGAGATGCGCCTCTGTTCCACCACCCTCAGCCTCCCTGAGCCCACTGTGGTCCAACCACTCCTCTTTCTTGGCAATCTCTGAGGCAATGGCAGCGACCCTGGTGGTTCCTGGGTGGGAGAGGAGGTCCCACAAATCCTGGCCAACTCAGCCTGGAGATGAGCAACCTCCTCCCTCAGCCCAGAGAGGTGTCTGCAGATGGGACAACACTGCATCCTCCAGAACATCTCCCGGGAAGACTGCTACTCCACAGCCACTGCACTGCACCACTCCCAACATGCCTTTTTTCTGGCCCCCTAACTGTTCTTTGGAATACTTACTCTTTCCTCTGTTTGTTTAATTCTTTTTTTTCCCTTTTTTTTCTCCTTCTCTTCTCTCCCTACTTACTTACTGCCTCTGCACCCTTTTAGCTCCTAATCTTCCTGTTCTGAGACAAGAAGATCCTATATTTCTCAGTAGTCTCCTTACTTGCTCAGAGTCAAACCTCCAGCAGCTGGGGGGGACGGAGAGCTACTCTTGCCCTTCTAGGATGGTGAGTCTTTTGTGGCTTTGTGATCTCTCACTTTCTGCTCCCAAACAGGAAGTTCCTGTTGTCAGTTAAATCCTGTGCCTATAAAAGTAGAACTGGTTTAGGGTGGGGGGTGGAGGAGAGGGAAGGAGGGCAATATAGCCCCAGTAGAGAAGTTTTAGTTATACCAGTAGCTCCTTCCTCCTGGTTTTCTGTCTGCTTTGTGGCAGAAGCTATCTAGGGCAGTCTTATATCTGGTCTTAACCTGGCTCCTTTTAGCTAAGCAACTCCCCCTACCTTGCAAATCTTTCTATACCTAGTTAATTTCACAGATAACAATTCCCTTCTGACACCCGTGACAAGCACCTAGATAAGTACACAGATAACAGATAACAATTTACTTCAACTGCCTCTTGACAAACACACTAACTCCTTTTTTTTTTTTTACCCTAAATTGAAGGTCCCAGTACAAGAGGTCTAGTTCTTAGCCCCAGTAGAGAAGTTTTAGTTATACCAGTAGCTCCTTCCTCCTGGTTTTCTGTCTGCTTTGTTGGCATTCATCTATATCTCTTCCCCTGGGTCATGCCTGAAAATAGGCAGGATTTGTTTAGTGCACTTACCTGGTCAACAAAAACTAAATAAAAAAAAAAGATGGCACCTGAGAGTTTACCCTGGTCCATAGCTGCCCTGATCCCAGAAGAGACAGTGACAAGGGAAGAGGATGTATTGTGCCCTTTACGAAAGCCATGTTGTGCGGGACACAGCAGCTCATGGGACTGAATATACTCCGTGAGTTGCCCAGCCACAACTTTCTCGAGAAGTTTACTGATAGCAGACAAAATGGCTTTCAGGCAGTAGTTGTCAAGAATCTTTGAGTTGCCCTGTTTGAGAACAGGGACAATCCTCACCACCTCAGGGTCAGGGATAACTCCAAAGGCTAAGGACAGATTGAAGATATAGGCCACCGGGGAGGCAACATAAGAGGCATCAAGATGGAGAAGCTTAGGTTCCATGCTATTCTGGCCAGCACTGGAGTAGGGGGAGAGACCAGAGAGCAGTCTCTGTATCTCTTGTGCTGTCACAGCCCTGAAGTAGAATAATGGGTGGGAGATAGGAGCCAGCTGTGGAGCAGGAGCTTGGACATGACTATCGCACTCTCTAGAGGAGAATAGGGAGGTGAAGGTGGACAGGTCTGAGAAATGTGAATTACATGCATTGGTGATGGTTAGAGGATTGTTACAACTAGAACCATCAATGAGCATGTCAGAGGCCTCACAATTGGAGGAACCACTTACTATGTTTTTAATGTTCCTCCAGAAATTCCTAGGGTCCTTAGCTCAATCCAGTAAGGCAGTTTTACAGAATTCACTTTTGGCAGCCCTGACTGCTTTTTTACATTCATTTCTGAGCCTCCTATAGTGCTGAAATATGGCCTGGTCGATCGTGACCATGAAGTTGGACCAGCACTTGTCTCTAGTCCTCATGAGGGCTAGGAGGCTCCCATGCAGTCACGTAGTGGCAGATCCCCTTACCATCCACCTAATGAGAGGGGCATGTTTATCCTGCAGTGCCCCGAAGGTGCTAAGAAAATGGCAGACTGCAGTGGAGGAGTCCTGGACATTCCACACTGCAGACCAGTAAGTAAGCCACAGATCATTATGGAAGGACCCCAGGTCGAAGCTGGAGAAGTCCCTGACTTGAATGATTTTGTAGGGAATTTTCATGGAGGAGATCTTCCATGCACAGTACACAGGGGAGAGGTCAGAGATAAAGTAAGGAAGGGTATCAGAAGAGCTAGTTCTCTCATGTCTATTGAACAGGACCCAGTCCAGGAGGGAGCTAGTGCCTCCAGCAGAAGACCTAGTGGGTTCCTTAATGAGTTGGAACAAGGAAAGGCCAGCAAGCAGAGGCTCATACAGCTTGGTATTTCCTCCAAGCCAATGTAAGTTAAGATCTCCCAGGATCATTAGCTCATTATTCCCAGCCTTTGAACCAACAGTATCCAGGACGTAGGATAACCCCGATATACCTGTACCACCTATGGTGGGATTGTAAGTACAGATACTGTGTAGCTGAAAATCAGGATATGTATAACGACTATATATTTTTACATTCTGCTGGCATAAAGCTAATTAAGTATGCAAACTTTTCTATATTATTCCCACTGACATAGATTTGCAAGCTGTATCTTTTTTTTATTATTTTTGCAATTTTTATTTTGGATGCAAACAGTTTTGACATTTGGGTGGGCTAGCAAACTGTCACTATAAATAACCATACAGAAGTTTATATATTTGAAATGTACAGCACCAGGCCTATCTATCATTTATTTATTTTAATTTATTTTAGTTGTTTAACCAGGAGTAGCACACTAAGCTGAAAGCTTTTTTCCAGGTGCGACCTGGGAGCACAGGGAAGTTAAGTGACTTGCTCAGGGTCACACAGTATGCAAATGGAAGCGGTGGGATTCAAACCCAGGTCTGGTCTGCTGGATGTCACCAGATTTACAGCTCAGAACCTTAAACCACTGTGCTATACTGCTTCCCTTGATTAAGATCAACAATGTGTATATATTTGTATTTATCAAAAAAATTATTGCATTAATGGTAAGTGTCCAGCAAAATTGAGGTATTGGATACTCTCATACTCCATACTGAGGTACTGCATATTCCATACTCATACTCAAGGGGATCAGATGGGGCAGCAAGGGGGAGAGGCACAGTCAGATACAGTATGGGTGGAGTCCATACCAGGATAAAAGGCAGACAAGGAAGGACAGGCAATCCTAAGGTGTGTAAAGAGGGGTAGGAGGAAACCACATATTGTGGTACATGTGGAGACAAATGAACTAGCGGGGGAAATGGTGGAGGTAACAAAGGAGAGGACTGAGGAAGTGGGAAGGTTGTGTGAAGAGACTGGGGAGTCTGTGGCATTCTCCAAAGTGCTCCCAGTACCATGTGCAAGCACAGTGAGAAAGGAGAGGATTACAGAGTTGAACACATGGTTAGTAGAATGGTGTCAAACTAAGGGATATGGGGTTGTGGGTGGCTGGGGCAGTACCTGGGATAATAACAATCTGTTTGCAAGGGATAGGCTGCACCTGAGTGAGGAGGGGAAGGAGGTTTTAAAGCAAAGACTGGGGAGGTATATTGTGACAAAAGTGGATTTAAACCAGATGGGGAGGGTGGCAAGTGGACAGCAGGTAGGCAGGGATCTGATAGAGTGGAGTCACAGTCTACCCCCCAGGCTAGCAGGGAAGGACTCAGGGTGGAGCAGAAGAAAGGAAGGAAATGGAGGCCAATGAAGGGAAGGGGCAGGATGGAGTGTGGTCTCACTGAATGCAAGAAGCTTAGGCAACAAATCTGCTGAGTTACAGGCACTCTTAGCAGTGTGGAGGATGGATATTGCAGCTGTCACAGAAACATGGGCAACTGAGCACCAGGACTGGGATCTGGCAATCCCAGGATGCAAAGTACTGTATACAGGAAGGACCATGTGGAAGGGAGGGGCAGTGGGGTGGCAGTCTATGTGAGGGACGGGATCAAATGCACAAGGGAAGAGGTGGAAGAAAGGAGAACAGAGGCAATCTTGCTGCAGCTCCTAGACTCAAGGGTAGGAATCTGAGGTTTGGGGTGGTATACAGGCCACCACCCCAGTCTGAGGAGCTTGACAGGGAATTAGCAGGACAAATCAGAAAGGTATGTAGAAAAGGGAAGGTGGTCATCGTGGGAGATTTCAACTTGTCGGAGGTCGACTGGAGCATTCCAGTCACCTCCAGTGCTAGGAAGCAAGTGCTCCTGGATACAATCCAGGATGGTCTCCTGACACAGTTGGTTAGTGTACCTACTAGGCTAAAATACTTTAGATCTGGTATTGTCGAATGGGGAGGCAGTAAGGGAAATAAAGGTGGAAGACCCACTAGCCGACAGCGATCACCAAACGGTGTGGTTTAATATCACGATGTGCGGGGAGCCAGAGAAATCAGTTACTCAGGTAGTAAACTTCAGGGGGGCAGACTGTGGCAGGATGCAGGAGGTGCTGAAAGGGAAACTAGAGGGCATAAGGAAGGAGATGGATGCAGAGCAGAAATGGGATATTATTAAAAGGGGGATTACAGAGGCAACAGAAGCCTGCACCAAGACACAGAGTAAGAGGAGCAGAGCAAGAAAACCATGCTGGTTGAACAGCGAGGTAGTGGAGGTGGTGAGAGCAAAATGAGAGGTGCACCAGAGGTATAGAAGGACAGGGTAGGAAGTGAACAGAGAGGAGTATGCAAGATGGTCCAGGGAGGTGACCAGAAAAGTGAAAGAAGCCAAGGCCCAGAAGGAGCTGAGATTAGTGCAGAGAATTAATGGGGGGAGACTTTTTTCAGATACATCAGGAAAAAAAGGAAGTGCAAGGAGAGAATAGTGAGGATAAAAAGGGGTGGGAAGTGGACAGAAAAGGGTGAAGAGCAGGCAGAAGCACTGAATAAATACTTTTGTTCGGTGTTCACAGAAGAAAAGGGGGGACCACTACCACCATGGGCTGTGAGGGTGGGGACAGGGGGAGAGGAGGCAACAGTTGGAAGAATTGAGGCAAATAGAGTCCTAGAGGGACTGAGGGCACTGAAGGTATACAAGGCACCAGGGCTAGATGGTATCCACCCCAGGGTGCTGAGGGAGATGGCAGAGGCATTGGCAGAGCTGCTGGCTGATCTGTACGGAACCTCACTGGAGTCAGGATGTGTACCACTGGACTGGAGGATGGCACATGTAGTACCATTACACAAGAGCGGACCAAGTGATGAACCGGGTAATTATCACCCAGTAAGTCTCTCCTCCATAGTGCGCAAACTCATGGAGACAGTACTAAAGGAAAGACTGGTGTCGTACCTGGAGGACAATGGCCTCCAGGATGTGAGACAGCATGGGTTTGTTTCAGGGAAGTCTTGTAAAACCAACCTGATACAATATTATGACTGTGTGACAGGTGAGCTGGATAAGGGTGATGTGGTGGATGCTCTTTACTTGGACTTCAGCAAGGCCTTTGATTCTGTGCTTCATGGGTGGCTTGGGGAGAAACTAATTGGTGTAGGCAAAAATGATGTATTGGATTACAAGCTGACTGAGTGGGAGGCTGCAACGGGGTGGTGGTGAGAGGGGAGCTCTCATCTCCAAGGCTGGTGACAAGTGGGGTGCCACAGGGCTTTGTGCTGTGGCCAGTATTGTTCGGGCTCTTCATATCAGACATTACACATGGGGTGGTGAGCAAGATAGGTCTGTTCGCTGATGACACCAAAATCGGAGCATTGGTGAATAGAGACGAGGGATGGAAGCAGCTGCAGGGGGATCTAACCAAGCTAGAGGAGTGGTCAGAGAGGTGGCAGCTGGGGTTCAATATACAAAGAAGTGTAAGGTTATGCACTTTGGGGTGAAGAACCCAAGGAGAGAATACTGTCTGGGAGGGGTTAAGCTGGGGATCACTGAGGATGAGAAGGACCTAGGGGTAATGATAACAGGGACCATGGGCAACACTGCCCAGTGCAGGAGAGCGGCTGCAAAAGCGAACAAAATGCTAGAGTGCATAGCGAGGGGGTTTTTGGCCAGTGAAGAGAGGTGATCTTGCCCCTCTATTGGTCACTGGTAAGGCTGCACTTAGAGTATTGTGTGCAGTTTTGGAGGACATACCTAAAGCATGACATCAGGGGATGCAGAGGAGGACAACAAAGATGATATGAGGAATGGAAGGGACAGACTGTGAGACCTGAATATGCACACCCTGGAGGATAGAAGAGAGTGGGGACATGATAAAGACATTCAATTATCTGACGGGAATCAATAAGAATGGGGCAGATGGGGTCCTTAAGTTAAGGAGGGGGGGTCATCCAGGGGCATGCACTAAGAATAGTGGGGGGAAGATTTAGGAAGGAAATGAGGAGACACTCTTTCACAGAGAGGGTGGTAGCAAAATGGAACGCCCTACCAGAATGGGTGGTATCATGTAAATCTGTGAACAGTTTCAAAAGGCCATGGGGCAGGGAACAGGGGAAAGTGAGGGTGGGGAAGGTGGGGGGTAGCAGTGGGATGACTTATGAGGGGGTGGGGCAGCTGCAAACTAGGGATGCTAGCTGCACACTTGAACAGACTTGGATAGACCGGGTGGTCTGTTTCTGCTGGCACATTCGTATGTCCGTAAATGAATTACTCCCAGACCCTGGAACTGGAACGGCCTCATACGTTTAAATCAGATAGGAAATGTATCAGATATCTGGAGGTTCAGATAGGACCTCACATTCAGAACTTATCACCTGAATTATTCAATACTGGAACAAGAGGTCAGGGTGAACATACAGAGATGGGTGACTTTATCTCTGCCTGTGATTAATAGAATACATGTGATTTACATGCCCCTCCGTCCACAATATTTATATTTATTTTAGGCCCGCCTCCACTTATATTGAGCCTGGGGGAGTTACAAAAATGGAATAAATGGATCTCCAGATTCCTGTGGGAAGGGGGCCACCCTCATACAGCATAACATAAACTCCAACTACTTAAATAAGATCTGGTCAGAGCCGGTACGGCTGCTCAGTGTGGCGAGACCAAGTTAAAGAATGCTCAGTGCCTCTCACCACACCAGAGTCTGCCAAATGCAAGATGGCCACCATAACAGAACTGCACATGTGTAATACTCTGCCCGTCTTGGGCATGGCAGCAGTCATTTCCGCAATTGCAGGGGAAAAAATAGTGCCCCACAAAGGGTGTGTGTTTCAGCTGCCAGCAGAGGGGTAGGGTCAGAAAATGCAGTGGAACTGTGCCACAACATTGTGGAAGCATGCCGGAGTGTTGTCTGGCCTACTGCTTCCACAGTGCTCTTTCACAGAATGACGGCAATACATCTGTGGAGCTTCACTCTTGCAGCTTGAAAAAAGGTTGAAATAATAAACAACCATGCTCAAAAGGAAAATGCTGCACTATGAAAGTACTAGGCACAGTGAGGTTATTACAAAAAACACAAGAACACAAAAAGGTGCGTTTTGTGTGCTTGTATTTTTCATAATAAACTCACTCTGCCTTGCACTTACAAATTGTAGTGTTTTCACTCTAAGTGCAGTTTATTATTTTCCATATCCAGCATGTGTTAACCACCACTTTCCACTCTCCACATCTCTGCTTGTGTGCCAGTGCTTTATGGATTTAAAAAAAAAAGGTGCCTGGCACTCCCTAACCTCCACTCGTATATCCGAGCAGCCTTACTGATGCATGTCCTGGCATAGAAGATGCCTATGAGGCAGACTAGATGGGTAGATATAGACAAGGGTGACCTTCCCCTAAGGTATATGCATTTCTTTTTGGATCTAAAACAGATAATGCTACTGGCTATGCCCTTTTCTTTAAGCATCGCACAACTCAAAGGTTGGCACTAGCTTTTTCCCCAAAAACATCTTGCATGGAGTATCAGATGGCTAAGTATACCTGCATTCCACTCTGAATTTATCATGGCCCAGTTAGACCACAAATTTAAAGAATGGACCCATAGTGGGTTGACATACACTTACCAATACTACAATAAGGGTCAGTTTAAACCTTTCCCACAGCTAGTGATGGAATTTTGTCTGGGCAGGAGGTATATCTACAGGTTATGTGCTGTTAGACACAGCTTGGAGTTCAGGTACCATAGAAACATAGAAACATAGAAGTTGATGGCAGAAGGAGACCATAAGGTCCATCTAGTCTGCCCATTGTATTAGGCCAATTTTGACACTTTAGTTGCCCCTTGGTGTAAGGGCTCTCTTGTGCCTATCCTATGCATTCTTGAATCCTATTACAATATTTGCCCCCACTACTTCTTGGGGCAGGCTGTTCCAGGCATCCACCACTCTTTCCGTGAAGAAAAATTTCCTGGCATTGGTACATAGATACATAGATACATAGACAGTGTCGGCAGATAATTGCCAACGGCCCACCCAGTCTGCCCATTTGAGCTTGTAAGTTCACTTTATGTTTTCCTAGAAGTCTGTTGCCCCTTTACCCTGACTTCCAGAATTCCTTTATGTCTATCTCATGCATTCTTAAATCCCGTGATTGTTTCAGCCCCCACCACTTCCTCTAGCAGGGTGTTCCACTTGTCCACCACCCGTTCTGTGAAGAAATTCTTCCTCACGTTTCCTCTGAATTGTCCTCCCTCCAACTTCATCCCATGCCCTCTATTCCTGGAACAGCTTTTTTGCTTAAAAATAGTGTATCCCTGCACCCTGTTCCTCCCTGTAAGATACTTGTATGTCTCTATCATATCCCCCTCTCTCCCTCCTCTCCTCCAGGGAGTACATATTCAATTCCTTCAATCTGTCCTCATAGAACTTGTGATGCAATCCATGTACCATCTTTGTTGCCCTCCTCTGAACCTTCTCTACCCTGTCTATGTCCTTACGTAAGGTAGAGAACCTCCTTCCTTGCAGCCTGTGATCATGTCCCCTGGTTCTGCTGCCCTCCTTGAAGTAAAGAAGTTCCTGTGTCTGCACCTTGTTTTTGCCTTTTATGTATTTGAATGTCTCGATCATGTCCCCTCTCTCCCTTCTTTGCTCCAGGGACTACATGTTCAGTTCCCTCAGTCTTTCTTCATAGGACATCTCCTGCAGTCCCTGGATCATTTTTGATGCCCTTCTCTGCACTGTTTCCACCCGGTCTATGTCTTTTCTGAGGTTAGGCCTCCAGAACTGTACACTGTATTCCAAGTGAGCTCTGACCAGCGATCTGTACAGTGGTAGGATCACTTCTGTCCTCCTGCCCATGATTCCCCTTCCAGTGCATCCCGGCATTCCGTTGGCTTTTAATGCTGCCTTCTCACACTGTTTCCCCACTGTCAAGTCATCTGAGATAATGACTCCAAGGTCATATTCTTGGTTTGAGGCAGTCAGTCTTTCACCTCCTAGGTAATGCACCTTTTTTGGATTTCTTTTTCCTACGTGCATGATCTTGCACTTTTTTTGTTTTCACTTTATCTTTTTATTGAAATTCGAGTATATAAGAAAGCACACATCTTATACAATAGAAGACTATCCTCCATGTAAGGTATAAAATATCACTTAACAAAACACAGTACAACATCTCGGCATCCAGGACCGCACCCCCAGGGACATTCCACCACTCGGGCAGCACGGAGCTCCATCGGCAGTCTGCTCTACTCACTCCAGCTGTATTCTTAGGTACGGCACCATCCGGGATTGAAAGGGCGCATCAGGATTGGTCCCTGCCACCTCAGCCTCCTCTGCCATTGGCTCCTGTGTTCCTGACCTGGCCCTGCAATTGGCCGTGGCTGTCTGGACTAAGCGCAGCTAAATTTGAAACTTTTGTGCACTCTCTAGCCTCCCCTGTGCTATGGGAGTGCATTTTTCTGAATCTGTTTGCACTGTTAAAAGATTTAGCTATCAGGTCTTTGCCCTGGTCCTCCTTTTATGCTTGCAATGCTTAACCCTCTGGCTTTATAGAGTATATTTAGTGTAGCCTCCTATTATTACTTAACTGTGTTACAGCCTATTTAGTATATTTAGTGAAGCCTCCTATTATTACTTAACTGTGTTACAGCCTGCTAGCATATAATTTATGCAGGTGACGCCTCAGGTTGATGTGATTTGCACTATTTGTTACTGTTCTAATCTGTCCTACTTATTCTATCTTTCTTTTATATCCCCAGCCCTAAGCTTTAAGCCCTAATTTTTTATTTTCATTAAACCTCTGCCTTACTATGAATTTTGCTGGTGTCTAACAAACTGTACGGTAACCTCCACCTCTTTTCTTAAACCTTCCTCCCCTCATCTTCCTTTCTCCACCCTGTTACAGCCCCACTCTCATCTTCTGCTACTGCCCTGTTTTCTTCCTCTAAACCCAGACCTATCCATCTACCTTCCTTATCTCTCACTCTCCTTTCTGCATATCTCTCCTTCTGTGTCTTGGCACTCCCCTCCAGCTATAATTATCGTCTATCTCTTGTAATTTGCTCCTTTCTGTGTGCTCGGCTCCCCACCCCCTAGCTGAAATAATCCTCTATCTCCTGTTAGAAAATGGGCTTTTTATTTCCTGGCATCTGATTGGCTGGTGCCCTTGCCAAGGGGGTACATTAACTTTCAATAGATGCCCAGGAAATAAAAAGTACCAGCCTTAGTGCCCCATCACCCACTCATGTACCCCTGTGCCCAGTCTGCATCCTGACTGGCTGAAAACACACAATTTAATTTTAAATCACCACCATTTTTACTCTCCTTACAGAGATACTGGCCTCAATGCTATGCAGTTCACTACCAGGTACCGCACAATCTGTCACACAACTCTCAGCGGGCTCCTTTCAGTCACATTTTTTCTTGTGTACCGTATCCTCTTAAGCAATTATCTTAGACTCTCAATACCTGAGCTATACCTCCAGCTTACCTCTCACTCACACGAGAAAACTGTACTGGGTACTGAGCAAGACAGCACCCCAAGCGTATCTCTCAGTTTCGTTAGCTTTTCAAATAAAAACAACATACACTAGCCACACATAAAAAAAATAAACCAACAAAAGCAAAGCTCTCCAACCGATCAGCTTCATGGAACCGCTGTAATCAGTGCGGTTTTGAAATCAGTAGCGTGCATGCCTTTCCAAACCTAAACCAAAACTTCCTTCCTCTCTCCCAGCTCATTTCTACTGTCCGTTTACACTCTTCTGCACACTAGAAACATAACCAGCTCCCAATACCCTATACAGAAGTGCGAACCACAAGACCACGGAGATGACCAAGGGAAGCACCACAATCCTTCGGCTCCCAAAACCAAGCAACTCCTGCCCGGTTTCAAACAGAAAAGGGAAAACAACCAGGCGCACAAGGGCACCTTCCTGAACAACCCCAAACCAATCACAATGACAAAGACTCACTCCAGGAGATTGAAGGCATCGGCCATAAGTCCACCATCCGAAAAGCAATCCACACTTCCTCGGCAAGAAGATAAAACCGCATACAGCTCCTACAAAACCCCTGAGAGCCCAGCAGCTAGGGAGACAAAATAAGCACAAAGCGGGCGGCTCTAAAACATGTCCTTGCCGAAAACAACAGTCAGCAACTCGCATAGTATAGCAGCTTAGGTGACAAACACGGCACGCTCACCATTGCGCTAAAGTAAAAAATAAAACAAAAAGTAATAGTGCCATGCAACTGGGGGGTGACACAACAGATTGTTACCAAGTGAAGCACGAAACCACCCTCCCCAATACTTCCGGATTAGCGATCCCCCGTTTGTACTCACTTATTACTGGCACCTTTTTTGAACCTGCAGTAAAACCACAGTTTCTCCCTCTCCAGTTTCGGAAACTTGATGTCTTATTTTAGATGATGGGGCGGGGGTAGAAGAACAGAATGGCTCTGTCACCAGAATGAGTGTGTGTGTGTGTGTGGGGGAGGTTAGGAGATAGAACAGCACATAAAATGAGGGACTACTTATGAAACAAAAAGTTAATTATTTGATATTTCTATTTATGTTCAGTCATTTCATTAGTTATTTCACAACCCAACAAAATGTACATATGCCCTATTTTTGCATTACATACTCAGGTGGAGCGGTATTAGTTACATCGACCTTCCAGGTTATAGCCCTCCGCCTGCGGCGTCGGGCCTCATTACGCCCCTGGGCGGTCCGGTATAGCACAATACCGCCCACCCTGTTGGGTATTATTGCTTACTTAATTGCTTGCCCTCCCTCCTCCTTTGTCTTGCTTGAAGAGCCTGCCTGTCTGCCCCACCCACCGATTACCTAAAGCGTCGGCCCATTGGAGCAGTCTTTATCTGGCACTAACCTCTGTCCTTTCCTTCCTATTCTCAGGACCGAGCCCCCTAGGGCTTTCACCGCTGCAAGTGGCTGCGGTGCGGAGCTCCATCGGCTGCCTGCTCTACTCCCACCGGCCGCCGACTTCTCGGCATCCAGGACCGCACCCCCAGGGACATTCCACTGCTCGGGCAGCGCGGAGCTCATCGGTCATCCGCTCTACTCACTCCGGCTGCATTCTCAGCTATGGCACCATCAAGGATTGAAAGGGTGCATCAGGATTGGTCCCTGCCACTTCGGCCTCCTCTGCCATTGGCTCCTGTGTTCCTGACCTGGCCCTGCAATTGGCTGTGGCTGTCTGGACTGAGCATGGCTAAATTTGAAACATTTGTGCACTCTCTAGCCTCCCCTGTGCTACGGGAGTGCATTTTTTCTTCCCACACCACCCACCCGACCCCAGCCTCTATTAAATACACACTAGCCCCACCCTCCAACTATTCTCCTCTACAGCCATTGGTCACAATCCCTCCTCCTATTTTGACTGACACTTGCTTTGTACAGTTTCTGGTCTTTCGAGACTTACTGCCCTCCTGTCTCTCAGTTCTCCTATTTGCTATCCTTATATCCTACACCACCGCCTGAGTTTGTGGCACCTAGCCGTGATTTACTTCCACTATTCTTGCCCTCCAGCCCTAACTTGAAGAGACTCCCATGCACCAAACTCTCTAAGAGCTGCTCAAATGATCTTACCTACCCAACCCAGAACTCCTTATTATTCCAGGGATTGCTAAGTTATGTGTTCTAGCAGGGCCTGCTGAATAACCTCTACTCTGGTTCCTCTGGGACACAATTTTTACTTATACTATGGGTCACCTGAAATACCTAGTCACTTTAGCAGTTGTCCTATCACTGCTTTACGTAGCAACCTCTAGTGCTCACCTGACTAACGTGGCCCACTCCTCCACCACGCAACCTCCTGATGACTTCCACTTCTCCAACCTCCTACTATTCCAGGACTCACTCCGGGATTCAACACCGCTCCTGAAAAGTCAGGGTAACTCTACCTAGCTAGCCACAATCCTAAAAAATGTTTCCTCCGCCGTCTACTCCACTTCCCTTTCTCCCAGCGTAAGCTTTGGTACCTCCTGCTCCTGGCCATCCTGCTGTCCAGGGATATCGAGACCAACCCTGGCCCTGCCGTCCATCTCTCTAACTTGGATGTTCCATCAAAGACCACCAAAGGTCTCCTGATAGCCCATCATAACATAAGAAGCCTCGAGCGCAACTTTGCTGAACTCGAAGCCTGGGTCTCCCTCCACAAGCCAGATATACTGTGCCTGTCCGAAACATCGCTAAAACCCTCTATATCTGACTCTCGTAGCTTAATACCTTCCTATAACCTCCTACATAAGGAAAGACCATCCTCCAAAAGAGGGGGTTGCATAGCCATCTATTTCAAAAATCACCTTAATCTCACTGCCCTAAACACAGATCCTCTACTGCACTGTGAGTCACTGCACACGCTCCTTACTCTTGGAGATAAAAAACTTCACATTATATGTGCCTACAACCCCCCAAACAGTGGTCTCACTGGCCTGGATGAGCTATTAAATCATACAGCCCTACTCTCTGGCAAAAACAAAACGGTCATCCTAGGTGACATTAACCTAAACTGGCTAGGGAAATGCCAGCCCACCTTACTCTCCAAAATCCAGAGCCATAACCTCCATCAGCTTATTACTGAACCCACTAGGTCGGCATCTCAACTCCAACTCTCACACCCTCATAGACTGGATGCTAACAAACTGCCCCGAGCACATCCAGTCTGCTGGCACACTTGCAGATGCCATCTCTGATCACTCCCCTGTTTTTTGCATATGGGGTTCTATCTCCCCGCTTCCTGTAAAACCACGCCTCATCACCTTCCATAACTTTGCCAACCTGGATCACCAAAATTTTCTTCAAGATGTGGCTAATATTGACTGGTCTGATCTCTACAACTCCCGTGATGTCCAGTCTGCGCTGGACATTTTCATCACTAAATTCTCAGCGCTGCAGGATCAACGCTTCCCCTCTTATAACCCGCCGTGTCAAGGGAAAACACAATAGATGGCTCAAAAAGGACTTGCTAGCTAGATTAAAAGAGAGAAACAGGAGCTGGAGCTGCTTTCAGTCCTCCAGACTTCAAGCAGACAATAACAACTATAGGTTGTTAAGGAATGCCTGCAAAACAGCCATAAGGTCTGCAAAAAGCTCCTACTGCAAAAACCTGCCAACCAATGCCTCGAATGACCCCCAAAAATTCTGGTCCCACATAAAAACCTTCTTGGGATCCAATCCGTCTTCTGCCCCTAAAGAAATAATCCTTAATGGAACCCACTGCAACAATCCTCTGACCATTGCTAACTTTCTTAATAATCAGTTCTCAGATCTAACTAAACTCACTTCCTCCTTCCCCACGATACTGCAAATCTCTCCAGTGTTTTCCAGTAGGGCTCCTGCTGCCCCCTCCTTTCACTTCAGATCCATTACCCTGAAGGAGGTTACGCAACTTCTTAGTTCGATCTCAGATAGTGCTGCCTCAGTCTCAGACTGTATTGAGCCCAGACTTCTAAAAATCGCTGCCCTCCTCATTGCTGCTCCTCTGGCCAAAATTTTCACTCTTTCCCTATGTCACAGTAGCTTTCCTGACATTTGGAAGACTGCTAGAATCACCCCTAACCTTCAAAAGGGTAACGCCAATGACCCCGCGAACTGTAGGCCTACAGCCATCTTATCAGTGCTCAGCAAAATCCTAGAAAAACTAGTCGCCACACAAACCACAGAATTTCTCCTCAAACATAACCTTCTTACATCCACCCAGCATGGTTTTCGTGAAGGTCATAGCACCTCAACTGCCATGCTTAAATTCTCCACCTACACTCTCACTGCTATGGACTCGGGTCTTCTAACAGGGGCAGTCTTCATCGACGTGACTAAAGCTTTTGACTTGGTGAACCACTCCCTTCTCCTCTCCATCCTGCAATCTATGGGCTTTGCATCTAACGTAGTCAGCTGGTTCAACAGCTATCTGTCTAACAGGTGTCAAGTTGTTAAGTTCGACTCATCCTACTCTGATAAAGCTTCTGTGAGTATTGGTGTACCACAAGGCTCTATCCTGGGACCACTTCTCTTTTCTATTTTTATTAATGACATCACCTCAAACCTCTCTGCCTCCTCCGCCATACTCTATGCAGATGACACTGTCCTCTATACCAGTGCGAAAAATGTAGCTGACACCAATCAACGGCTTTCTGCCAACTTCCAATGCCCACAGTCCTGGCTCTTGGATCATAGACTCGTGCTTAATGAGACCAAAACCCAGTCAATGTTATTTGGCACTCTCTCAAAACTCAATTCAAACCAAAACAACTTTAGGGTCTCCAGCCTAAATGGCTCAGCCACTGGCTTAGTTACCTCATTTAAGTACCAAGGTGTCACCTTGGATCAGTCCTTAAACTTTGAACTTCACATTTCGAACAAGTGCAAGTCTGTCAACTCCAAGCTAGGTATAACTTACCGTACTAGCTATGTTTTAACCCCCTCAGCGAGACTAGCCATTGCCCGAGGCATACTCCTTCCTACCGTAACTTATGGGGTATCCTCATATGCCACTACACCTAAAACTAATCTCCATAGATGGGACATCACCTACAATAATATATGTCGGTACACAGCCTCATCCCATATGTGGAAACACCACTGTCTCCTCTACTCTGATCTTAACTGGCTATCTCCTAATGCCTCCAGGCTCTACTCCCTTGGTTCCACTATAGACAGTATTATGAGGTCCCAAACTCCTAATTCTCTGGCGGCTCTGATTGTGTCACAGACCTCCAATTATGGCTTGCACTCTACTGATAAATTCTTCTTAAGTGTGTCAAAATACTCTACCACCAAAGGCTCTAGCGCTTTTGCCCACTATGCTCCCCGGCTATGGAACTCCCTCCCTCTAGACGTCCGCTTAGCACCCACTCGTGACACCTTTAAAAAAGCTCTCCATCTTAATTCATCTAACCAATGCTCCTGCTTTAATCCACCTTAGTTCCCTGTCCACATCCCTGACCTCAGTTCTTAACCCATTCCCACCACATTACCATCTCTCTCACCCCTCCCCAGCTGCACCCCCTACCCTACAGGCCTGCATCCCTGTTGCCACCCTGTACCTAACCTACCTATCTCTGTTTGCCATTCCCCTGCTTCAAACCCCCTTTTGCACTTACTTGTTCTGTTCCCAGCCCTCTGCAGCAGTACATGTTTGACCACTCTTCCTTGCGAGGTATATCCTCTCTCGCCTTATTTCCACTGCCTCACCCTCTACCTGCCTGACTCCTATTGTCTAACTTACCCCACTCCAAACTCTGAATCACCCCCTTTTCCACTTGGCACTTATCTATTTTGTTTTTAGTTTTGGTTTTTGCAGACATCAGCATATAGGCATGCTTCTTGTTTTGATTTTTTGTTCTTGGCTTTTGTTTTTTGTCCTTTGTTATTGTTTCCCATAATTCACTTGCCTGTTTGAAAATTGTCTTTCTCTCAGGGTCACAGCTGCTATATGTCTATGTTTTCTTGAATTTGTGACCTTGTATCTCTGAGTTATCCCTTGCACTATGTATTGTGTAACAATACTGTTTTTACTGTACTGCCAACACACCTCATCCCAATGTTATGACTGTGTTAATATGTCATGTTACCAGCTCGCTATACCTTGAATCTTGTATGCTGATTAACCCACTATAGAATATCACTGTGTAGACCTTACTGTACCTACCTGGTTCTTATTCTCTGTAATGTTACCCTGTTGTATTCTTCTGTTATATTACCCTTTTGTATTCTCTGTAATGTTACCCTGTAATCTCCCGGGACGTGCCTGAAAATAGTCATTCCTATGGCTAGCGCACCCACCCGGTCAACAAAAACTAAATAAATAAAATAAATAAATAAACATATTGGAGAAGCCTTATATACATGTATTGATATAAAACACAAACCTAGACAGTATGTAAGTGGAGAGCAGAAGGGTTACATTCAGTAGGGTATTATAGGATCAGAAATAGCAACCGTGTATGAAATACATGCTAGGGCAGGCTATGGCAAGGCATTCAGTAAATTGCAAAAAGTGATAAATGTGGTAATATGAACAATGTTCAGTAATGGAGAGGTGAAAACAAGAAAAAAGTGTGCAAGGAAAGAAAGAAGAGAGAAAAAGGCAAGGAAGAAGGGAAGGAGAGAGGGAGAAAACAGGGAAGAAGGGAAAAAAAGAGGAGAAATCTGTACACAAACGTTTCGAGAAAACCTAATCTGAGGATCTTGCGCTTTTTGGCATTGAATCTCAGCTGCCACGCTCCAGACCATTCTTCAAGTTTCTTGAGGTCAGTTCCATCCTGCCAACTCCCTCTGCGGTGTTGATCCTGTTACATATCTTGGTGTCATCTGCGAACAGACACACCTTCCCCTCCAGTCTGTTGGCTATATCCACTATAAAAACATTGAAGAGCACAGGCCCCAGTACCAAGCCTGGGGCACACCATTGGCCACCTGCCTTCTACTGATAGTGCTCTATTTATCTGCACCTTCTGGGTTCTACTCTGTAACCAGTTCCAGAATCTGAATTATCTCTGATTATAGATCTTACTATGCTAATCCTACAGGGAACTTGGCCTGTACATTTTATTTCCATATGTAATCAGGTACTACAGTGAAACACTCTAATAGCCATCACTCAGACACAGGGTACATGGTAGGTGAAACTGTTTATCACCGCAGCTGGCAATGTTGACACAGATCTGGTTTAGATAACCTAAGATTACCAGTTCCAATCAGTGGAAAGAATATAGCTGGAAAACAGAAATCAGATTGTTTTTCACACGCCTCAAATCACAGCCAAATCACTGTCCATTTATGACTCCACCTGTTGGAGGGGATGTGGGTGTGAAGCAGCAGCCACTCATATTCATGTTTCATGGTCCTGCCCCAGGCCCCTGTTGTTCTGGACAGAAGCTGACAGGAAAAGCAATGCAATAATTATCGAATTTAGTACATTAACCCCATAGACAGCCCTTTTATTGCATTACCCTTCTCATTAAAAATAAGTTTTCACTGCCCACTAGGTATTTTTCTAACTACTAGTAAAAAAAAGCAATTACTCATCTATGGTTGAAACCTGAACGCTCTACACTCACTCAGTGGTAGGAAATTATTTGGGACATTTTATAAAATGGAAAAGTTAACATTTTGTCTTCAGCAGATGGAAGAAAAGAACCAGAATAGATGGAAACTGTAGCTTTTACATATTATGACAATTAGATCTGATATTATAGTCTAACACCCTATAAGTCTGGTTGGGGAGGTGCAATATCTAGGGTAATACATGGGGGCACAAACTAGCAGTTGGACCTGGAGCTCATGGGGAGGCATTGGCAGATATGGCCTTGTGTTGTATCAATGACAGTAGAGCAAGTGATCTACTGCCTAATTATCTGTTATGTCTAGTCTGTTGTATACCTTTCCTATACACCATTACTGTGAACATGAAATGGTTCTGTAGGTCTGTTAAAAATCAATTAAATTTAAGTTAAAAAAACAAGTAATCTGGAGTACTGCGTGCAGTATTGGAGGCCACACCTTCACAAGGACATTAACCAAATTGAGGCAGTCCAGAGAAGAGCAACCAAAATGGTGCAGGGACTGCATCAGAAGACATATGAGGACAGATTAACAGAGCTCAATATGTATACCCTTGAGCAAAGGAGGGAGAGAGGTGTTATGATCAAGGCATTCAAACACCTTAAGGGCATTAACAAGGTGAAAGAGTCTAACATGTTTAAATATAAGAAAAATAGCAGGACAAGAGGACACAGCATGAGATTAGAGGGGGGCCGATTAAGGGGGAATGTGAGGAAATTCTTTTTCACAGAAAGGGTGGTGGATGCATGGAATGGCTTACCACAAGAAGTGGTGGCTATGAATACAGTGCAGGGCTTCAAACAGGCATAGGATAGGCATAAGGGAGCAATACAAATGACTATGAATAGATAGGTCACTGACAGAGCAAAGGCCGATGGCACATTTATAAGGTAGAAAAAGAAATGGGCAGACTGGATGGGCCTTGCAGTCCTTATCTGCTGTCAACTTCTATGTTTCTATGTTTCTAAGTTTCCAGGATTGCTTTGCAGCATTTTGAGTTACCCACTGTACATTCCTTGTACTGGGTTGTGCATTTATTTTCCAAGAAATAGATTAAATGTTTTCTTTCTGAGTTGGTCTCTGCTAAGCAAATATATACAAGGGTGCAGAATAATCTTAACAAATGTAGTGCCAATGAAGGAAACCTCAAATACTCCAAGTACACATTCCATTCCAGTTTTTGTCCCAAATACTCTGCAGTTGTGGAGCACTAATAGAATAAAGTACAGAAGAAACATTGAAAAACCATACATTTTGAAACTCTACAGTGTGTACCCATTCCAGAGGTACTACACGTATGTATCTTTACCACAGAGGTCTGGTAGAAAAAGAGCCTAAACACCAAAGATGCTTAGTTTAGTCTCCAGAAAATATATTTGGGTCCATAATGGAAAATGCACAGCATTAATTCTCTGGCCTACAGAAACTCAGATCATCATGCTACCATGAGAAAAGTATATATTATCTGAAACTACATAGAACACCAATTTTAAACACAGGTAACACTGGCCAAATGTTTGCTACCCATAATCCTTCTTAATATTTGCTGTAACTATGAAAAACAATTGCAATCTTAATGATTTTCACATTTAGCAAAGTAAATATGTGTAGGTGACAGGTACATACGCACCCTATTTTTTTTATTCCAGTAGAGTACTGGCTACACCAGTATTGCATTTATTTACCTTTACCATAGAGGTTTGGTAAAAATACTACCAAGGGTGGAGTAGTGAGTGGGCCATTTGAAAACATGTAGCCTTAAGAGGAAGATTCCTCAAATGTGAAAGATGGACATGATACCAGAAACTGCTAGGCAAGCCCTACATTTTATGTAGAGAACTCAAGCTTTCATCCCCTCCAAGCTGTTGTGAAAGCACAGGACAAGCCAGACTCTAGACCACAGTGGGGCCCTGAACACTGGCTAGTCCATTTTGGTGGCACAACTCATTTTTATATACTTACAAAATCAGTTATTACACTTAGTGGAGTTTCAGAGTCTTCTTCACAGTTGCAGTTTACCTGTACTTGCTGTGTATCAGAGGAGTGACTCCTCTGACCATCCACTTGATTTGGCCATTTTTTTTTTTGTTTGCCAGGTGAGCATCAATGACCCCCTCCCTGCAAAAACAAGAGTCCTGGCACAGGGTGGTAAGTGTATTTTAAAAAGAGAAAAAAATTGGGTTTATAAAGGAAAATTTACAGCACAGATTCTCTGGCCTGTAGACATTCAGCACCCTGTGGTACCATAGGGAAAGTATATATTTTTTGAAACCTCACCAACATACTGTGTTTAAAGACGGCTGTCATTATCTGAAACTGCAAAACATACTGGGTTTAAAGACAGGTAACATTACCCCCAAATGGTTTGACTGGAAACAAGAGCTCATGCACCACAGAATCTATATACAGTATAAGAGAATACAGTAGTTTATTTTAAACTTCTTTCCATCCAGTATTTCAAAACACACCAGTGTTTCAGGGCCTGTTTTGCCCCATCATGAGGTATACTGGTTAATGCCTAAAATAAATAATCAACAATAATATTTAACAAGCATTTGTCAATGCCGAATGTTGATTGCATTGGCCTGTTGTGCTCGCGCAGTGGGCCTCTGTCAGTGGCTCAGTCTGTTTGTCCCAGTGCTGCAGGCTGCTCTTTTGTACTGGGCTGCTGCGTGCTTTGGCACCTTGTTCTGCCAAGGAAGAAATATGCAGCTGTCCCGATAGAGCTCCATTGAGGTGGCTCACTCCCCCTGTCTCACTCACTCATTCTGTTTCTCCTGGTGCTGCAGGCTGCCTTTTGTACTTGGCTCCTGCCTGTGTTGGTGACTTTTTTCTACCCATGAAGAAATCCATAGCTGTCCCAGCAGAACTCCATTGAGGTCACTCAGTCCGCCTGTCTCACTCACTTATTCCTGGTCTCCTGGCACTGCAGGCTGCCCTTTTGTACTGGGCTCCTGCCTCTGTTGGCGCCTTTTCCTGCCCACAAAGAAATCTGCAGCAGTCCCGACAAAGCTCCATTGAGCTCGCTCACTCCCCTTCTCTCACTCGCTCATTCTGTTCTGCCGGCACTGCAGACCGCCCTTTTCTACTGGGCTCCTGCCTGTGTTGCTGCCTTCTTATGCCCATAAAGAAATTTGTAGCAGTTACAATACTGTTTTGTTGAACTCACTCACTCGCTCTTTCTGGTTTTCCTGCCACTGCAGGCTGCCCTTTTGTACTAGGCCCCTGCATGCATTACTGCCTTTTTTTGCCCACTAACAAATCTGCAGCAGTCCCAACAAAGCCTCGTTGAGCTCACTGACTCCCCTTCCCTCACTCGCTCATTCTGTGTCTCCTGGCGCTGCAGGCTGCCCTTTTATACTGGGCTCCTGCCTGCATTGGCGGCTTTTTCTGGCCAGAAAGAAATTTGCAGCAGTCCCGACACAGCTCCACTGAGCTCGCTCACTGCCCATCTGTCACTTTTGCATTCCATTTCTGCCGGCACTGCAAGCTTGCCTTCTGTACTGGGCTCCTGCCTGCGTTGCCACATTTTCTGCCCACAAAGAAATCTGCAGCAGTCACACTAGAGCTCCGTTGAGCTCGCTCACCACCGCTTTGTCACTCGCTCGTTCTGTTTGTCTTGGCGCTGCAGACTGCATTTTTGTATGGGGCTCCTGGCTGCTTAGCACCTTTGTCTGTCCACAAAGAAATCCGCAGCTGTCCTGACAGAGCTGTGTTGAGTTCGCTCAGTCTCCCTCACTCATCGCTCATTCTGTTTGTCCTGGTGCTGCAAGCTGCCCTTTTTTACAGGGTTCCTGTCTGCATTGGCCCCTTTTTCTGCCCACAAAGTAATCCCAGCAGTCCTGACAGAGCTCCGTTGAGCCCACTAAGTCCCCTTGTCTCACTCACTTGTACTGTTTGTCCCACCGCTGCAGGCTGCCCTTTTGTACTGGGTCCCTGCCTGTATTGACGCCTTTTTCTGGCCACAAAGAAATCTGCAGCAGTCCTGACAGTGCTTTGGTGAATTCGCTCACTCCCCCTCCCTCCCTCGCTCTCTCGTTCTATTTCTCCCAATGCTGCAGGCTGCCCTTTTGTTCTGGCCTCTTGTGTTGGGGCCTTTGTCTGCCCACAAACAAATCCGCAGCAGTCCTGACAGAACTCAGTGGAGCTCAGTCACTCCCCCCTCTCACTTGGTCGATCTTAATCTGTCCCAAACACTGATTTCCCAGAGTGACCGTGCTATTGTCTGGCAGGAGTGCAAAAACATATTTTAGCCAGGATGTTGAAAATGACAGCTGTAGAGTTCATAAGGAGTTGTGAAAAAATGCCACTGTTGAAAATGTGGCGTGACACTATTACAAATTTGTGAAATTAGAAGGGTGCGTGGAAACAGTTCAACACATGCTTGCAACACAGTCATGTTATGGCAGTCCCAACAAAGCTCAGTTGAGCTCGCTCACTCCGCTTCTCTCACTCGCTCATTCTGTTGTGCCGGCACTGCAGACTGCCCTTTTCTACGGGGCTCCTGCCTGCGTTGCTGCCTTCTTATGCCCACAAAGAAATTTGCAGCAGTTACAATACAGCCCTGTTGAGCTCACTCACTCGCTCATTCTGGTTTTCCTGCCACTGCAGGCTGCCCTTCTGTACTGGGCCCCTGAATGCATTGCTGCCTTTTTCGCCCACAAACAATCCGCAGCAGTCCCAACAAAGCCCCGTTGAGCTCATCAACTCCCGCCCCTCACGTGGTCATTCTGTGTCTCCTGGCTCTGCAGGCTGCCCTTCTGTACAGGGCTCCTGCCTGCATTGGCGGCTTTTTCTGGCCAGAAGGAAATCTGAAGCAGTCCCGACACAGCTCCACTGAGCTCGCTCTCTCCCCCTCTGTCACTCTCGCATTCCGTTTCTGCCAGCGCTGCAAGCTGGCCTTTTGTACTGGGCTTCTGCCTGCATTGCCACATTTTCTGCCCACAAAGAAATCTGCAGCAGTCACACTACAGCTCCGTTGAGCTCATTCACTACCGCTCTGTCACTCGCTCGTTCTGTTTCTCGTGGCGCCGCAGACTGCGCTTTTGCATGGAGCTCCTGGCTGTGTTGGCAACTTTGTCTGTCCACAAAGAAATCCACAGCTGTCCCGACAGAGCTCTCATCGCTCATTCTATTTGTCCTGGTGCTGCAAGCTGCCCTTTTGTACTGGGCTCCTGCCTGCATTGACACCTTTTTCTGCCCACAAAGAAATCCCAGCAGTTCTGACAGAGATCTGTTGAGCACATTAAGTCCCCTTGTCTCACTCGCTCATACTGTTTCTCCCACTGCTGCAGGCTGGTCTTTTGTACTGGGCCCCTATGCCTGTACCGATGCCTTTTTCTGCCCACAAAGAAATCCGCAGCAGTCCTGACAGCACTTCGGTGAGTTTGCTCACTCCCCCTCCCTCACTCGCTCTCTTGGTCTGTTTCTCCCAGTGCTGCAGGCAGCCCTTTTGTACTGGGCTGTTGTGTTGGGGCCTTTGTCTGCCACAAACAAATCCGCAGCAGTCCTGACAGAGCTCAGTTGAGCTCGGTCACTCCCCCCTCTCACTCGGTCGATCTTAATCTGTCCCAAATACTGATTTCCCAGAGTGACCCTGCTATTGTTCGCAGGAGAGCAAAAACATATTTTAGCCAGGATGTGAAAAATGACAGTTGTAGTGTTCATAAGGAGTTGTGAAAAAATGCCGCTGTTGGAAATGTGGCATGACAGTATTACAAATTTGCAAAGTTACAAGGGTGCATGGAAACAGTTCAATGCACACTTGCAACAGAGTCATGCTATGGAGTTTCGTCACCAAATTTTCAACATAGGGATTTTAGGACCTCTGCTCAGGCACTGTCATTTTCTTAATCTGTCCCGAACCCTGATTTCCCTCAGTGACCACGTTATTCTGCGCGCCAGAACTGTGAAAACACATTTCAGTCAGGATGTGAAAAATGACAGCTGTACTGCTTATAAGGAGGTGTGAAAAAATGGCACTGTTGAAAATCTGGTGTGACAATATTACAAATCTGCGAAGTTACAAGGGTGCATAGAAAGTGCACAATGCACACTTGTAACACAGTCAATTAATGGGCTATCATCACCAAGTTTTCAAAGTAGGCATTTTAGGACCTCTGCTCATGAACAGTACCATTGTCATTTTCTTAATCTGTCCCGAACAGTGATTTCCCACAGCGACCTCTCTATTATGCGCCAGAAGTGTGAAAACACATTTCGGCCAGGATGGGAAAATGACAGCTGTACTGTTCATAAGTAGGTCTGGGAAAATGGCAGTGTTGAAAATCTGGAGTGAAAATATTAGAAATTCACAAACTTATGAGCATGCATGCCAACTGCGCAACGCACGCTCATAACACAGTCATTTTATGGAGGATCGTAACCAAATTTTAAACATAGGCATTTTAGGACCTCTACTCATGAACAGTGTCACTGTCATTTTCTTAATCTGTCCTGAACACTGATTTCCCAGCAGCGACCGCGCTACTCTGCGCTGGAAGTGCGAAAACACATTTCAGCCAGGATGTGAACAATGATAGCTATACTGCTCACAAGAAGGTATGACAAAATGCCAATGTTGAAAATCTGGCATGAAAATATTGTAAATTCGTGAAGTTACGAGCATACGTAGCAACTGTGCAACGCGCGCTCGTAAAACAGTAATTTTTTTGATTTTTTCCACCAAATTTGTAAATAGGCTTTTTGAGAGCCCACCATGAACACTGGCACTGTCATTTTGTTAATCGGCCCTGAAGGGTGATTCTGCGCAGTGACCACGAAACCACCTTTCAGGGCCGATTAACACCATGACAGTTCAAGAATTCATGAGGAGGGGTCCCAAAAACCCAATGTTGAAAATTTGGTGGAAAAATTCCCAAAAATGCCTGAGATATGCACTGAAGTTGAAAAAACCCTATTTATTACATTATACAGCTTACCGGAATTTCCTCAGTTCGCAGTCGTCTTTGAAGAGTGCAGACGTGTTCCCAGTCCAGCGAAGATCATCGTGCCCAGCTCCAGAGGTAAGTATGGGGTGAGGGGGTGGGGAGGCTGGGTGCACAGTGGGTGGGTGCGGGTTGTGGGAGGGTGTGCGGGGAGACTACGAGGGAAGGTTTCCTTTCTTTCAGGTACAAGAAAACATTGCGGGACGCTTTCAACATTTCAGGGGCATGGGGCACGCTGGGGTGGGCTCCCAGCATGCCACCGAGTCTGGGGAGGACAGTTGTAGCCAACGGGATTGGACACCCCGCTGGCAAACAACAAAGGGGATTTATTTCGCCAACGGGATTGGGCACCCGTCGGCAAACAACAAAGGGGGATTCTTTCTGCCAATGGAGATTGGGCACCCTTCGCACACAATTAAACATTAAACAGGGGGGGGTACATTATGCCGATGGGGAGTGGGTTCCCTCGTCGGCAAATAAACATCAGGGGGGTACATATTGTTTATGAATATGGCGGCAAGCAGCCGCCTTGTTCACAAACAATATCACAGATCCTACATCCCACCCTGCAATGACGGGTCACTCCCAAATTGCAGTGGATGGCTAACGCTGCAATGACGAGGCGGCCCCTGATTGCAGCGGCTGATTTTTTAGAAAGTTGTGGCACGCTGGCTGAACTAGTGTCAGCAGCAGCATGCCACGGCATTGGGGGACGGGGGACAAGCCTTTGTAGGCTATGGGGGCATTGTGCACAACAGTGCCACGCCTTCACAATCTGCTTCTGCAGAGACCTGCCACAACATGTTTCTTGTGCATGCGTACAATCAACATAAAAATGAGTTGTTCTCATGGTAATAAAATACCTTGGTTAACAGAGCCAAAAAGGTTTTTAAAAGTGTATGTATAGAGTTCGCTTTCTTCTCACTTACTCATATATAGAAACACAGAAACATAGAATTTGACAGCAGATAAGGACCGCTTGGCCCACCTAGTCTGCCCATTTCTCTACCTAACGGATAAGCTGCAGATCCTAGTTAACCAACAGCCTACTTCCTCCTACCCCCCACTAGAATTGCCTTATGGCTGTCCCATGCATTCTTGAATTCCCCCACTGTTTTTGACTCTACGACCTCCTCAGGAAGGCTGTTCCATGTATCCACAACCCTCTCTGTGAAGAAATACTTCCTCACATTACCTCTGAGCCGTCACCCCTCTATCTTCAAATTGTGCCCCCTTATTTTTGCACATCTCTTTTTCTGAAAGATGCTACCCTCTTGGACTTTGTTGATTCCCTTGAGGTATTTGAAAGTTTCTATCATGTCCCCCCTCTCCCTCCTTTCCTCAAGGCTATACATCTTTAGTTCCTTTAGTCTTTCTTCACTATGTCTTCTGATGCAGACCCTGCATCATTTTGGTTGCCCTCCTCTGGACAGCCTTCACCCTGTCTATGTCTTTGCAGGGTTGGGGTCTCCAGAACTGTACACAGTACTCCAGATGTGGTATTACCAACTGTCTGTACAGAGGGCCAACAACTTCCTGTTTTCTACTGGTGATGCCTCTCCCTGTGCATCCCAGTATCCCCCCAGCCCTCCTTACTGCCTTCTCACATTACTGGCCCACCTTTAGGTCATCTGATATGACTACCCCCAGGTCCTTTTCCATTTTTGTTGTTGTCAGTATCTCACCCCCCATTGTGTACTCTTCCCCTGGGTTTTTGTTTCCCAGGTGCATTACTTTGCACTTCTTTGCATTGAATCTAAGCTGCCATACATTTGACCATTCCTCCAACTTTGCCAAATCCCTTTTCATCCTTTCCACTCCACCTTGTGTATCAACCCTGTTGCAGAGCTTTGTGACATCTGCAAAGAGACATACTTTCCCTTCCAGTCCCTCTGCAATGTCACTTATAAAGACATTAAAAAGGACCGGCCCCAGTACTGAACCCTGCAGTACCCCACTAGTAACCCTCCATTCTTCACTGTGGACTCCATTTACTATTACCCACTGTGTCCTGTTGTCCAACCAGTGTTTTACCCAGACTACCACCCTAGGACTCACTCCCAGGCTGGCTAATTTGTTTATTAATCTTTTGTGCGGGACTGTGTTAAATGCCTTGCTAAAGTCTAGGTAGGCCATGTCCACAGCCCCTCCCTGGTCTACTGCTTTGGTCACCCAGTCAAAGAAATTGATTAGATTTGTCTGACATGACCTTCCCACTGTGAATCCATGCTGCCTTGGGTCCTATGCCCCACTGGCCTCTAGGTACTCAACAATTCTTTCCTTCAGAAGTGATTCCATCATTTTCCCTACCACTGAGGTCAAACCGACAGGTCTGTAGTTTCCTGCCTCTGTCTTGCTCCCACTTTTGTGAAGAGAAATCACATCCACCCTCTTCCAGTCCTCAGGTACCACCCCATCCTCCCATGATTTATTAAAAAGGGTAGTCCGTGGTGTTACTAGTTGTTCCCTTAGTTCTTTTAAAATCCTGGGGTGAATCCCATCAGGCCCCATTGCTTTATCCACCTTCAGTTTTAAGAGTTCTTTCAGAACCCTTACTTCTGTGAAAGGACTAATATCAACCACCCTATCCAGAGTGCTTCTATTGACCGGATTAGGTATTTCCCCCTGCTTTTCCATTGTGAATATTGAGCAGAACTATTCGTTCAGTATCCCTGCTTTTTCACTGTCGCTCTCTGCCCAACCACCTTCCTCTTTGTTCAGCCTCAGTATCCCTGCCTTAGTCTTTCTTTGTTCCCTAATGTACCTGTAAAAGGTTTTATCCCCCTTCTTAACTGAGTTGGCTATCTTTTCCTCGGTTTGGGCCTTTGCTATTCTGACTGCCTTACCCGCTTCCTTCTGCTTTAACTGGTACAGTTCTCTGTCCTGCTCCTTCTGTGTTTCCTTATACTTCCTGAATGCTATCTTTTTTCCCTTACCTTCCCTGTCACTTCTTTTGAGAACCATAGTGTTTTTTTTCTTTCATTTTAATTTGTTTATTTGCTTCACACAAAGACTTGCCACCTTTGTGATGGCGGTTTTGATGTTTCCCCTTTATTGCTCCACCCCACCTTCTTGTCTGTTTGCTAGTGCTTTTCTGAGGCACTATCCTGTTTTGACAAATTCAGCTCTACTGAAGTCCAGTACTTTCACTTTTGTGTGGCTTGACTCTACAGCTAAGTTTATCGTGAACCACACTGTTTGGTGGTCGCTTGTTCCCAGATGGCTACCCACTTCAAGATCAGAGATCCTCTTTCCATCCCCATTTGAGAGTACCAGGTCTAAGATTGCTCTCTCCTGAGTGGGTTCCAAAACAAGCTGTCTGAGGCATGCCCCCTGTAGGGCATCGAGAATGGCCCTGCTCTTGGATATGGCTGCAGTAAAGGTGCTCCAGTCAACATCTGCCACATTCAAGTCCCCCATCAGCAATATCTCCCCTTTCTCTGCCATCCCAAGGATGCATTCTATCATTTCCTTGTCCATTTCCTCCCCTGAGACAGGGGTCTGTATACAACCCCTGTGCGGATTGTGGAGCCATTTCCAGTCTCCAGGGTGACCCACACTGCCTCCACTCCTCCCTATTTACCCTTTAATTCTGTTGCTTTGATCCCTTCCCTTACATAGAGAGCTACTCCTCCTCATCTTCTTCCCTCCATGTCCCTCCTGTAGATTGTGTACCCTGGTATGTTGACATCCCAGTCATGGTTCTCTGTGTACCATGTTTCTGTGACTGCCACAATATCCAGGCATCCCTCTTCCATCAAGGCCACCATTTACGGTATACAGTTGAATGTCAAAGAAAAATATATATAACAAGCATTTGTCAATGCCGAATGTTTGCTTGCTGGCATTGGCAGTGGTAGTGTAGAAGTTACAGAGTTGTGTAATAGGAATGGCAGTGAAGTATTGAACTGAAGCCAACCCACCACCACCCTGCAGAGAGTGACAGGCATTGGGGTGTGCGTTTGGGTCATCAGGCATAACGGCCACGCCATTTCACCATACCCCACCCTGCAGACACTGACAAGTGTCACGGTGTTCCTTGGGGTCTTTGGCCCTTATGCGCACCCCATTTCATTAGGAAATACGGTGAGATGGGTGCAATATAGGAGAATGGGGTGAACTTTGGGGCTGAAGAGTCCAAGGCATACCTCGATGCCTCTCACTGGCTGCAGGGTGTCGAACAGTATGAGTATTACAGGCAAGAATCCCAAGTCACACCCCTGATGCCTGTCATTCTCTACAGGGTTGGGTGTTATGGTTGGAAACCCTAATACCTCAGACATTCATTGGTATTTTCACTCCAAATTTTCAACATGTTTTTTGTGACCCCACCTCATGAACAGGGGGAATATCAGTTTGTTAGCCGAAAGCTGCTTATGCACAGCGACTACAGCATTTAGAACCACAGGTGCAAAAACATTCCAAACAGGATGTAAAAAATGATAGCTGTACTGTTCATGGGGAGGTGTAAAAAATGGCAATGTTGCAAATCTGCAGTAAAAATATAAAAAAAAATGGTAAAGTCACTAGCGTACATAGAAACTGTGCAACACACACCCGTAATAGAATTAGGTTGGGGATTTTTTACAGCAGATTGTCAACTCAGGCATTTTGGTGCCTCCGATCATGAACAGTATCACTGTGATTTTCTTTATCTGTGCTGAACAATGATTTCTCACAGCGACCACACATCTCTGCGCTGAAAGTGTGAAAACACACTTCAGCCATGTTGTGAAAAATGACAGCTGTACTGTTCATAAGGAAGTGTGGGAAAAATGCCACTGGTGAAAATCTGGACTGAAAATATTACAAAGTCATGAACTTATGAGGGTGCGTGGAAACTGCGCAATGCTCGCTCGTAACACAGTCATGTTATGGACTTTTGTCACCAAATTTTCAACATAGCCATTTTAAGACCTCTGCTCATGAACAGTGTAACTGTGATTTTCTTAATCTGTCCTAAACATTGCTTTTGCACACCAACAACACCATTGTGCGCTACATGTGCGAAAACACATTTTGGGCAAGATGTGAAAAATGACAGCTGTACTGCTCATAAGGAAGTGTTGAAAATCTGGAGTGAAAATACTGAAAATTCGCGAACTTACGAGTGTGCGTAGGAACTGTGCAATGCACACTCGTAAAACAGTCATTTTTAGGAATTTTTTCACCAAATTTTCAACATAGCCATTTTAAGACATCTGCTCATGAACAGTGTCACTGTGATTTTCTTAATTTGTCCTGTACATTGATTCCGACACCGACTGCGCCATGGCGCTACATGGGTGGAAACACATTTTGAGTGAGATGTGAAAAATGACAGCTACTACTCATAAGAAGGTGTGGTAAAATAGCAATATTGAAAATCTGGAGTGAAAATACTGAAAATTTATGAACTTACGAGCTGCATAGGAACTGCGTAATGCATGCTCATAAAACAGTCATTTTTTGAATTTTGCACAATTTCAACATGGGGTTTGGGACCTTTTCATCATGATGTCACTGTCATGGTAGTAGCGGGCCCGAAGAGTGATTTCATGCAGTGACTGCAAAATCACCCTCGGGCCAGAATAATGCCATGACAGTGACATCATTCATGAGAATGGGTCCCAAAACCCCATGTTGAAAATTTGTCCAAAATTCCAAAAAATGCCTGAGATATGCAATAAAGTTGAAAAACCCCTATCTAGCCCATTTTATAGCATACCAGCATTTCTCAGTTCATAGGTCGGCTTTGAAGAGTGCAGACGTGTTCCCAGTCCACTCAAGATCGCTATACCGAGTTCTGGAGGTAAGTATGGGGTGGGGTGGGGGAGGCAGGGTGCGAGTGGGTGGGTGGGTGCGGGTTGTGGGGCTGGGAGAAGCGCGAGAGGACCGCTTTTATTTTGCAGGTTAAAAAAAAGACAATCGTGGACATTTGCCACGCTTGGGTGGCTCCCAGTGTGCGCGCGACGGCTGGGGTGGAGCCGACGGGATTGGGCAACCCCATCGGCCATAGATCAGTTGCCACGCTGGGTGGGTTTCAGCGCGGCACCCAGTACTCGGGGCGAGGACAGTGAGCCAACGGAGATTGGGCACCCCATCGGCTATTCTATGAGTTGCCACACTGGTGGGCACCCAGCGTGGCATGTGGAAGGCTTGGGGAGCGGCACAAGCCGATGGCGGATTGGGCACCCCATCGGCTATATGTGGGGGAGGGAGGCAGCACAGTATGCATGTGTTTCTGTGTGTGTGTGTGTGTGTGTGTGTGTGTGTGTGTGTGTAGGGGAGCTGCACATGAGCAGGCGATATCTTATCACTGCTAACTGATGCATAGCTCCCCCTTTCAACTGTATGCCACTGCATTTTGGAGCTTGTCATAGACAGCTCCAGCATGCATTGGCTTACAGGGGCCGTGCCTGCCAACACACTGACTGAATTGGAGGAGGAGGTGACACACCTCCGAAATCTCGGATGATGGCACTATGTTTCTTGCACATGCGTGCAAGCAAACATAAAAATATATATCAAATGATGTTTCTCAAAGTGGCTACTTCAGAAAGCAAAGAAATTCACTTACAATAAGATATTTTTCTTTCTGTTGTTAATGTTCTCATTACGCAGTGCTATTAGAAGTTTTCTGTAAATTAAAGCATGAAATAAACTGATTTTTATATTCTATATAGTTTTTCTGCTTAATTATCTTCACCAAATATCAATACATACACCATTTAATAGGCCACACCAAAATTATAATGTGTGTGAATATACGTCACACTGCACCACTCAAAAAAAAAAAGTATTATATCATGCTGCACCACTCTGTAAAAAATCCCCATGTGTTTCAATAAATACGTGATGTTGCTTACACTGTGCGCAAAAATGCCTCACTGATTTAAAAAGGATCAACCTGGGCCAGGGACAACCAAATAAACAATCAGTTACTTTTCCTACATGTGTGAAGAATCAATTTCATAAGCAAGTTGTCGCCAGCCTGGGCTTCAGTGTCCTGCTTGTACAGAGCAGTGGACACAATTGAAAGGTCTCTATATATAGTGGCAGAAGCCTGCCAGAATCTGATGCATCCATACATGTCACAGGGTGATGCAATGATGTCATATGCATGTGAACATGCACTCAAGCACAGAAGTGGTCAGGGTTGTATCCAACTCATTGATACAATGGCACATATTGGCGCTATCTGAAATAATGCTTAAGTGTCTGGCTCCCATTGGCCTGAAAGTATTTTACATTATCTCACACTCTTTTTGTGTCTTCAAGTGGGATTAAATTGGCCTACTGACTTTTATACAATATCATAAATCCATTTGAAAAGTATAATTCTACTTTTTCTTAATGAATAGAGGATAATAATGAGGATTTTCCCATTCCTAGTCCCAGGAGGAAGCCTTCTGCCCCGACATGCCCCTTTGATACTGGTCTCCATTTCAGATTATTTAAACATGACTTAGCTAACTGATATTTTCACTGTTTGCTAAAAAATGTTTTATCTAGTCCAGAATTTGGAGGAGATGAGATTGGAAAATGTGTGATATGGGTGTTTGGGGGACAAGGTAAGTTAAGGAGTGCAGATCCTGCCAAGATACGGAAAAGCAATTCAATATTGAAAATATAGACAAGAAAACAATATGTAATATATAAATTGTGTTGTGAGTGAGCTCTTCTTTCCAATCATGCCACGTAGCATTACTGAACTTTGACTGGACTGGGCACCTCCCTTGTCACTTGTAAGTGTCCCTTTACACTGAGGGGAGCTGTGCTAAGAAAACAATCTAACATTACCCACTACCCAAATGTTTGTTACCCATAATCTTCCTCTATATTTGGTAGTACCATGAAAAATAGTGGGCATTTGCATAATGTTCACACTTTAGCAAACTACATGTTTATGTAATATACGCTGCAGGTACACAAACACCATAACTGTGTATTCGACAGAGAGGACTGGTACCACATTTATTTACCTTTGCCAAAGAAGTCAGGCAGAAATAAACCCTAAACACACAGAGGGCCAAGTGTTTTTTAAAGGGGAAAATTGTGGACCATAATGGTAAATGCACAGCATTGCTTCTGTGACATGTACGAACCCAGAACATCAAGTTACCTTAGGAAAAATGTATATTTTCTGAAACTGAACAAAACACCAGTTTTAAACATTGATAATACTGTCCACTATCCAAAAGATTTCCACCAATAATGCTCCATTGTGTGCAGCACAACTATGAAAAATAATGACATTTGGATAATTTTCACATTTTAGTAAACCGAATATCAATGTAAAATTGGATGCAGGTACATAAACAGCTTATTTTTGGATTTTACAAAAGTATTAGTTTCACCGGTACCACATTTATGTACCTTTACCACAGAGGTTTGGCAAAAATAAGACTGAAATTCATACAGTAGGGTGCTAAGTGTATTTTAAAGGGTGAAAGTTGAGTTCATAATGGAAAAACACAGTATTGGTTCCCTGGCCAGTAGACATTCAGGACAATATGGTAGGATAGGAAACGTATGTATTTTCTGAAAGTGCACAAAATACTGATTTTACATGAAAAGTACATTGTCTGCTATCCAAATATTTGTTACCTCAAAATCCTCCTCTACATTTGGTAGAACTATGATACCTCATGGACATTTGCTTAGTTTTTACACTTTAGCCAGCTGTCTATGTAAATAAGCACAGATTTTCAAAGGGCCCTTAGAATTATGCAAGGCGCGTCATACATCCACCCACCTTGCTTCTAGTCCAGGTGGGCCAAAGACTGTGTGCCCAATTTTGCAAGAAACATGGAGCAGGATTTTCAAAGCCCCCTGAATGCCGCAAGGGGCTTGCAGCATAAGGAATGTTGCAAGTTGGGCTTGCATCAAAAGATGTGCCGAGAGTAACTTTCAAAAGCAGCCTGTGTCAAACACAGGCTGCATGCACCAAATGGGGATTGCACCATCCCTGAAGCATATAATGGGCTGTGACATGAGGCTAGGAGGCTTGCAGCAGATACAAGCTGCAGTATCCCCTACTTCAGGATTCTCAAAACCCTCCCAGAGGGCACACATGTGAGCACCTTTATACCAGCTATATCTGGTCTAAGGGTACTTAGACGAGTGTCCTCTGGGAGGCTTTGGAGAACTTGCACCACCTGGCACCCTATTCTGTAAAATATACAGCAGTCACTGGTGGCCAGCACATCCCCCAACCCGATCCCCTTTTTAAAAAAGTACTCATGGCCCTGGTGATCTAGGGGACCACCTCCCATTCCTGATCTGCCCATATTACAAGATAGCTTTCCCTGGTGGTCTAGTGGACCCCCCTCCCCATTTTCATTCTGCCAATATATTATGTAACTCTCCCTTGTGGCCCAGTAGACCACCACTCCAGCAGGCAGTGCCCCAACACCCCGCTCCTGTCCCATCCATGAGCAAGTGAATGCCACAGGCCTCCACTCTCCACCATGGTCAGCCACCGACTGAGCTGTCAATGAGCACATACTGCACAGTTGTTATAGTATGTGCTCGCTGACAACTCAGTCAGTGACCAGCCAAGGTGGAGAGTGGAGGCTGTGCCTGTCACTGACTCAGGGATGGGATGGGGGCGGTGTTGTGGGGCACCACTGCTGGGGCAGGGGTTGAGTCACTGACCATCAGGATAAGCATATTATACTGGCAGAATAGGGATAGGGAGGGGCCATTAAACCACCAGGGAAACTTATCTTGTAATATGGGCAGATTGGGGATATGAGGGGGTCTGCTAGACCACCAGGGAAAGCAATCTTTTGACTGAGTTCCTTAGACCAACTGCAGTCTTACAGCCAGGTAGGTGTATAGGCACAAACTTCTCCAAACATTTGTGAAACAAATAATCAGTGCCATTTATTCAGTAAGTTTCAAACATGGCAAACAGGGAGTCTGAGTTTTGTTGAAAAGCTCTCTGCAAACTAATCTATTGTACTTGCAATCTGTTTGCCATGTTTGCAACTTCCTAAATATATAGCACTGATTATTTACTTCACAAATGTTTGTAGAAATTTGTGCCTATACACCTTCCTGGCTGTAAGAGTGTGGTTAGTCTCAGGAACTCAGTTGTATTATTTGGGTTAGCAATCCCTCAACAGGCACCACCCAATTCCTTAAGGCATTAATGATTTGCACCTGAAAGTGGTCTTTTAATATGGGCAGATCAGGGATGGGAGGGGGTCTACTAGACCACCAAGACCATGATTACTTTTATTGAACAGGGGATCAGGGCTGGGGGAGCCGCTAGCGACCAGGGTCTGCTTTATATTTTGCAGCATACTTGCTTACTGCTTACAGCAAACCTCTTGGGTGTGCCATCTCTTTGGCACATGGCCAGCTTTGCTGCAAGTTGTGGGACTTTGCTGCCAGGACCCTACCCAATAGAGAATCAGGTGCAGGGTCCCTGGTGCACTGGCAGCCGGTGCAAACTGCCATTGGTGCAGCTTGTGCTGCCTTTGAAAACCCTGCCCATGTTCTCTGTGGCAAAGTCCCCCCAAATGATGCAAGAGGTCTGCTGCACCAAACATATGATGCATTAAACGAGAATGATGCAAGCTGAGAATGAGGCAAAACTGATGAAAAAATATGATACGCAGAGTGAGATGGAGCAAAAATGACCACAGGCTGAGTCAAAAATGCGATATAGACTGAAAATGATGCAAGTTAAGCTGAAAGAAAAAATTACTCACCTTAGTAATTATGTTTCTTCTAATGGAGTCTTGCTATATTATTACTATTGCAGTTAGCCCCAGCACTCAAACTGCCCCGGAGAGTAGAGGGGTAATTTTCTATGCAGAGCATAGAACACTGAGCTCGAGCTCGGTTCAAACCTATGTCTGCTGCACTTTGAAGTGCAACTGTCAGATTCTTATGGGTTAATACTATCTACTATGTGGAAATTGTAACATTTTTACTAGCCAAATGGCAACCAAATATTTTGGATCCCCAAAAGACTCAAGTCAAGAAATCCAAAATCAAAAACCAGGTAGTGAAAAACTTAAGACTGTTAAATTAATAATATAACCCACTCCCCCTCTCTAAAAGGAGGGAGTACCCAAATGCACCCTTGGGGTGCAACACTGCACCTGCCACCCCACTTCCCAAAAACAGGTTATAAGAGGGGAGGTAGGGAGGGAGGTCGGAATACAGCAAGACTCCATTCGAAGAAACATAATTACTAAAGTGAGTAATTTTTTCTTCAAACAACATGAAGTCTTGCTGTATTCTGACTATTGCAGACTACCAAGCAGTACTTCCATGGAGGGGGGAATTGAACCTACCTTGGGAATAGGCTCTGCAGTACTGCTGTACCAAACCGAGCATCAGTCCTAGCCTGGACGTCCAGGGAGTAATGTTTGGTAAATGTATGGACTGTTTTCCAGGTGGCTGCTTTACATAGCTCTAGCAAAGGAATATCCCTGGCTGCAGCCAGGGAAGCAAGCTGTACCTCTAGTCAAATGAGCCCTCAGGCCTGAGGGAGGTATTTTGCCTACCTTCTCATAGCAGAATTGAATACAAGAGACAATCCACAAGGTAATAGTTATCTTAGTGGCAGGTTTGCCCTTACCCACTTCCCTATAAGCGAGAAACAACTGAAGGGAGTCAAACCTATGAGCCCTAGTACGCTCAATGTAGTAACTAAGGGCTCTTTTAACATCCAAACTGTGTAAACTTCTTTCTCCTGAAGAATAATGATCAGTGAAGAACACAGGGAGAGACATAGATTGGTTCAGATGAAAATCTGAAACCACTTTAGGTAAAAACCTCCTATTAGTTCTAAGGACCACCTTATCTCTACGGAATGAGATAAAATCAGGCTCCACTGACAGAGCATGCAATTCACTGATATGCCTGGCAGAGGTAACAGCTACCAGGAACACAGTTTTCCAAGTCAAGTACTTAAGCTCTGCTGAAGACAAAGGCTCAAAAGGAGGTTGCATAAACTGAGCAATGCAAACATTAAGATCCCAAGCAGGGGTAGGATCCATTAAGGGGGATTGGTATGAAGTAATCCCTTGAAAAAATTTTCAGGATACAGGGTGAGATGACAGTGAGGAAGGCTTTCCCACTGGCAGAAAAGCAGAAACAGCTGACAAATGTACTTTAATAGTAGCTGGTCTGAGGTCTAGGCCATTAAGATGAACCATATAATCCAGAACTGTAGACAATTCAGCAGTGTCTGGGGATATATGCTTCTTGGAACACCAAATGCTGAATCTTTTCCATTTGGAGTTATAAGTTTTTCTGGTGGCAGGCTTTCGCGAGGCTTTAAGAATATCCAGAACCCCTTGGAACAGATGCAAATCTACATACTCTAACTCTTCAAGAGCTATGCATTGTGACTGAGAGACCGAAGATTGGGGTACCAAATCCTCCTCTGAGAGGAGGTTAACAGGTTGTAATTCCTGGGAAGAGACAGGGGAAGATGGACTGCCAAGGACAGCAACAGGGGGTACTAAGGCTGCCTGGCCCAGTCTGGAGCAATCAGAATCACTTTGCAAGGTTGTGACCTTACCTTGACCAGAACCTTGAACAGTAGAGGAAAGGAAGGGAAGGCATATAGACATTTCCCTTCCCAGTTCAAAATCAGAGCATCCAGAGGAACTGAGCCCAATACTGGGGGTCTGCAACAAAACAGAGGAAGTTGGTGATTGTCTGGGGCTGCAAAGAGATCTATCTCTGGGGTGCCCCACCTTGAAAAAATCACTTTCAACACCAGAGGGTCCAGGGACCATTTGTGATGATACTGGGAGATCCTGCTCAATGCATATCGTAGCACATTGTCCTTGCCTGGAAGGTGGACTGCTATCAGAGAGGTCTGCAGAGAATAAGCTAGGGACCACAATTTCATGGCTTCTGTGGACCGAGTGCCTCCCTGCTTGTTGATGTACCACATGTTGGTGGTGTTGTCTGTCCTGACCTGAACCACCTTGTTATGCACTAACTGAGAGAAAGCTTGCAGGGCCAGAAAGACCACCCTGAGTTCCAAGAGATTGATATGAAGAAGGGATTTCTGAGGGGAACCACAGTCCCTGGGCTGTGAGAGCCCCCAGATGGGCTCCCCACCCCAATAGAGAAGCATCAGTGGTTAGGACCACAGACTGAGACTGAGTAATGAATGGGACTCCTTGCCTGAGGTTACCCTGATCCTGCCACCATTGGAGAGCCTGGATAAGAGTCTGGGTCACTGGAACTAGTTTGGTTAGAGAATCTTTCTTCTGAGACCAAAAGGCCCTGAGGTGAAACTGAAATCTGGCCCCTTGGACCACTGCTGTAGAAGCTGCTATGTGGCCTAGAAGTTGAAGGAAGTGCCTTGCTAGCCAAGAGACCAGAAGGTGGAGTGGAGAAGCCAGCTCTACAATAGTCCTTGCCCTTTCCAGGAGAAGAAAAGCTCTTGCTTTGACTGTATCCAACTCTGCCCTTATGAAGGTGAGGAGCTGTACAGGCGCAAGAACTGACTTGGGAAGATTGAGAAGGAATCCTAGGGAAATGAGCACTTGCTGAGTCACTTGAAGGTCTGACTTGACGTGGTCTGGGGACTGACCCACAATGAGCCAGTCATCCAGGTATGGAAATATGGAAATAGTTTTCCTTCTTAAGAAGGTCACTACTACTGCTAGGCATTTTGTGAATACCCTTGAAGCTGATGTCTGGCTGAAGGGCATAGCTTTGAACTAATAATGGCCTGAAGGCAATTCAAACCTGAGGTACTTTCTGTGGTAGCACCTAATAGGAACGTGAAAGTAGGCATCTTTTAAATCCAGGGAGGCTAGCCAGTTCCCTGGCCTTAGAGAGGGAAGGATTATTCCCAGAGTCACTATTCTGAATTTTGGTTTTAAAAGATGTTTGTTGAGGTATCTTAAGTCTAGGATGGGTCACCACTCCCCTGTCTTTTTTGGGGTAAGGAAGTACCTGGAGTACAGACCTTTGTCCCTGTGCAATGTAGGAACTCTCTCTCTACAGCCTTTAGAGCCAGTAGAGATAAAACCTCTGCCTCTAGAGCAATGGGTTTGGAGATGCTTGCAGGTGGAAAAGATCTCAGTCCTCAGCTTTGGAATTTTCTTGAAGCTGAGAACCAGCCCCTGGCTTACCACCTCCAAGACCCACTTATCTGAGGTAACAGACATCTAGTCCTGGATGAAGTAAGCCAGCCTGCCTCCTACAGGAATGGGGGAGTCAACCCGGGTTGACACATCAGGGTGTCTGCTTGGCAGGAGCCTTAGGTTGAGGGATGGATGTAGCCCTGCTCATCCCCCTTCTGCCTCTCCCTCTGAAGAACTCCCTCTGAGGAAAGGGAGAAGAGGCCTGTGCTTGGTAGAAAGGCCTATGAAAAGGCCTGCTCCTAGCCTGCTGCCTTTGAGGAGCTGCCTGCCTTTCCTTGGCCTGTACGCTCCTATAGGTGGTCCTATACTCATCTATCTTTTTCATGCAATTCTCTGTCTGCTCCCCAAACAGACAATTACCCACCACAGGGAAATCCATGGCCTTAGCCTGGGTGTCCTGTGAGAGACTAGTACATCTGAGCCAAGCCATTCTCTGAAGTGCCACAGATGTAGCCATGACTCTAGAGAACACATCATTGGAGTCCACAGCAGCATGGAACTGTACCTTAGATGCCTCAATCCTATCAGCAGCCACTCCCTCCAGCTCTGAGGCTAGCTGGGGGGAGGCTTGCTTAGCCAGTGCTAGTACAGTGTCCCACCTGGACTTCTGGTACCTGGCTGCATAGGCCATATAATTAGCCTGCCTGAGTCCCAAGGTGGATGCCATGTACTGTTTCTTTGCTATGTCATCCAGCTTCCTAGAATCTTTGTCTGGGGGTGTGAAGCCAAGGGTATACTAGCCTTATCACAGGCTGCAGCCTGCACAACCCCAACATGGCTGCATTGTCGATACAAGTACTTTGTACCAGAACCTGATAAGGTGTACCTTTTGTCCATCCTTCTGTCGACAGGAGGTACAGAATTTGGAGTTTTTAAAATCTTTTGTGTCTGTTTCCCAAAAGACTTACGAAGGGGAATAGACAGTCTTGTGGACTCTGGGATGTCCATCATCTCCACATAATCAGGTTCCTCTTGTTCCTCTACAGCTTCTTCCACAGGGAGCTGGAGGGTTTCTGCCACTTTCCTGTAAAACATGTAGTGGGAAGGGGACTCAGAAAACCTAGGAGGGGAAACACCAGAAGGCCTGTCTGTGGAGATGTCCAGTTCAATGGGCTCAACCAGACCTCCCACACCATCGTCATCATCATCATCATCCTCATCATCATAATCTTCATCCCCCTCCAAATCCAGTTCATAGAAATCTTCAGGGGCATAATCTTGAACTGGAGGAACCGACCGAACTGAGTACCTGCCAGAAGGCACCAGATCAGACAGAACCAGATGAAGCAATTCTACAATCCTTATCACATTGGCAATCTCTTCGGTGGTTGGAAAATGGGTCTCTGGATCCAAACCGGCCGATTTTTCTTTTCTTTTTCTATTTGTAGGAACCGATCCCTCAGGATTGGCTCTCCTCTTGCCCGAAGAAGTATCACCCTGGTCAGAGGGCACTCCCACAGTTTTGGTCGGAACCGAACCAGGTTGGCCATCTGGGTCAGCGGACTTCACGGCCTCCTTATCGCTGAGCCTACCTAATCTTTTTTCCAGGGTAGACTTAGGGAAATTTGTACAGATTTGGCAGTTTGAATTGAGGTGGTCAAACCCCAGACAATAAACACCGGTGGTGTGGGGATCAGCCTTAGCAAAGCCCTCGCCACACACACTGCAATGTTGAAACCCAGTGGGCCCAGTTTTTCTTTTGGGTTTCTCAGACATAGCCATCCTAACCACAAACTTACCCTTTTTATGGCAAACAACCAGGCAAGATACCCTTATTGGTTTCTAACCGTGTCACGGGTATTGGAAAAAAAACACAAGAAAATGTAGTTTTTTTTTAAAATGAAAAGGACCGGTAACCACACTTTAAGTTTAAAAACAAAGACAGAATATATAAATCACTAAACGTCCGGTTCAGCCGAACCGGTCGAAAAATCAAGTTTTACAATTTCCACAAGTTTTCTATGTCTAGTTCACTACCTAGTACTTACTGTACCACAAACAGAAATCTGAACCGAAACTTGAGAAAAATAATCAGTAAAACTGAGGACTTTAACAGACTTACGAACTGTGAGCAAAGGAGAAATCTCTGGAATGGCTGTTCAGTTAGGCAGAGTAAAGAATCTGAAAGTTACACTTCAAAGTGCAACAGACAGAGGTTTGAACCAAGTTCAAGCTCAACGTTCTATGTTCTGCATAGAAAATTAACCCTCTACTCTCTGGGGCAGTTTGAGTGCTGGGGCTAACTGCAATAGTCAGAATACAGCAAGACTTCATCTTGTTTGAAACAAGAAGCTGGTTGAGCCAAAAAAATGAAGTAAGTTGAGTAAAACACCACATGTGAGGCAAGTTGAGTCAAAAAATGAAGCAAATTGGGTCAAAAACCATGTGACACAAATTGAGTAAAAAAAATGATGCAAACTGAGTAAAAAAATGAAACAAACTGAGTCAAAAAATGGTGCATGGAGCAAAAATGATGCAAGCTGAGTCAAATATTACAGAGGACAACATGTCAAGACAAAGAAGTTTGTCCAGTTAAAGAGGCACACCCCATTGTCCTCAGGCCGAGGCAAGTGTGTGTGGGAGAGCCAGATAAAAAGGGGAGGGGACTAAAGTGGGGGAGGGGCTTGGGAGGAGGGATGAGTGAGGTCAAAAAGGGGGAGGGCCAGGTGAGGTCAGAGAGAGGGTGAGGTGGGAGCCTGGGATTGGCCAGGGCAAGAGAGAGAGCTTTGTGAGCTTGGGGTATATAGGGACTGCACAGCCATGGGAGATCACAATTTCTGCTCTAAGAGGTTTTTCCCCTCTCAGATGCATGTCAGTTTTTTGGCAAATTAAATCAAAGCCAGTGAGCTTTTACATAGGTTAGGTATGCTGAGTTAATTATCCTGTGGGACTTCTAGTAATCTAGTAATATAAATAGCACTGTTAAGGGTTTTTTGTTTTGGGTCCATGAGTGGTTTGATCTGGCTGCTGCAAGTGAGTATTGCAAGGAGGTGGTCTGAGAAGGTAAGCGGCAGACTACAATTTTTATGGCTGATCATGGGGGTCGTGGCCCACTGAAAAAGCCAGATTGTGAGGCACGGAGTGCGTGGCGCGCAATTGATATGCCAGTGGAGGGACAGAGTGGTTTTAGAGAGTGGTAGAATAAGTGAGCACTGCATTTTCTAGCAGGCAACAAGGATCATGGTCGGTGGCCGCCCTCCTGGGCACACCTGAATTTGGGATGCATTTTGTTTGATTGGGCTCCTCCGACGGTGAAAACAGGTGAAGAGGAGCATGGTTTTTGTGCAGGGAGGTGGCCCACAAAAGAGAGGGAGGCAAGCGGTGGGCAGCAGTCAGAATGGCAGATCTGGTTGTGAGGGGCCAGAAGGAGCAAGAAGCTAAAACGGACCTGCCACTTCTCTCCCCGCGGGAGCAAAACATGCAAAAGGCAAGGTCTTTGTTTTAGGGACCACGGGGAATATTGTGAGAAGGCCTGGTGAACAGCCAAAAGGTTTTTTTGGCAGCAGCAGGCCATGTGGTGATGGCGTCTGGCATCATCACCACATGGGCAGCCAATCGGGATGAAGTGTTTTACACAGGATTGCAGCTCAATGCTGAGAGGAGCCCAAATGGGGCTCATTAGAAACAACAACCCAGCAGGGAAAGGGTTTTTTTGTGTCTAAGAAATTGGCACATTTTTGTTATAAAGATCATGAGGGGAATGTTAGTAGGCCCGACAAGCGGCCAAAATGTTTTCGGTCAGCAGCAGGCCACGTGGCAACGGTGTCTGACATCATCACCACATGGGTGGCCGATCAAGACTAAGCACCTTACACAGGAGTGTTGGTCATTGGTGAGATACAACAACCCGGTGGGGCAAGGGTTTTTTGTTATGAAAGAAAGAAAGAAAGAGAAAGAAAGAAGAGGGGAACAAAGTCAAATGGCACAGTAGCCTGTAGTCGGTGACAGCTGGTAGTTGGCAGCACATTTTGGTGGCTCATTTAACATCTTAATATAGCAGGTAGTAGCAGGGTGGGTGAGGTTTGCAAAGTGCCTAGAGCAACGGGGTTTGGGGGAGAGTTTTTTCATGATATGCACAGGGAGGCACAAGGCTTGTAGTTTGTTTTAAATGATGAGGGCTGTTTTGTATGCTTGGACAAACATTAATGGCATTTGAGCTTTATCTTTTTGGGGAATACCCCCCAAGTTTTCTTTGTGATTGTAGGAATATGGCACCATGGAAGACCAAGCCAAGCAAGGAAGATTGCTACCAGGCTGTCGTGGAGTTAGTGAACAAGGTGAATCAGATGTTGGGAGGCTGCAGACCCACCTAGTCCGGCACATGGCAAGAAGCAGAAGGAAAACCAGGAGAGAGGCAGAAAGGAGGATATAAACAGGCACCTGATGTGCCAACTGAGCCCCGGTCAGCAGCGCCCACCCACCAGCCAATCGCCTCACAATCTCTGCCTCCTCCTGTGCCGGTGCACAATCCAGCACCGGCTCCCATTCCCACTCCAGTACCTGAGCTGCCAGTGCCCAGGGATCTGGCACCTCCTACCCCAGTTGCGGTACCAGTCGTCATCCAGTCAATGATCCCACAGCCGGGTCCCAGCATACAGCCAAACAAACCGAAACGTAATAAAGAAATGACATTGGAAAGCAGTGTAAGGGAATATGTTGAGCAGATGTTAAAGTCAATGGGGAACAATGAGCTGGGGCAGTTAGAGACAGCATTGGGGAGATTAAGGGTACAGGGGGAAGGGGTCAGCAGGGGTACAGTCTGGGAAAAGGGACTAGTGGCAGAGATTGAGGCACTGGGGGTCTGGATCGGGGATCACATACCCCTGGCCATGAAGGAAAAGATCTGGAAAGGGGAATTTGTAGATATATTTGCCCTGGCCAACGTGGACAATATGGATAAATATGAAGAAAAAAAAAAAAAAAAAAGACATGACCGTGCCTTCGGTGCTGTTGGGTAAGGGGAAGAAGATAGGTCCCTAAAAGGAAAAAACGGGCACAGTTAGTCCACAGGTTTCACGTACTACACTGTCATTGTTATAGAAAAAGACCAGAGTTGGCAACTCCTGTTGACCTATTCCCTTGTTATAAAGAATGCCTATTAAAAGGGGAACAGCTGGCAGAAATATGATGAGAAATTTAAGAAGAGAATGGCACATTTCGGGGACATAAAGTGGGATGCAAGGCAAATCGACTTGTGGCTAGAGATTTACACGAGGATGACCAGCAATAAGAACAAAGGGGACGAAAAGGTGGGGGTGGCCCAGAAGGCCTGCTGGGGTTACAGCAGGGCATCTTGTTCTTGGCCTAACTGCCGGTTCAGACATATATGTTCAAAATGCAGATGCCACCACCCAGCGGCAAAATGCAGATATAATTGGGACAAGGGCACTTCTGGCCATGACGATACTTACCAGCAGCCCTTTTGGGGTACCCAAGGAAACTTTTGAGGCCAGCCATGGGGCAGGGGGAACAGGGGTAGAGGGTTTGGGGGCAGCAGGGGTCACACATACCAGAACCGGCAACAAGACAGTTTAGAAAAGGGCACACAGCAGTTCATTTAAGTTGGCCCTCATGCCCATCAGGTTAGAGGTATTAAAGGGGTAGCTGCAGGAGTATCCTTATATGGCAGCAGTGGGCATGCTATTGGACAGGTTTAAGGAAGGTTTCAGCTTGCACTTTAAGGGAACTAGAAAGGGGACTCAGGCGAGGAACCTTAAGTCAGTCAAAGGAAAGGAAGCACTGTTAGCACAAAAAATACTGAAAGAGATAGCAGCGGGGAGGGTAGAGGGCCCATTTGAGTACCCACCTTTGCCAAATTTGATAATCTCTCCGTTAGCTTTAGTGCCAAAGAAAAAAGCAGGAGAGTACGGTGATTCATCACCTGTCATACCTGGAAGGGAACTCAGTCAATGATCACATTAGGAAGGAAGATAGCAGGGTGACATATGCAACACTTGAGGAGGCAGTCAGGTTGATTCGGGCCATGCGGGGGCATGGTTGGCTAAGATGGACATCGAGGCGGCTTTTCGAGTGCTGCCAGTCTGGCCAGAAGATTGGGATCTGTTAGGTTTCCAGGTGGGGGAAGGGTACTATTTCGATAAGGCCATGCCCATGGGTTGTTCGGGGGCTTGTGCCACATTTGAAATGTTCAGCATGTGGCTATAATGGGCTTTTAAGCACAGGTATGGGTACCAGATGGTTGTACGTTATTTGGATGACTTTCTGTTCATTGAGGAGGGGTGGGACCAGGTGGAAAGGATGTTACAGGTTTTCAAAGTGATGTGTGGAGAATTGGGAGTCTCCCTGTCCCTGGGAAAAACAGAACGACCTAGCCAAACAAAAGAGTTCCTGGGCATTGAGATAGACACGGTGGGTGAGTTATTTCACTTGCCGGAGGGGAAGTGAAGAAGCTTGGATCGTTATTGGGGTTAGTCAAGGCAAAGAGGAGAGTGCAGTTGCAGCAGGTGCAACAGTTGATGGGGCACTTGAACTCTGCTTGTAGAGTCATTGCTCCGGGGCACACATTATGACAGTGTTTGGCCAGGGCAACCCAAGGGGCCTCAAGGCCACATCATTGGGTGGATATTAGTAGGGGAACTAGGGAGGACTTGATGATGTGGGAGACGTTTCTCGGTAGTTACAATGGGACGATATTTTAGCAGGAGGACTGGGTTTTTAACACTGATCTGCAACTTTACACAGATGTGGCAGGGGGAATAGGCATGGGAGTGTATTTTCGAGGAAAGTGGTTTGCCGAAGCATGGCCCAAGGAGTGGTGTCAAGCAGGAGTAATGAAGGATATAACCTTATTAGAAATATTTTCCATTTGGGTAGCCACAGAGGCCTGGGGAGAGGAACTCAGGAATAGTCAGGTCACCTTTTGAAGTGATAACTGGGCGGTGGTGGATGTACTCAATAAGAGAAGGGCAATGTCAGAGAGGGTCATGAGGGTCTTGAGGCAATTAGTGTTAAGGGGATTGGCCTTGAACCTGTCCTTTAGGGCTAGACACATTAATAGCATGGACAGTGTGATAGCTGACTGCCTCTTCTCCCTGCAGATGGACAAGTTTCAGGCCATTGCTCCAAGAGCGGAGACCAGACAGATGACTGTTCCGGGCTACATCTGGAAGATTGGATTGGGGGAGCTGAGCATTTATTTTGCAACTCCTGGTCTCCCAGGACCTTGAAAGCATATGAAACCTCTTGGAGGGCTTTGCAGGCTTTTCAAGAACTGAATGGCTACCAGGTAAGTGGGAAGATCACGAGGGACCAGGTAGCTAAATTTATAGTGACAGGTTGGAGGCAGAAGATGGCACTGGGAACAATGGGGGTGCATTTAGCAGTGATAGGGCAATTATGCACTCTGAAGGGATGGGAGGACCCAACAAAAACTAATCTAGTACGGCGAATGATGCAGAGTTGGTTACGGGGTGCTGCTAAGGCCCAAGATAGGCGGAGGGATATAACAGAAGAATTAATCAAGAAACTCAGAAGGGCCATGCTCCTGTTGTGCACCTCTAGTAGTGAGGCTTTATTGTTTAGGGCATTATATAGAACAATGTATAGCGGGGCTTTCAGAGTCAACGAGGTAGTGGGACATGGCAGGAAGGACTTCTCTGTGGGGCTACGGTGGGAGGACATAATATGGGAGGTAGAAGGAATATCAGTGATGATAAGGAGAACCAAGACAGATCAAACAGGACAGAGGGCCAGAGTACTGCTCAGGCGGCACCGGAATGTGACCATTTGTCCAGTAGGGGCCCTCCATGCATATGCGGCTGGGTGCCCAAAAGGGGGAGCCCTTTAATATTTCTACATGGAGATGGGGTGCCAGTGACAGCATACCAAGTGATGGCAGTGTTAAAAAAGGGGCCTGCATTTATGGGTGAAAGACCTGAGGGGTATTCATCTCACTTGTTTAGGATCGGGGCTGTGTCCGTGATGGCGGCGCAAGGAGGCATACCAGGGGATATCAAACAGAAGGGAAGATGGGTTACAAACTGTTATAAGAAATACATCTGCAGTTTGACGCAGTAGCACTAATCTTGTCTTCTTTTCTCCCCTTAGTAGGTACAGTTCAGAGAGAGATGATCACCCATGGTGTAAGATGTGGTGAACGGGAGGGGGGGGCTACCTGACAGATGGGGAAGGCAAAAAATGAGTTTAAAGCATTAATTTTGTCTCTGTTTACGGTTCCCCAGGGAGGTCAAAGAGGTTGGAGGCATGGCTATGTGGGCACTCATTTGTTCACTGGGCAGAAAAATGGGCATCCAGGAGGCTCGGAGGGAGGCAGCTGTACTTGGACATCAGTATGATCAAGTTGACCTGGAGAGGCTTGTGGGGCATGAAGGGGACACAGCTGCTGCCAACACTGAGGGAAATCCGGAAGAAGCACAAGTGGCCAGATTTGATTGTGATCCATTTGGGGGGAAATGACCTAGGGACCAGGCCTTGGTTGAACATATTTTATCAAATCAAGAAGGATGTGCAGAAAATAAAGGAATGGTGGCCAGAGGTTACTCTAGTCTGGTCAGACATTATACCTAGGAGAGTATAGTGGCATGCAACCGACCATAAGGCTATCGATAGAGCCTGGAAGTGCATGAATGTGAGGGTAGGCAGGTTGTTTCAGAGCATAGGAGGCCGAGTCATACATCATGGGGTCTTGGAGCATGTGGATGAATATACTGGGGAGATGGAGTACATCTATCAGGTTTAGGGTTGGCACTGTTTAATTCCAAGATTGCCAATGTCATAAAGCCCTGGATGCGGGAAACTGGGGTGGTTTAAAGTAAGAGAGGGGAAGTCCACCATCCATTGGAGGCTGGAGGTGGACTAATGGAAAATAAGGGAGGGGGAGGATAAGATAATGGGGGGATTAAAGGGGAGAAAAGAAATCTGATATTGGACAACTCAAAATGAAACAGGAGTACAGTGTGTACGCTTGTACCCCCTTGAATAAAGAAAGCAGAAGAAGGACAGCCCCCCCCCCATGATGCACATTGGGGGGAGAAGAAATAAGGAAATCAAGTATAAAGTTGTAGAAGAAATTATGAATTAAGAAATGAATGGGAATGCAAACAATGTAAGAAATGTAAAAATTGTGAAGGATGGAATTTCATAGATATGTATAACACACTTGAAGTGTGTTGATAAAAGAATTAAGTAAATTAGTCCTATTACCCTGGTGGTCTAGTATACCCCCCCTTCACATATCTGGACTGAGTAGTACAGTATGGGCTGCATGCCCATTGGCTCACGCTGTGAACCAATGGGCGTGCAGCCCTACTGAGCTGTCAGTAGGCGGGCGGCGGGTTGGCAGGTGGGTGGGGCGCTGCCACCCGCTGGCTGACCGGGGGGGGTACACTAGACCACCAGGGTAATAGGACTATTTTATGATTTACAGATGCCTGCGATGGGCAGCGATCGGTCCACTGGACCACCAAGGATATTAGAGGGGGGTTTCATTTAGACAAATGCCCACAATCAGGCTGCAGGGGACCAGTGTGATGTCAACAGATGCCCGTGCTTGGGCACATAGCGGTCCACTGGACCACCAGGGATATTGGACGGGGGATTTAGTTACACGGATGCCCTCAATGGGGCATGGGGGGGGCCACCAGGTGCGGCAGGAACTGGGGGGCCACTCACAGGTGGCAGCTGCCGTGTTGCACCTTGCAATGCGCAGCTCACCTGTGGGTGTCCATCATTTGTTCCTTTTTTTTTTGGCTTAACTTTGTGCAGGCGCAGGAGGTTGGCGTGATGACTCTTCACATCCCGGCTGAATATCGGGCTGTGCAGGTTACGATGGGCACGCCCCCCCCCACCTGTGCCTGCATACATTACTGATGTGCTCCGGCACATGGGATTTGTGTGGCACACTTTTCCCTTTTGAATATCGCGCCGGGGCGCATCAGTGGGTTGTGCATGGCACAACAGTGTTGTGCCATGCGCAACCCTTTTGAATATCTGGGCCTTAGTCTGCGTACTAACAGACACTTGAAGTGTGCTTTGGGGAGGGGCGTATCTGTGGAGAAGATAGGTTAAAACTGGGAGAAAAAGGCAGTCTTTTTGTTTTAGCTATATTTTTCTTGCATAACTGTGTTAATGTACACACAGTAATATTTTAATTAATTTTTTACATTTTTTTGCTGATTGTTATGATGCAGCAGTGCATAATTTCAGTGTGCTTAAAAGATTTGGTTATATTAATGAAGTTTTCAATTTGCTGTGCATTACTTGTAGTGTGTGTGTGAGTGCGTGTCGACATTTGCCATTAAATCAGACACCTTTTATTGTGCCACAGAGTAATTGCAGCAGTGTGAACCTGCTATCCACTGCACCTGCATGATTTTTTTATACTGCTTTGAGGTATCTTTACTGGTAGTGGGCTGTTACTGCAGTGCACTCCCCCCCCCAACCAGCAAAAGGTATTCTTTTCCAGATTTGGATTTGTGACTTGTGAGCGCTGGTTAGGTGTTGCTGTGCCTTTGTGTCTGCATCTCTTGAGTGTGCAGTGCAATCTTAATCTGTCTGTGCGTTTACATCTCTTTAGGGCCCATCTCCATCTGTAACTTAAGTCACAGTTGTTTGGCTTCACTTCAGAGTGCTGGTGTGGTGCATATCTCTGCATGAACATTGTACTCATTAATGTGTGTTTTTAAGTCAGGTCGATCATCATGTGTCACTCACGATACAAATCACATTTTTCATCTTCACTGTCATGAGTCACGATCATGAATCACAAAACTGTAGCTTGTTTTGTTGGTAGTTGCATTTAAGCCTGTTTCGTAGTATCTCGGGTCTTGGCTTCACCATTGTACTCATTAATATGAGTTTTTGAATTGAGTAGTTTTGTGTGGTACAAGTTAAGGAAGTACAGCTGTAGGTATTCGCATTCAAGTACAATTTACTATTGTAACCCCCCTGCAAATGGGGGTTCCCAAAAGACTTCCAGGAGCTTGCTTGAATGCTCCAAGCCTGAATGGTGTTTGGCATTTAAGCCATTTATCAGTGAGTGTTTTTAGAACCTCTGGTACTGTCTCTTTAAGAGCTGTCTGCTTGCAGACATAATTAGTTTGTATGGGGGACTGTGTGTTTCTTTGATTGAGTACCACTCGAGCTGCTGCCAATTCACTCCATTTTGCAGTCACTAGGAGTGCAAAGGAACCTATCTGAAAGATGTAACTGTTTGCCAGAAATCTTTAGAGTAATAATGAAATTACAGTTTGTCTAACCTGCTTTCTTTGCAGTCAGAACTGTGTCTGCCTAGTTCCCCATTCTGGTTTTGAACTGCTGAACTGGACCAATCAGTGTGGGGTAAGCTAGCTAGCTCTAAAATGGTGCCTTGGACGAATCAGAACTTGGACTCATAATCTGAGCCAGCCACAAGAGGATTGTATGGGCAGTGACTCTGGGAGACGTAGTTTAGACTTCGGCGCCTTTTTGGACCAACAGGAGCAGTCTATCGTGAGTGACAGCCAATCCAGTCAAGAACTGGGAGGAACTCAAAGGAAGTGCCCGGTTTTGTCTACTGGAGTTTCAGTTGAGCTTTGGCAGTGAAGAAGGAAGGAGCCCTGTGCTTTTTCAGTGTGCAGTTTTAGTCGGGAAACATGTGTAAGGCCCAGAGTTCCGGTCTGCAGCTTGTGTAACTGCTTGTTAGGACTGAATCCGTCCTGTGAAGAGAATCAAAGGATATCTGAAGAGTAGAAACCAGGCTCACCCTTTAGAAGACTGGAGAAATTGCTGAATTGCACTCGGTCTGTCAGGAACTGAATCTGCTGTGTGTTCTCCCGGGTATTGTGCAGTAATTGCGATCGGGATACAGAAGCAGCCTGCCTGGTATAGTACTTTCTGTTTTACCATATAAATGTGTGAAGAGGCTTGTGTACCTCAAGTGAATCCTGCTGCCATTAAAGTACTTTTGCCTGTTGCAGTTGGCCATATAAATGTGTGAGGAGTCTCGTGGAGCTCAAGAGTAGCCCTGCTGACATTGAAGGACCCTATCTTGTTTGGAGGTCGTGAGTACTAATTCAGGGTCGCTCCCTGTTGAATTGCCACATTGAATCCAAATGGAATCACTGTACTGCAGACTGTTTAAACTAATTTTTCTTTTCTCTGTGGGAATGGGCCCCTACCAGTTGCCACGGTTTGGACTAGCCACTAGGGCTTGGGTACCCAGGGACAGTAACTGGTAGGGATAGGCCTGTGCACAGAGCCATAGGTAGATGAGTAAAGTGATAAGCTAATTAACCTGATTTCCCCCTGTCCTTGTTATATTCCCCCTAAATAAATCAGAGCTGCTTGTTTCAGCAAAGTTATACTGCCTGAGGTATTTGTCTATGTTAAAGTATTGTACTGTGATTGTTGCACTGTATCTTATTTAACAGGAGGTCCCAGTGCCTGAACCAGCCCTGGGGGTAAATGTATACTGTGAAGGTAATTCTGATATATTGTGTGGGCACTAGTGGGAAGAAAGGGGGGTTGCAGTGTCCCAGAGGGCTGTGACCAAGTAAGTTTAACTATTGCAAACCCTGACCTCTGGGTGGAGGCACCCGCCATTGGATCCAGGCCCCTCAACCTGTTAGTGGCAAATCAGGCAGGGGTAGTAGCCCCTGGGATAGCGCCATCTAGGGGTTACACTATCATTAGTCATGTCACACCAGACACTCATCACAACTTCGACTTTGAAACAAATCATGTTCTTAATCTTCACGGTCACAATTCATGATCAAGAATCACAAAACTGTATGTTTTTGTTGTTGTTAGTTGCATGTAAGTCTGTTTCGTACTATCTCGGGTCTCGGCTTCACCACTGTACTCATTAATATGAATTTTTAAATTGGGTAGTTTTGTGTGGTACAGGTCAGGGAAGTATAGCCATAGGTATTTGCATTCGTGTACAGTTTACTATCATTAGTCATGTCAGACCAGACACTCATCACGACTCCGACTCCAAGACAAATCACATTCTTCATCTTCATAGTCATGATTCAGTAATCAGCATATATGACAGAATGGAATATCCACACTTTAAACATAACGTGTTACTGGAATCAAGTACTAATAACTCCTTGTTCATCTCTTTTAGGAGGAAACTTTTTGATGCTGTGTGCTGTCATTGTGGCTTTCTTGAAATAACAAGTTCAACATCATACCCCCGGGCTGACATACATGACGCAACAAGTAGTATGAATCAATGATCATGACCATCAGTACTGGACTGGAGGAGGATGCAGATAAAACCTGTGAAGAATTTACCAAACAATGAACCAACCATTTATGAAACTTTCTTGAAACTGAAATGCCTTCCCCCTCCCCAAAAAACAATACTTATCTTCACTGGCTTGACAGTATTCCAATGCCACAGTTCCTCATCAAGCACAGAAATGCACTCACCAAGTGCAACTATGTGATCTGTCTTCTGTTAGCACCCTTTGCAAACTGTGTGAGAGGCCTTTTGGCACCAGGCAATTTTGCTTAAAGTTGGACCAGCATAATATTCTGTGGTGATTTGCATATGCAGCCCATGGTGCTTTGCATTGTGGGGGCATGTGTGAATTTGTATTTTATGTGATCTGTGACACAAAACAAAACAATGATGATATATATATATATATATATATATATATATATATATATTTATATATCAAAATATCTATCTTATAGAAACATAGAAACATAGAAACATAGAAGTTGATGGCAGATAAGGACCGCAAGGCCCATCCAGTCTGCCCATTTCTTTTTCTACCTTATAAATGTGCCATCGGCCTTTGCTCTGTCAGTGGCCTATCTATTCATACTCATTTGTATCACTCCCTTATGCCTATCCCATGCCTGTTTGAAGCCCTGCACTGTATTCATAGCCACCGCTTCTTGAGGTAGGCCATTCCATGCAACCACCACCCTTTCTGTGAAAAAGAATTTCCTCACATTCCCCTTAATTGGCCCCCTCTAATCTCATGCTGTGTCCTCTTGTCCTGCTATTTTCTTATATTTAAACATGTTAGACTCTTTCACCTTGTTAATGCCCTTAAGGTGTTTGAATGCCTCGATCATATCCCTCTCTCCCTCCTTTGCTCAAGGGTATACATATTGAGCTCTGTTAATCTTCCTCATATGTCTTCTGATGCAGTCCCTGCACCATTTTGGTTGCCCTTCTCTAGACTGCCTCAGTTTGGTTAATGTCCTTGTGAAGGTGTGGCTCCAATACTGCACGTAGTACTCAGATGGGCCTAACCTAGTGTCTTGTAAAGAGGATTATTACCTCCTTCTTACAACTTGTGATACCCCTACTAATACACCCTAACACCCCTAACCTTACCTACTGCTTTAGTGGTCTGCTTGGATGATTTCAGGTCATCAGTGATGATGATGCCCAAGTCTCTTTCTTCCTTTATGACTGCTAGCAACTCCCCTCCCAGCCTATAGGTGGCTTCTGGTTTCTCTTCCCTATGTGCATGATCTTGCACTTCTTTGCATTAAATCTCAGTTGCCACTCTTCTGACCATTTTGCTAGTTTATCCAGATCTCTTCTCATTCTGCCCACCCCATCTGGATCATCTACTCTGTTGCAGATCTCAGTGTCATCTGAAAACAGACAAGCCTTACCCTCTAGTCCATCTGCAAGGTCACTAATGAAGATGTTGAAGAGGACTGGCCCCAGGACTGATCCCTGAGGTACCCCACTTGTGACTTGCATCTCTTCTGACTGTATACCATTTACCACCACTCTCTGTTTTCTGCCCGTCAACCAGTTTGCCACCCAGTTGACCAACTTCTGAACTTCTGACCCACCCTGATCTCACCCATCTCACACAGTTAAGGTCAGGTTCTGTGGAAAACAATGATGGTGCCAGGCAGGTGCATTAATCAACTTACCAAGGGTAGTATTAGTGTACACACAAAGGGCATCCTTGCTGTTGGGGTCAGTGCAGCCCACTTTGGGCAACCAACAGCATTCTGAGTCTCATAATATTGGATGGTAAACTCAATGGTCAGGTCAGGTTATCCTTCCTGTACACCGTTTGGCAAGACACTGTGCATCATCTCATCACAGTCAGGTCAACTGCAGCATTACATGTAATCCGAACAGCAGCAGCAGGGCACTTAGTTCTTATTGGAGTGTGGAGACTTTGCATTTCTTGTTATGCTCTCATTTCACTTTGTCAGAACTGGGGAATTTTATGGACACAAGACAGTAGTATTTTGGGGATGCACACTAATTCTGGTAACTGTGTGTGACCACTGCATGCAACACTGAGTGCGCCATTAATGCTGGGAGGCTTTGCATTGCTTATTGTGCTCTCATTTCACTTTATCTGGACTGGGGAATTTTCTGTACACAAGACAGTAGTATTTTGGGGATGCACATTAATTCTGGTAACCGTGTGTGAGTGTGAACACTGCGCCAAACACTGACTGCTCCATTAATTAATTCCATTCCTAGTTATATTCCAACTTCAAAATGTCTATTTCCAAAAATAAATATTTTTGGAGCCTCAGTAATGTTTACTTTCAGTCGTGGTATCATGAAGTGTTTGTTAAAAAGCAGGACTGAGCAGTGAAATTATACAGTGCTAAACTGCATGTGTGCAGTGTAATGTCCTATGTGTGCAGACACTGTCCAGCTTTTTACAAACATATATAAGATTTGTTCAAGTGTTTATGGTATAAAGATAAGAATATATAACATATATTTTATTTGTACCATCAGCAGTAGCGGTGCAGTCGGTGGGCAATGTGCACCACAGTCAGTGTGCACACATAACTTTTAGGAGATCATAGCACTGCTCACTCCAGATTTTCAACAAACCATACCCAACAGACATGAAATACTGCTGAGGCACCCAAAATATTTCATGGCTCACAGACATTATAAAGTCAAAAAATATGTAACAGGTCCAGTTCACTGCCACCACACTGTGCTACCACATTTCTTATTTGCATTTTTTGTTATGGACTAAGTGATGTAGTTCTAGTTTAGACTGGCAGTGGCAGTTTTGCAGCAAGTTGCTGTACACCACAACAATGCACCAATGGTAGCACAATGTGGCGGCAGTGGACTGGACCTGTTATACATTCCGAATTTATAATGTCTGTACACTCCACGACAGAAAGTAAACATTACTGAGGCACCTAAAATATGTCAGGGTAAACATTCCAACTTGGAATACAACAGGGCTACAAGAAGCACACTGCACTATGTGGATGGCTGCTGGTACACAATACCTGGCTCCAAAAGTGCAAGCAAACACACAAAGCCACCACTCCATATGAATACATGCCACAAAAAAGTTCAATGATACTGCAACTTTATTGATGGCAAAACAAGGCACACACAAATGACCACTGCGCTTTGCTGTTTAAGCCTTCATTAGGCACACACTGAAGACCTAACCGGCAAAATGCAAGTGAAACTTTTTTGAGGTATCTATTCATGTGGCGTTATGGATTTCTGTTTTTTTTTAAATTTAAAGTTTATTGATTTTCAACAGCAAAATACCAACCATACAACATGACAGTAGTAACAGACCGGGAAATTACATGGTACAACATAAACCCTACCCCCTCCATCCCTCTCTTCCTCGAAACACCCGCCACCCTCCACCCTCCCCCCAACCAGAGTGTTTGAAATTAAAGTATATTGGTTTCAGGGAAAGACAAACAAAGCACATTCAGAACCAACCATCAGTATATGAATCAGTAAACCACCCCGACTTCCATCCCCCTACCACAAGTAGATACATAGGATAGTTGGGGACCGAGAGAGCATAACAAAATCAAGGCACTTAATATGATCCCCAGCCAAAATGTTGCAGGAAAATAACCTTTCCCCTCCCTCCACCCTAGTCCTCCAGTTTCAGAGTGCACCCCCCAATATCTTATTTGGCAGAGTAACAAAAGTCTGGATAATATCATCTCATCACATATTTACCCGTACCCTGACTGACAACTGATCAAGTATAGGGAGAAATTTACAGTACACCTAGGATATATAACCTTAAGATTAATAGATAACACCTGGTATATTATAAGGTAGTGTGATGTAACATGAAACATGAGGGTCAAGGGATCCGGTCATCAGGTCACCTATTAGGGTAGGCAGAAGGCATGGAGCTTACCCCATCTTTTACAAAATATGTCTGGGCGATTTTTGTAACTGGCAATCAGGTTCTCAGATTGGAAATATGACATCATCTCTTTTAACAATCCGATATGTTAAAACCAATTGATCTCGCCAATGTCTTAACACCAGGTTCTTGACTGCCATAGATATCAAAGCCATATAATATCTACGCTCCCACTATCGACTTGAGAAAGATCTCCAAAAACACAAACTGCAGGGCATAAAAATTCTCTCAGACCCAGAAGGGGATCCAGACTATCATGAATCAGGGACCACAGAGGGGCAACTTTAGGGCATTCCCAGAAAATATGAACTAAGTTGTCCTCATCTCGCAGACACCTGAAACATTCTGAGATGGGAATTAAGTTACATTTGAAAAGCTTGACAGGAGTATAATAAAGGTTATAAACAATATTATATTGCACTAGACGAAATCTATCCTGTGTATGATATTTGTGTAAATTAGTCCAGAAGGTATTCCAACATGGAGCAGTCTCCGGAAGGAGATGTGTCCAGAATAGAGGGCCTCCAGCCTCTTCTTCAAGATTAAAAGTTAAGAGATAAGAGTAAATCTGCGATATTGAATGCAGTTGGGAAGCCAATTTAATGATGGTCGAAAAGAAAGGTTGCACTATCGACTGTTTATAGGATCTACCGAATATACTGCTCACCAGGTGATGCAGTTGGAATACCTTAAAAATATCTTTGCTTGATATATCAAACCTAGTTAAAATTTCCCCAGAATCGAGGAGCCGGGTATGGTTGAACAGATGTTCAATCCTAAGGTTGTGAAGATGTGGGAGCCAGTTCGGTCCTATCCAGGAGTTACCTAGTTTAATATTGGGATTGAGTATTATTGGCTGCCCTAAATCGGTATGGGTAGAAATCCGAAAATATTTGAAACATTGGCCAACACTTTAAGGGAGACTACTGTTGCATCATCTGAGATTAAATGAGAAAGTGTTTTGGGTTTGATGAGTAGGGCTCCAGAGATCAAGTTTAAGTTCGAGAGGGAGGTCTTTTCTAGTTGAAGCCAGCTTGGTTGTAAACATCATTATTTGTGGAAAACCATTTACCTAATTTGGACAAATGGGCCGCCTAATAGTATAAGAGAAAATTAGGAAGTTTCAAACCCCTCTTTAGGAAGTGATAATGTGCTATAGGAACACTGCACTTTTACCTCGCCATATAAAAGCAGAGATCAGACTATGGAGCTCTGAAAAAGGAAAGGGGAGCCAGAGATTCATGAGGTTCAACGGATAGAAAATTCGGGGGAGGACATTCATTTTAATAATGTTAATCCTACCCCATAAGGAGATAGGAAGAGCTGTCCAACGTTGCAGATCCTGACTAATCGAATCCTTAATCCTAGTAAGATTAAGTTTTTTAAGAAGAGAGATATCTGTAGAGAAATGAATCCCCAGATATTTGATTGAGCTAGAAGTCCATTTCATCCCAAAAGCTTGGAAATTCTGCTTAAACGATAATTGTTTAAAGGGAAGATCTCACATTTAGAGGTATTTAGTTTATAACCAGAAAGGAAGCTGAACCGCTTGATAATAGTCAGAGCTGCATGTAGAGACGTTGCCGGGTCTACTAAATGTAGCAAAACATCATCTGCATACGCTGACAAGGTTAGTTCCTTATCATGGAACCGTACGCCCTTCACCTGAGAAGAAGATTTAAGATTAATTAATAGAGGTTCTAAATATAAATTGAAAAGCAGGGGGGACAGGGGACATCCCTGCCTAGTACCGGCGAAAAGGCGGAAAGAGGAGGACAAAACCCCATTACAATAAATTTTGGCTGATGGAAATTTGTAGAGTGTCTTTATCAGATTCAAAAAAGGAGTTGGAAAGCCCATTTCCTCCAGTACTATCCATAAGAAAGACCAATCTACCCGATCGTGCTTTCTCAGCGTCAAGAGAAACCAGGGCGACTGGATCGGGGATAGTCTGGGCGTAGTATGAGATATGGGACAGAGTCCTTAGATGATGGATTTCTGGTTTTGTTAAAGGAGTAGTCAAAACAGAATTTGAAAAATACATATGTTATGCAGAGCACTTCTGATTTGTATGTAAAGTTGTACTGCATCCATCCGTCTGTCTGCTATTCGGAATTTTTACTAAATTAGCCTGCTACCTTTATGGTAGTTTTATGAGCCCTGTGGATCTTCTTTGGGTAAAATTGGTTTATTGCCTTCATCGCTCTGACATTGTACTCTGTGTCATGTGACAGTGATGTAGCATAGCCCATAGATTTACCATATGCACAACAGCAGAGCTGTGTAACTGTTCTTATGCAGTGACACCAAGTCGCAACTGTTACAGTTTAGCATGCACCTCAGAACTAGGTGAGTGGGGTTTCTGTATGAAAAATTATAGTCAGTTACACAGCTCTGCTGTTGTGAACTGTGCATTTCATAAATCAATGGACTATGCTACATCACTGTTACATGACACAGGGCGCATTGTTGAAGTGATAAAGGCAATAAAGCAATTTAACATGAAGACACAATTTAGTAATTTAATAAAAACTCCTAACAGCAGACAGGGAAGGACACACTAGGGGAGGGACTTTACATAAACATCAAAACGCTCTACATAACATATGCTGCTTCAAATTTGAGTTGGACTATTCATTTACATCGAAATAATGATGGCGGGGACAAAAGATTTTAACTTAAAACTAGGAAAACCAAAACAGTGCACACACACACACACACACACACACACACACGCTCAACAGAAGGAGGGGGGGTCAGGATACAAAGTGTCAAGCATACAGAAGACAAGAAAAAGTGCATAATTAGATTCAGGGGTGGTGGGAGAATACATTTTTATGACACAACAGGGAGGTTGGGGGGTGCATATGGTGGGAGGAAAAAAAAACTAGTGCTGGATCCTGTGGTGGTCAAGCAGCAGTTAGAGCATGGACATCACCTGCAACAGATGGACCTCTATCCACTCCAACTGCTGGTCAAAAGCACTTATGCTCTCATTTGTCACATCCACAGCACTCTGGAGAACTGCGATGTCTGCCTGACTTACAGGCAGTTCTCTGGACTCCATAGATGCTGAAGCTGGTGGTGGTAGGGGGATGGTGCTAGTGGAGCAGCAGGTGTTGCCGTGGCCCTCCTCCTCATCTTAGGGCAATGTACAGCTGCACCCTCTGCCACAGAAGGGCCAGCAGGTGCAGGCCTGGCCTGTTCTGTGGCAGCCTGACATTCTACCAGGTGGTGGTTGATCACATGGGTGCGCTGGCCCAAGTCCCCAGGTGAGTCCCCCAGTGGCCACGGAGCACCTCCACTCTACAAATGCAGCACTTGACCAGGCTGCTGTCCCCCCAACACAATCAAAAAACTCCCAAACCATGGAGGTGCAGGGAGGACCAGGCACAGGCGGCGGGGGGCAAATGCTGTGGCAGCCTGATCATGGTGCTGAGGCTCCACACTTGGGGCTGGGGTTGCAGGCAAATCCTGTTCAGGATGAGCTGGAGCTCGCAGTGGTGGTGGTGCCACTGTCTGAGGAGGTGGTCGTCCTGCTTCTGGGGGAGGGGCCTGCAAGACATTTGTCTGGTCCAATCTGAACTGGGCATGCCCCCAATGCATGTGCACTCCTCCTTGGCCATGCCATGGTCCCTGAACTAACCCCACCCTAGATATTCCCTGGCTCTGCTCCATCTCTGCTCAAATCGACTCAGTCGACTGCCCTCCCTCAGTCTGAGCAATGACACAAAACAGTCACACACAAGACACACACAACACAGGCACACACACAGTAAGACACAGACAAACAACAAGTTATAAAAGTAAGAAAAAAGAAATTCAAAGGAACAAATGAAGTAGAAAAAGAGTCTACACAAAACACAAAGAAATGTAGCTTTTAAAGAAGCTGTTGGTCTCTCTCTCTCTCTCTCTCTCTTTCTCGCTCCTCCTCTAAATCTCTGCTCTCACAATCTCACTGGCACTGTCTCCTTCCTCCAGTCTGCAAAGGAGAAAGTGAAAGTATCTCCTTGCATGAGTCACTTATTTCCTGCCTGGCTAAAGCATGTAACTTACAGTACTGTAAGCCATGTGATGTGTGGGGGGCTGCCAAATAGACTTGTCATTCCACCTTACTTTGCGTTAAGGTTGAATGACAATGCAAAATAATAATTACAAGGCAAAGTGATCCTTTTACATTGGCCACTCCACGTACCAGAGTGGCAACACGAAGTGCCCGCGAATCGGTGAAATTTAAATTTGCTGCATCTCTACATTCAAGACACTGTGGTGCAATAGAAAAAGCATGTATTTTCTAAAACTGTACACAGTACTGGTTTTTAACATGAGTAATGTTGCCTGCTTTCCAAATGTTTGCTACCCATAATCATTCTTTTTATTTGGTAGAACTATAAAAAATTAAATAATAGAAATTCACATAGTTGTCAACTTTTAGCAAACTAAATATCTATGTAACTAAGTCTGAGGTACACAAACACTACATTTTTGGATTCTACAGAATCCACATGATACCACATTTATGTACCATTACCATACAGGTTTGGCAGAAATAAGCTTGAAACATATAGTGTGCTACTAAGTGTATTTTAAAGGGGAAAAATGTGGGACGATAATGGAAAATTCACAGCACCACAATACGCACAGGGGTTGAGCACAGACTCTTCTCAGGGGAGGAAACGGACAGGAAATGATAGAAAGAATACTTAGAATGGCAGAAAAAGGGAGATATTGCTGATGGGTGATCTGAATATGCCAGATGTTAAATGGAGTGCAGTTGCAGCTGCCACTTGAAGAGTGCAGTTATTCTAGATGCCCTACAGGGGGCATGCCTTAGACAACTAGTACTGGAGCCCACTCAAGAGGGAGCAATATTAGACTTGATTCTCTCAAATGGAGATGGAGAGAGGATTACAGATGTAGAAGTGGGTAGCCATCTGGGAACCAGCGACCATCGAAGAGTATGGTTCACAATAAACACAGCAATAGAGTCAAGCCATACAAAGACAAAAGTACTGGACTTTAGGAGGGCTGACTTTGCCAAAATGGGTGAGTGCCTAAGGAATGCACTAGCAAATGGGCAGGAAGGAGGGGTGGAAGAACAATGGGGAATAATAAAAACTGCCATCACAGAGGTAACGAGCCTTTGTGTGAAGCAAATAAACAAAACAAGACGATGTAAGAAACCACTATGGTTCTCAAAGGAAGTGGCAGTGAAGGTTCAAGAGAAAAAGAAAGCATTCAGGAAGTACAAGGAATTGCAGAAGGAGCAGGACAGAGAACTGTATCAGTTAAAGCAAAAGGAGGCTGGGAAGGCAGTCAGAACAGCAAAGGCCCAAACTGAGGAAAAGATAGCCAACTCAGTTAAGAAGGGGGATAAAACCTTTTATAGGTACATCAGGGAGCAAAGGAAGACCAAGGGAGGGATAGTGAGGCTTAATAAAGGGGAGGGAGGGTGGGCAGAGGGAGACTGTGAAAAGGCAGAGATACTAAACAAATATTTTTGCTCAGTATTTACAAATGAAGAGGGGGAGGTACATAAAACAAACAGTAGTAACACTCTGGATACAGAAGTTGATACCAGCCCATTTACAGAAGAAAGGGTTCTGAAAGAACTCTTAAAACTGAAGGTGGACAAAGCAATGGGGCCTGATGGGATTCATCCCAGAATTCTACAAGAACTAAGGGTAGAACTAGTGACACCACTGACTACCCTTTTTAACAAATCATGGGAGGATGGGGTGGTACCCGAGGACTGGAGGAGGGCAGATGTGATTCCCCTTCACAAAAGTGGGAGCAAGGCAGAAGCAAGAAACTACAGACCTGTTAGTTTAACCTCAGTGATAGGGAAAATGATGGAATCACTTCTGAAGGAAAGAATTGTCGAGTATCTAGAGGCCAGAGGGGCACAGGACCCTAGGCAGCATGGATTCACAGCAGGAAGGTCATGCCAGACAAATCTGATAGATTTCTTTGACCGGGTGACCAAAGTAGTAGATCACGAAGGGGCTGTGGACATGGCCTACCTAGACTTTAGCAAGGCATTTGACACAGTCCCACACAAAAGATTAATATACAAGTTAGCCAGCCTGGGAGTGGATCCCAAGATGACAGCCTGGGTAAAGAATTGGCTGGAGAATAGGACACAGAGAGTAATAGTAAATGGAGTCCACTCAGAAGAAAGGAGGGTTACTAATGGGGTACCGCAGGGTTCATATAGACTAGTCCTCTTCAATGTCTTTATGTTTGCATTGTGGAAGGACTGAAGGAAAAGTATATCTCTTTGCAGATGACACTAAGATCTGCAACAGAGTTGATGCACAGGGTGGGGTGGAAAGGATGAGAAGGGACTTGGCAAGGTTAGAGGAATGGTCAAATGTATGGCAGCTTAGATTCAATGCTAAGAAGTGCAAGGTAATGCACCTGGGAAACAAAAACCCAGGGGAAGAGTACACAATGGGGGGTGAGATACTAACAACAACAAAAATGGAAAGGGACCTGGGGGTAGTCATATCAGATGACCTAAAGGTGGGCAAGCAATGTGAGAGGGCAGCAAGGAGGGTGGGGGTTACTGGGATGCATAGGGAGAGGCATCACCAGTAGAAAACAGGAAGTTATTATCCCTCTGTACAGACAGCTGGTGAGACCCCATCTGGAGTACTGTGTGCAGTTCTGGAGACCCAATCTCCGCAAAGACATAGACAGGATGGAAGCTGTCCAGAGGAGGGCAACTAAAATGGTGCAGGGTCTGCACCGGAAGACATATGAAGAGAGACTTAAGGATCTTAATATGTATAGCCTCGAGGAAAGGAGGGAGAGGGGGGACATGATAGAAACTTTCAAGTACCTCAAGGGAATCAACAAAGTCCAAGAGGGTAGCATCTTTCAAAAAAAGAGGTGTGCAAGAACAAGAGCGCACAATTTGAAGATGGGGGGCGGCTCAGAGGTAATTTAAGGAAGTATTTTTCACAGTGAGGGTTGTGGATGCATGGAACGGCCTTCCGGAGGAGGGTTGTGGAGTCAAAATCAGTGGTGGAATTCAAGCATGCATGGAACAGTCATAAGGCAATTCTAGGGTGTGGGGGTAAGAAGAAGTAGGCTGCTGGTTAACTAGGATCTGCAGCTTATCTAGTAGGTAGGGAAATGGGCAGACTGGATGGGCCAAACGGTCCTTATCTGCCGTCAAATTCTATGTTTCTATGTTTCTATTAATACGCTGGTCTGTAAATATTGAGGAAAGTACAACATGGTATCATAGGGAAAGAATATTTTCTGAAACAACACAAAATACTGATTTTCAACATGGCAACATTGCCTGCTGTCTAAATACATACCACCCATAATCCCCCTTTACATGTGGTAGAACTATGAAAATGAATTGAAATTTGCATAATTGTCACACTTTAGCTAACCAAGTGCCCGATATTCAAATGTTTGCCTGGTGAGCAAAGTGATTGCCCGCAGTTTGCCCAGGGTTTGTGCCTGGTCACAATATTCAAAGGGGCTTTTGCACGCACTAATAGGGTTTTGAATATATAGACCCAAAACTGCTGCTCTGAACTCATCAAGAATTCTGCTCAGGCAAGGACACATCCTTTTTGTCTGTGAATTTTACAGACAGAAGTGGCCCACATCAGATATCAGTGGTCTATCCACATTTCTGCTTTCTGGCTCACAACTGTTTGGAAACAACAGCCTTGAAAATACAGGTCCACTCACTCAATTTATATCAAAATATGTATTTTTTTTTTATTTTCATGTGACCAATGAATAACCAGTGTTTAGGCCAACTTATAGTTTGACCTTATACCAATGTTTTGGATTTCTCCTTCTTCAAGGATACACTAGTACTTATTCTAAAATAAATACAAAATATCCCAATTTTAACATTTGTTTCTTAGCCTGGATACATGGCAGCATTTATATTTTGTAAGCATTCTTACATTTTTTATTGAAACAATGTCACTGCTGTGCCGTTTGTTTCTAGATAACACCTGTTAATTAATTCATCCAGTTTCTGTTTTAATATAGAATCACATCATTTCCATAACACACATTAATATGGTTCATGTAATAAAAATACATTTCACTCACTTATTGCCCTGACTATTTTGCAGTCTGCACTCATAGATTAGCTTACAGTATCTGTCTTTAAAAAAAAATTTCTTCTTGGTACACATCTCTTTAAAAAACAGTAACTTGCCATATGTAACCTTATCTTTCTTCAAATTAAAAAATAGATTTTTACCCTTGTACATTCACTCCAGTATTATATTGATTGTATCAGTTAATTGCTTTGCAAAAATCATTACATGTGACAACATTCTCATTTCAAATAAAATCTTTACCTTAATGTGTACACTCTGCTCTTTCTTTAACACTCTGAAAATAAACATGAGGTGACATTTGTCACTCTCTACAGCATTATTTTATATTGTTTATATTAGATATTTTATGCAACTTTTACTTACTTAAAAGTTACATACAGAGCAGAGTATGGCCCCCAGCTGTCTCTGTGGTAAGGCAACATGCTCGTTCTTTGCTGCCATTTTTATAGTGAGAAAAGTAGGGAATTGGGTGCACAGAGAGTCACTCCCCCAAATGACAGGTACTATAATGTGACCAGTGTTGTCATCTGTGTGCCGGACCTGCTTGTTAACACCTAGTTAGGTGTCCCAGATACTGTTTGTACACAAAGACTTATCATGTAAAAAGTTTAAATAATTTCATATGTCCACATATTTTTTTGGTGTTCATATTTTGGATCTAAGGTCAAACTAAATATTATTTATCCTGAGTATTGTTAAAGTTATGTCCATTCCTGTCTCTCCACAGGAACACCACGTCCTGTGACTGCTCATTGTAGCCTCTTATCAGTTTAAATTGTAATCACAATAAAAACAATATTCTGAGGGTTCAGTTTGTATAGTATGACTCTCCTATTTGCTATTCATAAATTCAAACATATCTGTGGCCTTCACTATCTTTATATCAGAATGGTTAGTTCACAGTGTAATATCATTATGAACTGTATTGTAATCTTTGTTATACTGTTATCCAGTTCAGTTAGCAGTTATCATTCTACTTCAGTTTCACAAACCTTCATTTGTCATAGAGGTTGCAAATTTGTATTACAAATAGAACAAGCATTTGTCAATGCCGAACGTTCGCTTGCAGGTATTCGCAGTGGTATTTGGCACTTGGACATGGCTTAAAAAAATCAGTGACAAAGAACTACAAGCATTTGTCAATGCCGAATGCTGCTTGCTTCTATGTGCTGTTTAGGTATTTGGAAGTCATTGGAGTGCAAATATTGAAAATTCGTGAACTTACGAGCGTGCGTAGGAACTGTGCAATGCACACTCGTAAAACAGTCATTTTTAGGAATTTTTTCACCAAATTTTCAACACAGCCATTTTAAGACCTCTGCTCATGAACAGTGTCACTGTGATTTTCTTAATGTGTCCCATACATTGAGTTCGCACCGACTGCGCCATTGTGCGCTACATGGGCCGAAACACGTTTTGGGCAGGATGTGAAAAATGACAGCTGTACTGCTCATGAGGAGGTGTGGTAAATTGGCAATGTTGAAAATCTGGAGTGAAAATATTAAAATTATAAACATACGAGCGCATAGGAACTGCACAACGCGCTGTGAAACAGTCATTTTGGAATTTTTTCACCAAATTTTCAACATAGCCATTTTAAGACCTCTGCTAATGAACAGTGTCACCATGATTTTCTTAATGTGTCCCATACATTGATTTCGCACACCGACTGTGCCATTGTGCGCTACATGGGCGGAAACACATTTTGGGCAGGATGTGAAAAATGACAGCTGTACTGCTCATAAGGAGGTGTGGTAAAATGGCAATGTTAAAAATCTGGAGTGAAAATATTGAAAATTCGCGAACTTATGAGCCTGCGTAGGAACTGCGCAGCGCACTCTCATAAAACAGTCATTTTGGATTTTTGTACCAAATTTTCAACATTGGTTTTTTGGGACCCCTTCTCATGAATGATGTCACTGTTATGGTGTTATTTGGGCCCGAAGGGTGATTTTGCACAGTGACTGTGCAGTGACTGTGAAATCACCCTTCAGGCCTGAATAACGCCATGAAAGTGACATCATTCATGAGAAGGGGTCCCAAAACCCCATGTTGAAAATTTGTGCAAAATTCCAAAAATGCCTGAGATATGCAATAAAGTTGAAAACCCCTATCTAGCCCATTATACAGCTTACCGCATTTCCTCAGTTCGCAGTCGGCTTTGAAGAGTGCAGATGAGTTCCCGTCCACGAAGATCGTTGTGCCAAGCTCCAGAGGTAAGTATGGGGTGAGGGGTGTGGGGAGGCTGGGTGCGCAGTGGGTGGGTGCGGGTTGTGGGGGCTGGGAGAGCGCCATGGGACCATTTTGCTTTACAGGTGAAAAAAAAAGACTACGTGGATGTTTGCCGCACTGGGTGGGCTCCCAGCATGGCAGAAGTATGGCTGGGGGCCGTGGAGCCGGCGGGGATTGGGCACCCCGTCGGCCAGGCGACCAGGACATTGCCACGCTGGGTGGGCTCTCAGCGTGGCAGCAAAGATTTGGGGAGGTGGATTTGGTGTTGTATGACAGCAGTGGTTTTCTTTGAAGAGAAGACCACTGCTGTCATACACAGCACCTTGTCCAATCGGTGCAGGACTGCCATGCCTGCTCAATGGAACTGGGGATTGCAGAGGAGGAGCACACCTCTAAAGTGTCCCATTCTCCCAAGACGTTCCTCGTGCATGCATGCAAGCGAACATAATAATGGATAGGTAACTGGGTATTACTGGTGAGTAATGCCATCGAGAGGTTCTGGACACATAGGAACCTCGACAGCGAAGCTCGAGAGGTTCCCGTGTCCAGAACCTCGAGATGGTATCTCACCAGTAATGCCCAGTTACCTATCTATTATTTTTTTTAATATATGGATCCGACTTTTTTTTTTTAATCATTTTGCTGTGATCAGTCAGCAGTTAACTAAAGGAATCCCGCGCTCTTAGCCGACTGCCACAGTCTATCACACTGTGTAGCCTGGTCTGCCTGCCTTCCCCAACTCGCACACATGCATAGCAAACATTTCATTTTCTTTTACCTTTTATTTTTGGAGGTGGGTGAGCACAGGTCAGCGAGATACATTTTTGTTTGTAGATACGCCGAAAAAAACTGAAGTTTCATCACTGTGGACTCGGCATAGTGTCATCTCGCTAAGCGAGAATCCGCCGCCATGTTTTTCAAACTGTTTCGGTTGGAAACACGCCAGTCGGAAGGCACGCTTAAAAGACGTGACAAGATAGACTTGCCCTTGTGCTGTTCATCGTTGGTGATAATACTATCATTCAGGTCCTGAACGATAGTATTATGGCTCCTGAACGATAGTATTATCACTCGGGAACAGTGGTATTATCGCCCCAGGAGCCATACTATTACCAGGATTTTTTTATATGCTTTATGATGATATTAATTTGACAATCCATATATTAAAACAAGTTTGTAACTCTTGATATCTCCCCACTTTCGAAATGTACTACAGCAAATAGGAAGGTCATGAATAGGGTCATGCATTTTTTTTAGGTCAAGGGTGGTAGTAGGTGGAGTAAAAGATTTCAATTTCACTTATAGCCCCCATATATATTAAAGGATCCCTATTGTGTCAAAAGTGAATCTAGGAGGCACTGGGGAAGGGGTTTGCTTGTTGTACGGGAGAGGGTTGGAAGAGCAAAGATAAAGTGTTCAGACTTTAGTTATCTAGCAGAGATTCCTCTATAATATTGGTTGCCGGTCTGTACTATCACTGAGGCCAAACCTAAGGTTTGTTGCCTGAAATCGGTTGATATAGAGTAATATGATTCTCTCAACAGTAACTTTATTCAATAGTCACTACCCCTGGATTTCATTTCTACTTTCTACAGACCAAAAACTCATAAATACAGTATCTGATGTCTCAATTTTGTAAAATGCCTGGCCACAGGGGATGTTAAGTCTGCCCTCCAGATATCACTCTTATGTTCCCTATCCAGGTTTTTAACTGTCTCTCTGTTTTATATATATATATATATATATATATATATATATATAGATAGATAGATATATATATAGATATTTATAAAATGGGTAGGGGAAATTGTTGTTGTTTTATTGGATGAAGAGCATCACATGACCGTGCGTATATCAGAGCATGACCGCACACCTGCACTTTTACACCCCCTCCAAAACAATTTTGACATTTTATAAGACAGATAAACCACTCTGAGGTGTGCGGTCGCACTCTGATATACGCACGCCTTGGGCGGTTGATGCACTCGGCCTTGCGGCCTCGTGTGTACAACGCACACCAAAGCATGCATATATCAGAGCGCGACTGCACACCTCAGAGTGGTATATCTATTACATATATCTATATATAAATAGGGGATACATGATGGGCAGGAGTGGGATATGGAAAATATTCTCACCCCTGCAGAGTGAGCTCTGTATTCTCATGCGTGCCGAAGGCATGAGTAAAAATACACAGCTCACGAGGCAGGAGTGAGAATATTTTCCATATGCCATGATCTGCCCATCATGTGTGTGATTTATACCACAGGGATGAGAGCTGCAGGAACATTTTTTCTGAGTCTGTGTGTTTTCTGCTCATTCTGCGTGTGCTGTCAGTGTGTGTGTGTGTGTGTGTGTGTGTGTGTGTGTGTGTGTTCTGAATGGACTGGGAGTCAGAAACACAGGTGAGTGTGTTTTGCAAAGCTAATTGAGTGAGTCAGAGGCTCAGTGAGAAAGACAAACTACTGCAGGTAGCACTGAGAAACAGAACCTGCTTTGTAAAAGATGTTCATTAAGAATTCAGGTTGTTTTGAAGCTGAGATCAGCACAGTAATGCACTAGCAATGTTAAAAACACAATGGGACATAGGTGAGAGTCTTTTGCAAAGCTAATTGAGTAAGTTGCAGCTTTAGTGAGAAAGAGAAACTTTTTCTGAAGCAACTTCCTTTAGAATGCAAGCTGCAGTGCATTTATCCTCACTCTGGTGACATCAGAAGAGTATGGATAAGTGTCGATATCCTCACTCTGCTGATGTCATCAGGATTTATCCTCACTGCAGTAGAAATAACACAGGTTATCCTACTGAGAAAGCTTTCACCCCTGTCGTATTAATATATATATTCATGGCAAAAAACTCCATTTAATGCATCAATTAGGGTTTTTCCACAGTGACAAAAGTGAGGAAATTTGATGTTAGGGTTCCCACCCCCCCCTTGCATTTCCACCACCACTCCGCCCCCACCAGCAGGCATTGAGGTGTGCATTGGGGTCATCAGTCCTAACTCTCACCCCATCCCATGTGTAAACAAGCTGAGGTTGTGTAGTATAGGAGAACAGGGTGAGAGTTAGGACCGACAACCCCAGCGCACACCCCAATACCAGTTGGTGGGGACGGGATGGGGTGGGGTGCAAGGGGAGGCGGGAACCCTAACATTGAATTTCCTCACTTTTGTCACTATGGAACAACCCTAACTGATGCATTTAATGGAGTTTTTTGCCATGAATTTCCATTCTTTTTGAGAATTTGCACTATAAATAGTGAAGTAACAGCTACGGAAATACAAACGCAAACGCTAATGCACATGGTGAGGCAAACATTGACGATAACACAAACAGTAATAGAAATGCAAGCACAAATGGTAATGGAAACAGAAATGCAAATGCAAGCGGGTACAGAAATGTAAACTGTAACGCGCACGTTCATGGTAATGCAATTGGAAATGCAAATGGTAATGGTAACAGCAACGATGACACCAAAGGAAAGACGAACACAAATGGAAGCGCATATGCAAACGCAAATAGTAATGCACATGGTAGCACAAAATCAAACACAAACAAAAACAGTACTGGAAATGCAAATGGTAACAGTAACACAAATGCAAGCACAAACAAAAGCGCAAATCGAAACGCACATGGTGGCATACACGGGAACGCTAACTGGTATGGAAACACAAGTGGGAACACTAACAGTAATGGAAGCGCACACCCTAGTTTTTCCCAACAGCTGCATAGAGGAACACAGTGAGTACAAAGAATGTATGCATAATAATGGTCCTCAGAGCAGAAAATGAGCACTTGGAATACTAAATCGCTTATATCTCAGGTACCGTACGACGTATAAAATAAATTAAAATTTCATATGATTTATGACTTTCCTGGCTAGTTTTTTACTTGGTCCCCTAGTGGGGGGCCAAGCATTTTTCTGATGAAAAGTCCGTATCTTGAGGCGTTTCCAAGATACGGGCCCCAAAAGGCGCGGCGGACGCCACAATGTTAGTCTATGGGAAAAATCGTCAAATTCGGAGTATCATAACTTTGCATCCCTGCAATATTTTGTCACCAAACCACCAAAAGACACATCTGTGGGATGTTTGCTTTCATCCCTCCAAATTTCAGCCCAAAAGACTTAACTGTTCTTTTGCAGCAGAGTGGTAAAGAATTGAGGAAAGGAGGGAGGGGGAGACATGACAGAAACATTTAAGTACCTCAGTGGAATCAACAAAGTCCAAGAGGGTAGCATCTTTCAGAAAAAGAGATGTGCAAGAACAAGGGGACACAATTTGAAAACAGAGGGGGGATGGCTCAGGGGCAATGTGAGGAAGTATTTTTTTACAGAGAGGGTGGTGGATGCATGGAACAGCCTTCCTGAGGAGGTTGTGGGGTCTAAAACTGTGGGAGAATTCAAGAATGCATGGGACAGTCATAAGGCAATTTTTGTGGGGGGTAGGAAGAAATAGGCTGTTGGTTAAATAGGATCTGCAGCTTATCCTTTACGTAGGGAAATGGGCAGACTAGGTGGGCCAAGCGGTCCTTATCTGCCGTCAAAGTCTGTGTTTCTATGTTTCTATGAATTCCTGTTATTTTGGCCATAGTGTTGCAAAGTAGTGTCGTGATTTGCGACACTTTCACAAAACAATCACGAAAGTGTCGCAAGTCTGACACTACATTGCGACACTACAGATTACAAAAATTTGAAAAACATATTTCTGGGGTATTTAACCCCCCAAAAAAGACATGGCTAGCATCCTCAGGGCTCAACTAGGTGAACACAAAAAGAATTGTGTCCCTAGAGGGTCCCAAATTTAAATGCCAAGGATTTCTGTGACAACTAACTGAAAAAAACAAGCATTTGTCAGTGCTGAATGTTGTCGCGCTGGCATCGGCATTGGTAGTGCAGGAGTTAGAGACGCATAATAGGAATGGCAGTGAAGTACTGAAGTGACGCCAACCCCATTTCCACCCTGCAGAGAGTGACAAGCATTGGGGTGTGCCTTTGGGTCATAAGCTACAACGCTCATTCCAGTGTACCTCACACTACCCTGTAGACACTGACAAGTGTTGTGGTGTACTCTGGGTTTTTTTGGGTGTTATACTTACCCCATTCCATAAGGAAATACGCAGAGGTGGGTGCAGTATAGGAGAATGGGGTGAACTTTGTGGGCAAACACTGCAAGGCACGCCACGATGCCTGTCACTGGCTGCAGGGTGGGGGTGGGAGTGGAATGGCATGAGCATTACAGCTGATGATCCCAAGTCACAACCCTGACACCTGTCAGTCTGTACAGGGTGGGGTGCTACAGTTGGGAACCCTAACAGTGTAAGCGTGTGTTGGTATTTTCAGTCCAAATTTTCAACATGGGCTTTTTGTGAGCCCACCTCATGAAAAGCGGCACTATGAGTGTGTTAACTGAAAGGTGGTTTTGCACAGTGACTATGCCATTTGGTGACACAGGGACGAAAACACATGTTTGGCAGAATGTGAAAAATGACAACTGTATTGTTCATAAGGATATTTATTTTTTATTTATTTATTTATTAAGTTCTCAGATTACAAATACCTTTGAGCAGAAGCTGCTCGTTTACAAAGGTTTCATGTCAAAGGATGAGGGTCAACATACATACAGAGGTAGTAAAAGAATGCACAATAAACAACCAAAACAACTAAAAGAAAAAATAAAGATATTCAGTTATAACATACTTTTAGATAATATTCATGTAACGAGCAGCTTGAGTAGGCAGCTGGCTGCGGTAACAATAAGAGATAGAGGGCACCATAGGCAGTTAGTATTGCAGGCGTGAGACCAAGAGAGGAAGTTGGCAGGCTAATGGGCCACTGTCCGATGGTGGTGGAAGATGTCTTGTACCAGTGGAGATGTAAAGCAGGAAAGGAGTCACAAGGAAGGCCCAGTGCCAGAGGGAATGAGACTGGGAAAGGGCAGGCTGTGAGACATGAGTGAGCTGGGAGGTGTTTAGAGAGATCTCTGTTCAGAGAAGCAGTCACATTGAGTGGTAGAGGTGAGGTAAAGTTTGAGATTCCTTTTTGAAGGGTCCAAGTGTAGTAGAGGAAAGTGCTTCTTTATTGAGGGAATTGAACCATTGAGCGGCTCTATAAAGGACCGCTGACCCATGGAGGTATGACATCTGGGAACCTGAAAGGTTAGAGATTGGGCACCATGTGTTTGTTGAGTGCCACTGTAGGTAGTAAGGAGTGAGCTAACACCAGGTGGCATGAGACCAAGGAGAATCTTTTTGGTAAGTAAGCAGGTCTGGTATTGTATTCTGCTGCATAGGGGTAGCCAGCTGGCCTGTGCATAGAGGTCACAGGTGTGAGTTTGTCAGGCTGCACCCGTCAGTATTCTACAGACTTTGTTGAGAGCAACTGAGATCTGCGGAGGGCACTTGTTGAGGCAGAGCCATAGATGGCAAGGCCGTAGTCAATGATAGAGGTGACAGAGCTGTAGATGGCTAGTTTAAGGGCATCCGCAGGCATACAGTGCTTGTGTTTGTGTAGTAGTCCAATCCGTATATTGGCGGTCTTGGCAACAGTGTCGATATGCCAAGTGTAGGAGAGGGTACTATCCAGGGTAATACCAGGTACTTGAACTCCTTGACATGTTCGAGTGGGTTCCCAGTGTGGTTCTTGATGGTGAGGGACAGAGAGTTGTGCCTGCTCTGTCAGTTACAGAAGGACATGGCTTTAGTCTTGCTGTGGTTCAGGACAAGTTTATGAGAATTGAACCTGTCTTCGATGCGCTTGAAGTCGAGCTGCAGCTGGGATTCAAGGACTGTAATGTCATGGTGGCTGGAAAACAGGACTGCATCGTCTGCGTATAGTAATATTTTTGGTGGCGCACTGGGGAGATTGTTGATGAAGAGGGAGAAGAATAGAGGGCCTAGAATAGACCCCGGGGGACTCCAGAGCGGACCGGTTTCTCATCCGAAGAGATCATTGCAATCCTTACACGTTGCATCCGATTATCAAGGTACTGGTGAACCAGGGAAGGACATCGCTGGAGATCCCAATGGAGGACAGTTGCTTGAGCAGTAGGGGGTGGTTAACTGTGTCGAATGCCTTGGTAAGGTCTATAAATACTGCCCCTCCACAATTCCCTTTGTCAAGTGTGGCATGGATGAAGGTTGTAAATTCCAGTAGTGCAGTGGTTGTGCTGTGCCCTTTTCTGAAGCCATGCTGCTCTGGGCACTGTACATTGTACTTATCCAGGAATTCAACCAGTTGGTCCAATACTATTCGCTCCAGTGCTTTGGATAGTGGGGGGAGGAGTGAGGTAGATCTGTAATTGGTGTTCAGTGTCCTATCTCTGCTTTTGTGAACCGGTGTGACAGTGGCTTTCTTCCAGAGAGAGAGGAAATGGCCCAATCTAAGCGAGAGATTAAAGATCTTTGTAAGTGGTTCTAAGATTTCATCAAGGACTTGTGCCAGCAGTTTCAGGTCAAGGGAGTCACCACTGTACCCTTGTTTGCCGATGGCCTTTGAATGTATTTTCTAGCTACTTGTGGTGGGACCTCCTTAAAAAACTTTGGGGTTGTAATGCTCTAGTTGGGGGGTAACTGGGAGGAGCTGAGGAGGTTGTCGAAAAATTTGGTGGAAGGACACTGTCCAGGTTTGTAAATGCATTATCAAAAGTGCTGGTGATGGTACCTAGGTCGAGTGTAGGAGTGCCATGAAGGTTGAACATAGTGGGTGGTACTTTAGGATCCTTGCCTGTGAGTTCTTTCATGTTGTTCCAGAATTTGTTTCCCTGGCCCCAAGAGTTGGTCAGAGCCTCTTTGTAATAGCTGCATTTAGCATTCCGTATTTTTCGAGTGCAATCATTTCTGGCTGCTTTGTATAATTGTATGTTTACTTGCGTCAGAATTGCATGAGCACAATGCCAGAGGTGGTCTCTGTGCTTGAGCAGAGTTAAAAGGTCAGTAGTAACCCAGGGGTTGGTCTGTCCTTTGACCTTCATCTTTTTCACTGGTGCATAGATGTCACAGGCTTCGTTGAAACGTTTGATAAATAGGTCCAGAGCTTTGTTGGTGTCATTGAGGGAGTCAAGCACTGCCCAGTTCAGCCTGGTTAGATGGGATTTTAACAGCTGGAGGTGCCTTGTTTGATAACCCTGGCATAGATAAGCTTGGGAGGGGGCTTGTGGTATTTGTTTGACCAGGAGCAGATGACAGGCGAGTGGTCACTTATTGTATCTGGGAGTACAGAAACATTGGAGATGCGTTCAGGGTGGTTAGATAGAATCCAGTCTAGAAGCATAAGGGAGCCTGTCCTATAGTTACATCTAGTGGGGGCATTGACCAGTTGAGTGAGGTGATGCGCCGCGGCTGCATCCTTATAGGTAGCGGCCTCAGTGGAGAGCCAGTTAATGTTAAAATCACCCATGATTATGGTTTCAGAATTATGTTGCCGGGCCCTTAGATATTCCATGATGCTATGGAAGCCAGCAGCCTGATCTCCTGGGGGTAGGTAAACTGAGATGACAGTGAGTTCCTTGTTATGTGCACCAAGGAGGATTTTGATTGTGAGGACCTGAGAGGAGTTGCTCAGGCTAGGGATGGGATGATGTGACCCATAAGGGTATCCTTAAGATAGATGGCACAGCCCCCCGCCTGCTTAGCAATCCTGTCTTGCCTGAAAATGCAGTAGCCAGGGATAGAGACTGAGGTATCAGGGATTTTAGGGTTTAGCCATGTTTCCACAACTGAGAGGACATCAGGGTTGTGCTGTAGGATCCATGTTTGGAGGGAATCAAGTTTGTTGAGGATGCTGCAGGTGTTGATGGATGCCATGGTGAGTGTCCCTGTCCTTCTGCTTGGTGCCACTGCTGGCTGCCCAGGTGGTCCTGGGTTGGGGTGAACATTTCCTGAGAGCAGGAGCAGCATAAGGAGAATTTTTAGGAGAAAGGATTTCAGCATCTTGTAGATACCTGGTGGTTAAGTCATAAGCCAAAAGAAATTATCAACAGCTGAGGTCCAGAGTCAAAGAATGTGTTAGAATTCCTGAAGGTGATGAACTGTGCCTGCTCATATGCAGGATGTGAAATCCTTTTGTCTGCATGCTTCTTTGTTATTCAAAGAGGTTGTTGAAGAGCCCACATACAGATCATGGAGCAGGTCAGACGAAAATGTGGATTCAAGCAGACCTAGAGTCACTGAGTTTGTCAGACTTAATTGCTTGACTTATGTTTTGCTTGGGATAGCTTCCAAAAAGTTGATTTTTAAATGAAAAATGCAGATACTTGGTGATGATGTTTTGTAGAAATCCAGTTCAGGAGACTTTCACGGATGTACTGAGCAAGAATGGTGTAGTTACTCCAAGCAGAAAACCATGTAAATCCACAAAAACTAAGCTACAGACACAGACAAGCAGCCACTACAAACAAAGACATTCTTCTATATAAGATATGTACAAAAATGTAAAAGCTGAAAATCTGGAGTGCAAATATGAAAAATTGGTGAAGTCATGAGCACTCATAGAAACTGCACAATGCACATCTGTAACCCAGTTATTTTTGGGAGTTTGTTAGCCACATTTTCAACATAGGCATTTTGGGACCTCCCCTCATGGACAGTGGCACTCTAATTTTTATTAATCTGTCTCAAAGGTTGATTCCCCACAGTGACCACGCCATTGTGCACAAAAGGTGTGGAAACACATTTTGGGCAGGCTGTGAAAAATAACAGCTGTGTTGTTGATAAGGAGGTGTGAAAAAATGCCAGTGTTGAAAATCTGGCATAAAAATATTGCAAATTTGCTAAGTTACAAGGGTGCATGGAAACTGTGCAACGCACGCTTGTAACACAGTCATTTTATGGACTTTCGGCACCAAATTTTCAACACAGGCATTTTAGGACCTCTGCTCATGAACAGTGTCACTGTCATTTTCTCAAACTGTCCCAAAAATAGATTTCGCACAGCGACCGTGCTTTTCTGAGTTGGCCATGCAAAAACACATTTTGGCCAGGATATGTAAAATGACAGCTAAACTATTCATAAGGAGGTGTGTAAAAATGCCAATTTTGAAAATCTGGAGTGAAAATATTACAAATTCATGAAGTTATGAGCATGCATGGAAACTGCGCAAGGCATGCTTGTAAAATAGCCATTTTGGGGATTTATTTCACCAAATTTGCAACAAAGACTTTTTGAGAGACCCCCTCATGAATAGTGGCACTGTCATTTTGTTACTCGAACTGAAAGGTGATTCTGTGCAGTGACCCCAAAATCACCTTTCGGGACCGAATAATGCCATGACAGTGACAGAATTCATGAGGAGGGGTCCCAATAACCCAATTTTGAAAATTTGGTGCAAAAATACCAAAAAATGCCCGAGGTATGCACCAAAGTTGAAAGTACCCTATTTATACCATTATACAGCCCACCGGCATTTCCTCAGTTTGTGGTCGGCTTTGAAGAGAGCAGACATGTTCCCGGTCCACTGAAGATCATCGCACTGGCTCCGGAGGTAAGTATGGGCTGAGGGAGGGTGTGGAGAGGCAGGGTCCACAGAGGGTGGTCGCGGGTTGCTGGGGGGAGGCAGGGAGACTGAGAGGGACCGTTTTCTTCTTTCACAGGGTTTAAAAATAAAAAAAACTCGTGGGACAGTTTTTATTTTCAGGTGATTTGGCACGCTGGGGTGGGCTCCAGCATGCCACCTAAGTGTTTTGGGGTGGGGGATACTATAGCTGATGGGGATTGGGCACCCCATCAGCAAACAACGAAGCAGGGGGCACAAGAGCGAGGAGATTGGGCACCCAGCAACACATAACAAATGGGGAAGTGCATGATGCCGCGATGGGAGTAGGCTCCTGTCGGCCCCATACATTGTAACAGGGCATGCCGACAGGGGATTAGGCACCCGAAGTCAGCATTATGAAAGGTAACGCAGCCATGTTTATTTTTTACACCAGGGTAAGCACATCAGGAGGTCCGCTGCATATGATGAGCTTTGCTCGCTTTGCAGCAGGCCTTTCCTTTGATGTGATCACCACATTAGTATACATGGTGTGGTGCCGGCATGCAGGCTGATTGGGGAATGAGGGACGCACCTACTGATGTGTGCCCTGCATTCGCCCAACAGAGACTGTGCCTCCAAATCTGCCACTAACACAAGATGTTGGTTGCGCAAGCATGCCAACATAAAAATTGCTGACTCATGACACTGCCGTGGTGATTTGCGACACTAAAAACTGCATTTGTGACACTGTAGAATATGTTGTTAACTTTTCCCATTGACTATAATGGGAAACTTGTTTATTGAATAACGTTTGAATCGTTTAATATTTTTTCACAAAATGAAATGAAAGGCACATCAGGGACCCTGACTGCATGTTTCCTATAGGGTTCAGACTGGTCGCATAATCTGCGTGACCTGTAGGTATGAGCAAAGATTGCTCAAAAAAGCGTAACTGTGACACAGAACGGCACTTAATAACTCTGCAACTGTATATCTGGCTGGTACAAAACTTGGCAGATCCAGAGATCTATTGTACTGCTCTGTGCCTGCCAAATTTCAGGCAAATCTGTCATATGGTGGCAAAGTTATTAAGCTGCAAAATGTCATACTTTAACCTTAAATGGAGTACTCAACCCTAACTATAGTGGCAGTACCATACCACTATAATTAATATATATATAATATATATATATATATATATATATATTCATGGCAAAAAACTCTATTTAATGCATCAGTTAGGGTTGTTCCACAGTGATTAAAGCAAGGAAATTCGGTGCTAGTGATGAAAGCCCCCCTTGCACCCCCCAGCCCACACCCCCAACTGGCATCGGGGTATGAGCTGGGCTCGTCAGCCCTAACTCACACCCCTTAACATGTGTAAACAAGCTGAGGTATAGGAGAATGGGGTGAGAGTTTTTTTTTTTTTTTAGTTGTTTAACCAGGAGTAGCACACTAAGCAGAAAGCTTTTTTACAGGTGCGACCTGGGAGCACAGGGAAGTTAAGTGACTTGCTCAGTGTCACACAGTATGTAAGTGGAAGCTGTGGGATTCAAACCCAGGTCTGGTCTGCTGGATGTCACCAGATTTACAGCTCAGAGCCTTAAACCACCACGCTTATACTGCCTCAAGTTAGGACCGACGCAGCCCAATGCACACCCCGATGCCAGTTGGGGGCGCTGGTGTGCAAGGGCTTTCAACCCTAACACCGAACTTCCTTGCTTTTGTCACTGTGGAACAACCCTCACTGATGCATTAAATGGATTTTTTTTCCATGAAATTCCCTTCCTTTTGAGAATGAGGACTATAAATAGTGACTAGAATGCCGTGGTGGGAGCGCGGGCACTTTGGGCCCCAAACTCCCACCACATTATGTGTAGTGACATAGTAACAGTAACTGCAATGCAATCACTAATGGTTACACACATGGTGATGCAAACATAAAAGGTAATGCAAACGTTAATAGAAACACAAGTGCAAAGTGACAGCAAAGCGAACAGTGACGCAAACGGAGACACAAGCACGTATGTAAACACAACTGGTAATACGCACAGTCATGGTACTGCTATTGTAAATGCAAATGTTAAGTGTTACAGCAACAATAACATCAAAGGGAACAGAAATGAAAAGGTGAACACAAGTGCATATGGAAATGCAAAGCGTAATGTGCACAATCACGGTACCACAATTGCAAACACAAATGGTAATGGTAACAGTAAAAATAATGCCAAAGGAAACAGAAACATAAAGGCAAATGCAAGTGCGTACAGAAATGCAAACCATAACACACATGGTCATGGTACCACAATTGGAAATGCAAATGGCAATGGTAACAAGTAAAATAATGCCAAAGGAAATGGAAACGGAAATGCGAATGCAAGTACATACAGAAACACAAACTGTTATGTGCACGGTCATGGTACTGCAATTGCAAATGCAAATGGTAATGGTAACAGCAACAGTAATGCCAAAGGAAACAGAAACGCAAAAGCAAGTGCGTACGGAAACCGTAACGCGCATGGTGATAGTACCACAGTTGTTCATGGTAATGGTAACAGTAACAATAACTCCAAAGAAAACAGAAACACAATCGCAAGTGCATAAGGAAACACAAACCGTGATGCACACGGTGATGGTATGGCAATTGGAAATGCAAATGGTAACATTAACAGCAGAAATAATAGCAAAGTAAACAGAAATGGAGATGTTGGCTACCTTCCCTCAAAATTTCAGCCCAAAAGACCAAACCGTTATTTTGCAGCAGGGTGGCAAAGAATTCCTGTCATTTTGGCCATAGTCTGGAAAAGTAGTGTCGCAATTTGCGAACTTTCAAAAAATTTGTCACAGGTGCATAATTACCTTTTCCAGAAATTTGAAAAAAATATTTCTGGGGTGTTTAACCCAAAAATAAAGACATGGCTAGCAGCCTGAGGGTCCGACTAGGTGAACACAAAAAGAATTGTGTTCCTAGAGGGTCCCAATTTTAAATGCCAAGCATTTTTCTGATCAGTAACTGAAAACAAAATGTTGGATTTGCAACACTACTAGGGCCATTTGCAATACTAAAAAGTGCATTTGCGAAAGTGTTGAACTTTTTGTTAATTTTCCCATTGACTTATAATGGGAACTTGTTTTTTGAATAACTTTTTAACTGTTTAATATTTTTTCACGAAATCATCTAAAGGCACATCGGGAACCCCAGCCACGTGTTCCCTGATGTTTTTGGACCAGTCGCGCAAACCATGCGACCTGTAGGCGTGAGCAAAGAATTCACAAAAGACAGTAATTGTGCACACAGATGTCATTTAATAACTCCACAGCTGTATATCCGACCAGTACGAAAGCTGGCAGATCCCAGGATCTATGGTGCCCCCCTCCCCTGTGCCTGCCAAATTTCAGGCAAATCTGTTAAAAGGTGGCAAAGTTATTAAGGTGCATAATGTCACCTTTTAACCTTAAAAGTGATACTCAACCTTAACTATGATAGCACTACCGTGCTATCATAATATTATCTATATATATGTACAGTGTATACATATATATATATATATATATCTATATATAGAAATATATAGATATATATATCTATATATATAGATATATATTTGTACAATAGGGGTGTTGTGTATTCCTTGAGAATAAAAGCATGTATTCTCACTCCAGTGAGAATATCGGGTGATGACATAGCTGAAGTGAAAATAAATCCATTTCCACCTATAGTAGCTTTGTCATCACCCGATAGTCTCACTGCAGCATCAGTTAAGCACTACAAGCTGGAACTTCTTTTAAAACCGAAAATGAAATCATCAATCTACTTAATTACACACAACCTGCATAGTGTGAAACTTTTACTTGCAGTTTCTAAAAAGCCAGAAGCTGAAAGCAGTGCACTTGGAGCAGTACGTAGCATTGAAAACAAATCACAAAAACCTGACTAAAACAATATTTTTGTACAATGAGCTTTTCAAAATTAATTCCTAAACATTGAGAAGTACCAGGGATGAAAAAACTAAAATTACATCATCCACTGAAAACCACGAACCTGGAACAAGAGATTTTCTTGAGCTATTCTCAGTTCAGGTAGGATAAGGAGCCACTGCTAGACCCATCAGAAAGAAACAAATAATAAATATTCTACCTTCTTTTGCATACATTGACACTACAAGTCTCCTCCCAGAAAGCGTTCAAAGCAGCTCACCAGTGACACAGACTGAATAACCAGTGAAGCTCCTCTGTCCCACATGTACCTGTTTTTCTCTGTAAGCCTTGAATATTTGTGCCACATCTCCTCCTCCATCGATATCTTAATGTTGATACCCCCTCTCAGAAGTTGCGATGCACAGAGGGCTAAAGAACTAAATTACTGTTGCAGTAAGCACTACCAACACAATATAAAATAAAATCTCATAAATAAATGTTATTCACACTGCACCAAAACAATAAACAGTCCCATTTAACCAATGGTCATGCACTCATGGGATATCCATGCCTCACTCTGCAGGAGTGAGAATATTTTCCATATTCCACTCCTGCCCATCATGTATCCCCTACACACACACACACACACACACACACATATATATGGGATACATGATCGGCAACTGTGGAATATGGAAAATATTAGCATGAGTGCAGAGTGAACTGTGATAATATCACGAGTGATATTATCTCAGTTCATTCTACATGAGTGCTAATATTTGCCATATTCCTCATGTTGTACATCATGAGTGCAATTTATACAATAGGGCCCCTGTTTTCCTGTGCAGTTTAATATTTTCATCTAGACTTTGCATCTAGTGCCATTTTAGGTCTTATTTTTCTGTTTGGTGTAGCTCCGTGTGTTGTTAGGTGTTAGCAAGTTTGTTTGCATTGTGTGTTAGTTTGTGAATGGGGTGTTTTCTGTGTTTCTATTGTTGTATTTGAGTGTGTTGCATTGTGCGTCCCTATTCATTGGTCAGTTTTTGCTGGTGGATGTGGTATCCAGGAGTTTTGAGTTGCAAGGAGCACATGCCTTATGGATTTACTTTGCTCACTCTAGTGCTTTTTGTTGGAGTGCATGTTTCACTTTTTCCTTTTCAACATTTTAGGTATAGGAACTGAGGTGTGAAAGTAAGTGCAATGAAAGAAATGTTTTTCAAGTAGTCTGTTATTGAAGAGGCATCTTTATTGTTATTTGGGTAGTAGATTTTTGTTTGGTAGAAGGGGCTGTGTTCTATTAGTGGGAGTCAGTGTCTGAAGTTATTCTCGGAACTGCGGTTTGCTAGATGCATTTTTTCCGGAGTTAATTTGCACTGAAAGTCATGGTGTCTGAAGTGGCAGAGCTATCGCGGGATGTTTGTGCCGAGTGAAGGTATTAAACAGGTGAAGTGAATGATGTATTACTTAACTGTTCTGGAAAAAGTTTTGATTTGCTTTGAATGGTGTGCTGTGTTTTAGTGACATAACAAGAGTTGGAATAACAGCTGCTGACGGAGTGAGAGTAGGTATATTTGTCTGAATATACCACTGTGTTTACGTCAGCTGCATGTTATCCAACACCAGTGAAAAGAACACTATATATTGTAATAGTTATTGCTTCACCCCATTGTGTGTGTATATACAGTATATGTACATGTTATAGTGGCACGGTAGTGCCACTATAGTTAGGGTTCAGGAGCCATTTCCATGTTAAACCCAAAATTTTGCACCTTAATAACTTTGCAACTGTTTGATGGATTTACCTGAAATTTGGAATATATGATCAAGACCCATAGGCCTTGGGATCTGCCAAGTTTTGTACTGATCAGATGTACGGTTGCGGAGTTATTAAGTGTGATCTGTTCGCACGTTTATGCTTTTCTGGAATTCTACGGTCGCGCCTACAGGTCGTACGGTTTATGCGGATCGCCCGAAATCTTCAGAAAACGGCAGGCGGGTCCCCGCGTGCCTTTCAAAGATTTAGTGAAAAATATTAAACGGTTCAAAAGTTATTCAAAACAGTTTCCCATTATAAGTCAATGGGAAAAGTTAACAAAAGTTCAACACTTTTGCAAATGCATTTTACTTCGAAATGGGCCTGTTACTTTCGCAAATCGGCCATTTTGTTTTCAGTTGGTGATCAGAAAATGGTTGGTATTTAAATTTGGGACCCTCTAGCAACCTAATTTTTTTTTTGTATTCACCTAGTCGGGCCCTGAGGATGCTTGCCATGTCTTTATTTTGTAGAAACACCCCAGAAATATGTTTTCAAATTTCTGGAAAAGTATTTTCGAAATTACTTTCGTGTTCACAAAGTGTCGCAAATTTTATGAAAGCTTTTGCAAATTATGCATAGTAATTTTCTAGTCTGTGGGAAATGACAGCAACTTTTGGCACTGCACTGCAAAATAAATCGTTGGGAGTTTTGGGCTGAAATTTGAGGGAACGCAGCCGACATCTCACAGATGTGCCTTTCAGTGTTGTATTGAAAAATATTACATGGCAGCAGTTATGGCACTCCAAAGTTGACAGTTTTCCCCATAGGATAACATTACGGGCCTCAAGCATTACAGGAATCCTTTGGCACCCTGCTGCAAAATAACGGTTGGTCTTTTTCCTGAAATTTGGAGAGAAGACAGCCAACAGTACACAGATGTGCCTTTCAGTAGTTTGGTGAAAAATATCACATGGCGGCAAAGTTACGGACTCAAATTGACGTTTTTTTCCCATAGGATAACATTACGGCCCGTTAATTTAACAGAAATCATTTGGAGCCCTGCTGCAAAATAACGGTTTGGTCTTTTTTTCCTGAAATTTGGAGGGAAGACAGCCAACAGCCCACAGATGTGCCTTTCAGTAGTTTGGTGAAAAAACATTACAGGGAGGCAAAGCTATGGCGCTCCGAACGTTTCTTTTTTCCCATAGGATAACATTATGGCGTCTCGCGCTTTCAGGGCCCGTGGTCTCGAAACGGTGTGAGATACGGACTTTTCGTCTGAAATTTCTAGCCTCTAATGGGGCTAAGATTCAAATTAGCCAGGACAGTTGTAAATAATATGACTTTTAAATTTTTTTTCACGCTGACGTGTTCCTGAGATATAATGTATTTAGTATTCCAAGATCTCATTTTCTGCGCCGATACTCATTATTTTGCATACATTATTTGTACTCACTGTCTTTCTCAATGCAGGTTTTGGGAAAACCAGCCTGTGCTTACATTACTGTTACTGTTGCCCTTTCCGCTATGGATCCGCATTCGCTTTACTTACCATTGATGTCTGCGCCACCATGTGTGTATCCTTGATGCTTTCATTTGCGCTATGCTTTCTGTTATTTTTGCCATTTCTGTCTACAGTACTGTTTATCTTACTGTTTCACTTTACATCACCATGCCCATTGACATTTCTGTTTGCAGGCACCATGTTACTATGTGACAACACATCGGCAGACCATTCCTGCCTCACGCCACCATGTGCTGCATCTTTCTGTTCTCATTCGTGCTTGTGTTACCAGCGCCGCACTGTTAGCATTTCTGTTTGCGGTTCTGTCCCTGTTAGTATGCCACAACACAGTGGCGGGAGCATGGGCCCCTAAGGCCGAGCGCCCCGCCGCTGCATTACATTCACTATTTCTCGTTATCATTCTCAAAAGAAGGAATAGAGGCAAAACTCATATCGGATACACATAGCGAGTTAGCTCTGTTGTTGTTGAAAATCCCTGACTTTCGCGCCACCCCTCATCCGGTGCATTGGGATCGGTCCCAACTCTCACCCCATTCTCCTATACTTCTGCTGCTTTACACATGTCATGGGGTGAGAGTTAGGCTGATGATCCCAATGCGCATCCCAATGCTGGTTGGGGGTGGGCGGTGGTCCAAGGGGGTTTTCAACCCTAACAGCAAATTTCCTCACTTTTGTCGCTGTGGAACAACCCTAACTAATGCATTAAATGGAGTTTTTTGCCTCTAATATATATATATATATATATATGTATATATATATGTATATATATATATACAGTATATAGTGTCACTGGGGCATTAAGGTATATATACAATCCCTGTTGTCTGGCAGTTAATAAACTAACTAATCTCCACATCCTCATCCCTTGCAACACTCCTTTTTTTCTTAATCCTGTATGTGTTATTGCGTTTTATAGAACTGAGACATCAACTACCGTATTTAAGATTCTTTGGTCTGGAGAAAGTAGAAATGAACTCCGGGGTGGTGCCTATCAAACAAAGTTACTATTGAGAGAAGCATATTATATTGACAGATTTTAGACAACAAACCGTAGGTCTGGCTTCAACGATAGTGTAAACTGGCAACCAATACTATAGAGGAATCTACTAGATAACCAAAGTCTGAAAACGTTTTCTTTGCCCATCCAACCTCCCAACACACACACACACACACACACACACACACACACACACACACACCAAACACCTTCCCCAGTGCCTCCTATACTCACTTTTGTCATAGTAGGGATCTTTTAATATATATGGGAGCTATAAATGCAGTTAAAATCTTTTACTCCCACACTATCACCCTTGAGCTAAAAAATATATGCAAGACACCATTCATGATCTTCCTGTTTGCCATAGTATATTTTGAATGTGGGGAGATATCAAGATTTACAACTTTTTGTTATACAAATTTGCAGCCTCTACAACAATAAAAGTTTGTGAAACTGAAGTAAAATGATAACTGCTAACTGAACCGGATGACAGCATAACAAAGATTATAATACTCGATCAACAACTTGCGGGTTTGGTACCCTAATGATGGGACATGCAACAGCTGGTGCGTTCTGATGGTGGAACACATTGTTTTAAAAAAAAATGTAAGTATGCTTATAAAATATATAAGCTGCCATGTATCCAGGCTAAGAAACAAATGTTAAAATTGGGATATTTTGTATTCATTTTAGAATATGTTACCATTGTACTCCTGAAGAAGGAGACATCTGAAACATTGGTATAGGGTCAGACTATAAGCAGACATATACACTGGTTATTTATTGGTCACATGAAAATAAAAAATTAAAACTATTTTGATATAAACTGGGTGAGTTGGTGTGTATTTTCCAGTCTGTTGTTTCTGTTATAAGTTGCCTTGATTGGAGCTGGGCTACTCCCCTAAATTACTCTTTTGTTTGTTCCGGGGCTGGCTGGGCTGGATTTTCCATAGAAATACCAAATGTCTGGGAAATCCCTGCCTGTTGGACCTGATAGTGTCACAAGCTACTGTACATTATTCGACTGATACAGGACATTAAACAGAGGAATGCCTGAGTAAGGTTACCGCTAGAGTTTAGCAATGGAAGAATTAAATTCCACACAACTTTTTCATTGGTGTTCAGACGTTGGGGGCTGGAACATCATGTATGGCACACTTTCCTGTATAGATTCTAAAATTGTAGGTTTACCCAGTCAAACTTTTACAAAGGCTGTACAATTTAGTACCATATTAGGCACGCTTCAGGGGAAGGTATTGTTTAAAGATCAAATGCAAAGCTCTAAAAATTTACTATTTGACCCTTCCCCCCATGAGGACAAATAGGCCTCAATTTTTTACAAATAAAGTTCAGAAACTGATTAGTCATGTATGCATGCTGTTTTGTTGCCTCTCTTATTTGATGATTTTTACAAAAAAAAATCCCCTAGACTTTTTCAAACCAGCCAGTGGAATCTTGGGTTAGTGCTGATGTCATTCAAGCAACAATGACATCATTTTCCTCCAGGTCCTGTCTGCTTAACACACACACAGTATATCAAATTTCAAAAATCAGTCAGTGCTACCAGTTTTCTAATTGGAGTTATATTAATGGACTTATACCAGTAAAACCAAATGGTTATCTGTCACGTTCCCTAGATTGATCACCAATCATTTCAGCACCATATGCCCCCCCCAAAAAAAACTCATACTCTTAATATATAGTTTTGGTTTCCTGTGTTCCCATTTCAGCCCTGAATGCAGTCATCACAACTCCCTCCTAATGTATTCTTTTCAGGTTCACTCTCTTTGCTGAGGTTCCAAAGCACTTACAAAAAGGGAACTACTACACCATTACCTCTCTCTAAATGTATAATCCCACACAGATGTACAACTCTATCCTGCCCCACCCCTGTAATTATTCTAAAACATGTCAACCCAGTTTCTAACTTGACCTTGCACAACTCTGTGACCTATACGCCTTCTCCGAAACACCTCCTGAAATGTAAACTTAACACTGCACCCTTCCTAAAATGTGTACCTCTGCACCTCTCAAAAAATACTGCCAGCATCCTTAAGTCTGATCCCTCACCCTTGATATCAGTACTACTACCTTGCACCCATAGCCAACCTTAAGGATAGGTGAACAAGCTGGCCACCTAGGGCGCCATTCAATGGGGGGGGGGGAGGTGCCGTCACCGTCCAACAAAGTTGCATTTAAATTTTGTATTTTTTTTTGCAAGTGATCTGGATGGACTGAAACTTAAAGAGCAGCTGACATCTTCAGGAGAACATTAACAAAACATAATAGTTCAGCTTGTTTTTCACATTAGGTTTGTATTTCTCCTCCCCATTATTTATTACTGAGGTCACTTGCAGAAACATAGGATCTTTGCTCCTGGAGACTTTATCTATTCCTGTTGCTTTCTTCCTACAGGATGTTATAATGCATTCCTTCTGACATCATGGTTACTCTCATGGCAACCAATTGTGATGTCACAACTAAGGATTATGACTTGAAGTTGGGAGTCAGCTATTAAGGCAGATGGACTTTAAAGGAACTCTAAGGGATAAAGATCACATATTTATGAAAATGTCCACAGTAATAGATGATTTGAAGGAGAAATCTAAGGTATATAAATGGAATGCAAGTAGAATTGTACCTAATTATCATGTTTTTTTAAGTTTTCATTGTGGTATCAGTAGCTCTTTAACATGGCCAAATTTGGTGTCATTTGGGGGAGAGGGGGTGAAGATCCTTCTGTTAGATTTGTGGCTGCATGCTTGTCTGCCTACCTGACCCACCCATAAAAGAGCCACTCCTGTTTCTATTGGATCTCTGTTGCTGTCTGTTTTATGTTTGGTGCCAGAGCAGCTGGAGTGCATGCACAGAGTGTTGTGTACTGGGAATGGCTGGCACTTGGTATAATCAATTTTGGTGATACATGCAGACAGCCATGAGGTAGTAAGGGATTGAGTGGCTGTGTTAGTGAGTGGTGAGGGAGAGCTGAGTTTAGTTTTAAACTTGCAAAAGAAAAGAGACAAACCCCAAAGAGGACTGGAGATCAGTGTGTAGGGCAGGGGGAGCTACTGGGGAGGAGGGTGCAGGAGTGCTGTGCTGTTGAAGGCACCAGACCTGGCTTGCTGTGACATGGGAGGGATGTGAGTCAGCAGCAGCCAGTGCTTGCTAAGTCCAGATACAGTAGAAACATAGAAGCTGATGGCAGATAAGGACCACCAGACCCATTCAGCATGCCCATTTATTTTATTTATTTTTTTATTGAAATCTTTCACCAGGAAGGTACACTGAACAACAAGTTGCTTGTCTCATGGTGCAACCTGGGGTGGAGGGGTACAATGAGGACTGACAATGAAGAGATTACAGGTACAGAGAACAGATTCATTATGGAACATTGGATCAATATAAAAACACAATACCAGTAATGAGCAGATAAGACAGTTACAGCAAGAGACAACTGAATACAATTAGTGGGTGGACACAGATATATGTAAACCGTAAACCCATCATGTAGTAATACAGCTATACAATCTAAGTGCCATGATGTTTACAGTGCTGTGCACTGAGATAGGCAAACAAGTGCTAGGTGCAAAGAAGGGCAGGAGGCAGCAATAGTCCGAGAAAGAGAAGTGAGGGGGGAAGTTAGGGGGAGATGGAAAGGGGGTTGGGGGAACTAAAGAAGAGGGGAAAAGAGGAGAGATGGGGATGAGAGGGAGGGAAGACTACTTAGTCCAAGTACCCCTCCAGGGTGTAGAGATTCCTGCAAGGGGGTGGGGACTAAGAGCAGTCAAGAACAGTGAACATTAAGAAGAGGGAAGAAGAGGCTGCAGAGATCAAAGTACCCCTCCAAGATGTAAAGAACCCTGCAAGGGGTTAGGAGCTGGCAGCAGACAAGAGTAGTGAAATTAGGAAAGCTGGAGGCAGGCCAAAACATGTTTCCTCTTCAGGATGCATGAACCCTGCAATGGGGATGATGAGCTGAATAGGGTAAAGAGGGGTTAGGGGGCTGAAGCAAGTTTCCCTACCTACAGATAGGATTGGGAACAGGACAAGGTCTGAGGGGTTAGCAATAAGGGCAGTGGGATAGTATTGGACCATCGTGGATTTGCAGTTGAGGAGTGGTTTCTCATCACCATCAGGGTGGGGCTGTGCAGTGGGTGGCCTGGTAGTCAGTTGGAAAAGTCAAGAGAGACCCCTTGAGAGTGGGGACTGGAGTGGTGGGAGTAAAGTAAAAGTACCCACCACAAGTCTTGAATAGGGCCTGTGGGTCAGTGACTGCAGAGAGAGGGAGAAGCAGCCAGCCAGCTTGGGGGGGGGTGGGGGGAGAATAGGGCAGGCCCAGGCAGCAGAAACAGTATGGATTTGACTGTGTGGAGGACACTGGCAGTCCCCCCCCCCCCGGCATCCCAGAGGAGGAGATTTTTGTCGCAGGCTTGGGCTAGAGGAAAAAAAAACAACAACTGCCTATTGGGGTCCACTGAGTGTATGTGGTCCTGGACCGGTGGCAGTCATATTGTTTCCTGAGGGGTAGCCAGACCAGCAGAGCAGCAGTTTGGAAAGAGGAGGACCATTTTGTCTAACAAGATCAGGGACAGACTGAGTGATGATGCTGAAGTGATGCAGCCAGTTAGCCTAGCTAAAACAAAAAAATTGCAATTTTGTGACATTTTGTTTCTTGTTCCTGAACTTCCTGGACTGTGGACCCTCAGCCCCATTTTTGATTTGCCCCAGTTCCCTCATGGTGGAAATGCTGTGCAATAAAAAATGATTATGTAGTACTTCATTGTGTAAAATAAACTAAAGCCACTGTGCCATGTGGCAAGACCCAGTTGGGAGGTGCTATATCAGTCCCTGCCTGGTAGAAAGGGGGACGTAAAAAGAAACATTTTTTCCTGGTCTGGTTGCTGTCAAAGTTTATTACCTGTAGCAAACTTGGCCCACAACAAAACAAAATGCAAACTCTTGCAGGCAAATTGTAGTTGCATTCCATTAAACAGAAATGAGTGCTTACTAGCCTGCTGAATTTAGTTGGGATTAAAGAATGTTGTGTTTTGTGACTAAATTGTTTTGTTATAGTAAAATATGTGTTGCTGAGGTACGGGTTTTCCAATGTTTGAGTCTGTGACATTTTTTCATAATCAAATATTGTCATTGTGAAGTAATTCCTTCATCACACCCACTTCAGTGTATAAGATGCCCTTGAAAGATAACAGAACTTTGTTTTGTCATCAATGTAAGCCATAAATTGCACCAAAAAGCATCTAAAACCCCAGACTCCTGTCTATTTACAAACATTTTTCGAACATTTGGTATGCAACATACCTTTACCACTCACTAAAAAATCCCCCCAGAAAATCCAGGTAACAGGCCACCCCACCGAAAGCCACAATTTAAGTTTACCTAGGGCACCACATACCCTAAGACTGGCCCTGCATGTACCCATTCCAATATGTGCCCACTCACCCCTCATACCCCTCTCAGCGGTTATACTCTCACCCTACTCCAACAATATTTTTATCCCATCCCCACTCACCCAGGATGTGTGCCCATCTGTGCATGTTCCAGATTTATACCATACATTTTTCTATAACCATTTGTACCCCTACCTCATGAATCTGGAATCTTGTACCCCTTGCACAGCTACCCCAAACCTGCAGCCTTTCACAACTTTGCCCCCCCACCACCACCACAACCACCACCAAAAACTAAATCTATACTTCCTCCTCACTCCTGTACCAAAATTTTCACTCCTGCTCCTGGAACCTTACCCTTCCCACCTAGAAAACTATTTACCCCTCACCTTCATTCCCCTGATATTTCTCCCCTTCTCCTGTACACCTTCCAAAATTCATTCTTTAATCCACACTCTTACCCAAATGTTTTACCCCATTCTCTGCACAAATAGCAACATTTGCAAGACTACAAAAAAATTCATCTCTTCTCTTGCAACCCACACACAGTACATGCCTACCATTACACCCTTCCATATATTAGTATCCTTTGCCCCACACTACTCTCCAAAAGAATGCACTTTGTGGTAAAGTTTTGAAGGGATGCCTATTTCAGTAGGGGAGCAAGTACACATTTGTGGAGGGGTGCAAATACAAATTTCAGAAAGAGTGCAGGGGTATAGGTATAAATTTGAGGAAGACTGAAGAGGTGCAAATACAGTTTTTGGCAGGGGTGCAGGGGTAGAAGTACACATTTTGGGAGGGGTGCAGGGGTACTGTTAGAAATTGTAGGAGGAGTGATGGGGTACAATTACAAATTGTGGGTATGTGCAGGGGTACAAATACAAATTTTGGGAGAGATACATGGGTGCAACTACAAAATTGGGGAGGGGTGCAGGGAACAAGTACACATTTTGGGAGGGATGCAGGGGTGCAACTACAAATATGGGGAGGGATGCAGGGATACAAGTGCAAGTTTGGGGAGGGATACGGGGATAGAAGTACAGATTTCAGGAGGGGTATGGGTACAAGTACACATTTTGGGAGGATAACAATAGTACAATTACAAATTTTGGGAGGTATATAGGAGTACAAGTACAAATTTTGGGAGGGGTGCAAGTACAAATTTTGGAAGTGGTGCAGAGGAACAAGTACAAATTTTATGAGGGTGCAGGGGTACAACTACAGATTTTGGAAGGGGTGCAGGGATACAAGAACACATTTTGGAAGGGGTGCACAGATACAAGTATGAATTTTGGGGATGCAAGAGTAGAAGTACAAATTTTGGAAGGGGTGCAAGTGCAAATTTTGGGAGGGATGCAGGGGTAGAAGTACAGATTTTGGGAGGAGTGTGGGTACAAATTTTGGAAGAAGTACAAGTACAAATTCTGGAATGGCTGCAAGAGTAGAAGTACAAATTTTGGAAGGGGTACAGTGGTGCAAGTACACATTTTGGGAGGGATGCAGGGGGTAGAAGTACAGATTTTGGGAAGGGTGCAAGTATGAATTTTGTGAGGGGTATAAGTACAAATTTTGGGAGGGTTTCAGGGGAACAAGTACAAATTTTAAGAGGAGTGCAGGGAGAAGTACACATTTTGAAAGTGGTGCAGGGGAACAAGTACACATTTTGTGAGCAGTGTAAAGGAACAAGTACACATGTTGGGAGAGGTGCAGGGGTACAACTACACATTTTGGGAGGGATGCAGGGGTACAGGTACACATTTTAGGGTGCACGGGTACAAGTACAAATTTTGGGGATGTAAGAGTAGAAGTACAAATTGTGGAAGGGGTGCAAGGGTGCCAGTACAAATTTTGGGAGGGATGCAGGGGAAGAAGCACAAATTTGGGGAGGGGTACAGGTACAAATTTTGGGAGGGGTACAAGTACAAATTCATGGAGGGATACTAGGGTACAAGTACAAATTTGGGAGGGGTGCAGGGGTACAATTACATATTTTGGAAGGTGTGCAGAGGTACAATTTTAAATTTTGGGTATGTGCTGAGGTACAAGTACAAATTTTGGGACGGATGCTAAGGGTAAGTACAATTTGGGGGAGTTAATGGTATTTATACAACTTTCAGGATGGGTGCAGGGGTATGAGTGCAAACTTTGGGTGTACAATTTTACATTTCAGAAGGGTTTCAGGGGTGTAAATGCAAATTTGTGGAGTGGTGTAGTTACATATTTGGAGAGGGGTGAAAGTGGCGTACATTTGAGGAAGTGCAGGGGTAGATGCACACATATATGGTAGTGTGGGCTAAAGTAGTGATTCTGATGGGGGAGCAGAACATGGGGCTCATATTTGGATGGACGCAGGAGTAAAAGTGCAAATTTTGAGAGGTGAGAGGTTAATGTACAAATATTTTGAGGGTTCAGTAAAAAAGGTGCACATTTTGAGAAAGGTGAGTAAAGGTCTTATATCAGCAAAGGGCAGGGTAGAATGGAAATTACGAAGTGGTACAGGACATAAGTAAATATTTTGGAAGGGTTACAAGGGCAGCATTACAAATTCTGGGAGGAGAAGAACCCATTACAAGGAAAATGCATAATACTGAGAATGCTATTGGGGTGAAGCAAAATATGATTACATTTCAGTTAGTAGGGAAATTGGGGGAAAAATACATGACCTGAAGATGTTTGGGCACCCCTTCTCTTGTTTAACACTGTCCCAAAATTTTTACTGATTAGCCTGTGAATGTTACTAGATGTGTCATATCTTATAGTACATTTAATACTGTTTAAAGTGATAACTGATTTTTTGCCATTTCATAATCTGATGTACCGTGTGTATATTAAGCTGCCAGGACCTAGTTGAAAATGATGTCATTCATGCTTAAATTACATCACTGCTCATCCAAGATTTTTCCAGCTGCTCTGAAAAAGTCTGAGGGCCTTTCTGTAAAGCCATCAAATAAGAGCAGCAATACAATAGGATTTATACATAAAGCATTGCAATTCCTGCAGTTCATTTGTAATACACAAGACCTGCTTGTCCTTGTACTACCAAAAAGGGGTAATTTTTAAAATACATTTGTATTTGATCTTTAAATGTAGGCAGTATATTCTAGATGGCTGGCAGTAACATAGAAACATAGAATTTTGATGGCAGATAAGGACCACTTGGCCCACCTAGTCTGCCCATTTCCTTACCTGATGGATAAGCTGCAGATTCTAGTTAATCAACAGCTTACTTCCTCCTACCCACCACTAGAACTGCCTTATGCTTGTCCCATGCATTCTTGAATTCTCCCACTGTTTCTGACTCCACAACCTCCTCAGGAAGGCTGTTCCATGCATCCACAACCCTCTATGTGAAAAAATACTTTCTAACATTACCTCTGAGCTGGCCCCCCTCTATCTTCAAATTCTGCCCCCTTGTTATTGCACATCTCTTCTTCTGAAAGATACTACCCTCTTGTACTTTGTTAATTCCCTTGAGATACTGGAAAGTTTCTATCATGTCCCCCCTCTCCTTCCTTTCCTCAAAGGTATACATATTAAGCTGCTTTAGCCTCTCCTCGTATCTCTTCTAGTGCAGACCCTGTACCATTTTGGTTGCCCTCCTCTGAACAGTCTCCACTCTGTCTATGTCTTTGTGGAGATGGGCTCTCCAGAATTGCATGCAGTACTCCCACATGGGGTCTCACTAACTGTCTGTACAGAGGGATAACAACTTTCTGTTTTCTACTGTTGATGCCTCTCCCTATGCATCCCAGTATCCCCCCAGCCTTCCTTACTGCCTGCTCACATTGCTTTCCCACCTTTAGGTCGTCTGATATACAGTAATTACTCCTAGGTCTCTTTCGATTTTTGTTGTTATTAACTAACCCCCCATCGTGTACTCTTCCCGTGGGTTTTTGTTTTCCAGATGCATTACCTTGCTCTTCTTTGCATTGAATCTAAGCTGCCACATATTTGACTATTCCTCCAACCTTGCCAAGTCCCTTTTCTTTCTTTTCACCCCACCTTGTGTATCAACCCTGTTGCAGATCTTTGTGTCATGTGCAAAGAGACATACCTTTCCTTCCAGGTGCTCTCCAATGTCACTTATAAAGACATTAAAGAGAACCGGTCCCTGTACCGAACTCTGCGGTATCCCACTAGTTACCTTCTTTTCTTCACTGTGAACTCTGTTTACTATTACCCTTTGCATCCTGTTGTCCAGCCAGTTTTTTATCCAGACTACCATCTTGGGACCCACTCCAAGGCTGGCTAACTTGTATATTAATCTTTTGTGTGAGACTGTGTCAAATGCTTTGCTAAAATCTAGGTAGGCCATATCCACAGTCCCTCCCTGGTCTACTACTTTGGTCACCCAGTTAAAGAAATCTATTAGGTTCATCTGACATGACCTTCCTGCTGTGAAACCATGCTGCCTTGGGTCCTATGCCCCACTGGCCTCTAGGTACTCAACAGTTCTTTCCTTTAAAAGTAATTCCATCATTTTCCCTACCACCGAAGTTAAACTAACTGGTCTGTAGTTTTCTGCCTCTGCCCTGCTGCCACTTTTGTAAAGTAGAATCACATTTGCCCATCTCCAATCCTCAGGTACCATCCCATCCTCCCATGAGTAGTCACTGGTGTTACTAGTTCTGCCGTTAGTTCTTTTAGAATTCTTGGGTGAATCCCATCAGGCCCCATTGCTTTGTCCACCCTCAGTTTCAAGAGTTGTTTCAAAACCCTTTCTTCTGTGAATGGACTGGTATCAACTCCTCTATTCAGAGTTTCTCCCTTGTTTGGTTTAAGTACCTCCCCCTCCTCTTCCGTTGTGAATACTGAGCAGAAATATTCCTTCAGTACCCATGCTTTTCCACTGTCACCCTCTGCCCACATTCCCTCCCCTTTATTACATCTCTGTATCCCTCCCTTGGTCTTTCTTCACTCCCTAATATACCTATAAATTGTTTTATCCCCTTCTTAACAGAGTCGGATATCTTTTCCTCAGTTTGTGCCTTTGCTATTCTGACTGCCTTCCCTGCCTCCTTTTGCTTTAACTGATAAAGTTATCTGTCCTGCTCCTTCTGTGTTTCCTTATATTTCCTGAGTGCTATCCTTTTCTCCTTAACTATCCCTGCCACCTCTTTTGAGAACCATAGTCGTTTTTCCCTTCATTTTGTTTTGTTGATTTGCTTCACACAAAGGCTTGTTGCCTCTGCAATGGCTGTTTTGATTATTCCCCATTGTTCTTCCACCCCTCCTTTTTGTCCATTTGCTAGTGCTTTTCTGAGGCACTCTTTTATTTTCTCAAAGTCAGCCTTCCTAAAGTCCAGTACTCTTGTTTTTTATGGCTTGATTCTATGGCTGTGTTTATTGTGAACCACACTGTTTGGTGGTCACTTGTTCCCAGATGGCTATCCACTTCTAAATCTGAGATCCTTTCTCCTTCCCCATTTGAGAGTACCAGGTCTACGATTGCTCCCTCCTGAGTGGGTTCCAACACTAGCTGTCTGAGGCATGCCCCCTGTAAGGCATCAAGAATAGCCCTGCTCTTGGATGTGCCTGCAGCAAAGGTACTCCAGTTAACATCTGGCATATTCAGGTCCCCCATCAACAATATCTCCCCTTTTTCTGCCATTTTAAGAATGCTTTCTATCATTTCCTTGTCCATTTCCTCCCCATGAGATGGGGATCTCTACACAACCCCCATGCAGATTGTGGTGCCATTTTCTGTCTCCAGGGTGACCCAAAGTGACTCATCAACTTCCTGTTTACTCTTTAGTTCTGTTGCTTTAATCCTTTCCCTTATATAGAGAGCTACTCCTCCTCCTCTTTACCCACCCTGTCCCTCCTGTAGACTCTTGTATCCTGGTATGTTGACATCCCAGTCATGGTTCTCAGTGTACCATGTTTCAGTGACTGCCACAATATCCAGGCATCCCTCTTCCATCAAGGCCACTAGTTCAGGAAGCTTGTTGCACAGACTGCGGGCATTGGTACTCATCATCTTCCATTTATTTTTTATGGCCTTACTCCTTTTAGCCCCATCACTGTCCTTACTGCCTTTTTCTGCATTTATCCCTGTCCTGCTCCCTACTGACTTCTCTACCTTGGTGTTTACCTCTCTAACTACTGTGTTTTGTGGGGGGATTCTGGGATTTCCCTGCTCCTTTTCAGTGCCTCCCCCCTTGGCTAGTTTAAATGCTTGCCAATGTAGCACTTAAACCTGTCACCTATGATCCTGGTCCTCCCCCAGGACAGATGCAGACCATTGCACCAGTATAAGCCTGCATCCCTCCAGGTGGCTCCCCAGTCCCCAGTGGAGCCAAAACACTGAGCTCCACACCAGTTCTTCAACCATTCATTGAATCCCATGGTGTGGAATACCCTAGCAACATCCTTGCCACAGACAGGCAACACCTCCGAGAAGGTTACCGTACATACTATTTGTTTAAAGTCCCTCCCCAATTCCACAAACTCCTCTTGCACCACTCTGATCCCATTCACAGCCAGGTGATTTGTCCCTAGGTGGACAATGACATCCATCTCCCTCCCTTGTGCAGCTGCTCCCATGATCCTGAGGATTCACTTCCTGTCTGTCTGAGCTGTGGCACTAGGCAGGCACCTTACCTCCCTATCCCCTTCCTCCCCCACTTCTACCCCCCTAATGATCGTGTCCCCCACCAGGAGTTGTTTTCTTCCCCTGTGAGGTCTCAGGCCACCCTCCTGTGGATCTCCTTCGTGGAGGTTCCCAGCATCCTCCTTGGTCTCCACTGCAGGTGCCTCTATAGAGGAACCACTCTTTGCCAGAACAGCATATGAATTGTGGAGTGGTATAACTGGAGGGATACACCTCTGTTCCACCACCCTCTCCCTCTCTGAGCCCACATTGGTCCAACTGCTTCTCTTTCTTGGCAATCTCTGAGGTAATGGTGGTGGCCATGGTGGTCCCTGGGTGGGGGAAGAGGTTTCATGAATCCTAGCCAGGTCAGCCTGGAGACGGGCAACCTCCTCCCTCAGATCAGAGTGGTGCCTGCAAACAGGGCAGCATTGCAGCCTCCAGAATGTCTCCCGGAACACTGCTGCCCCACAGCCATTGCACTGCACCACTCCCATCTTGACTTATTTTGCATCCCCTCTCCTGTTGCTTTGTATGTTTACTGTCTCCTCCCCTTATGTATTTTTACACTTACTTTCCTACTGCCTATGTGCTCTTACAACTTTCACCCTTCTGTTCTGGGACAGGAACTTCCTGTAGTCTTCAGTAGTCTCCTTCTTCTGTGCTTGGATTCAGACCTCCAGCAGCCAGGGAGGGAGAAAGAGTTATTTTTTAGGTTCCTTCAAGGCTGATGAAACTAATGTGTCTCAGTGATCCTTCCCTTCCTACTGCTAAACAGGAAGTTCCTGTTGTCAGTCAAATCCAGTGGTTATAAAAGTAGAACTGGTTTTTGGTGGGCTGGTGGAGGGTTGGGAAGGAGGGCAATTAGTAAAAAATCTGTACTTCTAGACCGCTGTATCTTGCTTTGAAACCAAAGTTCTCTTCTGTCAAAAACAGCAGGATGCTGTACTTGGAGACAGCTGCTTTTGTACTCCTAAACTGCTTAGCCACACCCCAATTAGTCTCAGCCTCTGGTCTGACTCAGTAAATTAAGCTGATACAGCCCCCTTCCTCAAAGAAACACACAGTGACTTTTTTCTTCTTTTTTTACTTAAATGAGACCCCCTTCTTCTAATAAAGTATCTGTTTGCTTAATCCAAACAGGTACTAACTCCTGCTGAGATAGAAGTGAGTTATTAAGCAGATACCATACATTACATTTTATAGTGTATGGGCTACCAAGATTGTGTAATCACAGATTGAATTACTTTACAGAGCATTGATTGTTGTGAGCATTCCATTTTGATAGAACATTGATTTTTGTGAGCATTCCATTTTGTTATACCATTGATATGACATACTCAAGAAGGGCTAACAGAGTGATGTCATAACGATGGTATAACAAGGTTGTAATCTGCTTGATTTCAGTTAATAATAAGGGCTCCCCATACATTATAAATAAATATGTATATATCTATATATATATATATATATATATATATATATATATAGTATATTTATATATTACTCTCCCTTAAAAGCAGAAGGAGCATATCAAGTGAGATGTTTTGGAATAGGGTACACATCCCAGAAAATGTTTTAGGGCGATAAAAAATAGGCCATTATTTAAAAAGCTTTTCATTCTCTGGACGGTCTCTTGAGCCTTCGATACTGTGCCACATATGAGACTGATTAAGAAATGGAGCAGCCTAAGAGTGGGATCCAAAGTAGTGAACTGAATAAGGAACTGATAAATGGAGAGGTGACAGGGTGCTGTTTAATGATACTCACTCCAGTAAGGGGAGAATGACCAGCAGAGTGCCCCAGGGCTCAGTACTGGGTCTGGTCCTCTTCAATGTTTTCATAAGTGACATTGCAGAAGAACTGGAAGGGAATGCAGTGTTTTGTTTAACTCTAAAAATTGATTAGCGTTTTGCTCATAAAAGTTCTAAAACATTGTGAAAATGCATAGCACTTGCCTCACTGTGTTTAACAAACATAACACTTATAGAAAACCTGTATAAATGCTTTCTGTTCAGTTAGTATTGTGCCAAGAAAAAACTGCTAATCAATTATTTAAAACCCTGGAATGTATGCTTTTTTGCAGATGACACCAAAATCTTTAACAGGGTGGACAGGTAGGTGGGAATGGAGAGAATGTGTAGGGACCTTGGGATGCTTGAGGAGTGATCAAGAACATGGCTGTTGGGGTTCAGTGCAATAAAGTGCAAAAGCATGCACCTGGGGCATAGGAACCAAGGAGCTGAGTATAGGATGGGGGAGGTACTGACAGTTACTAAACAGGGAAGAGGCCTTGGGATTATTATATCTGATGACCTTAATGTGGAAAGGACATGTGACAAAGCAGTGGGTAGGACCAGTGGGATGCTGGGATGCATAGGGAGCGTTATCTCCAGCAGGAAGGGGAAGATAGTGATGCCACTGTATCACTCACTTGTGAGACCCCACCTAGATTCCTGTGTCCAGTTCTGGAGCCCGCACCTTAGAAAGGACATTGACATGGTAGAGGCAGTTCAGAGCAGGGCAATGAAAATGGTGCATGGGTTGCATCAAAAGCCCTACTGAGAAAGACACTGAGGGATCACTGAGGGATCTCAACATGTACACCCTGAAAGATAGGAGAATGAGAGGGGGGACATGATAGAACCTACAAGTACAGTACTTCATGAGGTGAGCAGGATGTAGGAGGGGAGTCTCTTTCAAATAAAAAAGCGCACCAGGAGCAGAGGGCATGTGATGAAGCTGGAGGGGGTAATTTAAGAGGGTTGTGAAGACGTACTACTTCATTGAAAGAGTGATAGAGGCCTGGAACAGACTGCCAGTGGAAGTAGAGGTGGAAGGAGCAGTAAAGAGCTTCAAGCATGCATGGGATAGACATAGGAGAATATTAGTCAATAGGCAGGGAGGAGGGGTGGTCACTGGAGACCAGTTAGGTTCTACAGAGACAGAATAAGCAGGGGCCATCTGAGCAGACTGGATGATCCATCTGGTGCTTGTCTGCTACCAATTACTATGTTTTTGTGTTTCTTGGCAAAGTCTGTGTGTTGTCAGTGTAGTGCATAAATTTCAGCGGAATCTGAAACCAATTCCTACAAACTATAGCTGGAAACAGGGGTAAAATGAGTAGGGTGGGTGGACCAGTACATACTGATGGTGTGTTTTTTTTTGCTATCCCTATTTCCAGTGTTATACCCAATACCAGTTTCATTATTTTCTAAATTTGTGGAGACTCTACTTGTGAGCCCTTCCATGTGGTTTGAACATGCCCCCATACTGACCCAAAAATGTATCTACATGTACATTTGTTGGAGCCACCATATCATACTATATTCCATCACTAAATACTAATTGAAAATAGTGACTGGGTGGGGGTAAACCTCTCTGTGGCCACACTGACACCTGCATTATCAGTCAATGGGGGAACACATGTTTTTTTTTCCATATTTGGGTGATTCCATTGATAAACTGGAGTATAACTACTGTAGCGACTGGGGTGGCCTGCAGCCAGCACTAGAACAGCCATCTCAAAGTCAAGCATTGCCAAGGGATTTGATTCATTTGAGAAAGTGGCACTAAACATTGGTAAGGACTCGCACTTTAGCAAGGCGTCAGACTCAGATAGTGTATCATGTTCAATCTGAGTGTCTCCCTTTCGTAAGACAACAGACTTGGGCAGGGTAGAGGCAGATTGTCAGACTCAGACAGAGCATCAGGTTTGGGCAGGGCATCAGGATCAAACATGAAGTCATACACTGGCAGAGAACTGGGATGAGTGGGAGTCATGCTTGGAGAGGGTATCTTGTTTGGGCAGAGTATCAGGCTTGGGTACTGTGTCAGGCACAAGCAGCTGCTTGCACTTTAGTTTGCACTTCTTTGGCTACCAGATCTTGCTCAGGCTGACGCTGTAGTTTGGGCTGAGGCAGATGCTTGTGCTTTTATTGTATGCTTTTTGCACCTGCTCTCATCCTGAATTGCAGGCTTTGTTTCATATGTGACTTACATCCTCCATTCCAAGTGCAGCTGGAAACAAATAAGGGACTTCTTGCTCAGGCAGGATCATAAAATCAGGCAGGTGCTTATAATTATACTTTGTGTGAGTCACCTCACCCTGCATTGTGGCCTGCAGTTCTGTCAAAAGGCTCACATGGGGCCTCTTTCTGGGGCAATATCTGCTATTGAAAAAGCTCTAGAGCTTAATCTAAGCCAAGACCTGGGAACAAAATATAGGGGGTCATCAATCGACCTCAGGCTGGGAAGCAATTCTCTCATTACAACAAGATCAGAAAGAGGAAAAAGGGAGCCAAAGTAAAAACATTTATACATCGGACAGCCAACAAAATATTATATTCTACAACTAGAGGAAAACCACCCCAACTGAGAATAAAGATTACACTGATGTGTCCTATTGGGGGCTCCTAAAATAAATCTACAATTATTATTATAGGCCACAGTCAGTGCTTGCATTTCTTTTGTACCTATGTTATAATATAAACAAGAACTGTAATCAAAATATGGAAGAAGAGAACCAATAGCAATTGCTAATCTAGTTGCTTGTGAGAAGAATGACTTGAATTTGTATAACACCCCTATTCTTTGATTTACTTTCTTAACCATTGACTGAATCCCTATGCTTCTGCATTCTATGACTGCATGCTTGTGTGGGCTGAGAATCCAACAGATGCCTATGTGTCTACTTTTTTATGTTTCCGTGTGCGCATGCACAAAGTGAACATATTGGTGGTGCTCAGTCAGTGTAGGGTGCTGTGGAGGGTTGTGCTGTATTAGCCAATGGATGTAGACATGCAGTCAGCTTGGTAATCAAAATCCAGTGTCAAGAAGGCTGATGATCATGATGACAGTGTTCAGCTGTCTGATGGGTGTAAATGTTTGTAGTTCAAAGGATGCAGCCCCGGCAGTCACACAGGTTTTCAGCCCACATCATTATCAGTCTTTGAAACTGAACATCAAGCCTAACAGTGTGTGTGTGTGTGTGTGTGTGTGTGTGTGTGTGTGTGTGTGTGTGTGTGTTTACCACTTGTAGTGTTTTCCCACCTCCAGGACTTACTCCATTTACTTTTTACCTTACTGTGTGAGTGGGTGCCATGGATGGTGGTGGTGCGGTGCCTGCGAGGTCCCAACGTTTTCCTACCAACAGGAGTTCTTTTCCACCCATTAGCCCCCCCCCCGAGTCAGAGCAAGTAAAGTGCAATGGTGTGTACGTGGACCATGAAGACAGTGCACACTCTTATTACCCACCACGAACGTTCAATTCTGGTGGTTGTTGATTGTGCCACCTAGCTTCTCCTAGGTGGCAGCCAAGCAGCAGTATACACTGTCCCCCACCCCAAAGGATGAGAGCCATTGGTGAATGTTCAATTCTCCTTCTCCCACCAGCCCATGAGTGACCCTGATCTGTTCCTGAATCCAGGTTGCAGGTGCATCCAGCGCCTCAGCTCTCCATACCATTGGGCTGGCAAAAAGTTTATTGTGGATGACAATTCCTTCTATGGCTAATCTTTTTATTATTGGCATATATGTTTCCAGATAACTTGCCCAAGCTGTATTTGGCCAGATTACACCTTTCCCTGCTCCCTTACTACTCATAGGTATTACTGATGTTGCCCCTTATCTTCCCCCGATGGCACATAGGTAGTTCAGAATTCCCTATACAATATTGGTTGTGGACCTTAGAGGGACTGAACCTGCAACCTATTGTTTTACAGTTAGTAGTGGTAGTAGTTTTTTTATTTGTTAGGCACCTAATACCACTGGGCACCTTACAAATACACAGTAAATAACAAAATCACAATCAATAAATATAGAATGTTTCAAACTAGCTCTGATTATGATTGTGTCTGTGCAAAGTGAACATGTTGGTATGGTAGTGGATTTTAAAAGGTGTGTCACCATTGGTCCAATGCAGGGCAGTCTGCAAGGGTCTCCTCAGTGTTACACCAGTCATCAGCCAGACTGACCCATGGCACTCTTCTGGGCTTGCTGGGCAGAAACTGTGTGAAGTTCAGAGAAAGTCACCTGAATCATAGGACAGTTCTATTCTTTGATCTGCATGATGCCGCCTAGCCAGCACAGTTGATCAGCATCATGATCAGCCCACTCAGTAGTGGAGCCAGGTTTGGGATCATTTCAGTCAATGACAGGCTCCACAATGGGCACTAAACAGTGAAAAAAGATGGTGGTAGGGTGCCACTACTCACACTGGGGCAGCCAGGAGGGGCGACCGCCCCCCCAGCCCCCCTCTGGCTCTGCCACTGAGCCCACTGTGTGGTTCTGTCCCCTCGATGTAAAGACAATCCCATCCACCCTCTGCCAAGTGTCCCTCCCACCTCCCATTCCTTCCTTTGGGAGGATATGTACAGTAACAGTTTGCCTTGTCCACGTCTTTATACACTGTCTGTTACACTGTTACATGAGCAGTGCGTGAAACATCTTAATGCCAGATCTGCATTTGCAATGAAAAGAGCATTGATCATCTATTATTATATTCATATGTAGTGTGTATGACAACCTCAGAAAGTCAGAGTCTTGTTAGAGGGTTTTGAAATCTTGAATTTACTGTACATGGGAAATATTTATCTAGCGGGGCTGCTGCAGTCTGCAAAAGATAAAGGTGTGTGATGGCCTGTAAATGAACAACTTCTGAGCTGTCCCCCAACTCCCCTCCCACACATACAGAAATGTTATATGGCATGAGTAGTTTACCGTTGTTGCTTCCTGTTACTACCCACAATGCAGGTTTATGTGTCGTGTACCGTAACACTGGGTACTACTCCCACAACCTCTTCTTGCACAGTGAAGCACCATGGCATACATTAGAGTAATTTATAGTATGGGCTGATTTTAACATACATTCTTTATGGTAGCATAACTTCAGTGATTGTATAACACTGATGATATTTGCTGTTTCCTGAAGCATGTTCAAGTCTTTGCATAGCTGTGGCATAATGCTAAGTAAAGTAAATTACTGGTGCATGAATGCACAATGGCTACTATGTAACTGTCACTGCTGCTCTTATACAGTATCTGTACCAGGTTGTAATGGTCTGTTTCACACCACTGCTTTCTTCCGCTTGTTTGGCAGGTCAGGTTTTTCTGTTATTTTGATTAGTTTTGTAGACACTGAGTTGGCAATTCATTGCACTATATTTCTGATCTGTGTGTTTATCAGCGTTGTGATTTGGACTGGTGTGGGCATGGCTGCTAATAGATGAAGGTCTAATTAAAAGCATTAGATTAGGAATGTGTACTGTAAGCCACATTGCCCTTTCCACGCTGTAGTGCTTGTAAGCAGGCTGCATGCCATGGTGTTTAAGTGTGGGTGAGGAGGTTTACCCAACGATATATAAACCTGCTTTTCGGTAACAGGGAGCAGTAAATGAGTCAAAAGGGGTGGGTTCAAAAGTTGCTCATTTACACACCAGCACATGCTAGTGTCTTTTACAAACTGCTGCAGCCTCAGTAAATAAATGCTCATGATGTAAAAGTCAGCATTTCAAAACCCTCTAACAAGGCTTCAGTTTTTGAGATTGTCATACTGTTGTGCATGCTACACACATATTAAAATAGACTGTTTGATGCACACCCTTTTCATTAGAAGTGCAGAACTATCAAAAAAATACAGTGCACTTCCTGTTATGTTTCTTGCATAGTTCATGAGTGTATGAAGATGTGAAATGGGTAAAGTAATGCTGAATGCGGAGTGATGTCGCAGTAAAAAGTAAAGACAACAGTCCTAAAAAAATGAGTTTGTGCCTGTCTGCATAACAGCATAGCCTGCTCACATACGTATTATTTATTGATGGTAAATAAGAGAATAGTACATAATATTCACAAAACCACACCTATCACTTGAAGCATGGTGCTAGAGGAACAGCCGTCGGCCTCTATGACTACAGTGCTCTGTAGATATATGGATCTCGAACATGAACATACGGTATATAATTGACCGGTAACATAATCCAATAGTAAACTACTGTGTTGGGCAAGAACTGAGCACGCCCATCGCCCTCCATACATCAAAGGGTAAAGGCAGGCCTAGTTAGGGTATGTACTGAATGAGTACTTTGAAAACACCAAACAACTAGGGAAATCTAGGTAAAACATTGATTTATTTTTTCTTTTGGTAACCAGGTAAGGCCCACTAGGCACAAGTGCCTTTTTTCAGGGGTGACCCGGGAGCACTGGGGAGGTTAAAGGAGTCGCACAGTATGCAAATGGAGATTGTGGGAATCAATCCCAGGTCTGCTGGATGTACCAAGCTCATTCCCAGCTCATTACTCTAACCTGTAGGCTTTATTCTCAGCCCATGCTGCTGTGTTAATAATAATCATAACTACAATCAGATATGTAATTGAGTGAAACTTTTGTTATGAAATACTGCTGCTTTAATTTTCTGACACAGGGTGCCCAATACTTGGTGTCAGCTTGTACCCCCAGCCCGTTTTCACTGTGCGACAGTGAGGACCCCACCTCTCCCCATGCCACCAAACATAAAACTGACACTGAGGTGCCCAATCCCAAGTGTTAGTACCTGAAAAAAAGAAAATCATCCCTTATAGTGTTTTTTTTCTTAATTCCTATAATCCCAATTATCTGCCAAGTATCCCTTCCCACTGCTTCCTGTGCCCATAGAGGTTAAACCAACACTGGGGTGCCCAATCCCCAGGGTCAGTACTTGAAATAAACAAGTATTTGTCAATGCCGAATGTTGGCTTGCTGGCATTGGCAGTGCAGGAGATAGAGAGATGCATCATAGGAATGGCAGTGAAGTATTGAACTGATGTCAACCCACCCCCACCCTGCAGAGAGTGACAGGCATTATGGTGTCCCTTTGGGTGTTTGGTAGTGCAGTGCAGAAAAACATGTTGGTCAGGATGTGAAAAATGACAGCTGTACAGTTCATAAGGAAGTGTAAAAAAATGCCAGTGTTGAAAATGTGGCATGTAAATATACCAAATTTGCAAAGTTACAAGGGTGCGTGGGAAATATGAAACACACGCTTGCAACACTGCCATTTTATGGGCGTTAAGCACCTAATTTTCAACATAGGCATTTTAGCACCTCTGCTCATGTACAGCGTCACTGTTATTTCCTCAAAGTGTCCCAAGAAGTGATTTCGCACAGCGACCACGCTATTCTATGCCGGAAGTGCGAAAACACATTTTGGGCAGGATATGTGAAATGACGGCTGTACTGTTCATCAAGAAGTGTGGAAAAATGGCAATGGTGAAAATCCAGAGTGAAAATATCACAAATACATGACAGTACGAGCGTCTGTGCAATCTGCTAATGCACGCTAGAAACACAGTCATTTTATGGAGTATCATCACCAAATTTTCAACATAGACATTTTTGGACCTCTGCTCATGAATTGTGTCACTGTCATTTTCATAATCTGGCCCAAACACTGATTTCCCACAGCAACTGCGCTATTGTGTGCCGGAAGTGCGGAAACTCATTTCGGGCAGGATGTGGAAAATGACAGCTATACTGTTCACAAGGAGGTGTACAAAAATGACAATGCTGAAAATCCAGCATTACAATATTGCGAGTGTGCAAAGTTATGAACCTGCATAGCGACTGCGCAATGCACGCTTGTAAAACAGGCATTTGTTGGATTTTTTTCACCACATTTGGAACATAGGCTTTTTGAAAGGCCACCTCATGAACACTGGCACTGTCATTTCATTAATGGGTCCCGAAAGGTGATTTCGCATAGTGACTGCGAAATCACCTTTCGAGGCCGATTAACACCATGACAGTGATATAATTCATGAGGAGGCGCCCAAAACACCCCATGTTAAAAATTTGATGCCAAAATTCCAAGAAATGCCTGAGATATGCAGCAAAGTTGAAAAAACCCTATTCATTCCGTCATACAGCTTACCGGCATTTCCTCAGTTCGCGGTCAGCTTTGAAGAGTGCAGATGTGTTCCTGGTCCACTGAAGATCGTCACGCCGGACTCCGGAGGTAAGTGTGGGGTGAGGGGAGGCAGGGTGCACAGTGGGTTTGTGTAGGTGGGGTGAGGGGGCATTGAGATTACGATGGACGGTTTTCATTTTAGAGAGTAAAAAAAAACAGGAAAAAACATTGTGGGACAGTTTTTGTTTTCCAGGGCATTTGGCACACTGGGGTGGGCTCCCAGCATGCCACCTAACTGTTTTGGGGGTGTCCAGTAGCCCGACGGGGGTTGGGCACCCTCATCCAGCACACAACATGGGGGAGGAGAAAGTAATGCCGACAGGGATTGGGCACCCCGTCAGCAAACAAAAAGCAGGGGCGTGAGCCGAGGGATTGGGCACCCCTCGGCATTCAACAATTGGGGGTGATGCCGATGGGGGTGGGCTCCCCATCAGCACCAAAGACAGCGGGGGTTACTGACAGGGGGATTGGGCACCCCTGATGTCGGCAGACATTAGGTGGCCACCCGCTCACTGACCATGCTCATAATGGCGGCAAGCATGGCAAGAAAAGGACCACTGCATATGACAAGCTTTGCTTGGATTTCAGCAGACCTTTGCTTAGATGTACTCGCTCCATTATGTATGCATGGTGTGGCGCCGGCATGCAGGCTGATTGGGGAATGAGGGACTCACCTACTGATGTGGGGAATGAGGGACTCACCTACTGATGCGTGCCCTGCATTCGCCCAACAGCAGCCACGCCCCAAAATCTGCACTCTCCCAGTATGCTGACTTGCGCGCAAGCGTGGCAAGCCAACATAAAATAACTGTCCCTCATAGTCTTATTTTTATACACCCTATAAAAAACATTCCATTGATTTCTCTTGCTGTTGCTGCCCTCTTGTCACTGTTACCCTCCCCAATCCCACTCACTCAGCACCCACTACCACCCCCCACCTTTTACTTACATACCAGGCTCCAGTGCTGTAATCCTTTCTGGGCCCAAAACACATCCTTACCCTTCAACTCCAGACCAGGAACTGAGGAAATCAGGCATGAAGTTCAATGCATTTCAATGCATTTTAAACTTGTACTTATAACTTGGTCAATTTTTTATATGTTTCCTCAAACTTTTCCACATGGCCTTTTTGGGATCCCACCTCATGAATAAGGCCAGTGAAATTCTTCAAATCTGTCCCGAAAGTCGATTTTGCAGTCACTCCCCGAAATCACCCTTCAGGCAGGATTTGAAAGTTTCCCACTATCTGGTTCATGAGATGGGGTCTTAAGAAGACTATGTTGAAAATGTGAGTTCAAAATATTAAAAAACAACAAAGTTATGAAAGTACATAGAAAATGTTCAATGCTTGCCCATAACTTTGGTCATCTTTAGCATTTTGATCCCAAATTTTCAATATAGCCATTTTTTCACACCATCCCATGAACATGACAGGTGTTGTTTTTCAAATTCTGGACAAAATGTGTTTTCGCATTTCTGGCATGAAATTACATTTCAGCCAGTATTTTATAAATGTCACGTCATGTTCAGAAGAAGGGACCATAAAAGACTGTTGAAAATTTGGGGTCAAATTGTGAAAAAACAAAAATACAATATAACAAAGTTAAATAGTTCCAATATTTGCTCATAACTTTATTTTGTTTTGCAGATTTTATCACCTAATGTGCACCATATCCCTTGTGATGCACCACCTCCTAAGCATGACAGTGTAATTTTTCATATCCCCCCTCAAATAAAATATGCGTTCACAGCCACAGTGTTTAAAACACATTTTGGGTGGGATTTTAAAAATTCCACCTGTCTTGATCATAACATCAAGTCATAAAAAGACTGTTGGAAATGTAGAGTCAGATTAGGAGCCCATTGAAAACTACATTGTGCCTCTCAACTGGCTTATCCTGGCTAAATACAATCTGAAAATGTATACAAACAGAACATCACTGAAAATGAGATACTACATCACATCTGGTGTACACTGGATAAATATGTAGTAAAAATGTGTAAAAGCAGGACACCAGTACAGCAGAACCTTCACTGAACTGTGCATCTATGCTGATATGTCCTGGGAAAACTACATTGTAAAAACTGGACTCCACTGAAAATGTAACTTGCCTTTTAGCTGGGCTATCTTGAGTAAATGCATTATAAAAATGGGCAAAAGCAGGACCCTACTGAAAATGAGATAGTGCATCTCAGCTGTACCATCCTGGGTAAGTACAGAGTAAATATTGTGGAAAGCAGGATCACACTGAAAACAAAATAGCATTTGAGCTGTGCTGTCATGGGTAAATACAATACAAAAATGTGTCAGAGCAGGACACCACTTAAAATGAGAAATTGCATCTCAGCTTGGCTATTTTGGGTTAATATATTGTAAAACCAAGTAAAATGGGAATCTGCAGCAGAACCCCACTGGAAAGGAGATTTTGCATCTAAAATAATCTGTCCTAGAAAAAATACATTATAAAAGTAGCAGCATACTAAAACTGAGTCATTGCATTTCATCGCTGCTATGCTAGTAAATGCAGTATAAAACTGTGAAAAATCAGGACATATTACATCTCATTTGGTCTGTCTTGGGTAAATATATAGTAAAAATGTGTACAAGTAGGACACAGTAGAATGGTAATGCAAGTGATGAACATTTGGCATTGACAAATGCTTGTTTTAAATGTATACTATATATTTTTGAAAAGAGATGGTATTTTAACACCCGCTTAGATACCTCAATGAATGGGGCCTCCTTAGGTTCACTTGGCAGCTGATTACAGAAAACTGGAGCTGCCACTGTAATCATCAATCTTTATTTTACCAGGAGAAAAATACACCATTGAGAACACTCATTTACAAGGTGGTCCTGGGTACATAAATACAGTGATGACTGCTATACACAAATGGCTGAACTAGACACAGCACGGACTACAAAGACAGAGGTCATTCACAGCATGCAAATAAGTGCCACTGGACCCTACATTAAGACTGGCGATAGTCAGCTGGGTCACGGAGTACTCAAGAGATGGGCGAGAAGAATGAGGCGCAATGGGTTCATAATGGGGGGTTAGGAAAGGTAGGACATGAGTGAATAATGTGAGAGAGGGCAAATGGCTACAGGTGGCTTGTATCAAGATAAAGGAAAAAAGGCCAAATTAGGAGAAGCATCTGCAACTTTCTTGAAAAGAATGGTTCACCAGATGCTTGAAGGCTGACCTCCCTATTCTGTTCAGTAGCTTTAGGGTATCCTGTACTTTGTTCCAGATAGACAGGAGGGTGTGACTGATGGAGGAAGTGCCATAGTGAATTTTGGCTCTAGGAACAGCGTGCTTGAGGTACGAATAACTTCTGAGCAAATAGGCCTCTGCAGAGATGGTAAAGAGGTCCAGGATGTATTTTGGAAGTTTTTTAATGAGGACTCTAAAGGTCCAGAAGGTGGCATTTTTTAACAGTCTAACTTTCAGTGGCTGCCACCCAATCTGGGCATGCAGGTCACAGTGATGGGTTTTGTAAGGGGCATTTGTAATGAATCAGATAACCCTATGGTTGAGGGTATCCGGTTTAGCAAGGGATGCCATGGGGCAATGACTGTATATGAAGTCAGCGTAGTCTAATAATGGTAGAAAAGTAGCCTGAACTAGTCTTATTTTGGCATGTTGGTTAAGGAGGTGTTTAATTCTAAAGAAGATGCCTAAACATTGCTTGAGTTTTTAGTGAGCTAATATAGGTAAAAGGAGAAGAGAAGAATAACTTGCAGTCAAGCCAGAATCCCAGATACTTGAACTTTTCCGGTGTTTCAAGTTGCTCCCCCAACAAGGTCCGGATCTGAAACTTAAGTGTAGGAGAGCGGGTATTTGTCAAGTTGGAGTGGGGAGATAAGAGCATCATTTTAGTATTTTTTTGTGTTAAGAAGTAATTTCGGATTGCAGAGGTTGTATTGGAGGATATCAAAGTCGAGTTGTAGATCCTTACACATGAGGTCAAGGGAGGGTCTGGTGACATAGAGCACGGTATCATCCATGAATAGGTGGACACTGGCCAGAATGAGTTTTGAGTTGATGTAGTTGATGTGCAAGGTGAAGAGTACAGCCCTAGGATTGAACCTTGGGGGCCACCTCTTAACAAGTGATTTGGGGGCACCCTGAGCTTTTATGTGTTATTGTCTGCCAATAAGGTAACCGCTAAACCACTTTTGGGATGTATCATTGAGCCTGGTGTGATGTAATATGGATAGGAGTAATTTGTGTTCAATTATGTCAGATTCCTTACTCAGGTCAAGGAATACGGTGCAGACATGGTTTTTACTATCCAATGTGACTTGCCAGTCATTCATGACTTTGGCCAGGGCAGAAACAGTACTATGGTTGGGCCTGAAGCCAGATTGAAGTGGGTTAAGAATGTCATTGGACTTGAGGAATTGCTTTAATTGAGAATTCACTACTTTCTTGAAGAGTTTGGACAAGATTGGGAGCAAGGAAATGGGACACTAGTTATTAAGGCCACTCGGGTCACGAGATTTAAAGAGTAGAATAATGTGTGCTATCTTCCATTGATGTGAGAGGACTCCTTGGGAGAGAGACAGATTAAAAAGATATGTGATGGGTACGGTCAAGAGATGGAAGCCCAACTTTATGAAGAAGGTTCAATTTGTTGGCACCCACACTTTTATTTGTGTCCAATGCCAGCAGTAGGTCTTCAACCTGCTTGTAGGAGACTGGGTAAAGGCAGACTTGTGGGTGGGACTTTTTACACTAGGGGGTCAATGAGGAAGTAATTTGTTGGGCAAGCAGTTGGCTGGCGGAGGAAGTATTGAACTCTAACCCTGCAGTTGCAAAGTGATTATTTAGCTGTGTTAGGATATCCTGTTCGTTGGTAAAGGTGTTGTTATTGTGAATAATTTTAGTTGGTAAGTTAGGTGCATGATTAGAGCCTTCAGAGTCCTTCAAGGTTTGCTAGAACTTGGCAGGGTTGCATTTGGAGGAATCTATGGCTGTTTGAAAGTAGCTAGCTTTAACATCCCTTACAAGTTCAGTGCAGAGATTCCTGGATGCCCGAAAGGATACCCAGTCAGCTGGCAGCTTGGATTTGTGAGCCTTCTTCATAGGAAATCTCTTGTATGGATTGCAGATTTGAGTGATGCAGAAAACCATGGGGAGGTTCTTCGACTAGACCCAAGATTAACCCGAGGAGCATGCTTATTAATAATCACCCAGACAATGCTCTGGAGTATCATACAGGCCTCAGGTATGGAAGAAGTGAGATAGAATTCCTGCCATCTTATCATGGCCAGGTCCACTAAGAAGGCTGCGGGGTTACATTTTTGAAATCTCCATTTGAATGTAAATTTAGGCAAAAAGGAAGACTTGGGGTGGACCTTACACAAGCTAGTGCACCATGGTCACATATCATTATGGAAGACCCCTGAACATGCAAATTTGTGGGCCTTATTAACTAGGATTATGTCTAGGAAGGATTTTGTGTTTGGTCTCGTGGGTTCTAGGACTAATTGTGTAAGGCCATAGGTGTCACAAATGTCCTTGAAGGGTCTGGAACAGGGGCAGAGCCAATCAAGATTCAAGTAACCTAAGATGACCACTAGAGATGCAACAAAGTTTTACTCAGCAAGCAAAGCAGAGGTGAAGTCGCCCACTCCGCATCGCTTTCATGCTACACAAAGTCGCCATAGACATGCACTACTTTGCCTCATAATGACTTCATGTTCACTTCACCTTGTTTTCTGTTGAAAGCGAAGTGAGAGAACTGAAACAGCCCACAGATCACATGTGTCACAGTCTGCAGGCCACATGCTTCAGGCAGGAAGATGATCAGGCAAGACAGTGAAATACTTTCTATTTTGCCTTACTTAGTGTGGAAGAAAGAGCTTTTGAGAGAAAGGAGAGAGCTATATCTAGTGACTCCGATTTACATTTTGAATATTTTTGATAATTAGCTGTTTTTTGTAGTTTAATTGCCTCTAGTCTTGAGTTGTGCCCCTTTTGCAGTACAGTGGTTAATTATTGTGTGTGTGTATATGTGTGTGTGTGTGTGTGTGTGTGTGAGTAAAATGGAGAGAGGTGGTTTTGGTGCATGGAGGAGAGATTGCGTTGGGGTACACACGTACGGTGGCACCCTGCATCTCAATAGGAGCACCTTATTTCATGCTAGTGGTCCCCTCCTTGAAGCAGGAGGTAGTGGTGCCATGGAAGCACCTCGCCAGTGGCACCATTTACCAGTGCCACCACCACCACCACCACCTGCCATGCCCCTGCGCCAGCAGCTCAGCAGCAGGAAGTGATCAAGGAGCCACAACAGTCTCAGCAGCAGCAGCAGCAGGTTGTCCCCCCAATTGTACACAAGCAGCCAACAACACATGAGCTCCCCCCACCTGTGCCCAATCCTTCCCATACCTCTGTTGTGTGGGAGTTCTTCGGTCCATGCTGGTGTTGGTGATCCCAGTGCTGTCAAGTGCAATCTCTGTGGTGTGGTTGTGCATTGTAGGGCCAAGGGAAATTATCTTGGGACAGGTGGGCAGTACACCCACCTTGCAAACCACCACCGTGCACAGTTGTAGACCAAGGTTGTCGAACAGGGAAGGAATGCATCTGCTGGCCCTGCTGGGCAACAGGTGGCAGTGCAGCCCCCACCTGCATTGGGTGGCAAGCATGGATGGGCCATGGAGTAAGTGGCTGCTCCAGAAACTACAGGGGATGATGGCAGCCCTGCAAGAATTGCCTGCCACACAGGCTGATTTGGGCTTGATGTGGAGTGAGTTGGAACACCTGAACAACAGGGTTGCAAACCTGGAGCAGTGGTTGGAGTGCATGGAGGGTCACCAACTCCAAATTATGGCCATGCTTCAACTGCTGCTCTCACCCCATAATGTGGAACATTATTTTTTGTTTGTCCATGCACCCACCACTCTCTCCATGAAAAAAATACTTCCTGACATTGCCCCTGATCCATCCCCCCTTCTATCTTGAAATTTTGCCACCTTCTTCTTGCACATCTAATTTTCTGAAAGATGGCACCCTCTTGGATGTTGTTGCAGCAGTGAGGAGTGCAATAATCTGTTAAAGAGCAGGTGTGCACTGTCAGGTCTCCAACCACTAGCAAGCATATATGATAGATGAGTTGGTCCAGTGTTGATGATATAAATAATATATACCATGCAGTCCCGTCTATTGAATCAGAAACAGTCAGTACAGCTGTCAGTCACCTATCCACAGCTTAATAATCCACAGCAATTGCAGTAGAATACATTTCCCAAAAGTTTATTTTACCAGCACACAGATATAGGTGCCCTTCTCCACATAGCAATCCAAATGTTGTTGCATGTTATCAGCGCTGTGTCAAGGTGAGGGTGAGGTGGTAATTGGCATTACATCCTATAAGAATTTGAAGTAAAGTGACAATGCTAAAAAATGCAGATATAAAGTGCCAAAAGTAGGTGCAAACATGACATGAGGTGTTTCTTTAGACACCTTTTAGTAGATCTTACATTACACCCCACGTCATGCAGTTTATAGACCTGCTTTTGGTGGTACAATACATACACATAGATCAATTATTATTTATTAGCATACCTCTTTATTATTATCCTTTGCACAAACATTTTGCATTTTATATCTGCGCTTTCTGCACTTTCACTTTAATTCAACTTCTTAGATTCTCTCCCAGGTGTATTGTCAATTGCCTGCTCATCCTTGACAAAGGGTAGGTCCCTCACAAAAACATTCTGCTTGCAATGTGGGTAGGGGCACCTGTATCTGTATGCTGTTAAAATAATGTTATTATGTGTAATTTGTCCTACTGTAATGATAGTGGATTGTTATGCTATGGACAGTGACTGATAGCCATAATGAATGGTCTTCCTTTTCCAGTAAAACAGTTATATCACCCCAAATGTGTACCCATCAAAAAACAGAGGCATTTCCTGAACCTGCTGACATGCCGCCACCATGCAGGCAGGCACCCCGTGTAAATGTTGTGATGCTGAAAACTGAATGGTGATGGTAAGCGTGCACTCCATTGACCTGTATGGTTGCAATCCTTCTTTAGCAGTTAGTGCTACTTATAGCTGCAATTTAGAAAAGTGAAAGCAACTGCTGTACTAAGAGAGTGGCTGTTACTCCACTCCTGCGGTCACGTTAATTTGTGTAAATTGCAACACTAAGTAGTATGAGACGCTATAGAAGAATTGTGCCTATACCTGTCAGTGGAGACAGGAGTGCATACTCTCAATTCATTTACTGATATCCCCAAATTAACATTGATGTGCTTTCCTGGTTGTTGTGTCAGCCGGTTTTTGACACTGCTGTGTTTTTCTGTTGGTACACATTCGGGGTGCTCTAACTTTGTTACTGGATGGGACCGCATGGTATTATTAATATCCCTCAACACTGGAGCACGTCAGCTGTCATATATATTTGAGGCGGGGTGCTGGGTAATAATAACCATATGACAATACACACCTGCTCTTGAACAATGTTGACCTGTACGGTTTTATTACATTTTCAATTGTCCCTTATTTACTGACTTGTTTGTATTACACCATTCCTTCCACGGGTAATGCTCTTCTGCATTATAAAATGGTCATTAATAAAAGTTCAAATGTGACGACTTACCCTTTGGCAAGAAGTGTCATGTGGTCATTCATTAATGCCCTGCTTGACCAACAGTTGGCGTGCTTATTTTAAAACTAGTTTTATTTTTTGCTTTTTACAGTTCGACATGCCGTTTTCTAAGTGCAATATAAATATAACCCACTCCAGCCCATGGGTGTATCAGGGCATTAATGCACTTCCTTCCAAGCTAGTGTAAGTCACTCTAGCAAGTCCTTGTGCCTCGCATCATGCCCAGGACATGAATCAATGCCCTGACATACCCAGTTTGTGTCATGTGTTCTTTGTAGCATGCTTATTCCCCTTTTCAATATGAAATAACAGTAGTGCTACTTTTAGTCTTGCTGTGAACCATTGTTTTCTTCAGTATATCCAGCTGTTTTTTAACATGTACTGTTCTGCAATGTAATGGTGGCATACCATGTCCTGCTGGATTGCACAGTACTTTGAGTCCCAACAGAAAAGATTTGAAATGACAGATGTACAAAAACCAGTGTGAATACTGATGAAAACCTGCCGCAAGCAAGATAAAAAGTAAAGCTGTTTATTATGTCATACTGTATGTGAAAGAACCTAGTGCAGCAGTTGTAAATTGTGGAAATAAAGGGCCCAGATTCCAAGATGGGCTATGCCGGTGTAACGTGGGATACACCAATCCCCATGGTGTATCCTACAACTTATGCTATGCGATACACCCACTTCTATTCCAGGAGGGCACCTACTCCATTGTGTCTGTGACAATCGCAAGATTCAACCACACATATGCCGCAGCCAGCAATGCCTGGTGCAACTGCGGGTTGCGACAGCAACTCAGCCCATTTCCAGAAGGCCCGCTGTCGTAACCTGCAATTGCGATTCCAGGACATGCAGTGGCATAGCTGATTTCTGACAGCTCAGAGCTGTCATAACTGGCATCTGACAGCTGGCACTGTCAGATGCAGCCTTACAGCACTGTGACAATGGTACCATGCTGTCTCCCTGGTCCCCACTAGCACACCCCTGCCCCAAACCCCTGACCATGGGGGACTCCCAGGGTTCTCTGTCAGTAGCACACCCCCATATGCCTGTGCCATCTGTCCTTGCCCCCCCATGCCCCGATGTGTTCTGCAGTGGTCCAGGGGGGCTCTGGGGGGCCACCTGACACTCACTGCGAGATGCAACCTGCAGCATTGATACACCATGCATGGGCTACCACCACAAACATGGTGTATCTTGCAAGTCGCAATTGCAGGGATCCTGCTGCTTCTGGATTGCAGCATAGGGTCCATGGCACAGAGACAACTGGCATAATTCGCAACTGCATGCGAGTTATGCCAGCCGTCTTGGAATTGAGCCCCAGGATATCATATAGACAAGTCGGTGCATAACTACTACCAATCAAAAATCGCATAGAAAAGTACGGGTAAAAATTGGCAACAGATTGTTGCACTGCTGTGGTAGTTGTCATGCAATATAAGTTTTTGGGTACTGTTGACTGTGTTCTGTTTTCTTAGCAGATCCACAACAACCACAATCAACATATCTTACCATCACCCAACATAATTACTGTATAACCCCCCCAAAAAAATACAGTGATATGTGAATGTAGCATGCTTTTACTGCTATCTTGCTACATCATTCAGCATGCAGTATTAGTGTCCCAACTCCCGATGAAGAAAAATCACATGAGAAACTGTTCTGAAAAGTCACAATGAATTCAGGATGCACTGATTAAAGGGTGCACCAACAGCGACAACTCTGGCGCCTTCTGCTGCTGCTGATGTCGTCCTTCTGTTTTCTGCTGCTTCTGCTGACTGAGCTGATGCAGAGTATTTCCAAATGATGCTAGCCACAGATGACCATTGGGTGAACCATAATGTGATGGTCTGAAGAACCATTAGTCTGCTACGCTGACTGAATCATGCTGCCCTATGTGTGTATTCATACCACCATTGGAAAGTTACTGTACATTTCACGCTCATGTTTTTTCAGAAACCCAGGCATTTACTTTTTACATACATATGTAATCTCTTTCTCTCACAGCAGGTCACAGAGTCATACTTTGGCTGCACACTGTTTTGGTTGCTGATGACTTTGGCCATAGGAAACTGTCAAGCCATGAAAGGTAAGTATTCATATTTTTTTTTGGGGGGGGGGGTGGAACATCATTTGAAAAAAAGTTTCAATAATGATTTTGTCTTCTTTACAGGTTCTCTATCCTCAAGATTCACACAAGTTGCATGTGTTCTGATTTGAAGAAAGCACCGATGGCAGCACACAGCACCGAAATGTTACCTGAAAATAGACAGAGAAGAAATTATTTGGACTTCACTGCACTAACACATTCTGTTTAAAGTGTGGCTGTTCCTGTCTGTTATAGCCAGCTTAACATACCAAGCTATTAGTAACCCATCCCAAGACCAGCTAACAAGTTTAGTACATGTGACATGCACTGGCCCAATGTCTTAACTTAAGTTACATTACAAGAGGTCTTGTCATGACCAGATAAAACTTTGTACAACCTCATGGCCTGCTGAAGTAAGCCAGTGCCAGATGTACATGAAAAATATATTATCTGATGTATATGTCACATCCATTGTATCTTTACACTAACTTGGAAAAAGAAAGGCAAAAAAGAACAGATGAAATAAGATTGATATACTTACCTGAAAATGATATCCTATAGGTGGTTGTAATACTACAGTACTCCCGTCCTCTTGTCCTCTTACACTGTTTGAAACTGGAACCTGTAAGGAAAAATAAAAACAGTTGTGAGTATTTGTTGACTGGGGCATCTATAAATTGGTAAAGGAAGCATTCACACTACTCAAGGAAAAACCATAGTATGGCAAATTAGTACATACTCCATAATAAGAAATGTGGTGGCTTTGGCTGGATGCGGGTTCCTTCCAGGCATGGGCACAGGTACACATTATTTCTTACTGTCATGAAGATGGGTGGCTTTGGCTGGCTGCAGGTTCCTTCTGGGCATGGGTACAGGAACGCATTATCTCTCACTGCCATGGAGACAGGTGACTTTGTGTGGCTGCAGGTTCCTTCTGGCCATGGGCTCAGGAAAACATTATCTCTCACTGTCATGAAGATGGGTGGCTTTGGCTGGCTGCAGGTTACTTCTGGCCATGGGCACAGGAATACATTCTCCCTCTCACTGTCATCAAGATGGGTGGCTGGATATGGTGTGTTACAGTCTTTCAGTGTCACTCTGAAGGAAGATTTACCAAGGAACAGCACTGTAGATTTTGCATCACATACAGTGGTGCATTACCCCTTGTGACAACAATTTGCTGCATATGGTCCCCAAAATAATAGTACTGTTGCTGTAAAAATGCTTGTAAAATTGTATGTACCAGGTCTTGCTTACTTCCCGTTACATAGCGTTGCCCATGCCTGCTCTCATGCACAGCCATGTTATGATGTGAAGGCAGGGAGTGCACAGGGACGCACTCCATTATAGCTTATGGGGAGCAGCTTACAATCAGTTTTCTATATTGTAATGGTCAAATGGTGATTAATCAAGGGCACCGATCAATTAACAAGAGCCTTGTTGGTCAGTCGGTACCCTTGATTAATCACCATTTGACCATAATGGAGTGTATCCCTGTGCACACCCTGCCTTTATATCATAAAGTGGCTGTGCAAGGGGGGTGGGGCGTGGGCGGCTCAATATACCGGGATGTAAGCAAGACCTGTTGTACACAATTTTACAAGTGTTTTTACAGCAAAACTACTGTGTTCTTTTGGGGACCATGTACAGGAAATGGTAGTCGCAGGGGTAAGGCACCACTTTGTGTGGTGCAGGGCTTCAGTCTGGTACATCTCTAATCTGCAGGATTTAAGTGGCTACAGCAAAGGGACAGTTGTGTTTAAGATGCTAACTGTGTTTGCTATTGACAGCACACATTCTGTTAAGTGTACTATGAAAATCTACCAAGGGGGAAGGTAAAATTAAAATAGAATGTTGGTGATGGGTCATTATTTGTGCATATCTGTCATCTGGAATGAGAATCGAGGCACTTTTTTATTTTAAGAAAGACAAAAAAATGTTAACATTAATGAAATGTGAATGCCTTTAAACCCGTTAGCTTACACACTACCAGCAACATCCACCTCATCCTCATCAAACAGGAAGCTGCCCTCACAGTTGTCAAGGTCAGAATTGTGCCCACAAGGGAATTCTTTTTCCATGACTGAATCATCAACCTCAGTGGTAGGCCATCTGACACTGCCACCAGGGTGGTCTTCACCTACATCATCAGCACAACCATCAGCATGATGGGGACCGGTTAAAAACACAGATGTGGTAGTTCAAGTTGGTATGTGACCTTCATTTATTTTTATAAATGTCAACATGTTGACATTTGTAGGTGAGAGGTTGGTATGATGGTCATGAACTATTGCCCTTGCAGAACTGAATACCCTCTCCACACTTACACTGGAGTGGGCTGGTCAGGTACTTCAGTGCTACTGAAGTCAGCTCTGGCCATTCATTCACCTTGCTACTCCAGTACAGCAGAGGATCGTCAGTTACTGACAGGTGCCTGTTTTCAGCAAAATATGCTTCTACCATTCTCTGTGCTGCACGCAGTCCTGATGAGTTATCCAGCTCTGGTTCACAGCATTCTTCGAGGTCACAGATTCCCACTTGGGACAAGGCACCCCAAAGTGGGTTAATGGCAACCTGTTTTGCTGACACTCCACCTTGACCCATGGCCAGCTTACTGGATGCGCTTACTAGTCCACAGTGTCTTTCAGCCTTGTCATGCTGTGGTTTTCTGAACTTGGTATGTGACTTCTGTGCCCCATGAACCAGTCGCATCAGCTGTTCAGTAAGATTTTTAACCTGATCAGGCCCTCCCTCCAGTAAGGATGCAATTCCACGTTTGTAGCATGGGTCCAGGATTGTTGCTATTCCAAATTCTGTACTTCTCTGAATACTAGCGATGTGGCAATTGCAGTTGAATATTGCCAGCATGTGTGTAAGTAATGCACTGCTTGACCTGTCTCCGACACATCAAGGTTACACTGCAGATTCAACAAAGTCTGCCTCTGCACCCACAGCAATGGAATGGCTTGGCCAATGGAGGAACTGTCACCACTCACTGCCTATGTGACATGCTCAAACGGCCTCAAAATTAATATCACTGAGTCCATGAGGTGCCACTGTTCTGTTGTCATAGACATTGAGGCCACTGAAGTGGCCCAGGTAGTGTGCATGACTAGGTATTCCAATATGACTTTTACTGTTCATACAACTGCTCTGCATTGTAAAGTGTTGAGTTCCAGCGTGTGACAACTTCCAGCATGAGGCGGTGCTCACCGTCCAGTGTAAGTGTGGAGAGGGTATTCAGTTCTGCAGGGGCAATAATTTGTGACCATCATACCAACCTCTCAACAAAAAATGTCAGCATGCTGACACTTATAAAAATGAATGAAGGTCACATACCAACTTGAACTACCACATCTGTGTTTGTACCCGGAGGTTGTTTTGAATCTGCAGCTGCTGAAGTTGGTCACGAGTCTTTCCAGAGCATGAAAAGTGTGCACAGATGCGGCATGCAGCTATCAACATTTCCTTGATGTCAAGGTGCTGCAGAAACTCCTGTACCACAAGATTTAAACAGTGGGCCATGCATGGAACTCATACAAAGCCACCATTGATGATACATTTAACAACATTTGAGCCATTGTCACTGGCTACAAAGCCAGTGTTGAGGAACAGGGGGTTCAGCCACTCATCACTTTCTGTCAGTAGCAAGTCTAGCATGTTTTCACCAGTGTGGGGTTCGGCCACACTGTGCATTGCAAGCATTTGTATGTTGTCTAATTCCCTGAAGGTTGCTACCATGACAGTCTGCCTTACTACACTGATTTATAGTCCTGCCAGCACAGACAACTTCCGGTACCTGCACCCAATGTGCAGTAATACACAAATATGAACTACCTGCCATTTTACCACTTGTCCACATATCCATACTTAAGTGAATGAATGGTGAGGAGGAATGTTGAAGGGCATGTCTTACAGACTCTGTCAGAGTCTGGTATAACTCAGGGACAGCATGGGTGGAAATGTATGTCCTGGATGGGACTTTCCATCTGGGACAGACGCGTGCTGCAAAACGCTGGAGTCTGGAATTCTCCACAAAGGAGAAGGGCAGAAGGTCAGTTGCCAGCATTTACTCAACAACAGCATTCAGTTGAAGTGACACCGCATGATTTGGTGGGTATTTCATATTCTGGCCAAAAAGACTGTGCAACGTGGGCTGAGTTGTTACCCATTTTGCATGTGGCATGCCAAATAGCTCTGCTCTGTGAACTGCCATGGGTGGGGCGCTTTTGCACTGTGATGAGTGGTGCACAGGTGGCAAGTACACAAAATATGTTATTTTCCCTGTTTTAAGCACAGGGGTTAATGTTGGACTAGAAGTACTGCTGCATAGACCACCAACACTACTGCTACTCTGACCACCACTTGACAATTCAAAATCATCCTCCCCCTCATGCCTGTAGTAATCCTCAGCTGTTATTTCACCACTACTACAGACATGGCTACTTTAGCTACTTATAGTCACAGAAGGGGATACCATGCTCAATAAGTAAGTAAGTAAGTAAAACTTTATTTATATTAGGTGCCCTTCCTAAGCTCAGGGCACCTTAAAAATACACACAGCAGCATAGTAGCATACTAAAACACAATAATACAATAAATTATCTAAAATTAAACTTCAAGAGTTCCTGATCAGTATTCCTAAGTTCCATCAAAAACTTGTCAGAACAAATATGTCTTGAGGGCACTTTGAAATCCCTCCATGGTCAGGCTATCTCGTATCTGATGAGGTCAAGAATTCCACAGGGTAGGGTCCATAAAGGCAAATGATCTTCCACTATGTGTTTTAAGATGTACCTTGGAAATCTCTAGCAATCCCTCGTCAGAGGATTGGAGTGAGTGGGAGGGGCAGTAGCAAGACAGGAAGCCTTGCAGGTACTGGGGTCCCTGGTCAAGTAGGGCTTTATAGATCAACAATGTGATCTTGAAGGTAATCTGCCACTGTACAGGCAGCCAGTGCAGTTCATGCAGCACAGATGTTACATGACTGGATCTAAGGGTTCCAGTTAACAACCTAGCTGTAGTGTTCTGCACGAGCTGCAGTCGATGGATATCCACTCCTGGTAGCCCTAGACAGAGGGTGTTGCAGTAATCTAGATGAGTGGGAACAAAGGTGTGAACCAAGGTGAGCAGATCTTTGGATGGCACCAGGTATTTTACCCTGGTGATATTCCTTAGATGGTAAAAGGAAGATTTAATGACAGCCGACACCTGAGCCTTCAGGGTCAGGCCCTCATCAGATATCACTCCTAGGTTCCTCACCTGGCCTGAGACATTGAATGGGACCCCTCCAAGATGTACACCAGAAGGTTTCCCCCTCCATGCCCAGGCCATCCTATGATCAGGGTCCACAACCAACACCTCAGTTTTTTCCAGGTTTAACCTCAGCCAGCTAGCACTCATTCAGTCTTGTATCTCCGATAGGCAGTTGTTAAACATCAAGACAGTATTTAACTCCTGGTCAGGTGCAAAAGACATGTACAGTTGAGAATCATCTGCATAGCAATGAAAACTCAATCCGTACCTTCTTATAATGTCCCCTAATGGCAGTATGTACACTGTAGACAACATAGGGAATAGCACTAAGCCCTGTGGTACTCTGCAGGGCAGATTGCAAGGGGAAGAGGAATAAATCCTTGACACCACTCTGAGATCTGCCCTCGAGGAAGGATCAAAACCAGCTGAGGACCACTCCCCTCAGTCCACAGAAACAATGCAGCCACTCGAGCAACACCCTATGGTCTATAGTATCAAATGCCACTGAGAGATCAAGGAGAATCAAGATGGAATGGGCTGTCCTATCTCTAGCCATCAGGAGATCATTTAGTACCCGTACCAGGGCCGTCTCAGTGCTATGCCTTTTCCAGAAACATGACTGAAGAGGGTCATAGATATTGTGGATGGATAAGTGATCCTCCAGCTGCAGAGTGGCAACTTTCTCTATCACTTTACCTGTGAAAGGTAAGTTAGAGATTGATCTGTAGTTAGCTGGGCAGTCTGGGTCAAGGGAGGGTTTTTCAAAAGGGGGGCGCACCACCACTTCCTTCAAGGGATCAGGAAAGATCCCTCTTTCCAATGAAATCCTTAATATCTCAGCTAGGACTAGGCCAATTACCTCAATACACCTTACAAGAAAGTGTGTTGAGCCCGGGTCCAAACTATAGCAAGCTGGTCTCAAAGTCTGGATGAGCCTCACTATATCTGTGACTACCGGCTGGGTGAAGGTAGACCAGGTCATCTGGGTATTTGTACCATCTGGTTGGTCAGTGCAAGGTCCAATGGGGAGGCACTGGCTGATCTCATCCCTGATGGAGGATACCTTATCAGCGAAGAAATGCACAGACTCCTCCTTTCTTGTGACAGTGCTCGACCAGATCATAGACAGGCTGGACTGCACAGTCTGTCCAGGGTTCAGAAGAGCTAGGCTGGCATATTCTTCACTGCAGAAATTTCCCTGAACAGGAATCCTGCCTTCTTATGGGAAATTGCTGATTGGTAGACCTTGTAGTGGTCTAACAATCTAAGTCTGCCCTCCTCCACATGAGTTTTCCTCCTGTGTCTCTCCAATCTTTGCCTTTGCCTCTTCAACTCCCATAACATCCCATCAAACCATGGGGTACTCAGACAAAGAGTAAGAGGGTGAACACGTACCAGAGCAATGACATCCAGGGCCCCTCAGCTACTGCCCTATTATAGGCTAGCACAAGAGATCCTGGGTCATTACTATCTGTCGGAATTCCCGAAAGGTCCAGTAACGTCATTAGGCCTTCTGAGTTAACTCCTCTTAAAGGACGATATTCTATCATTTCCTTAGGGGAAGGCCTACTTCAGGGAGCTGCAAAACAACCTCAGGGCATGATGGTTAGACCAACCAATAGGATCCACCTCCATATCAGAGATTTCCATCCCCAGGTGGAACACCACATCCAACGAGTACCCCCCTCCCATGCATTGTAGTGGTAACAATCAGTGTCAGGCTCAATGATTCCATCAATTGGAGGAGGTTTCATCCAAAGGGAAAGAGTTCATTGTCAACCCAGGCATTGAAGTCCCCCAGAATTAACCATCTGGGGCCTCCAATACCATTTCAGTGATGAAGTCTGCTACATCCTTGAGGAAAACTTTCCCATCACCCGGTGGATGGTAGCTGAGTAGTATCCTGAATCCAGCACCCACATCTGCTATGCACTCAAAAGAGTTGGTAGGCCCCACTGGCACCACCCTGATGTCCAGTTCCTGTCTAAAGCAGACTGCAACCCCTCCCCACCCCCACAGTCTACTCTTGGGCTGTGTATCACCGAGAACTGACTGGAACTGCAGATGCCAAACAGGGCCTGCATTATCATCCAGCCAGGTCTCGGTGATGCAAGCCAGGTCTGCAAAGGCTACAAGATCTGCAATCACTGTGGTCTTATTTTTAATAGACCTGCCATTGTATAACACTACCCGAGAGAGAGATGAGAATCCAAGGATGACTGCACCACCTGCCTGATCATGTCAGAGCCCTTGGGTATGAGCACAAGGCAAGGAGAACCTCAAACCTGTGCCCATTTCACCCCAGGGTGCCTCCTGGTCCTCACTGTCTATCCGCCCACCCTTCTCCTATCCCCATCGAGACCTCCAGGACCCTCTGCTCCTCTGCTTCCTCATTATGCCCAGTGCTCAGCATCTACCATACACCTCTGGAGGAAGCTGGGGGCAGTCAAAAGGATGAAGATCCCTTAGTGTCAAGGGGGAGTACTGCATGACCGTAATAACTACCCCTCGGCCAGGGATCGACAAATTTAAAATCTCATGCTAGTCCAGGACAAGTAGCCTTGACAAAAATAGTAGTCCTCGAGTTCCGAGTGGTAGTCCAGTACATTTCAATTGAAATATTCAACCAACTTAACAGAAATAAGTTAAATGGTGTGGCTGTGTGGCAGGGCTTATATATTGTACTATTATTTCATAGGATGGATGGAGAGATGTAGAAGAACTTCAGAAATCAGGAAAAACAATATTTTCATATTTTTTTTGTTAATACCGGCCAGGGTAGTACAGGCCAGACACTAAGGCACCCCAGGCAGAAGTCTGTATTAGAAGAGATTGGAGAAATGTTACCGAATTAGTTAAGGACAAGCCAAAACCAGCTAGGCCATTGGTTGAGAAGAACATGAAATGGTGATTAAGGGCTAGGCCAGGAAGAAGATGATGGGGCACTGGGAGCAGGAGTACTAGCATCAAGAAGATCATCAGCAGCTGAAGCAGCTAAACCAGAAGATAATGTATCAGCAGCAACAGCATGCCCATGAACATGTCAAGTGCCTGGACCAGAGAGCAGCCAGTGGTTAATTGCTGGATCGGATCAAAGTCATGCAGTTCAGGACCTTCTACTGCTATCTGCAGGAGAGACTGTAGTGAATCATCAGCCAGCCTTGTCCTGATTTTTGTTTTGATTAGGTTCTGAACAGAAAAAACTCTCTCACATTTTGCAGTCGATACACTCATTGCCTTGAGTATTTCAACTAGGTCAAGAATGTGTATAATCTGGGGTGATTTTTCTTTTAGTAATCTGGTATATACCTGCAAATAGGGGTTTTCAGTGGCAGATTTCAATATTGTTTTAAATGCAGCATACTCTGACTTTATATGTTCCTGCTGCTCCTCCGTGAAAAAGTGAAAATATTCTGCCAGGTTTGCAAGTTCAGAGGTCCCAAACACCGCTAGTTGGTCTCTTAGCAGATCAAACTGCTTAAAATCTAAGCAGTTGAACCATTTGAGAGACACCTCTGAGAAATTTTTAAATCTGTTGTCAATATACATTATTGCTGCATCTATTAAAGTCTGCAGTTGTCCATCTGTCACAAAATTGATTTCTGGGCAGTTGCCTCTGAATGGGAAATGAACAGTCTTCTCCTCCCTTCCCCTCTTTGTCACAACATATTCCATACATTTCTTTTCTGGTTTGTAATGGCTGAGGAAAGCTGCCATGTATTACCCTGGCATGGTTTTCAGTTCCATAAGCTGGAGTAGGCAGGTCTCAACAAGCTGTGGAACTTCCAGTATTACTATGTCATCTCGTTGAAACTGCAGTGACAGGTTTTTTAGTATTGGCAGGAAATCTTGCAGTATGTGGAGAGCTTTTACAAACTGCACACTCTGTGTTTCTTTTAAGAGGCCCTTTGTTTTTGAACTTTCATCACCACCAGCAGACAAAGATGCTTGTAGATGTTGTACAACAGTAGGTAGGTTAACCTGAACTGCATGTACCAAACGTGACCTACTGGCAAGCCATCTCACTTGTTTAATTGCAGTAAAGTGCGCCAGATCAGTATCCATCACGTTAGCAATTTCTTGGAGCTCTCATTTTTTTGGGACTATAGTGATACAATTTAAATATTCCTCAAGAGTACTTTCCAGCTTTGATACAAATGGATTTTTTTTTAACACATCGAGAACTGCCAGCTCTAGCTTATGGGCAACGCAGTGCATCACAATTATTTCAGGACGGCAGTGTTCCCACAACTTTGCTATGGTTTCTCTTCTTTCACCCATCATGACACTGGCCCCATCAAAATTTGCTGAAATGAGAAGCGGTCCTGGATTGTTAACATTTTGTAGGTACTGAGAGGAAGATTTACTGACTCCAGTGCAGTTGATATTGCATGGAATACACTTTCTGCATGTGCATGTTCCAGTGGCACAGCTTGGATAAGCAATGTATGCACCTGTTTTGAATTAGGTTCAACAAACCTTAAGAAAACATTTTCCCACCCAGTTATACTGTAATCAGTACTGCCGTCAGCAAGAACTGTCACATACTTAACATTAGCAAGAGTCTGCATCTGGGTTCTGGATGTAACTGCTGAAATAGCACTGCAAAAGTCCCTGACTCGCTTATCGTTAGTATAATTAGAACCTGGCTTAATGCCATTTTTTTTCCTGTAATTCACAGAGCCACTCCATGTCTGAGAAAGGGTGAAGACTTTTGGCTATGCAATATGCTGTGTTAAACAGGTGTCTCATTTTTGCTTTTGTGGCCTCTTCCAACTGTGCAAAGGCTTGGTAAAGTGGTGACTCACTAATCTCACAACATACTGCTCATTGACCACTTTCCAGAATATGTTGGTTCTGGCATAGCACATGTGGATTGGATTTTTTATGTGCATGTAGTGACTCAATGAGAAAGTTGTTAGAGCCTGTGGCAAAGACATTTGTTTTTTTTGAAAATGCTGGAGTTGCAATAGTGGGATGCTTTTCACATAGTGTGCAGTACATAAGCCCCTTTTTATCATCGTATCTCAACCATTTATAAGTGGACAACCAATGACACTGAAATAGTCTGACCCTTTTTTCTTGGTCATATTTCTTGTCTTTACTACTCCCAACTGCCACCTCATTATCAAGCAGAAAACTATGTTTCTTAGCAAGTGACACAGGCTTTTTGAGATAAGGCTACTATGGCTTCTCTGTTTACATCAAGTATCTGGTCAGCAGTTATATCCAGAACCACAGTTGCAGATTCAGTTTCATGACTTTTATCTGTGGAAGTACTACTTGTACTAGCACCAGACTGTGTTTGTCTCGTAAAAGATGGTGCTGCTGCTGACCAGAGAGACAAGAGACTTTGTTGTTTGGCTTTGTTCATCTGCATATTGTCCATATAAATTTGGTGGTCACTTTTTTTTTAAAGACTAATGGAACCAATAATAAACTTATTTTAAACACTGGTGTCTGTGTGTCCTTTTTATGTTGGCTTGCGCGCATGCACAAGAAACATCTTGTGAAAGTGCAGGTCTTGGGGGTGTGGCTGCTCTTGGGCGAATGCAGGGCACGCATCAGTAGGTGCATCCCTCATTCCCCAATCAGCCTGCATGCCACCGCCGCACCATGCATTCATAATGGGGTGAGCACATCAAATCAAATGTCCACTGCAATCGTCATATGCAGCAGTTCTTTGCTTGCCATGCTCGCTGCCATTATGATCATGGTCGACGAGTGGGCAGCCGCCTCATGGTTTCTGACATCGGGGGTGCCCAATCCCCCTGTTGGCAACCTCCCCCTCCGTGTTTGTATGCCGACAGGGGATCCCACTCCCCATTGGCTTCCCCCCTGCAAATGTGGAATGCCGAGGGGGGTGCCCAATCCCCCTCGGCTCACACCCCCCTGCTTTCTTTGCCTGCCGACGGGGGAGCCCATTCCCCGTTGGCATCATCCCCCCAACTGTTGAATGCCGAGGGGGGTGCCCAATCCCCCCGGCTCGTGCTCCCTCCCTTTCTTTGTTTGCTGGCGGGGGTGCCCAATCCCCCACCTACATTACCCCCCCGTGTTGTGTGCTGATGAGGGTGCCCAATCCCCTGTTGGCTACTGACACCCCCCACAAAACCCACTTAGGTGGCATGCTGGGAGTCCACCCCAGCGTGCCAAATGCCCTGTAATACAAAACTGTCCTGGGATGGTTTCACTTTTTTTTTCTCCACCTGCAAAACGAAAACCGTCCCTTGCAGTCTACATGCACCCTACCCCCACCCGCACCCACTCACTGTGCACCCTGCCTCCCCTCACCCTCCTCACCCCATACTTACCTCCGTACTCCGGCGCGACGATCTTCTGTGGACCGGGAACAAGTCTGCACTCTTCAAAGCTGACGGTGAACTGAGGAAATGCTGGTAAGCTGTATAATGCAATGGATAGGGTTTTTTCAACTTTGCTGCATATCTCAGGCATTTCTTGGAATTTTGTCACCAAATTTACAACATGGGGTTTTTGGGGCCCCTCCTCATGAATTCTGTCACTGTCATGGTGTTAATTGGCCTGGGAAGGTGATTTCGCAGTCACTGCACAAAATCACCTTCGGGACCCGTGTAGCGATGAAGTCAGTTGTTCTGGCGTAGGCCCTCAAAAGCCTATGTTCTAAATTCCCAGGAAAAAATCCAACAAGTGCCTGTTTTACGGCATGTATTGCAGATTTGCTATGCAGGCTCAGAATTTCGCGATTTGGCCATTTTAATGCCTTATTTTCAGCACTGGCATTTTGTGCACTCCTTGTGAACAGTTCAGCTGTCATTTCCCACATCCTGCCCGAAATGTGTTTCCGCACTTCCGGTGCACAATTGCGCAGTTGCTGTGGGAAATCAGTGTTTGGGCCAGATTATGAAAATGACAGTGACACAGTTCATGAGCAGAGCTCCTAGAATGCCTATGTTGAAAATGTGGAGCTGATACTCCATAAAATGACTGTGTTACGAGCATGCATTGGCAGATTGAACGCATGCTCGTACTGTCGTGCATTTGTGGTATTTTCACTCTGGATTTTCACCATTGCCATTTTTACACACCTCTTGATGAACAGTACAGCTGTCACTTCACATATCCTGCCCAAAATGTGTTTCTGCACTTCTGGCGCAGAATAGCGTGGTCGCTGTGCGAAATCACTTCTTGGGGCACTTTGAGGAAATGACAGTGACACTGTACATGAGCAGAGGTGCTAAAATGCCTGTGTTGAAAATTTGGTGCCAAACACCCACAAACTGGCAGTGCTGCAAGCGTGCCTTGCATATTTCCCACGCACCCTTACAACTCCACAACTTTCGTATATTTGTATGCCACATTTTCAGCACTGCCATTTAACTACACCTCCTTATGAACTGTGCAGCTGTCATTTTTCACATCCAGCCCAGCATGTTTTCCCACACTGCACTAACAAACACCCACCGGGACACCATAATGCCTCTCACTCTCTGTAGGGTGGGGGTGGGTTGGCATCAGTTCAATACTTGACTGCCACTCCTATGCCTCATCTCTCTAACTCCTGCACTGCCAATGGCAGCAAGACAACATTCGGCATTGACAAATGCTTGTTTCACTGGTGGTTAGTGTGGGCTCATGGGCTGGGTCACCAGGGGACAGAAATATGTTTTTTTTCTATACACTGCAAGTTGTCTTGTCCTGTAACAAGTCAGACAGCTGGTTGCAGAACACTCTCCACACCGTCACTCACTCTCCTCTCTCCCAGCACAGCCCAAACCCACCCCCTCAGTTAGGCTCCCTTATTTTATTTTATTGTTACTTACACCTATCTTATATATATTTTTTTACTATATTTCTCCTTTTGTTTCTTGGGTACTTCAAGCCAAAAGCCAACCAACCGGCTGCAGGACAATGGGTCCTTCACTCCTTTTCACAAAATCTCTCCCAACAGCCCAACCAAGTCCATAGCATAGCCCCACACCACACACAGTTTGAGTTATAGGCTTATTTCTTCTAAGTTCTTACTATACTATCTTTCTTTTTTTACTAACTTTCTCAAGTCAGTCCTTTCCTTCACCCCGCCTCACTCCAAGCTCCTCGTTCACTCCTTTACACACAATCTCTATATCTGCGCTCTCCTCTCCCAACAGCCCACCAGCCATTTTCTTATTTTCTTTCTTTTTAGCTTTCTTTTATTATTTTATTTTTTCTTTGTTTATGCAGCTAGTAGTCAAATAAACTGCTGTATTTACTGGTGGGCAACACAAAGCTCCCCGCTCACAGTAGTAGTCCCCTGCCCTTGCTTTCTTCCTTTTTATTTTCTGCAGCCAGTGACACTTTACACTGCTGCTAGTTCTCAGTTGTCAGGGGACCAGGGTTCCCTTCCCTCACTTCTTCCACCCTGTTACACAGACAGCAGACAGTACCAGACAGTTCCCCCTCCCAAGTTTCTGTTTTGTTTCCTTTTCTCCTTGTTTCAATTATTTTTTTTATTTAGTTGTTTAACCAGGTATAGCACACTAAGCTGAAAGCTTTTTTACAGGAGTGACCTGGGAGCACAAAGAGGTTAAGTGACTTGCTCAGGCAGTATGCAAGTGGAAGCTGTGGGATTCAAACCCAGGTCTGGTCTGCTGGATGTCACCAGATTTACAGCTCAGAGCCTTAGACCACTGCACTATACTGCCTACTTAATTTATTTTATATGCTCCTTAGTTTGCTTTCACCCTGTTATGCCCAGTTCTGAGACAAGCCCAACCTAACCCTTCTCAATATTTTATTTACCCTGCCTGCACACTCCTTATTTACTCAGATTACTCTCTTCTTCATTAATTTTGCACTTTTGGCAAAACTGGCAAGGCACACGGCAGGTAAATTTGCTTGTCTGCTGCACTAATGCACTTGTGTGCAGTTATCAGTGCTCAGCCATGTTGCCCCCACTCCTTAGTCCTCCTAGCTCCTGCCTTCCTCCTCCCTGCTCTTCACTCTCACCAACCCTCCCTCCTTCTTAATTCAGTTTAAAATAATATTTGTTTTCCACTCCACACACACAAAGTAAGGCAGCACTGGTCGCACTCTCAGTCCCCACTCCCTGATATCCACAATAATGGACTGTTTAATTTGTGTATCCTCTAGTCTCCATCAACAGACAGTGAATGAGGGGCTCTAACACAATGCATGTCTTTACTCTCATCTACACTAGGCACCAAATCACCACCATGGCCAATGGGCATTCTTTGTATCACTTACAGTTCAAGATTGTCTTCCTCATTTGGCCTCAAGCCTGCCAGTCCGACAGCTTGCTCCTCTTCCATTTTCCTCCAATGAGACACTGCTCACACTTGCTCCTGATGCCACTTCCGTAGGCTTCCATAGGCTGAGGCAAGCTCACACACTCACCGTTCATTCCTGACCAGTAGGTGCACTGCTCGGTAGGTCAGATGACCACTGTGACAGCCGAAGCAGTGAGCACCCTACCGGTGGAAGGTAGAACTGCAGCAGCAAAGATTTTGAAATCAGTGCTAGCCTGTGGACAGGTGGCACAACAGAAAGTGCTTGTCCCTGCACTGTAGCTGGTAGCCCGGGATGTCGGGCAATAGGATTTGTCGAACCCTGCCCTCGGCACATTTCTTAACCCTAGCCAACACTCAGTCTTACCCCTCACTTACTCAACACCACACACCATCATGCACCAATTAATTCTAAAAATTCCCAGTATTCCTCCAACCCACACAATAGCAGCAAAACTTTAAAATGTTTATTTCTTATAACAGATACAAAATTTCAATTTTCAGTTTTGATATAATTTCCAACTGTAGCGCTTTCACCACTGCAGCATAAGATTCTGAAAAACTCTCCAGCCCCCTCTCATCAAACTGGATTGTATCACTTTGCAGAGTTTCAGATCATGAATTTTATATTCAATGTCTAAAGCAGAAGTCGACCATTAATAAGATTGCCCCACAGAAAAAGTTAAAAATGTCATTGGATCTCCACAGCCTGTGAAGTCTTGTCCTTATTCAATCACCTCCTCTGATGATCCTTTTATGTGCCAGGCCAAGTTCTCTTTCAAAAAATTCCTAGCAGTCTATCCATTGATCTTCCACTCTCCTGGTAGGCCCCTTTTTAGGTGAAGAAACCCCAGACCTTCACTTTGGTGGTCTAGGTCAATCCATCCTTCAGTGAACCCCCCCATTCTGCCTCAGGAAACAGAACCCCGTTGTGCTCTCTGACAATAGCAGAAACTGTCCCTCCATCTGAGCCAAAGTTCCCACCTACCCAAACCAATATTCAGGGGTCCACCAGAGAGCTTTTCTCTCAGTTTCTTTCATGGACACGGCCTGTGTCCACTACCTCAAGATAGTGCAACAGAAAGGAAGAGACAGCTAATTTCCTTCTTTGGTCTGGCTGGTCTCTCACCCCAACCAGATGCTTCAGCAAGGCACAGTCATTCCAGCGGGCTTCTCCTCCAACTCTACTCAGGGAATCCTCTCTAGCACCTGATCTTTCACCTCCTGCAGACTCCACAACTTCTTCACTTCTTCACAGTGCAGTCCTTAACTGCAGGCAATCCCAGATTGACAAAGAAGGTAAATATATATACATATATAATGTGTAGCTGCTCCTCAATCCCTGCTGCTCAATTACTTAGTTCAAAAAAGGAGGACATGTAGCAAAATCAGCTCCCCTAACACCCTGTGGGTTGGGCGTCCTCAGGGACAAGCCAACAATCCTTGTGTACACTCGGGTGTATGCTCTGCTACTGATGATGCTCAGCCTTCTATGTAACTCACTATCAGTCCCTCTCTAACTAAACCTCTCCACTGAACATAAAAGTTAAAAGTTCTCTAAAAAACATTTTAAAATCACTTTACAATACAAAACTCAGACTTCACTGGAGACACTCTGTTGCTGCTACTGGCTCACACAGCATGGCAGCCCTTTACTCATGCACATACTGTATCTGGAGTACAACAAGGCTTTTGACTCTGCTCCTCAGAGGAAATTGGTTAGTAAGCTAAGGTGGATGAGGGTGAATGCCCCATTATGGCATTAGCTCCCCTCTAGGACTGAGTCGACAGTGCCATGTGCCTGCTCTTCAGATGTGTAAGCTGGCCCCTGGTGTTCAAATGACTACCCTTTTTACCATACCTGACACACGCTTGGCAAAGCTGGCAGACTGTCACTGTTTCATCAACTGCATCTTGTACAAAAAAATCTCAAATGAGGGATTTTGATCCCCTACTTTAAACATGTCCCTGATGCTGCATATTGGAATCCAGTTTTTTTGATACTGAAATGGGGATGTACTACACAATTTCTGTTGCTGGCCAGACTTGGACTCTACATGACCATCCCTATTTATGACTGTTACTACTGGGTCATCATCATCAACAGAAACCGCTACATCACAACTTTGAGGAGGCAGTGATTTAACACCAGCAGACAGACTGTTTACACACAGCCACCTCTATTTTATTTTTCTCCAGTTCCCAACTGGGGTCACCGAAATCATCATCATATTCATCAACGCCATCCACAGTTTCAACTTGGATGCTGTCCTGTGGAGAATATTTTACAGCCACAGCATCATTATGATCATCCAATACTTTTTCTCCATCATTTGAATGGTTGGATGGCCCAGGCATGACTGACAGTGCTGGAAACATGATATTGTGAGTCATCGTCAGGATCAAAATTATGTTCAACCACTGTGGGGATGGGGAAGTCGGGGAGTGTGACATCAACTACACCCTGAGTTTGGCTCATGGCTTTAGGCTCAAAAATAATTTGGAAACTGGTTAACTTGTCACAAGTTGAACTTGGGGCAATACTCATGCCACCAGCAACTTCACTACCACCACCAGCAGGGCAACAGCATCTCCAACCATCATTGAAGTAACTGATTGCACTGTGAAAAACATAGTTGTAGAAATCCCTTTACTGGCATCAACTATGCACTTATCCTGTGTACTACCAATACCACTCTTCCCAGTGGCAGCAGTGCCATGGCCAGAAACATCTTTGCATGCACGTTTCTTTGCAGGCATTTTTTTTGGATTACACAGAACATTCACAACAAATTTAGATTTCTGAACTTTGAGGTGGATGGGATGCCAAAAAATAACTGTGGTTTACAGATGCAAATTGGGAGCTAAACAGATGCAAATTGGGACCTAAACAGATGCAAATGCACAGACAGATAGAGATTGCACACTCAAGAGATGCAGCCACACAGGCACAACACCTCCTTAACCAGTGGTCACAAAAATCCCAGACTGGAAAAATAATACCTTTTGCAGGTTGGGGGGGGGGGCACACTGCAGTACCAGTCCACTACCTAGACAGAATGAAGCAATAAAAAATACCACACATGGATAATAGATTCAGAGTGCTGTGATTACTGTGTGGCACAATAAAATGTGTCTAACTTGATGGCATGCACACACACACACACACTCACACAGTACAGGTATTGCACATAAAATGTAACAGTTCAGTACACTATATAACCAAATCTTTTAAGCCAAATGAAAATATGCACTGCACCACAACAGAAAAAACATATCAAAAATTACTTCATGTATTACTGTGTGTACGTGAACACACAAATACTAACACACACTACTATCCAGTAAAAATCACAGCAACATGGCTCAGGAGATGACTGCTGGAGCCACGCTGCTATGGGACACAGTCAAAAACAAAAGTGGACTCACGACTGTGCAGGAAGGCTCAAACTCCATAGATACAGTTAAAAATCGTCATTTATTCATTAAATAGAGCAAATAAGAAATAAAGTAGCACCCTTTAGTGCACAAGCAAACGTCACGTGGCGGTTTGCTACTTTATTTCTTATTTGCTCTATTTAATGAATAAATGATGATTTTTTAACTGTATCTACGGAGTTTGAGCCTTGTTGCACAGTCATGAGCCCAATTTTGTTTTTGCCTATACTCTACTACCCTTCAGTTAGAAAGATTGCCTTTCTCACTGTGAATCTCCCTCCACCGCAGATACTATACAGCCCTCCACTGTAGCACACTTCAACTGTGTGTCAGTACACAGACTGAATGTTCTAAATTAACATTCAAAATCCACACAAAAACAATCAAAACTCGATGATACAAGCACACCAGGGTTTCCTACAATCTATGTACTAATATTTGACCAAAATAATTGCATCAAAAATGTTTCTTTAAAGCTTTTTTGATGGTTTGATTCTCAGAGCTCTGAGAGCAAACTGTCTCCAGCTTTCTACTACACACACTACGCAAAGCTGAGGCTATGCAAGATAATCTAGAGCCCATGTGACCTACCATCCCATGAATCACTACAAAATTCACCTCAAAGGGCAATAAAAAGGTGAAGCAAAGCCAAGTCCATTCAAATCAAGGGCACTTCGCATTACAACCAAGGGGAAGGCGGTAAAAAAGGTGAAGTAATGCGAAGTCCATTGCGGTCAACAGCACTTCGTGATACAATCTAAAGGTGGAATAATACGCTTTGCATTGCAGAGCACTACGCAAATTTGGTGTTAATACAAAAAGTGGGAACTTCACCCACCACTAATGACCACCTCAGAGTTGACAGTGTCCATCAAATTGCATAGGTAGGATAGAATTTGGAGGCCCCCTGAAGGTGGTCTATAACAACCCATGAAGAGGATAGATTCTTCCAAGGGCAGGGTCAAAACCTTTTGAACCCCCTTGGTACTGCAGAAGCTATGACACTAGAGATTGAAAATTTGTCCAGAACATAAATTACTACTGCCGGCCTCGAGTACCTCTCTCAGATCTGAAGGTACCATGAGAGGGTATCTGATGCTGTCAGGAGTAAAACCTTTTAAGCAGGATTCTGTTATCACTAGAATGTCAGGTTTAGGCTGGCAAACCCAGCCTGGATGAGGCCACATTTTTTTAAGATGTTGCAGGCGTTAAAATGGAGGAAACTGAGCCTTTTCAGTTGTGGGAAAGCAGAGGGTGCAGCAATAGGTGTGGGTGGTCTAGTGTTTAATTCAATGTTCCCAGAGCAGACCAGCAAAAGGAGAATGAGTTTCTTGAGTGCACTAAGAATGATACTGAGTATGACTGCCCATAATCTACTGAGTAGTCTCTAGCTGTGCTTAGGCCTCTAGATGCAAAGTCCAACAAACCCCTATTGTATTCCTGTGCATTGCTGTTACATGTTTTTCTCCCCTAGCTTGCTACTCAACTGTTATTAGCATATTATGGCTTAGTTGGTTACGACTCTAACTTGTATTACCTCTTACTACTATCACTGCTTGTATTCATTTGTTGTGCTCTTTACTGCTGTCTTATTGTACCTACAGTTATCTTCAATGTATTCCTTCTGTTGTCATAGGTGTACCTTACTGTTGTTAGTGCTGTATATCCAACTGTACTCTCCCAGGCCGTGCCTCAAAATAGGCAGGTTTTCTTTGCCTAGTGCACTTACCTGGTTACCAAAAGCTAATAAATAAATAAGGTGCCTTCCCCTTTTGTTAGAGCAGGGCTCTTAAGTCCTTGTTCTGGATATGAGATTATGGATGGCAGTAGATGCACGCAACGCTATTTGGGCAGGGATGACTGAGTGTGAATGATGCTTGTTTAGGCATCTGGATAAAGTCTGTGCACTAAAGCAATTGTGCCAGAGAAATAGTGGGGTCATGGGTATAAGGCACTTGGGGGAGTAGATAGAATAACATCATCCATGCAGTGTTTATCCAGGAGGGGGAGGATGCTTAGTAGGAGGACTCAGTTTATCGGATGGATCAGTACACCATAGGCCATATTGTAATGATGTATAATAGGTATCCAGGAGGGGAAGAAAAGGCAGCCCCACAGGAACATATGGGCACAGGGGGAACAATTTGAAGATGGGGGGACAGCTCAGAGGTAATGTGAGGAAGTATTTTTCACAGAAAGGGTTGTGGATGCATGGAACAACCTTCCTGAGAAGGTCATGGAGTTACAAACAGTGGGAGAATTCAAGAATGCTTGGGACAGACATGACAATTCTATTGGGGGGGTAGGAGGAAGTAAGCTGTTGGTTAACTAGGATCTGCAGCTTATCCATTAGGTAGGGAAATGGGTAGACTAAGTGGGCCAAGCGGTCTTAATCTGCCATCAAATTCTATGTTTCCAGGTTTCTATGTTGGGAATAGATCATGTAGGGCTTGGTATAACAAACCACCCTTGAAGGGCTTGTGCCACCTCACAGGCAGCCAGTACAACATCTGCAAAGCCGGAGAAATATTCTTAGAAGGAGAAACTCTGGCCGTCAGTCAAGCTGTGGAGTTCTGCAACAGCTGCAAGAGATGCATAAAACCTCCAGATAGCCTGAGTTAAACAGCATTATGATAGTCTGGTCTGAATGTAACATAGGCATACATTAATGTGTTCAGGTCCCAAGAATTAAGACAGTGCTTGCTACGGGCAATAATTCTGGGGTGGGAAACCCCATTACAGACCACAGTTGACACCTGACGTTCTCATAGTAGCTTATGGTCCATGAGGATGCCCAGATTTTTCACCGTGTCTCTGGGAGTAAGGCTGAGGAGTGCCAAAATGTAATCCAGACATGGACCCCCAGACCTGTCATGCTCTGGATACCGAAATTCACCAGTAACACCTTAGTGTGTTCTGGATTCATCCTGAGTCAACTGGAAGTCATCCAACCACTGATCACAAGCAGGCACTCATTAATCACAAAGATTAAATTTATCTTCCCCAGGGCAAAGGATAAGTATAGCCGAGTATCATCAGTATAGCAACAAAACTGTAGACTGTACCTACATATCACCTTTTCCAGTGGCAGTATGTACACCACAAATAACATGGGTGACAAGACCGAACCCTGTGGAACTCCACAGGTCATGGCAGTTGGACATGAGAAAAAAATTCCCCATATAGCCTGTTGCACCTTTCTGAAATGGAAGGATTCAAACCACCTGAACAGGGTGACTCTTGAGTCCCAACAAGTCCCTCAGTCATGCTGTCAATGTTCCATGATCTACAGCTGTCAAATGTTGAGGAGAACCAGGATGGAACACTCTCCTCTGTCTCTTGCTAGGAGAAGATAATTTTGCATCCTGACAAATGCCATCTGCATGCTATATTGCCATGTGAAACCAGACTGGAAAGGCTTGCAGAGAAAGCCTCCATTTTCATCTCCAGCTGCGTCACCACCATCTTCTCGATCATTTTCTCCAAAACGGGAAGGTTCGAGACCGGTCTGTAATTTGCCAAGATGTCTGGGTCCAACAGTGGTTTCTTTAGGAGGCATCTTACAACATTCATTTTCAGTGCCGTAGGAAACACCCTCCCCAGCTAAACACCAGACAATCTCAGCAATCACTGGACCCACTGATTCCTGACATTCCAACAATAGCCGGGTAGAACCAGGTTCCAGTGGACAGGAGGCAGGTCACAGCTTCATAGCAACTTGGAGAATCTCCTCAGCAGATACAGTGTAAAACTCCTCCCAGACAGGCCAAAGGCATCCATTAGTCACAGCATGGGCTATGCTGGGCAGTGGCAACCCATTCTATTTTATTTATTTTATGTTACTGAAATGTTTCACCAGGAAAGGCACACTGAGCAACAAATTGCTCATCTCTCGGTGTGTCCTGGGGTGGGGGGAGGGCAATAGGAAGAAATAATCCATTTTACAATAAATACATCATGATCATACAGCATACATGGTACAATAGCAGAGAGTCATGACAGATTAACGGTGCAAAAAAAAGTCAAGAAATATATCTTAAAGTGCCATGGTAGAATACAGTTGTAAGCAACACAATGGAAAAGTGATGTGCAACCATCATGTGAAGCAGAGGATGGAGCAGTGGCAAGCAGGAGGGGAAGGATTAAAGAAATTTAGCCACAGGTGCAATTCACAGTAAGAACATTTTGGAGGGCTGAAGAGATGGAGTGGGGGGATGAGGAGTGGTGAATATGGGGAGGCAGGGCATTCCATAGTTTAGGGAAGCGATGAGTAAAGGCCATTTGTCCTACAACAGTAGACTACCGAGGAACTACTAGTAGCCGAGAGTTGTATGGTCTAAGGGAATGGTCTGGCGGGGGATGGGGAGAATAGATAGGAAGGAGATGTAAGATAGGTGGGGAGTGTTCCGTACCTAAATTTTGATGTGAATTTCACACAGTGGAGGAGGCGGCGATTTTCTAAGGAGGATGAAAAAGCCAAGGAGTGGTAAAGAGTACAATGATGGGTGCGAGAGGGGCTTCTAGAGTGAAGCAACAAAAGGAGTAAAAAAGCGTATCCAATCTGGTCCAAGAGGACTTGGGAGTGGCACTGCATACTTGGAGTAAACAAGGAAATCGGGGAAATCAAGGAGAGGATCAAGGATAACCTATCAAGGAAAAACTGGCAAAACTTCTCACAATGTTGGACTGTCAGATCTCCTCTAGACTGTAGGCAGGTCAGATGTAACAACCTATGCACAGTGCAGAACAGATGAGTTGGTCTGTTCTTTCCTGCAGTAATCACCCATGACAAGAACTCTGCCTTTCTCAGGGTGACTGCCTCCTGATACGGTTTATAATGAGCTCTTGGCATTAGCTTGTTCTCCACCAATCCTAATCATCACAAAGAATGCTAAAATTTCCACCTTTTGGCCTTCAACTGTCTGTGCTCCTCACTGAACCAGGGGGAGCTCTGTTGAGAGACTCTTGGGTGTACATGACATGGTGTGATTGAGAGTCGAGGTGATAGCCATATTATAGGCCCCCACTGCAGTCTTGGTCCCCTCAGCACGCACCAGCAACTGGCAAATGCAGCCCAATACCAACAGGAGCCTCAAAGGCTCCAAATCTCCTAAAGGTCAATACAGGGCTAACTCTGCGGGGGGGGGGGTATACACTTCCGGGGAGCCCTGATCTGAAACCCTACAGTAGGATGATCTGATGAACTGACGGGTCAACCTCAACATTTTGAAATTAAATATATTGTGCCTCAGTAGGAAAATTAGCTCAAAAGTGTAACCAGATTTGTGAGTCCTAGAGGTGTAAAGCCCAATCATTCTAGAACTGCTGATCAGACAAAAGGGATTCCTCATTGGCTCAGATATTTAAGTCAAATAGCACCAGCCACCTGGCGTACTCTGACATCAGGTTGGTCACATATTCCTCAAATTCCTGTTAGAATCCATTCTTTCAACCAGCTTGTCAGTACTTGAGTAGGATCCTAACCACCACACCTGTGTCATCCTTAATGGCCACACATTCAGACAACCTAGTTAGTCCCAATGGGTAGGCAAGTCTCATGCTGGACCTAAAATAGATGACCACCCCCTCTTCCCTCCTGCTTATGGCAGTGCAACACCCTATAACTCAGAGGATAGTGGCCTCCAGCACTGGTCCAGAGTCATCTCTTGCATCATCCTATAACCCAGAGGATAACAACCTCCAGCAGTGGTCCAAAGTCATTTTCCAAACAGGTCTTAGTAGTGCACACCAGATCTGCTAAGAAGTCCATGAAAAAATCCACTGGCATTATGGTGTGATTCCTAATGACCTAACATTACAAAGAATTGGCCCGAGGGGGGTAGTCTTGCCAAAGAACAAAATGGCTACCCTATCCAATGACATTTCAGGAGCCCTCTAGATAGGAACCAGGCAGGGAACACCCTTGTCCAAGTTCCATTTAGACCTGGAGTGGTTTCTTATCCTATTCCTCAGCATACCCACCTCCTTTTCATCTCCTAGAGCAAAACCAAAGTGGTGACTCCACCTTCTAGCTAGCTCCACTTCCCCACAGCAGTGGAGAGCCACTGTAGGGACTGGGGGACAGCTGAACAGGTGGAATTGGTGAAGTCCTTCCAATGGGTAGGAGAAATGGGGTATACCTCATTACCCAAGACACATTCTGAGCAACCAAAACCTCACTTAAACCCCCCCCCAGCAAATCCCCAAACCAATAACAATGCAGTCCCAAAACCCTAAAAATAAAGAAATAGAAATTGTGGGCAGATAAGGACTGCTAGGCCCATCCAGTCTGCCAGTAGGCCCTATACATTGTATGTGGCCACTGACCCTATGTGATCAATGGCTTTTCATCACTCCCTCCCCTCTCAAGCTTCCCCTGTGCCTGTCCCAGGCATTCTTAAACCCATCCACTGTGCTTATCCCCACTACCTCTTGTGGCAGACTATTCCAAGTGTTCACTACCCTTTCTGTGCAGAAAAAAGTCCTCACATTAACTCTTAATCTATCCCCTTCTAATTTCATATTGTGCCCCCTTGTTCTAGTACTTTTTATACATTGGAAAAGGTCCCCCACCTGCACCTTGTTCATGCCCTTGAGGTACTTGAAAGTTTCAACCATGTTCCTCCGCAGTTTCCTCTCCTCCAGTGAGTATATATATTGAGGTCCCTTAGTCTCTCCTCACATGTTCTGTGGTGCAAGCCCTGCACCATCTTTGTTTCCCTTTTCTGGATAGTCTCCACCTTATCGATGTCCTTGCACTGATGTGGCCTCCAGAACTGTATGCAGTACTCCAGGTGAGACCTTACCAATTTTTTAGACAATGGCATCACCACCTCCCACCTCCTGCTAGTGATACCCCTGCCTGTGCACCCCAGAAAGCCACTGGCCCTCCCTGCCACCTTTGTCCACTGCTTTGATACCTGATGGTCATCAGAGATAACTCCTAGGTCCCTTTCCTCTTTGGTGACAGTCAGCTATTCCCCCCAACCTGTAGCTCTCCCCAGGGTCCCTTACCCAGGTGCATTATTTTGCACTTCTTTGCACTGAACCTCAGTTGCCACATCTCTGACCATCTTTCAAGCTTCTCCAGGTCCCTCATCATTTTCTGCACCCCTTCTGGAGTATCCACTCTGTTGCAGATCTTGGTGTCATCTACAAACAGGCAGACCTTTCCTTCCAGCCCCTCTGCAATGTCACTAATGAAGACATTGGACAGGACTAGTCCTAGTACTGATCCCTTTGGTACCCCACTGGTCACCCCCTCTCCCCAGATTGTACCCCATGTACCACCACCCTCTGTCTCCTCTCTGTTAACCAGTTCCTAACCAAGTTTTCAACTGCGTTTCCCATGCCCAGACTACCCATCTTGTTAATCAGCCTTCTATGTGGGATGTGCCTCAGGCTTTGCTGAAATTTTATTTATTTATTTATTTTAGTTATGACTTTGTTAACCATGTAGATGTGCTGATCCTAGGGACCATTTTCAGGCCCGATCTGGGCCACATAAGGTGGTACAGAGAAGAAACATCAAAATAACAAGAACATAATAAGAGCATGCAATACATAGTGAAAGGTTACAGTTGTTACATTCAGTAATACATGATGGCAGTAGTTGTGGGACAACAAATAAAGCAAAGTAAGGCTCATGGTGGTACAGTTTCAGTAAAGAAGAGAACCTATTTGGCCCTACCCCTGGAACCTATGGGGTAGGGGGAATAGTCCTTAAAGCAGTGCCAGGTGGATGCCACCAGGAGCCAGTCTTTGAAGTAAGTCTTGAACTGGCAATGAGTGTTTATGGTGCACAGTTCACTAATCTAGGTAGGCGACATCTACCACCCCTCCCTGATTTATTTCCCTAGTCACCCAATCAAACAACTCTATTAGATTTGTTTGACATGATCTTCCTGCTGTGAATCCATGTTGCCTCTGATACTGAGCACCGTTGGATTCCATATGTGCCACTGTCCTTTCTTTCAGCAGTGTCTCTATGATCTTTCCCACCACTGAGGTGAGGCTGACTGGCCTGTAGTTCCCCATCTCCTTCCTACTACCACTTTTGTGCAGTGGGACTACATTTGCTATTCTCCAGTCCTCTGGAACGACATCCGTGTTGAGTGACTGTGAAAAGGGTCTCCAGAGGTGCTGCCAGTTCCCTTCACAGTTCCTTTAATATCCTTGGGTTGATGCCATCTGGCCCCATGGCCTTATCCACCTTCAGCTTTGTGAGTTCTTCTAGGACTCTCTCCACTGGAGAGACGTGCAAAATTGGCAACTTGCTCAGAGTGAAATATTTTGTATTACGCAAACTGTTTTGCCTAGGCAAAACGTAAGTTTGCTGATGATCAGGTGAATCTACCTCTGGCTGGAAGCTGCAACACTGGACTTAAGATTTGCAAGAAAGTGAGTTGTTCTCACAACAGAGGGAGGTGAACCTTACAATTTACAATTGTCTTTGGTTTGAAGCAGATTCCTTAGGAAAGTTAATATTCTTCAGGTGGAGGATACTTCTAACTGAAGGGTGAAATAAGGAACTTAGAATTATCAGAAATGCAATCTTTCAATCAACAGAGGGAGGTGGAGCTTGCTTTACTTTTGTTACAATTGTTAATATTTTCAGTGCAGGAAAAGTTTAAACCCACAGAGGCTGAATACTGTTTTCTGTGTCTGCCCTTCTGCACAGCTGACGTGTTTTGGGGCTGACTGTTTTCAGATCACAAGTCACCAGGCTGTTTTGGGACTGGGGAGGATTACCTGTGTCTGACTTGGATGTTTGGATTTTTCTCTGTTTGATTAGCAGGGTATTCTCTCTGTCAAATTGTCATGTACGGCATCTTGCTGACAGGAAGGCACTCATCGCAGTGGTAGGTCAGAGCTTTTAGCTGATTGTTTCATGAGGGCACAGTTTAGGCTCAAACCTTTCCCACCCCTCACCCCACCCACCCACCCATGGAAATAGTTCATTTATACCTAGGGTTCTGACATCACTTCCTCAAGAGGGCAAGGTGCATATTGCTGTCATATCCTCTCTGGCACACTGCACCGACAATATAAGCATGCACATTATATAAATACATATATTTCTATATAATACACCAATCTCACACACACACAAAAAAAAAAAAACTAAACAAGGTAAACAGTTATGTGTGGAGTAGTACAATCTAATGGCTGTGGGGCAGCAGTCTTCCAGGAGTCTTTGTGGAGGCTGAGATGCTGCCCTGTTTGCAGACAACTCTCTGCCCTGGGGGAGGAAGTTGCCCATCTTCAGGCTGCACTGGACAGTAGCAAGGGAACCTCCCCCATCCAGGGAGCACCACAGCCACCACCACTACCTCAGAGGTTGCAAAGAAAGCACAGCAGTTGGACCACAGTGGGCTCAGGGAGGGTAAGGGTGGTGGAACAGAGGCACACCCAGTCAGTTGTTCCACTTCACAATCCATACACCATTCTGGGGGAGCACAGTTCACCTATGGATGCACCCGCAGAGGAGGCGAAGGAGGGTGCAGACAACTATCACAAGGGAGGCCCTCAGGAAGGAGGCAGAGGACACCACAAGGAAAGGAAGCAGCTCCTGGTGGGGGACTCAATTATTAGGGGGATAGAACTGGGGGGAGCAGGGAAAACTGAAGTAAGGTGCCTGCCTGGTGCCATGGCTTGGAGGGACAGGAAGTGCATCCTTAGGATCGCGAAAACAGTTGCACGGAGTTCGAGCTGGACGTCATTGTCCACCTAGGGACAAATGACTTGGCTCATCATGAGATTAGAGCAGTGCAGAAGCACTTTGTAGAGTTGGGAAGGGGCTTAAGACAAGTAGGACACACAGTATCCTTCTCAGAGGTGCTGCCTGTCAGTGGCATGGGAGAGGCGAGGGTACTTTGCACCATGCAGTTTAACAAATGGTTGAAAAAATGGTGTGGAGCACAGGGGTTTGGCTTCATTGGAGACTGGGGTTCCACCTGGAGGGACACCAGCCTATACTGGCAGGATGATCTGCATCTGTCCAGGAAGGGAACAAGTCTTTTGGGCAATCAGTTTAAATGCTTCATTGGCAAGCTTTTAAACTAGTCAAGGGGGGAGGCACTGATAAGAAGCAGGAAAATCCCAGCCTCCCGCTACAAAACAGGGTACTAAATGAGAAAAAGACCAAGGTAGAAAGGTCAGTGGGGGATGCTGCTACAGAAGGTAAAGCCATCAAAAAATGGAGAGCAATGAGTATCAATGCCCGTAGTCTGAGTAACAAGCTTCCTGAATTAGTGGCCTTGATGGAGGAGGAATATCTGGATATCGTGGCAGCCACAGAAACATGGTACACACAGAACCATGACTGGGACATAAACATACCAGGATACACTATCTACAGGAGGGACAGGGAGGGTAAAAGAGGAGGAAGAGTAGCTCTCTATATAAGAGAAGGAATCAAAGCAACAGAACAAAAGGGTAAACAGGGAGGAGAAGAAGCACTATGGGTCAGTTTGGGGGCAGGCAATGGCACCACAATTTGCACAGGGGTTGTCTACAGACCCCTCCTCCCAGGGGAGGAAATGGACAAGGAAATGATAGAACGTATACTTAGAATGGCAGATAATGGGGAGATATTGCTGATGGGTAATCTGAATATGCCAGAAGTTAACTGGAGTGCAGTTGCAGCAGCCACTTCTAAGAGTGGGGTTATTCTAGATGCCCTACAGAGGGCATGCCTTAGACAACTAGTAATGGAACTCACTCAAGAGGGAGCAATCATAGACCTGATCCTCTCAAATGGAGATGGAGAGAGTATCACAGATGTAGAAGTGGGTAGCCATCTAGGAACTAGCGACAATCGAACAGTATGGTTCACAATAAACAGCAATAGAGTCAAGCCATACAAAGGCAAAAGTACTGGACTTCAGGAGGGCTGACTTTGCCAAAATGGGTGAGTGCCTAAGGAATGCACTAGCAAATGGGCAGGAAGGAGGGGTGGAAGAACAATGTGGAATAATAAAAACTGCCATCACAGAGGTAACAAGCCTTTGTGTGAAGCAAATAAACAAAACAAAATGATGTAAGAAACCACTATGGTTCTCAAAGGAAGTGACAGTGAAGGTTCAAGAGAAAAAGAAAGCATTCAGAAAGTACAAAGAATCACAGAAGGAGCAGGACAGAGAATTATATCAGTTAAAGCAAAAAGAAACTGGGAAGGCAATCAGAACAGCAAAGGCCCAAACTGAGGAAAAGATAGCCAACTCAGTTAAGAAGGGGGATAAAACCTTTTTTAGGTACATCAGGGAGCGAAGGAAGACTAAGGGAGGGATAGTGAGGCTTAATAAAGGGGGGGATGGGCAGAGGGTGACTGTGAAAAGGCAGAGATACTAAACAAATATTTTTGCTCAGTATTTACAAATGAAGAGGGGGAGGTATCTAAAACAAACAATAGAAACACTCTGGATACAGAAGTTAATACCAGCCCATTTATAGAAGAAAAGGTTCTGAAAGAACTCTTAAAATTGAAGGTGGACAAAGCAATGGGGCCTGATGGGATTCATCCAAGAATTCTAAAGGAACTAAGGGTAGAACTAGTGACACCACTGACTATCCTCTTTAACAAATCATGGGAGGATGGGATGGTACCTGAGCACTGGAGGAGGGCCGATGTGATTCCCCTTCACAAAAGTGGGAGCAGGGCAGAAGCGGGAAACTACAGACCAGTTAATTTAACCTCAGTGATAGGGAATATGATGGAATCACTTCTGAAAGAAAGAATTGTCGAGTACCTAGAGGCCAGAGGGGCACAGGACCCAAGGCAGCATGGATTCACAGCAGGAAGGTCATGCCAGATGAATCTAATAGATTTCTTTGACTGGGTGACCAAAGTAGTAGACCAGGAAGGGGCTGTGGACATGGCCTACCTAGACTTTAGCAAGGCATTTGACTCAGTCCCACACAAAAGATTAATATACAAGTTAGCCAGCCTGGGAGTGGGTCCCAAGATGATAGCCTGGGTAAAGAATTGGTTGGGGAATAGGACACAGAGGGTAATAGTAAATGGAGTCCACTCTGAAGAAAGGAGGGTTCCTAGTGGGGTGCTGCAGGGTTCAGTATTAGGACGGTCCTCGCCAATGTCTTTGTAAGTTACACTGCAGAGGGACTGGATGGAAAAGTATGTCTCTTTGCAGATGACACGAAGATCTGCAACAGATTTGATGCGCAAGGTGGGGTAGAAAGGATGAGAAGGGACTTGGCAAGGTTAGAGGAATGGTCAAATGTATGGCAGCTTAGATGTAATGCTAAGAAGTGCAAGGTAATGCACCTGGGAAACAAAAACCCAGGGGAAGAGTACACAATAGGGGGTGAGATACTAACAACAACAAAAATGGAAAGGGACCTGGGGGTAGTCATATCAGATGACTTAAAGGTGGGCAAGCAATGTGAGAGGGCAGTAGGAGGGCTGGGGATACTGGGATGCATAGGGAGAGGCATCACCAGTAGAAAACAGGAAGTTGTTATCCTCTGTACAGACAGCTGGTGATACCCCATCTGGAGTACTATGTGCAGTTCTGGTGACCCAATCTCCGCAAGGACGTAGACAAGATGGAAGCTGTCCAGAGGAGGGCAACTAAAATGGTGCAGGGTCTGCCACGGAAGACATATGAGGAGAGACTAAAGGAGCTTAATATGTATACCCTTGAGGAAAGGAGGGAGAGGGGGGACATGATAGAAACTTTCAAGTACCTCAAGGGAATCATCAAAGTCCAAGAGGGTAGCATGTTTCAAAAAAAGAGGTGTGCAAGAACAAGGGGGCACAATTTAAAGATGGGGGCAGCTCAGAGGTAATGTAAGGAAGTATTTTTTCACAGAGAGGGTTGTGGATGCATGGAACAGCCTTCTGGAGGAGGTTGTGGAGTCAAAAACAGTGATTAAATTCAAGCATGCATGGGACAGCCATAAGGCAATTCTAGGGGTTGGGGGTAGAAAGAAGTAGGCTGCTGGTTAACTAGGATCTGCAGTTTATCCATTAGGTAGGGAAATGGGCAGACTGGGTGGGCCAAGCAGTCCTTATCTGCCATCAAATTCTATGTTTCTATGATTTTGCTTTTGCGTAATGTGAAATTTCACCCAATTTTGCTTTAGCCGCTATCCTTAATTTCACCAATGTTTTTCAATTTTGCCAGTGAAATTGCAATACATTGTGGGTAGATAGCTGAAATATCACATGCAGGCTGTTTCCTGCACAGTATATTGTTTGTTGAGTTAGAGAGCAGTTCAGTGTGATGCATCACAGCATTAAACCCCTTCAAAAAACTCTTTTTTGTGATTTTTGAGAGTTAATTGCTCCCAAAATCTCAGTTTAGTTCCTAGTGCTCCTAGTAAACCTTTTTTTGTTTTGGTATCTTTGGATAACAGTTAAACTTGGGCAGTGTTTTCAGTTTTCTTTGTGTCTGCCTGTGAGGGAGTTGAGTTAGGGAAGGTCGACTGTGGGGTGTGTGTGTGTGAAAGCAGAGCAGGCTAGTTTCTAATAGTTGACAGATTTCTCACAAGTTGTAAGTTTCTGTAATTTATTTTAAGTCTTAATATTATTGTTGGTGTGCTACTTGTTATATTTTTCTTACATATTGACCCTTCTTGGGGTAACTATCTGAACAGTTACTCATTCTGAGTAGTTCTGTTACAGTTTCCCCTTTACTTAATCGCTTTCATGATTTTATGTTTTTATTGGAAGTATTTGTGTACATTGACCACTTGACAGGTGCACTACATTGTTGAATTGCTCACAAAAATGAAAATCGTGATCTAGCCTCTGCATTGCAGAGTTCTTGTTTTTCTATTTAATTTGCTTACCGTATTCACCTTTTCCTCCCTGTTACACCACTGGTGTTTATTATATATGGAGGCATGTTAGGCAGTGGCATCACCATGGTTAGGCCTGAAAACCATTTGAAACAGTGCAGAAAACAACAGATTTGTATCCTGATGGTGGCTGTGAACCATGTAACTGCATGTCTGACACCTGATTTCTGTCTGAAAGTATTGTAACATTTTCTGGGAAACATTTCGGGAATTCTGGCCTTCTTGGGCATGTCAGTGCTGGCACCAGATGTATTACACCTTCTTAATGTTGCACACAACAATATGTGATGCAACATTACACAGCATTGTGAAACAGTTTTTTAATAGGCACAATACTTACATGCAAAATAAAGAAACAAGAGGACTTAAGGAATGGGTATAGATTAAGTAAGCAATAAGACATGATGGGGTGTGCATTAGACAGTTCTAATGCACGGCTAAGGGGATGTAGTTAGGCATGAGGCCACAGGCCGAGTGCATCCAGTCCCCTAGCCGTGCATTAGAACTGTCCCATGCACATCCCTGGAGTGGCTTACTGCACTTATAAAATGGGCCTGTGTATTCTAAATGGGGGTTCTAGGTTTAGCTGTCCATTAGACACATCTAATGCATGGCTAACAACCAATCAGATTGCTTGAAATCCTTTGCCCATTTTATAAAGAGGACAGAACAGCTTTTTTTGGTTTTGGTTTTTTTATGGAGGGGACATACAACAGAATGGAAGATATAACAAGCATTTGTCAATGCCGAATGTTTGCTTGCTGGCATTGGCAGTGGTAATGTAGAAGTTACAGAGCTGCGTAATAGGAATGGCAGTGAAGTACTGAACTGAAGCCAACCCCACCACCACCCTGCAGAGAGTGACAGGCATTGGGGTGTGCATTTGGGTCATCAGGCATAACGGCCTTGCCATTTCACCACACCCACCCTGCAGACACTGACAAGTGTCACGGTGTTCCTTAGGGGTGTTTGGCTTTATGCACACCCCATTTCATTAGAAATGCGTGAGATGGATGCGATATAGAGAATGGGGTGAACTTTGGGGCTGAAAGTCCAAGGCATCACCTCGATACCTCTCAGTGGCTGCAGGGTGTGGAATGGTATAAGCATTACAGGCAAGAATCCCAAGTCACACCTCTGATGCCTGTCATTCTCTACAGGGTTGGGTGTTGTGGTTGGAAACCCCACCTCAGGCATTCGTTATTTTCACTCCAAATTTTCAACATGTTTTTTTGTGACCCCCCTCATGAACAGGGGGAATATCAGTTTGTTAGCTAAAGCTGCTTATGCACAGCGTAGTACGGCATTTAGCACCACAGGTGCAAAAACATTCGAACAGGATGTAAAATGACACTGTACTGTTCATGGGGAGGTGTAAAATGACAATGTTGCAAATCTGCAGTACAAATATTTAAAAAATGGTGAAGTCATGAGCGTACATAGAAACTGTGCAACGATAATTCGTAATATAATTAGGTTGGGGATATTTTACAGCAGATTGTCAACTCAGGCATTTTGGTGCCTCCGATCATGAACAGTGTCACTGTGATTTTCTTTATCTGTGCCGAACAATGATTCCCCACAGCGACCTATGCATCTCAGCGCTGAAAGTGGAAAACACACTTCAGCCATGTTGTGAAAATGACAGCTGTACTGTTCATAAGGAAGTGTGAAAAAATGCCACTGGTGAAAATCTGGACTGAAAATATTACAAAGTCATGAACTTACGAGGGTGCGTGGAAACTGCGCATTGCTCACTCGTAACACAGTCATTTTATGGACTTTTGTCACCAAATTTTCAACATTTTAAGACCTCTGCTCATGAACAGTGTACCTGTGATTTTCTTAATCTGTCCTAAACATTGCTTTCGCACACCAACAGCACCATTGTGCGCTACATGTGCGAAAACACATTTTGAGCGACATATGAAAAATGGCAGCTGTACTGTTCATAAGGAAGTGTAATAAAATGACAATGTTGAAAATCTGGAGTGAAAATATTAAATTTGCAAACTTATGAGCATGCATAGGAACTGGGCAATGCACGCTCGTAAAACAGTCATTTTTAGGAATTTTTTCACCAAATTTTCAACATAGCCATTTTAAGACCTCTGCTCATGAACAGTGTCACTGTGATTTTCTTAATGTGTCCCATACATTGATTTTGCACATACTGGCCATTGTGCACTGCATGGGTGGGAACACATTTTGGGCAAGATGGAAAATGACAGCTATACTGCTCATAAGGAGGTGTGGTAAAATGGCAATGTTGAAAATCTGGAGTGAAAATATTGAAAATTGCCGAACTTATGAGTGTGCGAGGAACTGCGCATGCACCCTCGTGAAACAGTAATTTTAGGAATTTTTTCACCAAATTTTCAACATAGCCATTTAAGACCTTTGCTCATGAACAGTGTCACTGTGACTTTCTTAATTTGTCCCTGCACATTGATTTCATACACGACTGTGTCATTGTGCGCTACATGGCGGAAACACGTTTTGGGTGAGATGTGAAAATGACAGCTATACTACTCATAAGAAGGTGTGGTAAAATGGCAATGTTGGAAATCTGGAGTGAAAATATTGAAAATTCGTGAACTTCTGAGTGCATAGGAGCCTGCTAGCGATGCTCGTAAAACAGTCATTTTAGGAATTTTTTCACCAAATTTTCAACATAGCCATTTTAACACCTGAGCTCATGAACAGTGTCACTGTGATTTTCTTAATTTGTCCCGTACATTGATCTCGCACACCGACTGCGCCATTGTGTGCTACATGGGCAGAAACACGTTTTGGGTGACATGGGAAAAATGACAGCTGTACTGCTCATCACCCTTCGGGCATGAATACCACCATAACAGTGACATAATTCATGAGAAGGGGTCCCAAAACCCCATTGTTGACAATTTGGTGCAAAATTCCCAAAATGCCCGAGATATGCAATAAAGTTGAAACCCCCCTATGTAACCCATTATACAGCTTACGGCATTTCTCAGTTCGTGGTCAGCTTTGAAGAGTGCAGACGTGTTCCCGTCCACCAAAGATTGTCACGCCGGAGTCCGGAGGCATGGGGTGGGGGGTGCAGGTGTGGGGAGGCTGGGAAGCAGTGGGTGGGTGCGGGTTGTGGAGGGGGTTGGGAGACACGCAGCAAGTCAGTTTTATTTTACAGGTTTTTAAAATAAAAAAAGACATCGTGGGATGTTGCCTTGCGCTGGGGTGGGCTCCCAGCGTAGCCTAAAGACTTAGGCGGGCGTTCAGCCGACGGGAGATTGGGCACCCCGTCGGCAAAAGAAAAGCAAAATCATGGCACTGTTTGCCACGCTGGGGTGGGCTCCCAGCGTGGCAAGGGCTGGGGGGTGTTCAGCCCGGCGGGATTGGGCACCCCATCGGCTATTCAGTGCGGCGCGCCGCGTCTGTGCGTGCGTGGGGGGCTGCATGTGAGCAGCCAATATCTTATCGGTGCTCAGTCAAGCATAGCTCCCCCTTTCAACTGTATGCCACTGCATTTTGGAGCGTGTCATAGACAGCTCCAAAATGCATTGGCTTACAGGGGCCGCGCCTGCCAGCTCGCTGCCTGAATTGGAGGAGGAGGTGGCACACCTCCGAAATATCCGATCAAGGCACTATGTTTCTTGCACATGCGTGCAAGCAAACATAAAAATGAAAACAAAAAAGACAGATTAATTTGTGCTGCCACATTAAGTGCCAGTGGGGCCACCACGGAGTTCTGACAGGATGCACATGATTTTGTCAACATCACACTGCAGTTTAAAAATCTCCCCCAGGCATCACTAAATTCCTGTCTGAAATTGTTTAACTCTTCTCGGATATGCTGGATTTCTGACAGGATAGTGGATAATTCCACATATGACACTGGTACTGCTGGCAAGGCGGGGGCTGCCTGTGCTGTTGGCTTTGGACAGGGAGGGCCTTGGAGGGGTCTTGATGTTATTAACTGCTGCTGTTTTCTGGTGTGGTGAGCACGGTGAGGACATTTAACTAGTCCAGCCATGCCTCCCTCCTGTTCATCCCCTTCAGTGCTTACACCAGCACTGCTCCCCTCCGCTGCACTTCATGATGCCACCACCTCCCACAATTTGAGGTATCATTGCGGCAGGTGGTGGTGGACCATCTGGCTATGCTGGCCTTTTGTACCAAAGTGGGATCCATACTTTATTCGATGCACTTCCTGCCCGCATAGATTGCAGGTGACCACTATGTCACCAATTGATATTAAG